>CM077159.1:198905735-199505735 GCA_039583875.1 Platanthera guangdongensis
TGCTTACGCCCACAGCTCTGCTGCAGCCCGGCTTCTGTGTCTTCCGACAATTACATTCTCAAGAGTACTCTCGACATCTCGGTGAGACCTATGCCTTCTCTTCTTCTTCTTCTTTTGTCTGAATCATTTTCTGCGGCGATGTTACTGCTCTTATTCCCTCTAAATCAATTTGTGATGCACATGTCGGTCAGCTATACGCCATCTACTGTTCCTCTTCTTTTCTCTGATTTAATTTCTGAGTACGTTACACTCTTCTTATGTTCTGTGATTCATTCTGTGATGGACTTTTACTAAATGTTGCCTCGCATACATATACTGCTTCAAATTTACAAGTTTACATTCTTCCCATCCTCTGCAGCACGATATCCCTGCCTTCCGCCCAGCCTCTGGAGCTCGATCCCCCTTGCTTCCGCCCACGCTCTGCAGCCCGTCTTTTGTGCCTTCCGACAATTACATTCTCAAGAAGTCCTCTCCACATCTCGGTGAGACCTATGCCTTCTCTTCTTCTTCTTCTTTTGTCTGAATCATTTTCTGCGGCGGTGTTACTGTTCTTATTTCCTCTGAATCAATTTGTGATGCACATGTCCGTGAGCTATACGCCATCTACTCTTTCTCTTCTTTTGTCTGATTTAATTTCTGAGTACGTTATACTCTTCTTATGTTCTGTGATTCATTCTGTGATGGACTTTTACTAAATGCTGCCTCGCATACATATACTGCTTCAAATTTACAAGTTTACATTCTTCCCATCCTCTGCAGCACGATATCCCTGCCTTCCGCCCAACCTCTGGAGCCCGATCCCCCTTGCTTTCGCCCACGCTCTGCAGCCCGTCTTCTGTGCCTTCCGACAATTACATTCTCAAGAAGTCCTCTCCACATCTCGGTGAGACCTATGCCTTCTCTTCTTCTTCTTCTTTTGTCTGAATCATTTTCTGCGGCGGTGTTACTGTTCTTATTTCCTCTGAATCAATTTGTGATGCACATGTCCGTGAGCTATACGCCATCTACTCTTCCTCTTCTTTTGTCTGATTTAATTTTTGAGGACGCTGTACTCTTCTTATGTTCTGTGATTCATTCTGTGATGGAGTTTTACTAAATCCTGCCTCGCATAGATATACTGCTTCAAATTTACAAGTTTACATGAGATATACTTCTTCACACTTACAAGTTTAAATTACATATTTGATCAACATGAGGCCAAATCATAAACCCTGCAGCAAGGAACAAGAGATTTGTGGTCATAAAATCTTATACTTCTTCATGAACCTGTAAAATAGTTTGACGAAGCGAAAAAACCAACACTTAGGAAAAGGATTTATGACTGCAAATGAAATAGGTTGAAGAAGCAAAATCAAAATTAAATTACAAAAGCATCACGGTGACTACTTTGGCTCCGTTTGGTGGTGTCAATTTTACCGGTCAAACAGTTACGAGCGCATGTACCGATCGCAGTTACGAGTTCATGAACCGATCGCAGTTACGTGCTCATACCTGCTTGATCAGTGAAAATAACTTCCACTTATCTATCGAGAAAAAGCGCCAGTGAAGCTCCATGATGAAATAACGAAATATATATTTTATGTTCATCAATTTCAAGAACGTTTTGATTGTTGGAATTGGAATTTATCTCATTCCAATTTCAACGAGAATTGAAATTGGAATGAATTCCACTGTTGTTCAGTTGCAATATTATTTTTTGGAATTCATAAATCACATATTCCTACGAACATGTTTTTTTACAGATGACGACCACAGAAAACAAGCCTCTTTGAATCTCATCTCACTTCATCAATCAACCAGGCGCAAAAGAATGATAACCACACTGTAAACAACAATTAAGAAGTTGAAAAATTCTACTTTGACTACGAAGTTTTTATAAACAATAAAAACATAGAGTATAAGAGCTATGTGTATCAAACTGTCAAACAATAGGGTCTCAGTGAAGCTGGTCAACATCCACAGGGATGTAAGCCACCAAATTATTTGGAAATGGGTGGATTCTATAGAGAAGAAAAAGCCAGTAGATATTAACATCATAACATCCTCAGATACTCTTCTCCAAAAAATCGGGTGACTTATCCCACCAAACACTGCTCACATGATGCTCATGCCCACAGGGGCAGCCTAAGCTCACCAAAGGCGGCCACAGCCCAGCATCTGAGTTCGAATCCATAGGACAATCGCCCTACGTCGACCACGCTTCTACCTCCATCTACTCAAAAAAATCATATATATATGTGCGCCGTGTTGCAGCATCTTGCGATTTTTCGTCAAAGCCTTAGAATTGTGTTGAATCACTTCGTTTTTTTTCGTGCCGCGTTTGCACGTACAATCAGACGCATTCAAAGCCTGCGTGCATGCATACGAATAACGTGTGCATGCGCACTGCGCCAAATCACAACAACTGGCGTTTGTGGTGCCCACACTTTCAATTACGTTGTAGCGCGTGTCAATTCTTTGCCTTCAAATGCCGCACGGAGTATCACCCGCAGTGAAATCCTACGTACAAGCACGTGCATATCATGTTCATGTCGGCTGCACTGCGTGGCAGCAATTTACTTTTGTGGCACCGAGACTTTCAATTGTGTTGAATCGCATGACAACTCTTTGTGTTCTGAGGCCACCAAGAGGATCAGACGAAATCGAAGCGTTGGTGCAAGCAACCGAATACCGTGTGCAAACGCCGCCCAGAGTAGCACCCGCAGTGAAATCCTACGTACACGCACGCGCATATCATGTGCATGCATGCTGCGCTGAGTCCCAGCAATTTGCTTTTGTTACACCGAAACTTTCAATTGTGCTGAATCGCATGACAATTCTTTGCGTTCTGAGGCCACCCAGAGGACCAGGCGAAATCGAAGCGTTGGTGCAAGCAACCGAATACCGTGTGCAAACGCCGCCCAGAGTAGCACCCGCAGTGAAATCCTACGTACACGCACGCGCATATCATGTGCATGCATGCTGCGCTGAGTCCCAGCAATTTGCTTTTGTTGCACCGAAACTTTCAATTGTGCTGAATCGCATGACAATTCTTTGCGTTCTGAGGCCACCCAGAGGACCATGCGCAATCGGAGCGTTGGCGCAAGCAAGCGAATACCGTGTGCAGGCGGGCGAAGCCCGCCTGATGCTGCCAAAGGCAGCCCGAGATCATCGAGCACGGGCGTAGCCCGTGCGAAGATGCTCGTATTAAATATGGGATTTGCCTATAAAATCAAAGCTGAGGGGAGAAGGAAGTTCCACTTTGACCACCACTGACCACCCGAAATGCTTTGAGCTACTTCACAATCTCGAACCTTTTACCCTAGTCGCTCGCTCCCGTTTCTCGTTCTTCTATCTCCGCCGCACTCCCGCTCTCTGGAACTCTACCGCCGCCGATTGATCGCGAAGGAGGAATATCGCACTCGTTTTGATCACGCCGCTGGTTCTCGTGGAGGAAAATCGTGTGCCGCCGCTGTTTCGATCGGGTTGAAAGAAAAAGTTCGTCGCTGGTTTCGCGTAGAGCCATCATCGCGTTTCTCGTTCTTCTGTGCATTGGCAATGACATTGACTTTTAATTTAGTCGGTCACGTTGATGGAGTGATTTCTTTAGTTCTCTTTGTCTTTACTGCTATGGTTCATCAATCCTTTTGTCGGTTTGCTCTTGTTTCCTTTTACGAGCTTTTCTACTTTGTCTTTGTCAAAAATTAAGCCTCCAAGACACTGTTTTCTTATCGTCCTTTGCATCTTCTTCTATATGTTCTGTGATGAACTTCTTTATATCGACATTGTCTTAACTACTCCCATACAATAACACTCAATGCCTTCATCCTACTATAGTGGGGTCGGCTATATGGATCATTTGTCGACATTGTGCCCTATCTTTTGTCATAATCTCACTAATGCCTAAGTACATCGCGTATTTCCTTATAGTTTCATTCCAAGTCTTTATTGGTCTTCCCCTTCCTCATTTAACATACCTAGTGACTATACTCTCACAACGCCTAACAAGTGCCTCTAATGGTCTACTTTGTACGTATCAAAACAATCGTAGTCAAGCTTCTCACATCTTCTCTGCAATTAGTGCTACTCCTGTCTTATCCCTGATACATTCATTCCGAATTTTATCCAGTTTCATGAGTCCACACATCCATCTAAGCATTCTCATCTCCGCAACTCCCATTTTTGCTCATGTACACAATTCACTGCCCAACACTAAGAACCATTGAGCATCGTTGGTCTAATTGCAGTACGGTAAAACCTGTCCTTATGTTTTAATGGTACTTTACGATGACATAAGATCCCCGACGTGTCTCTCCACTTTAACCAACCCGCTTGGATTCTGTGTCACATGACTCGCATCTTTTCAGTACCTCGGTCGTTTTGAACTATGGATTGAGATTTCTCGCCGCTGCCTTTTCCTCCCTGGCAATCGATCAGATAGGAGGAAATTTCCCATGTGAGAAATATTCCTACTGTCGCTACTGCCTGCAGGGAGAGATTCCGTCGTTCGTGATTTCGATGGAAAAAGAAAACAACAGGGCCGCCGCTGCTTTGGTCGGAATCGGAAGAAGCCCATCAGTCTCCCATCCCGTTTCCTGGAGAAAAGTAGAACCCCGCCGCAACTGGAAAGCCTGAGTCGTTTCAGATCCAGATCGAGTCCATACCTGCGATCTAGTGCTGTCCCTCAGTCAAAAAAGGAGAAGGATTGTTATTTTTTTCTCCTGTTGCTGTCCTGCTTCTTCGGCTGGATCTCTGTTGTCGCCGACTCCAGATTTACATTACTCACTCATGTCGTTCAAGATTTGGGAGTGATCTTTTTGTCTTAGGAGACCAGGTTTGCAAGAAATCTCCTAACAGTAATAGTGGGAGATCT
Source organism: Platanthera guangdongensis (assembly GCA_039583875.1). Classification (NCBI taxonomy): domain Eukaryota; kingdom Viridiplantae; phylum Streptophyta; class Magnoliopsida; order Asparagales; family Orchidaceae; genus Platanthera; species Platanthera guangdongensis. The sequence continues at coordinate 198,910,588 of CM077159.1, forward strand.
CCTTTAGATGGAGTCAACTGTCTTTCGGTTTAGACAACTATAAGAGAAAAATAGTAAAAAGTTAAAGCTTTGGTGAATTGCTTTCTCTCCTCTAGTGAAGATCACAATTTATTGTGATTATTCGAATTACAAGTTTTTGAAAAATAGGGGACATAAGATGATTAAGGGAAACAACTTTTCCTCTCATGTTTCAATAATAAAATTGAAAAAATTCACGGCGACGGAATTCAACGATTGGAAGTTGAATATCCAATTCGGGATGAAGTTTCTGAACGTGTTCTACACCAATCAGTCTGATTATGCTGACGTTATGAGAACTGACGAAGTACAGTGGATCGCTGACAAGTACTTCTGTAGAAATTATTTGCTGAACTGTCTATCCTCCAGCCTGACAAAAATGTACATCAAGATGAAGACTATCAAAGAAATATGAAAGGCACCGTAGAAGCATTTCAAGTAGGAGGAGGACCTGTCAAAAGCTCACATGGTGGACAAATTTCATTACTTCACGTTTGAGGAGGAGAAATTCATTCTCCATTGGATATCAGAATTTAAAAATCTAGTTGATTATTTACATAATGAGAATATTTTGTTACCAGATAGTTTTGTTGCTGACACGATTACCTATAAACTACTTTTCACGCGACACAATTTTAAAACTGAAATATACCGCAAGAAAATGCAGGTTGGTATGAATGACTTCAAACGTTTTATACACATTGAGTATGAGAATATGACCAGATACATGTTAGAAGCTGTTAGCAACCTGAAAGTTATGACTAAGATGTTTTCCAGCTCTAAACTCACGGTTAATCCTAAAAAGGCCAAACTTTCCCAAGGTAGTCCCATGTTGCAGGCCCACATAAAAGGATAACAAAGTTTAATGACAAATGTTTCAACTACAAAAGTGATAAATTATTTTGGTTTGTTGATTTGTTCTTTTCAAGTATGCGATCAACATAATATAAATTGATGACAAATGATTGTGGTTTACACTATGGACATAGTTCCATGGTTAGCTGGGAGTAGAATGCTGGTGTCCTCTCCTTGATAACTGTGGACAAAGATCTAGAGTTAATGATAATGTATGTGGTGACACCCAAACATCCTATTATTGTCTCGGGACAAAGTGTTAATTATGCTTAGAATTAGTTATATGCTCCTCCAAATGTCATTTTTTTAATCTTCTGCGGGACAACACACGGTTAGAAGCACAAAATCCTATCAACTTTAATTAGAATGATTCATTTTGCGCCCGCAAAGCACGCACGCGCCCCACGGGCGCGTAGCGGGCAGGCATTCCCCACGCGCACGCGCTTGCGTTCGACTTCGCGGCCTCCAGCCGGGCACCGCCACCTCCGAGCAACCTGCCCGAGCCGCCGCCGGGGGGGGGGGGGGGGAACTTTTGTCATTTCATGAAAATTGGTGATACAGGTGACCGAAATAGATCGATGTCATTCGTCAACATCAAATTCGCTCTGACGCAATTACTAGCATGTTCATCCAGAAAACTATAAGTTGGTCATCAATCCCTCATTCAAAGACAAACAACTCATTTGAAAACAAGCAACTCCAAAGACTACAGAGAGCTCTAACGATTTCCGGCGAGGACATGAGACTTAGATCGTTCTTCCGCTCAGAATTCACTCTGCTCCCTCTCTAGGCTGTCAGGAATGCAACGCTCAACGTTGCAAGGGCTTAGCCATTTTTTCCGTAAGAACGCTTTTATCCAAGCCTCGAAGACTTAGTGAGTGCTCAGCTCCATTGGACACTCTCCTTAGAGCATCATGAACTTCTTTTATTTGTTATCGTTCTTGTACTTAAAACTTTGTAACTGAGAGTCAGGCTTCGTTTGGCAGGACGTTTGGACCCGCCGTTTGCCGCAAACGCCGCCGCACGGCGGGTAACCAAATGTCGCGCGACGGCGTTTGTCGTGTTTGGACCCGCTGGGTCGTGGGAAATGGAACAAACCGCTCCATTTCGAGCTGCAACCTCCTCACTCTGTTTCCAAAATCCGCCCGTCCCCTCCCGCCGGTTGCTCCAAACACAGAACCAAACAAAGCCTTAGTTTGTCACCTTCTGAGAAAACTTTCAACTTTTGTAAACTCAAACAAAATAGTGGATTTTGGTCCGACACATAATTGGTCACATGGTTTTTCACCCTTTTCGGGTTTTCCCCGTAAAAATTTTTTTTGTCATTTGCTGTTATTTTTCATTGACTGTTTGTGTGACCGATACAATTTCGAACTAAGCCGGTCTGATTCTCCAGACTGAGAGAAAACCGGGTGCCCCCAACAAAAATAACCAGGGAATTGTACGAAATGACGATAATATTGAAAGAATATATAAAATTAGACCCTTTAGACATAAAATAAACAAGTGTTTGATAGACATCAATAAAATTGAGATAACAAAATTCAGTAAGATATTATAATTGTGGCAACAAAATTTAGCTAGTTTGATTGGTTTCTAGAAAAGCAATTAGATGCGAGTCAATGGCTCCGTTTGGGAGGACTTATTTTCATCGTCAAGCGGTCACGATCGTATGAATCTGGCCTTTAATTTAGATCAGATTCATGCGGTCGTGACCGCTTGACCGGTGAAAATAAGTCCTCACAAACGGAGTCAATGTCTCTCAAAGAAAACATGTGCATAATGATACATAGTACGATCATTGATTTTTAAGCTTACCTTGAATGAATTCCTTGGTGCCCTGAATGAATTAAAATTCTAATGCAATTATCTAACTTTTTACAAAAAGTGCAATTCAATATTCATTTTAGCATGCCACATCACCAAGTAGGATAATAAAAAATGAAAATCATAACCAAGATTCAATGATTCATACATAAAACATCCACACAAATTTAAATTATTCTCCATCTTATATAGTATATACTATTAATGCTAGCCATACATCTGTCATTTATTCTCCATCTTTTTGTGGGCTCAACAATGTATCAATTTGCAATGCACTGTGTGGCCCACCGCAGCGCACGAACGCCAGCTGGCATCCGAAACTCGAACCGAAAAATCTTTCATGAAGGAAGGGGTGATTGGCGATTAAAACAAAAACACTCCCGCCCATTGTAGCGTCTCATGACCAGGCCGAAATGGAAACCGAGGTTCCTACACGCTTGTTCACAGGCTTCTTTACCTTGAAGTCCCTTTATGACCCGGTGTCTTGATGAACTTGTGGCCGGCGGTGCCGGTTGCTGCAACGATGGCGACGGCGGCCGAGATGGTCCCACAGTATTTGCCTCTGCATTTATTTTCATTAATTAATTGGTGGATGTATAAAATATTATTGCCAAATACCCACCTTACTTAATCTTATTTGCTCAAATAAAAATTATATATTACTTGTATTTGTACAAGTGGCAGGCACGAGCGCCGCCCCTACGATCAATCGCTGTAGTATCCTAATTGTGTCAGTGCATAGGGGGCCCGCAGTGCCGGAGCAACGGTATTTCAGTCACGGCATTGCCCGACGCGACGACGCTCCCGCCGCTCACAATACCACGCCTCGCCGGCCACATATAATTTTTTGACGATGTTTATAAATACGTATTAATTTTATGAAGATTTACTCTCTCTCTCTCTCTCCCCCCTCTCTCTTCTCCTCGCTCTTTCTCTACTTTGGCTCTGTTTGAGACAGTTGATGCTAATGAAAAGGTGATGACTGAATAGAGCTGTTATAAAAGTAATGATGAAAAAGTTGCAGATTGCTTGAACAGTTTGTGCATAAGTGTTGATAGTAAAGAAATTCTTTTCATTTTTGTTGTTTGTATTTAGATGCATATAATGTCAGTGACATTATTGCCGAACGATCATCTTCACGCTGGGGTCACCGAACGCCTAGAGATCTTTTAACGAAGAAGCGCTTATGTGAAGTCATAAGCTGGACCCGACCATCTTATAAAAAAACCGTTTATCATCAATTTAAAAATAAGTGATTTTCTAACAATGCACAAACAAACAACTGTAAAACTGTATTTGAGTTTTGAATGGAGATTAGATTATCCAACAACATAAACTGTCCAAACAGAGCCTGTCTCCGAATACACGTGCCCTCATCCTAATGCTTAACTAAAGACATGTTTTTCGTTTTAATATATTATAGATGTAATGTGAGATGAGGGTCCGTTTGGCCCTGCGGTGACACTTGACAGCGGTGAATTGAACTCGGTGATTACGAGTTGTCGTTTGTTTGACGTGATGTTTTTGCTCGGATGAGCTTAGATAATAACACAACGTCATGAAAATGTGTATGACATAACAACGATTATAACTTTGTTTCACGAACGACCGTTCAAAATCACCGCATTCAAGATCGCCACAGTCGTACCAAACAGACCATAAAACAATGCTATGAGATCGTAAGCATCTCTAAGGTAGAAAAAGATTACCGATGAGCTGATGATCAGAAGTTTCTTCAGCCATTGATTAATTAATTGTTTCTAATTTTTCTGCTAATTTCGAAAATTAACGAGAAGTTTCATATTTTAACTCTCACCAGCCAGCTCTTCCAATTTAAAGGCCCAAGAAACAAAAAATACACAGAAAACCAGAATATATTTTAACATTTAGTGAAATATTTATCTGAAATTATTAGGATATTATTAACTATTCATTTATTAAATTTCTTAATTAGAAATTCAATCAATCAGCAAATAATAATATTTTTTGTGTAGGGTGCACTCAGACGCTGTCCCGAAGGACCCGAACCAATGGAATTTAAACATATCGTGGGACCCACCAAGAATTGTTATACGCAGATCACATTATGCACTGTGGGAACCATTGTGTGCTGCAATTAGCCAATTACTGTATTTTCATTGGTACACTGGAAGCCAGCTGGCCTCTGAACCGGTTGTATGACGCAAATTTCTCTCCATGAAAATACCCCATTTGAATACCTTATGATTTCGATTTAATTAAAAAGATAATTGCATTAATAAATCAATAAATAATTACGATCAAATAAATCTGAATTTTTTTATCAATATCTGTTGCTGGTCACTCGAGCCTCCGATAGATTACTAAACTTGGTCACCCTAGCTCACAGTATGGTTGATCGCGCAATAAGTCACATAAAAAAATAGAGAAATGGATATACAGATTTTTAACGTGGAAATCCCGTGAATATGATGAAAAATCATGTGACCGGTTCAGTGCCGGTCAAACTTCACTATTTGCTGATGTTTACAAGGTTTTGGAGAAATAGAGAGTGATAGACTGCTCCTCTTTACAGCTTGGGAGGTGAGAGAGAATGTAGCTTGCTCAGAGGATGATAGGCCAACCACTCTCCAAGCTATCTTTGACTTCTCTGATAAGGGGGAATGCTCGTCGTCGTTGTCCTGACGTTGAACGATGGCGGCTATGCGCAACAAGATTGCTAAGGAAGGCTGGTGGAATGCTCTGCGTGCAAGAGCATCGCGGGCTCTAACAGATCATCGAAGCGCTAAAGAGGGGGTCTGAGTTCCTATTTATAGGTCCAATGGTGGTTACAATAGTTACTCGATTATCCGCAGAGCGTAACCACCAAAATTACTATTTTGAATCCATTTTTAATATAATTTAAGGCGCACATTATTTTTATAATTTTACAACGTGCAGACCGTAATTATTTTAGTTATTGGTACCCATCCATGATAGTAGTTACACTGATGGTTATGCGGGTGGTTACCCGCAAAACGAACGACGACGATCGAAGAGGGATAATCAGACATTAGACGATGAGCCCCAGGCAGCGGGTGGCCACCCGGGGAGGAGGGAGAGATGCAGCCGACCGGGGAGGCCGGGTGCGGTGGCGGCTGCGGGCTCGCAGACGTGACCGATCGGGAGGACCGACCGCAGGCGCGAGCTCTCGGTCGCGAGTTGCGGCCGCGGCTGGACAGCTAGGTTGATCGCGGCCGCGACTTGCCGAGGTGGCCGATCGTGCGTTGCGGCCGCGGCGCCAGCAGCACTACGCAGTCGCGGGCTAACGATTGTAACGCCCCGGAGTTTACCAGAAATAGCTCACTGGAAGCTACCGCCCGACGATAGTGCGCGCCGGCGGTAGCGTAGCTGATTTAATTGGCATAGCTCTCTATGAGCTACCGCCCGACGGTAGCTATACCGCCTAGCGGTAGTGAGCGTCAAGTTGATGGCGTCGAGGCCACGTGTCTGCGTTTGAGTGACATGTTTAAATGGTGGGCTTGCGGGAGAAGCCACCAACCGAGCTACCGCGCGGTGGTAGCCTGTTACCGCGCGACGGTAGCACTTGGAATAGGAAGCCTAAATCGAATAGTGTCCGCTCGTGAATCTTAAGCAAGATCCAACGATGGAGCTGCTTCCCCGTTGAAATAATGTCAGGAAATGAGGGCTTGAACCTCATTTTCCTTGGGCCATTCTCTTTCTAAGAGGTAGAGAGAGGGGAGAGCTAAGGAAGAAGAAGGAGATCTCGCATTGTTGGGGCTTCGGAGCTCCGAGTCATGAGCCGAGTTCAGACCTGCGGAGGCAAGTCTGTTGCGGTTGTTTTCATCCGGCTAGTTTCTCATTCATGGGGCCGAAACGAACTTCAAGGGTAAGGATCTTCCTCCTTGGACATATGAAATCCTTATTTTAGCATAGTTGCATAAAGTCTCTCACTAATTGGTGGAAAGCGAAGGGATTTCCAACGAGTTGATCGATGGTATCCCATGTGAGATACTAGCATATAGAATTCAGAATCGAAGTACGAAATAAGCATGATGTGTGAAACTCATTCAGACAAGTTAGTCTGAATTGGTGATGTGTTGTTTTACGTGTTGTAGAAGACTTTGTGGTTAAACGTGCAATTTGTGGAATCATGGGGCGTTCAGGTTACTGCTATGAGAGTACTGGAGTTGGTCTCCAGGAAAATACCCAAGTGTTGGGAAGAAATCGTGTTCTGTCCCCTACCGCGTGGCGGTAGAGCTACCGTTGGCGGTAGTTCCCAGAAAGTTATTTGTGAGGCCCGTCTCTTGGAGACTAGGGGCCAATATGTTTAGCTTTGAGCTTAAAGTGCCTAGCTATGGTGGCCGTGAGAGCCAACCATGAAACATAATGCAGTTATATATTGTATGAATGGGCAAGAGGAGGCTGACCCGTGTCGTGGCTTGTGAGCGTAACAGTTTGAGCAACATGTTGTGACTAACCTGTACCCATCCTATGACGATCGACTTGCGGTGAGTCACTCACATGTATCTAAAGGTAATAAAGCACCTTTGACTTTGTCATACGATAGGATGAAGCGAGTATTAGGCTAGGGGTCGGAAAGATTAGTAATGCTCAATGTTGAACCATTGGTTTGGGATTGAGGATGGTGGTGGAACTTTGATTCCAGTACGCCGGAAAATATGCCCTGAGTGCACGGTGCATGTGATCGACCGTGCCAATGTCTGTGGTGAATTGGTCTTAAGTTGCACGTTCTGATGCCATTATATATGCATGTTGTTTACCTGCATGGAAGGAGCACCGCTGCCCCGAGTGAGGGGCAGAGTCATTTTAATTCGGTCGCCTAAAACTAACTGTTGTCTTGTTTGCCACGTCTTTGTGGATTGTTCATATGCAGGTGCTGGGGAGCCAAGTGGAAAGTAGGGGGCTGAATCCATTTATATTATGTCGTCCCTCGAAGGCCAAACAAAGCATCTTTACTACTTCCCTGTGTTGTCGGTGTACGTGTCGATGTATGCAAATCACCTTAATTTATTGAAAACCGCTTATAAGGCCTTAAGGCCAGACTTTTGGTGTGTTTTGGTTATCATTCTTACTTGTTGGTTAGTGGACATTCCTACTGTTTAGGTCCCTATTACTCTTAATGCTTCCTCTAGAATGGAACCCTGAGTTAGGATATGTAAATGGTTTGAGATTAATGCGTAACTCCACTGACTGTCCGTGAAATATGGCATGGGGCCCCGGCCGGACCTTTTGTTATATTCTACGTGACGGACGGGGGTGTTACAATTTGGTATCAGATTTTGGTGTCAGTCTTTCTTATTCGAATTCGTGGGCAAATTCTTTTAAAAGGTAGTGAGCACGTGTATGTGCATTATCATTATAACATGAAAGAACTCATGAATATCCACTTAGGAATGAAAATACACATATTTGTGGAACATGTATGTTCCTGTGGTTGTTGTTTTGCAATTTGTCTAGTCGCTTAATTGTGTGTTTCACAATTATAAATGACTAGAAGCGGTGCGGGGCAGTCTCAGCCCCAACACTCGGCGAAGAGTAGTGCATCGGGTGATGTGCCTACACCTCCTTCTGCTGAAGCAATGTGTTTAGTTGCTGAAGTCGTGTTTGTGCTGATAAATACACAACCAGGATGGCGAGTATAAACCCCTACCCCTGGGGTTGCCCCGGTGCAGGTTGGTGTAGTTGAGCCTGTGGCTATGCGATAGGTGGCCGATGAGCCTTTGACGATGAGGCGAGTGATGAAAAAGCAACTGAAAAACGTTATGATCTTCCACCCACCAACATTTGAGGGAACAAGATCCTCCACTTATGCCAAAGATTGACTCTCAAGAATAAAGAAAATCTTGACGGTGACGAAGACGGAGGAGAGGCAAAAGATGTCTGTGACTTCCTTTCTTTTGGAAGGAGAGGCAAGAATCAGGTGGGATGAGCTGGAACTACATCAGTTTGCCGGAAGGCAACTGTCCGAGATCTCGGTGGAGGAGTTCTCAAGGCTTTTTTGGGCATGGTATCTCTCATCTGCTCAGAGGATTGATATGGAGAATCAGTTTCTTAGGTTAACTCAGGGTGAGAGTTGTGGTGATGACTACTTGCATGAGTTTACAAGATTGAGGCGGTATGTGGGCTCTACGTTTGTTAACGAGGAGCGTAAGACAAACAGATTCTATGAGGGACTGCGTGATGATCTGAAGTTACTTCTCTCAGGTCCGATGATGTAGAGCTTTCTAACATTGGTAAATACTGCCCGATCTCTGAAACAGGATTTGAAAAATGTCCAAGACAAGAAGGACTTGGGTGTGCAAAAACTAGAGTTTAAAGTACCAAACTCTTCAAAGATTGGGTATCGAAGGTGGAATAAGAAGACTAAATCTTCTAGACCAGCTCATTCTTCTGTTGTGTCTGGAGCAACTTCTGGGCGAGGCCCAATTATGTGTTATACTTGTGGCAAGCCGGGTCACATAACCAGAGAGTGGCATAGTGGTTCTCCAAGGACAGAGAAAAAGGCAGGTGCATCTTATGCATAGAAAGGGAAGGCTACGGAGTCGATTGCGTCCCATTATACTCCAGCGCAGCCTATAGTGTACAATCTTTGCCAACAGAAGGCCATAAAGCAAAGCGATGTGGTGATATGAAGTCACACTGGGACAGAATACCGAACGCGAGCTTAAATTTGCTGGTATGTGAGGATCGAGCAAGATGCTGATGTCTGTTCTCCAAGTAGTCAAAGCGGTTTAGAAGGTTGCAAAGTTATTCTTCACGCTATTGGAGGAGCCGAAGTCCAGTTTGAGTGACGTCTCTATTGTGTCGGAGTTTGCAGATGTTTTTACTAAGGATATCTCTAGGATTCCACCTCAGCGAGATTGATTTCGCTATTGAGTTGGTGTCAGGTGCAAAACCTATGTCACGCTCACTGTACCATGTAGTGCTGATGAGTGTTAAAACTCCAAAAAGTTATTACAAGCTTGCGGCCCCCCAAGCTGTTTATTTGAGAAAAGCGGATTTGGTTTTATTTAAAAAACGGGGCGCGCAGATTTATTATTTGGATATAAAAACAGTTGAGTCGAGTTTTAACGAAAGAAGGCAAGTGCACCTATCGTGTGTAGTACAAGATATTCCGGTGTGGAATATCGAGGTCGTATTGTTCTCGGGGTCGGGTTGACTATTTCTACTCTTCCCTGGAGGGGACTATTATTTTACCGATATTTTAGCTTGTCGGGTTATATATTATAAATAAAAACAAAGAACACTACAAGAAAATCTCTTATTAGCTAGGAGAAGAATTCGTTGCTAAAACATAAAATTCGTTTCTAATTTACATTAGCAAGGTATTTAACAATAAAAAATTTTCCTTTCTAAATTGAGCCTAGCTAACAAACTTTACGTAGCAGGATTCAAACTCCTTACCTCTCAAATAAATTCTACTATACGTGCCAACTGTACTAACAAACCTATTTGTATATTTATGCGGTACTTTATATAAATATGAATGTTTAATATTTACTTTATAATATTATGTAAATAAATAAATATATATTATTATTTCTAAATATATATATAAGTATTAAAAATCTATAATATTATATATATCTCCCGCTAACTTATAAATAGATATAAGTATTATAATATTAATTAATTTGTTGAATACTAATTAACACTCAATTGTAATTTATAAATATATTATTAATAATTCTATTTAAATAATTTATGTTAGTTTAATTCTAAGATTTGTATATGTTGAAGTTGAAATAATTTACAAATTATATACAAAATTAATTATATATAATAATTATTTTATTGCACATAAACTATGTTAATTTATAGACATATATAAATATATAAATAAATTAAGTTATATGAAGTATGTATATGTATGATCATTTCATTTTAAATTTTAGCTATGATTTAAATTTAAGAGATGAACATAAATAAATAAAAAAATTACATTTTTTTTATGAAAGGTAGTAAATGTTTTAGGAGATAAATATCTTCATCAATATTTTACAACAAAAAAATTATTGTTATTTTAGCAACAAAAAAGTTCGTTGCTATTTTTGTAACAAATATTTTGCAACAAAATAATTCGTTGCTAATTTTGCTACAATAAAATTTATTGCTAATTTTGTAGGTAAATTAAAAAATCATTTACCTTGCTAAATTTGATGCTAATTAGCAAACAATTATCTTGTCTTTCTAATTTTCCTTGCTAAATAGGCTTTTTCTTGTAGTGGAAAGACAAAAAATGAAAGCATAAAAGATAGAGCCGATGAAAAGCTTAGCGCGACGGAATCGAATAAAATTTGAACAAAATATACTTTTAATAAAAAGAGATCATACGTTTCAAATTAATTAAGGCGGAGACTTGGCCGTGGAGGTTCCACTAAAATGAGCTCACCTAGCTATAGGAATATCGTTCACCTGAACGCTAAGACTATTCGACCGGGCTCTCGTCCGACAAAGGATTCCTCTTAACGCCCACATTACGCTAAGAACCCCGCTATTGGGTGGGGAACCCAATCCGGTAGAGTTTGCGCGCCTCCTCTCTCGAGGGTAGTGTGGAACTCTTTTTACCAATGGGCGATCGGTCCATACGCACGGCCTCTCAGCTAGCTAGCATATGAACTATAGAAATAGAACCCACACATCGATTATGTGGGTCTACGCTTCGTAAACCCGAGACAAACCTTAAGTAATTTTAATTAATTAGAAAAACATGACCTTTTATTATTTAAAGCTATTTTATTTGTCCCAATGCTCTTCGATATTGAGGGCTAACAACGGTTAGCCACTCATCGGAATGAGGACGGTTTGCGATGAAAACAATAAAATGAAAGCAGAAAAAGAAAAGCAGAAAATTACAAGTCCTACTCAAACGAGTAGGACTGAAATAAAAGCAGTAAAAGACAAGCTCTACTCAAATGAGTAGTACTGAAATGAAAGCGAGTCCTACTCAAACGAATAGGACAAAATGAATGCATCAACGCACGCACTCTACTTGAAAGTAAAACACAAGCACACACTCGACAGAATTGAAAACACACGCACACAAGTCCTACTCAAACGAGTAGGAGAAAAATTAAGACCGGTCATTTAACTCCTAGCAAGTAGGCGGAAATAAATGTTAACACTCACACACTCTACTTGAAAGTAAAACACACGCACACAACAGAAAGTAAAACCACACATTCACACACTCTACTGAAAGAAAATACATACACACACTGTAGAATTTAAAACGCACATGTACAAGTCCTACTCAAATGAGAAGGCGGGAAATTAAGGCACGTCATTTAACCCTTAACGAGTAGGCGAAAATAATTTCAACACACGCACACACTCTACAGAATTGAAGAAAACTATAGAATCTATCTCATACACGCACGCACACGTACAAGAAAAAAGAAAAACTAAGTTACTGAAAAATTAAAATAACTATATTTCTACCGCCACAATGCGGTAGAAATGCATAAAAAGTGAAAATAAAATTTAAAAGAGTAAAAGTTTTTGCAAATAAATGCAAAGTGCAAGTGCTCAAAAAATTAAAACGAATACATTTCTACCGCTAGAATGCGGTAGAAATGAATAAAATGAAGTCGAAAAAATTAAACAAGCAAAAATTTAAAACAAAATGAAAGTGCACGAAAAATTAAAACAACTATATATGCATTCCTATAACTCTGTAAAAGTGCGTAAAAATGAAAATAAAGTGAAAATAACGAAAAGTTTTACATTCTAAACAAGAAAATCTAAGTTAGAAAAAAATGAAAATCACTTTGAAATCGTTTTTACGGATTTATAGGAATGCAAAAGAAAGCTATAAAATCCTGATTTAAAAAAAACTAAGTGAAAATAACTAAGTATAAAAGCATGAAAATTAATCTCATACACACACACACACTCATTTTAAAAGAACAAAAGCAAAGTTAAAACAAAATAAAAGAAATAAGATTGCATAAGAGTGAGCACATAGATAAAGTCCAAAGCCATGTAATGGGAAAAAAATACATTTGCATTAATAATAAAAGGATATTACAAAGTGAAAATAAAACGAGAGAGAGGGAGAAAATTCCATTACATAACTTGGAAATCCATCTAGGCAGCACCTCCTTATACAAAATGGTTCAGGAAAAAGGGAACAGGAACTCAAGCAGAAGAAGGCTATTTATAAAAGAAAATTTCATGGAACACGCCCTCTGACATGTGCCTGTCAGGGGGCGTGTCGGCACTGTACATATGCGGCTGTCGATTTGATTGGAGATTTGACTTTGAGGCTAAAAACGTGGCGATCACGCCCTAGGTCACGGGCGTGACATTGGGCGTGGCGGGGAGGTTGAACTGGGCGTCGTTTGCGTCGAAAATCGCCGACGGCGGTTTGTCGGGCCAGGTGGAGGAGTACACGCCCGTGTCGCATCTTGACACGAGCGTGTCGGGTCGGGTCGACGAACGTCAAGCGCAAAACGTCGAGCGCGGTGACACAGGTTAGGTCACGGCCGTGTCACATTTGACACGGCCGTGTGACCGGGCGGGTCACACTTTTCTTCAGAAATTTGTTGATTTCACGGGAAATTGATGTATCACACCCGGGTCACGGGCGTGACCCAAAGTACACGGGCGTGTACTATGCAAAATTTGACATTTCCTGAAAAATTTCAGAAAATCAAAAATAAACTAAGTTAGAAAATATTTATAAAATATGAGCAATTTATTACAGAAAATTAAGTAAAAGTAACAAAAATAAAGAAAAATGACTTATTTAATGTACATCAAAATAGGTATATTTACAACTCATCAGGTGCCAAAGGAGATGACGGAACCAAAAGTTCAGTTGTAGGAGTTGCTAGAGCAGGGCTATATACGTCCAAGTATGTCACCTTGGAATGCACTGGTCCTCTTTGTGAAGAAGAAAGACGGAAGCTTGCGTCTATGCATTGACTACCGTGAACTGAACAAACTGACAGAGAAGAACAAGTATTTGATTCCGAGAATCGATGATTTATTTGATCAGATGGCTGGATCAACTGTCTATTCAAAGCTAGATTTGAAGTTTGGCTATTATCAGTTGAGGATCAGGGAAAGTGATATTCCCAAAACAACGTTTGACACACGTTATGACCATTATGATTTCACTGTGATGCCGTTTGGGTTAACAAATGTGTCATCAGTATTCATGGATTTGATGCATAGGACCTTTCAAGAGTATCTAAACCGATTTGTAATCGTCTTTATTGATGATATTTTGGTATACTCTCAGTTAGAAGAGGATCATACAAATCATTTGAGGTTGATTTTGCATACCCTGAGGAGGAACCGTCTCTATGTCAAGTTCTCTAAGTATGAGTTATGACTATCATCAGTGGCTTTTCTTGATCATGTAGTTACTGTAGAGAGTATTGCGGTAGATTTAACAAAAAATAGTTGCGATACTGGAGTGGCATGTGTTGACTACTGTAGCGGAAGTATGAAGCTTTCTTGGCCTTACTGGCTACTATAGACACTTCATAAAGAACTTTTCGTGGTTAGCTTTACCTCTCACTACGTTGATAAGGAAGTATCAGAAATTCATTTGGACGTCAGAGTGCGCGCGAGCTTTTGAGGATTTGAAGGGTCGTTTGACCGCGATGCTTATTTTGTGCTCGTCATGTGATGCGGATGGCTATGAAATCTATAGTGATGTCTCAGGGAAGAGGCTTAGTCTCTTGCCAATTGAAAGTGCATGAGAGGAATTATCCGGTCTATGACTTGGAGTTAGGGGTCGTGATATTCGCTCTTAAATTTTGGCGACACTACTTATATGACGTGAAGATCAATATCTTTATAAACAATAACGGTTTAAAGTATTTGATAGATCAGAAGGTCATGAACATGCGAAAACAGAGGTGCATGGAGTTTCGCGGGGACTACACCTTCAAGATTCACTATATTCCCGACATGGAAAATGTGGTTGCGGATGCATTGAACCGAAGGACTTCTACACAAGCAAACTAAATTTTGAGACATGATGGGTGTCTCATCAGTGGCTTAGAAGGTTTGTGAACCTCTTACGTCGAGAGGAATTCAACGACGAATGCATGCTTGAACTGGACGGAGGTGCAGTGGGACCTTGCAAACCGGATTCGACAAGCGTTGGAGCTTGATGAAAGCATGAAGCGCTACATAGTAGAGACCGTGGATGGGTCTAATGCTGAGTTTTCTTATGAAGATGGTCTTTTGCGGAAAGATGATCGTTTGTTCGTCTCAAAGTTTGGCACCTTACGAGAGGAGTTAATGCATGAAGCTCATTTTACCAAGTACTCGATCCACCCGGGAGCACAAAGATGTATAAAGACATGAAGACACTGTTCTGGTGGCCAGGTTTGAAGAAAGACATAGCTCACTACGTGGTGAAGTGTCATACTTGCGCACTAGTGAAGGCCGAATGTCAGAAATCGGGAGGATTCCTAAAGTCTTTACCGATTCCGGAATGAAAGTTCGACGACATATCGATGGATTTCGTGCATGGATTACTGAGATTGCAACATGGTAATGATGTCGTCTGGGTAATCGTTGTGCATGATTTTCGCCTTAATTTGCTATATTTTCACCCATACGAACATTTTCACACAGGGGTGTTTTTTTGCCCGGGTGACATTTTCACCATGTCAGGCATTTTTTTCGCCCAGCCGTGCTTTTTTCGACAATAACCACATCCATTTTTTGCCCAGGCATGTGTATACATCTCGGGCACGTGTATTCCACCCGGGAGCGTGTATTCCACCCGTGAGCGCGTATTTCGCACGGGTGCCCATATTACGCTTATGCACGTATATTTCGTTCGGGCGCGCATTTTCTACAAGTGCACGTGTTTTTTTGCCCGAGCGCTCATTTTTCGCCTGGGCACGCACTGTTTCGCAAGACTGCGCTCATTTTCGACCGGGCGCTGGCTTTTCGCTTGGTTGTGCTCATTTTTGCCTGCGCGTTAGGGCACATTATTTTTCATGTTTGTTGCACCAGCGTGCGCGATTCTAAGATTGAATTTTATCTATCAAACGAACAATAAAATTGATCAATTTCACAATATTCTCCAGTTCTGTTTATTGGGGGAACACTATAATTGGAATTAGGCAAATCCAGATTCCTAGGAAAATTGGAATTGATCTCAATTTCATTTCCTTCCAAACGAACCTTCCTTAGATTTCAGTGGTTTGTGAATGGATGATTTGGAATTTTTATCAGTAATTCAGTTAATTTTTTCTATGATGCTTGGAAACAATGGCTGATGATGATCCAATTTTTTGTTGAGACATTATAAAATGAAATTCAATTATGAAATCGATACTGAACTTTGTTTCATGTACATTATTATTCCAGGAAAAGAAGTGATAATGACTGTACGTTTGAATTCTACATGTCAATTTGTTCATTGAGTATTTTGAAAAAACTATGCTAATTGTTAGAAAAGCCCTTTTAAAGGCCCATTTAAGAGGCCCATTTTTCCTTGTATTTGTCCCACATCTTGGATTGGGATCTTCTCTTCTCCCTCTCTTCCTATATAAATGTATTCATACTTGTAATTAAGTATTCAAGAAGTATATACAAGGTTGGAGGTCTCTCTCTTTTCCTGCTCTCTTTACATGGTATCAGAGCCACCGGTCTCTTTCTAGCCGGCTGGTCCATGTGCAAACCGCCTGGTCACCCGACTGACCGCGCGGCCTGTTCCTTTCTTGCTTAGCCGCAGTACCGGGCGGCTAGTATTTCTCTACCTGCTGCTCCTGTTCCTCCACTTATGTTGTGACCTGCTCCTCCTCCTCCTCCTCCAATCTCTCCCTCTTTTATAACCTTCTCTCACACGTGGGGTCCACCTTCTCTGCCTTCTTTTCCTGTCCGGCCTTCTTGTCTGACCGAGCGGCCTCTTGCCTCTGCTTTTCTTGCGGTCTCTCCCTTCCCGCTTCTCGCGACTTCTCGCAAGACGCTGCGGGTTCCTCCTCTCCTTCAGTTCTTGTTTCTGTCAGCATTTAGGTCGCAATCTCTATCCCTGCCGCTGCAAACTCCACCTGAACGTGCGGACTTCCCTTTTATCCTTATCCACTCTAATCGCGGCGACCTGTCCAGTTGCTTGTGGCCTCTCCTTCTCCCTTAACCGCATCTTGGTCGCGACCTTCCTTATCGCTGGTAGAATTACCTTGACCGTGCGACCTGTCTTGACCGTGCGGCCTGTCTTGACCGTGCGGCCTGTCTTCCCTCCCCACTAGCACCCTGCTAGTCGATGTGTCTTCTCGCTCGCGGCCTCTTTCATTCTCCATTTGCCGCATCCCGGCCGTGACTTACTTTGTCGATGGTCGTTCTCTCTTGACCGTGCGGCCTTCTTCTTTACTCGCCCACTGCTACTCATTGCGACCTGTCTTGTCGCTAGCGGTTTCTCCTCTCCTCTACGTTGCATCCTGGTCGCGACTTGCTTGGTCGCTGGTGTATCCACCGTGACCATGCAACTTCCCATGTGCCGCCTTCTCTCCCAGCCGCCCGACCTTCCTTGCCAAGCCTCCCGGCCTCTCATCCTGCTAGCCGCACGGCTTATCTTCTTTCCCACCGGCCTAGTCTTTTAGCTGCATGGCTTCCAATGCATATGCTGCTACTTCTGCTCCGCCAGCCCGTGAGGCTCCTACGGCTTCTGAGCTCCGTGATGAACTGCGAATTACTACCATCTCTCTGACTGGCAAGCGTAATTTTGTCGAATGAGTTCACTCTGTTCGTCGTGTTCTGCAGACGAAGGGTCTTCTACACCACCTGACTCATGCTACTCCTATTGCTCCCTCCGATGATTGGCTTCGCAATGACGGTCGGGTTCAGTCTTGGCTCCTCAACTCTATGGACACCGAACCCTACCGGATGGCCATGTATCATGATACGACCAAGACAATTTGGGAGGAGCTCCACTCTTTTTACTCTGGGCAAAACAGTCTTCAGGACCTCTATGATATTATCTCCGACCTTCAGAATCTTGCTACTGGTGCTCCCGGCGACATGATTTCTTTTGTTGCCCGGGCCAAGACACTAGCTGAGGCTTGGATTCAACATCAGCCTCATACTATGGATCTTGTTACTCAACGGGCCCAGAAAGAGGAGGTTACCATAGCGACGATGATGTCCCGCATTTCGCCCCACTTGCATAGTGTTCGGGCCCAGATCCTCTCTTCCACGATGACTCTGTCACTGTCTGACGTCTGCTCTATGCTACTTCGGGTTACGCCTCCTACGGAGGCCCCTCCCAGCTTCGCACCTGCTCTTATTCAACAGCCTCTCCTTCCGACCCCCCTCCTGCACGTGGCTCTTCCACTCGGGGGGGGGGGGGGGGCAGACCTCCGTCTCGGGGACGCGAACATGGTGGACGTTCGTCTCTCAAATTCACATATTGTGGCCGGGGTGGCCATCTTGAGGCCACCTGTTACAGCAAGCATGGGTTCCCTCCCCACCTCGCTGCCACTTCCTCTACTGCTCTTGCTCCCACTGGGGCTTCCGCCCAGGATCCGGCCTCCACTACACGACACAATATTGATGAGCTCTGCACCCAACTCCATCAGTTACAGGGTGCCCTCAGCCGCTCCTCTGGCTCGGTGGCGTCCTTTTCTGCGGAAGGTATAACCTGTCTCTCTCCTATCCCTCACTGGATCGTTGATTCTGGTGCTACTCACCATATTACTTCCCAAAAGCCCTCCCACTATCTCCAGATGGCTCATCCCCCGTGTATCACTGTGGCCAATGGTGACACTCTACCGGTCTCTGGCGCCGCTGCTCTCCAGGTTACACCGGCCCTTTCTCTTTCCTCGGTTTTTCACGTTCCGTGATCTCCTTTCAATTTACTTTCTGTTAGTCGCCTGACAAACGACCTTGATTGTTCAATAACTTTCTTTCCCTCTTCCTTTCTTATGCAGGATCGTCGAACCCGGAATATCATTGGTACGGGGCAGCTGCTGAATGTGCTTTACATCTTGGATACCCAACCCACTCTTCTATCCGCCGTCTCTACTGTTCTTTGGCATCGCCGCCTTGGGCATGCTCCTCTTCTGATTCTCAAGCGGTCTCTTCCTGATGTTCCTTTATGGGAGTTCTCTTGTGAATCTTGTATCTACGACAAACACCATCATTCTGTCTTTCCCCCTGCCTGTACCTAGAGTAGTACTCTGTTATCCTTCGTTCATTCTGATGTATATGACCCTTATAAGGTTGTTGAAGCCAAAATTGACCTCTATGGAGTTCGGGGTCCCAAAAGAGGGGTGACCTCACACCTACTGCACTCGGGGGAACGTCACGGACCAAAGACTTGAGAAACTAGGAACAGACCCTTGGCTCTAGTGCGGAGGTCCCACCTTACACCCGGAAGACCTTTGAAGTCTCCCCCTCCCTAGCCAATGCTGAGCTAGGTGCCTTGGAGGAAGAAAGCAAAGGGATTTCGGTGGCTCCAATGCAATGTTCTTCAAGGCACCCCTAAGGGTCTATTTATAGTTTTTCCAATCTCATGCACCAAAATGTCAACAATACCCCTACGCCAAATAGGCCTTGGGCCAATAGAAAATGCCCACACCGGAGGGCAAAGAGCTAATTCCACCCCCAGGGGTACAATGGTAAAAGCATGGTCAAAAGAGATCCAAGGGCGGGAGGAGGCTAAATCATCCCCCTTGTCTCGTCCCGCCAGGCCGCGGGGCAGGGGCGAGACCCCGCCCCCCGGCCGGTCTCGCCCCGCCAGGCCGCCAGGCTGCGGGGCAGGGGCGAGACCCCGACCCCCGGCCGGTCTCGCCCCGCCAGGTCGCGGGGCAGGGGCGAGACCCCGGCCCCCGACCGGTCTTGCCCCACCAGGATGCGGGGCAGGGCGAGACCCCGGCCCCATGCCGGTCTCGCCCCGACAGGCCGCAGGGCAGGGGCGAGACCCCGACCCCCCGGCCGATCTCGCCCCGCCAGGCCGCGGGGTAGGGGCGAGACCCCGGACCTGTGCCGGTCTCGCCCCGCCAGGCCACGGGACAGGGGTGAGACCCCGGCCTCTGGCCGGTCTCGCCCAGCCAGACCGCGGGGCAGGGGTGAGACCCCGGCCTCCTGCCGGTCTCGCCCTGCCAGGCCGCGGAGCAGGGGCGAGACCCCGACCTCCGGCCGGTCTCGCGGCTCCCACCTCGCACCTATCAAGCCGGGGCGGGTGTCAGCCAACTTGTCGCACCCGCCCCCCAAAAAAGGGGCCACTGGGGGGAGGAAGATTTTTTCTCCCCCTATTAGTATATTAAAAGGGCTAGGCCTAAATTGGCCACCAAGAGTGCAAACCACTCCAAAAGCTTAAAAAATCATAGCTGGTCCTGTGTCTGCCGGGAGGGCCCCCACTCTACGAATACGTAGTTGTACAAAGGTCCCTACTATCTTTGGCTTTCGCTATTTTGTAACCTTTATTGATGACTACTCGCGTACTACATGACTATATTTAATGCATGATCGTACTGAACTTACATCTGTATTTCGTGCCTTCATAACTGAGATACCTACGCAGTTCACCACCCCACTCAAAATCCTCCGCACTGATAATGCTCGCGAATATACGGGGCGCACCTTCTCCACCATCTGCACCGAATTTGGCATCATCCATCAAACTTTGTGTGTCTATACCCCTCAGCAAAACGGGGTGGCCGAACGGAAGAATCGTCATTTACTCGATGTTGCTCGCTCCCTATGTTTCAAATGCAGGTTCCAATCGAATATTGGAATTTCGCAGTCTCTACAGTCTGTCATCTCATTAACCGCCTCCCTTCTCCTGTTCTTGATTTTGTCATTCCTATCCAACTCCTCTATCCTACTACCTGCCCAACCTCTCCCCCCCCCACGTGTCTTTGGGTGTGTTTGTTATGTTCATCTTCTTGGACCTCCCTCCGACAAACTTGCTCCTCGGGCGGCCAAATATATGTTTGTTGGCTACTCCCGTACTCAAAAGGGGTATGTTTGCTACTCTCCTTCAGATGACAAGATGATTGTCTCTGCGGATGTCACCTTCTGCGAAGATCAGCTCATTCACTTACCATCCTCCTCCTCGATTTCCTCTCATAGTCTTCCCCGGCCTGCCGTTCCAATAACGCCCTCCTTTCGCCCATCTCCCTCCACCTCTATTACTGCTCCCAAAGTCCCTCCGCCCGTTATCCGTGTCTATACTCGTCGCGGCTCTAAGGATGGTTCCCTGCCTCAGCTCCCTGCTCCCAGTGATACTCCGGCAACGGCGGATCCGGCTCCTGCTTCTACGGCCCATCCCCTGGCCAACTACGTTTCTCTCCATCGGCTCACTCCACCTCTCTATGCATTTGCCACTTCACTTTCTTCTCTTTCTATTCCTAACACTGTGCATGAGGCGCTTCAACACCCGGGGTGGTGGGCGGCCGTGGAGGATGAAATGAGGGCTCTTTGGGCTAACCAGACTTGGGATCTGGTTCCCCTTCCTGCCGGCGAACACTGTGTCAGCTACAAGTGGGTCTTTGTTGTTAAACATGCCGCAGATGGTACTGTTGAGCGTCTGACGGCCCGCCTCGTGGCCCGGGGTTTTACACATCAACAAGGCCTTGATTATGATAAAACTTTCTCTCCAGTGGCAAAATTGAACACGGTCCGAGTTCTTCTCTCCTTGGCTGTCACCATCATTGACCTCTTTATCAACTGTATGTTAAGAATGCCTTACTCAATGGTGATCTACAGGAGACTGTTTATATGCATAAACCTCTCGGGTTTGTCATCTTTGGAAATCTATTTATGGTCTCAAACAGTCCCCGCGTGCTTGGTTTGATAAATTCAGCAAGGTAGTCCGCGATATTGGCTTCACTCGGAGCTCGGTTGACTTCTCTCTCTTCACTCGACACCGGCAAACCAGAACTGTGATCCTACTTGTCTATGTTGATGATATCCTCATTACTGGCGACGATACTGCAGGGATACAACATACCAAGCAACAGTTGAACTCCGCCTTTCAGACCAAAGATCTTGGCAACCTACGGTATTTTCTCGGGCATGAGGTTGCACGACGGCCTTATGGTCTTGTATTATCCCAAAGGAAGTATTGTATGGACCTCCTTCGTGATGCTGGCTATTCGGGATGCAAACCTACAAATACTCCAATGGATGCGAATCACAGGCCCTCGGCCCATAGCTCTGATTCCGATAAGCTGCTTACTAATCTGTAATACTACAGACGCTTGGTTGGGAAACTGATCTACCTTACAGTTACGCGACCAGACATATCCTTTCTCGTAGGAGTCGTGAGTCGATTTATGCATGCTCCTCGGACATCTCGTCTTCAAGCTGTCGAGTGCATTCTTCGGTATCTCAAAAGGCTCCAGGACAAGGGCTTGTGTACAAGCCATCCACATCTTTATCTCTTGTTGCATACTCGGATGTTGACTATGCAGGATCCATTGATGATGGACGCTCTAGTTTATGGTGTATGTGTCGCTATGGCAAAATAGTATTATCCAAGTTAACAACAAATGCCTTGACACATAGACCTAATGGATCGTTTAACCAAACGCTAATATTCTCTTTTGGAGTACAAACACAAATTTATTTTTCTAAATTAATAACACAAAATAAAGCGAACTAAAATGAACGGTAACTGAAGTGCGGAGTTAATTTATACCGTTCTTAGAATCTTGCTCGTGCTTTATGATGGCGGATATACGGAGCAACTGGGATGCGTTATTCTTTATGAACTCCGTAGCGTTAGCGGAGCCCGCCAACATACAAGGATTTCTAAACGTGTAACTTCTACAAAGAAAGATGGGTTAGCAGAACACAATCTGGAATTTGAAACTCTATAACACCTTTCTAAATAGATCTCTGCAACAAAAAAACTAATTAGCACTAGAGAAAGTGATACACGTTCATTATTATTCTAAGGAGCCTATTAGTTAATCCTCAAGTAAAACTTTAGTTTACTGTTAGATAGGGAACTTCCATATATTTTCTGCAAAACTCAAGGTGCAAACTTGAATCGATGTATGTGCATACATAAAACCATTTGAAATTCCTGAGAAAACTATATGTATAGATTTATTGTACGAATGCAAACCAAATCTCAGTAGATCTAGAGTTCTTAATGGAGGCTAATAAATTGGAAGAGTTTCAGATGGAAATCAATTAGCTGCTCCAGGTCCGGTAAGAAACATGAATACCTGATTATTCTGGGTCCGTTTGCTGCGATGAAGGTTCCAGCCGGGTATATTGATGGATCAGACCTGCACTGCTATGGAACCGTTTGGACTGAATGGAGGAGGAAGAAGAAAACCCTGATTTCTCTAACTCCCGGGTTGAAAACGGTGTGGAACACGCAGTTGCTGGCGATGGCGAACTGCAGCGCGTCGGCTCCGGCGGAGAGAATCTGTAGAAAGGGGATGCCGGCGATGCTCTCTCTCAAAAAATCCGATCGAAGGATGAGGAGTAGGCGGTTACCGAAATGCAATCGGGATTTTTACCCTAGCCGGCGGTTCACCCTTGCTCATGGGAATGAGTTATGAAAAACAGTTTTTCTTTTTGGGCTTAATAGGGAGCCCTAAAGGGGGTTACCAAAAATGGGATCAATGAATCTCATAACTCCCCAAATTAAAACCCATTAATTAAATCTCATGAAATTAATTGAGACTTAAAATTTCATGTCCATTCATATGCCACGAGTGAGACCAAGCTCGCGACTGAAATTACGAGACGATCTGACCCACCTATCACAGGCTTTGATCGTTCATGCGACTAAAAAACGCGCACTCGTGAGAGTCCGAATAGACCAAATACTCGCGTACGAACTCACCGGGACATCTCAATGAGTCAAGTCCATTTAACGGGAAATTTCCAACACGCTCTACATCTGGTTTATGTACTTACTTCGGTGGTCATCTCATAACCTAGCGTAGCAAGAAACAGAATGTGATTGCTCGCTCTTCTGCTGAAGCTGAGTACCGGGTCATGGCTGCTGCAGTTTCCGAGTTGACATGGCTTGAGAGCCTTCTGGGAGACTTGAGCGTTTGTCTCTCATCACCGGCGACCCTATTTTGTGATAGTCAAGCAGCAATACATATTGCCAAGAGCCCGGTCTTTCACGAACGCACAAAGCATATTGAAGTTGACTGCCACTTTATTCGGGAAAAAGTACAGTCAAAGAAGGTAGATCTGGAGCATGTCTCTGCTACAAATCAAGTTGCCGATATCCTAACCAAAGCACTCTACCGACCGCTATACTACCAATTTTTATCCAAGCTTGGCGCCTACGACTTGTACGCTCCAGCTTGCGGGGGAGTGTTAGAAAAGCCCTTGTAAATGCTCATTTAAGAGGCTCATTTTTTCCTTGTATTTATCCCACATCTTGGATTGGGATCTTCTCTTCTCCCTCTCTTCCTGTATAAATATATTCATACTTGTAATTATGTATTCAAGAAGTATATACAAGGTTGGAGGTCTCGCTCTTTTCCTGCTCTCTTTACACTAATCTTAGTTCTTGTGAAATAGGAAAACTATGCTAATCTTAATATTTTTTGCATTCATTAGACTGTATAAAAGAAGATAATGAAAATTTTTCAGCTCCTTTTCAAGTGTTGTTCCTTTTTCTTCAATTTGCCTTCTAAGTTTCTCACAATAAGAAACCCACTAATCAAGTCATTCTTGTCATCGAGGTTGATGGCACATCATCTCACTACCAGCTATCACTTTTGTCGTCGAGGTTGGTGACGCATCATCTCTACCTCGACGACAAGATTGACTTAAGCAGTGGGTTTGATATTGTGACAAAGGAACTTATGTTGAAAATTGTGAAGTGAAAGTGAGGGGTGGGGTTGATCAGGCAGACCGCGTGGTCTGGGCGGACTGATGGTGCGGACTGGGCAGACTGATGATGCGGCCTGAGCGGCCTGGTTATTTGCGACCTGGTGGCGGTGTTCAATCAGCTTGGCTTGTGGTTCTGCTATTGGCTTGTTTACAATAGTAAGAGAGGAAAAAAAAAAAAAGAAAATGTTGGAATTCCATTTCTAAAACGGTAAGATTGTAAGAAAGAGAAAAGAAATAATTGAGAAATAGAGATACAAGCTAGAAGGCCAAGTGCTTTGGAATAATTTGTAATAATTCATTATAGGTGTAACTAAATGTAGGATTAAGCCCTCATCAAATTTGTCCGGGTAAGCTCGAACATATGGAAAGAGCGTGCAATCATTTTCCCTTAAAGCTTAAAGCTTCATACTAAGCGCCCGATTGACTTGAGGTTAAGCGTCATGGGCTGAGCCGTTAATCTCACTCGAGTTAAGGGATGATGATAGACCCCAAACAATGCCCCTAGCCCTAGCCCCACACATGCTAACTGGAATCCAAACAAATTTAGGGAATCCACACATGGTTAAGATTTATTTATTGGCTTATACTATTAAATTCATCCCTTAAGTGTTGTTGTCTATTCTCGAACTTATGATCCTGCTCTGCTCTGATACCACTTATAAGACAAGTGATCATCGTGACTAAGGGGTGGTGACGCACCTTAGTCATAACTCACGTGAGCCTGAGGCTAGTCTCACTTAAGGGGTGGTGACGCACCAGTAGTAACGAATGTTAGAGTTAAATGCAAATTAACAAATAATTAACATATTTGTTAATTATCGTGCACAAATAATTAGTAAATAGGAAGAAAAATCAAGCGTGGGAAAGTAATGTGGTCTAACTATTATTATTATTATTATTTAATTAGTTATATGAGAGGTTTTTTTACGACCAAACTAATTTTTCAATATTCGATCCGTTTGTGTAAAGCCAATGATGATAAATTGAGATGGGCTTATATATATATTATGAGTAATGTTGTGAATAAGGATTGTTGCGATCGACTCGAGGCTTCAGGTAGATCGGATTAAATTAGAAAGTCTTAGCTTTTAAGCGTTCGAGCTCGCAAACAATCAATGTAAAAGGGACGACTGACAAGACAATTTTTTATGCGAAAAATCCAAAATTGGTGAAAAACCTCGTGGTCGGGACTGTGCCGACCAAACTTCCACAATGTCTTGGTGTGTTAAAGGTAGTAGCAGAGAACTCGAGGGCGACAGACCGCCTCTCATTATAATTGTTGGGGGAGGGAGAAGAGCTCTGAGGATGACAGGACATCACTCACGAAGCTAAGTATGTCTTCTTGTGTAGAGGGGGTGTTGCGCACTGCGAGTTCTGGAGTCTATGGTTGCAGTTTGATGGCTTGAGCGGCACATTCTTTGTGCTTTGGTGTTTGCAGCTTGTCTTTTAATGCGCACGGACGAGTCTGGAGCATCAAACTTGTTATTAATTTGAGGGGTGCGCTCAGCACGATCTAAGACATGCAGCTGCTTGTCTCTTGTTGTAAGCGGAGGATCGAGTCTGGAGCGATGTTCTTTTAGCAGCAAGTTGGCTGCAATGTACGTTATGCATGTGCGAAGTTCACAAGGTGAGATGTGCACAGTGATATGTGTGCAGAGCGCAATGTTGACATGGAGCAATGTGCTGCAGGGTGCAGTGTGCGCAGGGCGCAATGTGTGCAGGGCATAATGTGTGAAGGGTGCGATGTGCGTTGTGAGCAATGTACGAAGAGCGCAATGTGCACTAGGTGCAA
The DNA here is from genome assembly GCA_039583875.1 of Platanthera guangdongensis. Taxonomy (NCBI): domain Eukaryota; kingdom Viridiplantae; phylum Streptophyta; class Magnoliopsida; order Asparagales; family Orchidaceae; genus Platanthera; species Platanthera guangdongensis. The sequence continues at coordinate 198,936,875 of CM077159.1, forward strand.
TTCTCGAAGGGCTCAATATGCGTTGGGCGCAATATGCGAAGGGCGTGACGTGCGTTGGGAACAATGTTTGCGGCAAAGAACCGGCCGGCGGCCAAGGGGCCGGACAACGGCCATGGGGTCGATCGGAGGAGAAATGGCCGGCAACGGCGATGGGCCGGCCGGCAACGAGGCTCGGACGGTGAGGCCCGGACGGCGAGGCCCGGACGGCCGGCGACGAGGCCCGGACGGCGAGGGCGTGCCAGCGGCTGTCCGTGTAGCCGCTTGGTCTTGCGGCCACGCGACCATGGGGCTGCGCAGTCGGTGGCCGATTTTGTGGCTGACGGCCTTGTGGTGGCCGGCCGAGTGGCCGATCGCCCGCTCGGCCGCATGCGCAGGCCGCGCGGCCATGCAGCCCCGACCAGCTGTGCGGCATCCGGCCACGTGCGCGGTGATGTGGCCGGTGTGGCAGTTTTGCCGCATGCGCGGTGATGTGACCGGTGTGTCGGTTTTGCGGAATGGTTGGACGGTCATGACGTTAGTGAGGTTGACTTTGATCAACGTCGCTTTGTCTACCAGAGGAGGTGGATGCTTTTGGTATCCCCAGCCTTGCAGTGTGCATATATCAACTCTTTCTCATTGAATAATTACAATTACAATTACAATTATTTTAGGTAAATGTTCTCTTATTATTACAGCCAATCATGCATATTTCAGCAAGTCTTATTTTCCCCCAAAATTATTCATACACAAGCCATTCAGCCCAAGGCTAAACAATTAATCGAGGGGTGTTGGATGGTTAAAACACATACAACCTATCCCAGTGCCGCGGGTAAATAGCCGGCCAAAATGATAACCAAGGCTCGTACAAACCCGCTCGCAGTCTTCTTCAGTACGAGGTCCTCTTAAACATGTGTGATACGCCGGAGTTCCGAGAGGCACTGTCTGCGGGCGTGGCGGCGGCAGCGGCGGCGGCGGCTGTGCCAATGACGACGGAGTATTATTCGTCTCTGCAATGGTTGTCATTAATTAGTTAATTAAACTGGATAAAATAATTAACAGTGATCATGCAACATGTATGCCTTTTTAATGACTGAAAACACTATCTTCTAGAAAGTGATTACCTGCGAGCTGATTAGAAGTTTCATGATTAGAAGTTTCTTCTGCCATTGCTTCTAAAGTGATTTCACAAATTATTGAAATGTTTCGTATTTTGACTCTAAATAAGTCTTTCATTTTTATAGGCAGGTGCATGAAATAATATATAGAAACTCATTAAGTAAATAAAGTATATATTTAGTTGAAATTCTTTCCGATAAATATTTATTGAATTCAATAAATATTTATCGGAAAGAAAGATTCCTTGAGCATGATCATGAACGCATTTATGATAAGTGCATGTAGCATTTGATTATATGTGCTGTTGCGGGTCGCTTAGCATTGAATAAGTTCCCATACAATATTTTTTTTATCTTTTAACATAATTTGACTTTAAAATATGCATACAAATATTGCTTAAACATTGATTAGAGAATAATTTACCAGTGTTGTATTAATAACCTAGCATCTTTAGGCAACAATTTTTGGTGAAACATTCAATAAATGTTTTGAAATGCAGCAATTGTGATATGTTGTCTTTTTATTAAAAAAAATTGCAACAAGCTAGCTAAAAAAGTGCCTAATCCTATCCAACTCGGTCAAAATTACTATTCACACACCCTAAATTATTACTTAAAAATTTTAATATATGACACCTATTTTTACGCTCAGCAAACCCTCAATACTTTCCGAAGTCCCCTAAATCTTCCTCGTGTGCGGGCGACTTCCTCCCATTTCGATCCTCTGGCTAGACCAGCGTATTGGGGTGTGATTCTCATCCGATACGAAAAACCACCGGGCTCATGCGTAACAAGTTCATGATCCGTTGACGGGTCTCAGTTTTTTACTCATCTTAACTCCAACGGCTACGTAAAAATCAATCTTCACGACCACAGTTTTTTCCTTTGCCTCGATCAATGATCATCACAAGATTATTTTTAATCTATATGATGTTCACCATGCAGGAGGATTAGTCAAAGAAAAAAAAAGTATAAGAATTAATCTAGCTCTCAAGTACTTTATTTGTTGTTTTATTTCGTGGTTTACTGTTAAACTTGATGAACCCGGTCCAGACACACATTTATATTGTCATGTGCGCACTGTGCCGGCTCAGCTTTTGCTTAGCCCTAATTTTCAGTTGAGACTGTAGCCATCATCTTCTCCCCTGTGTCTGTATTGGACTGTGATCCTCTTCAGTTGGAGCGAACTGGAGGAGATCCAGTTCGCGGCGGGGATCATTTCCCCCGCATCTGACGGTGAAAAAGATGGAGTAAGCGAGTGGACCCCACAAATTGGGTCCCACGAGTGGAGTTCCGCCGTCACATGCGGGGGGAAATGATCCCCGCCGCGAACTGGATCCCCTCCAGTTCGCTCCAACTGAAGAGGATCCCGTTCCGTCTGTGTTCCCCTGTATTTTCTTGATGCTTTTACCCGCAGAAATTTGTACAACATAAATCTAAATTTTTCACAGAAGAGAAGAACTCTTGCATTTGCTTCTGCTTTAAAAGGAGGTCATGCATGGAGCTCAAGACACCATCTCCAAGCATTCAAATGGAGAAGTTCTGTTAAATTTTCTCAACGTGGTCAGCAAGATAGCCCAAACGCCAAATTAATATCTTCGGAACTACCCAGTTCTCACGTTGAACCAGCGAAAACCCGAGGAACAAAGGATAAACCCAACAAACAATGGAAGTACAAGCAGGTTCTTTACAACACGAGTCATACATAGCGAGACATGATTTGGCTAGTATAACAGCTGTAAACAGAAAACACCAAAAAACAAGCCGGGCGGACAGCACCGGAGTCCGCCGAGACCGCCGAGGTCGCCGAGGTCGCCGAGGTCGCCGAATCCGCTGAGATCGCTCAAGCTAAGCTGCAATCCGCCGAATAACCACGGAGTCCGCCGAAGCTGCGAGGCCGCGCGGACAAACCGTTATTCATCTCCTACTGAAGCTGAACTGAGGAACACCACCTACCCGCCTAAAGCCGGCGGACAGGTTATTGAAGCTGGCAAAGATGAAACAGAACTGACAAGCCGCAGAGCGACCTCCTGCTGAGTCTGCAAAGACCGCACACTTCCAAGTACTTGACCGAAGTCACAGCCAAACTCCTGGCTCCTTGAAGCAACCCGCGCGACCTGCACACAGCAAACGTCAGCACTGAATCAATCCGCGCGGACAGACAACTGAGACCGCAGCTCCTTGCCCAACCCAACTTACTGTTCACTCAAGTTACTCAGGTTACTGTAGACCTGCCAGGGGGTCTTATTTATAGGCGAGGTGAGGAGTGTGGTCACCGCCCTAGAGATAGAGACACTGCCCCAGCCCGCGCGATAGCAAAACACCGTCCGCCGAGTCCGCAAGGACTTAGCCGGATACCAAGGAAAACCGTCAGGAGCAAGGCAAACATTGGCGAACCCTCTCCAGTCCGCCCAAGCTATGCGGACAAGGCATCAGCCCGCAAAGCTTCCGACCACTGCAGGACAGCAACCCCCTTCAATGGCTGTCCGCACCAACCCGAGGCAGTCCGCAATACTCACACCTCAATCCGCCACAAGTCCACGACCAAAGGCAGACAGCAACAGTCCGCCCGGTCACAGCGGACTTGACGGATACGGCGGACACCATGAACTTGGCACAAAGAGTGACCAAGTCCAAAACCATTAAGGGCCAATGCGAGCATGGCGGACTCAAACACCCGTCCGCCAAACACTAAAGCACAGACCGCCAGCAGTCCGCAAGATCCTCGCACTGCTGTCCAACGCAGCAACCAACCCCGGACTCCAAAACCAGTCCGCCAATCGATCTCCACAGCAAAGCACCTGCTGTGCCACCAGAGCTCGACAAGGCCTCAGCCAAGCTCTAAGCCCAGTCCGCAATAGCCCACACCGCGGACACGCCAGTCCGCAAGCTTCCCGCGAACATGAGCCAAACCGCCTATCAGCACAAGCTTGCACCACGGCCACTGAGCAATGCACCAGTCCGCAAGCCTCTCTATCCGCAGATACCAGGCCACACAGTCCGCGGACTCCATGCAAACAAACCGCTCAGAAGACAGCCGGCTTTCCACTAGACCTTCCACCAGGCCGCACATCTCAGTCCGTCCAGTCCGCCTAGTCCGCCAACGTTGTCCGCCCAGGCCGCCCGGCCTGTCCCGTCAACCACTTCCACTTCACAAAATTCAACACTCCCCCTTGAAGTGGGAAGTGGTGACCAAGCCCAACAAGCTGCGCAAGCGTTCAAAGGGCCCCTTCGACAGTGGCTTCGTGAAGATTTCAGCAAGATTATCTTCACTCCGAACATGCCCGACCAGCAGAGACCCCTCCAACACCTTCTCACTGATGAAGTGGTGATCAATCTCTATATGCTTGGTCCTGGCGTGACACACTGGATTGTTAACCAGCTTGAGAGCACTCTCATTGTCACCCCGGAGTAAAGTAGGCTCTTGCACTTCTTCATGAACATCCTCTATAAGCCTCCTCAACCAAACGGCTTCCCGAGTAGCCAAGGTCGAAGCCTTATACTCCGTCTCCGTGGTTGAAACCGACACCGAGTCCTGCTTTTTGCTACACCACGAGATGCTAGCTGAACCGCAAGTGAACACATAACTTGAAGTAGACCTCCGATCATCTGAATCACCGTCATAGTCAGCATCTGTGTACCCGAGCAACGCAAACTCCGAGTCCCTTCTATAGAGGAGTCCCATGTCAGAAGAAGCCTTGACATACTTCAGAATTCCCTTCGCCGCCACTAGATGAGATTGCCTTGGTTCAGCCATATACCGACTTACTCGGCCAACAGCAAAAACAATGTCTGGCCTTGTAATCGTCAGGTAAATCAAGCTCCCAACAAGAGCCCTTAACACCAAGGGATCATGAAGAACCCTTCTCTCATCTCGTCGAAGCTTCAGCCCAGGTTTCAGTGGAGTAGAGCACTTCTTCCCTTCGCCCATGCCGAACCGCTTCACAATGCGATCAGCATACCCTTTCTGGCAAATGAGAACCCCGCACTCCTTCCTCTCCACTTCTAGACCGAGAAAGTGATGCAACTCTCCCAAGTCCTTCATCTCGAAGCGTATAGCAAGCTCAGCCCTGAGCCTTGCTACTTCCCCCTCCGAGTTCCTTGTGATGATCATGTCATCCACATACAGCAGGACCAAGACTCGTACCTCCCCCTTCTTCTTGACGAACAAGCTTGAATCCGAGTTGGAAGCAAGGTATCCACAGAATTGCAAGTACTCTGCAATCTTCCCATACCACGCTCTAGGAGCTTGCTTCAACCCATAGAGAGCCTTCCTGAGCTTACAGACATAGTCCGGATGCTTTTCAGAGAAAAAACCAAGCGGCTGATCCATGAAGATGTCCTTGTCAATCTCTCCGTAAAGAAAGGCATTCTTCACATAAAGTTGCCACAACCTCCTTCCCTTGCTAGCAGCCAAGGCGATCACCACTCTTACTGAAGTCATCTTCGCAACTGGACTGAATGTCTCCTCATAGTCTTCTCCATACTGCTGTGAGAATCCTCTAGCGACTAGGCGAGCCTTGAACCGATCAATGCTCTCATCTGCCTTCTTCTTCAACTTATACACCCACTTGCAAGTAACCGGAGTAATGCCATCAACCTTGGGCATAAGGTCCCAGGTTTCATTCTTCTTCAGAGCATCAATCTCTTCTTTCATAGCACATTCCCACTCCTTCACTCCAGTGGCCTCGTTGAAGTTTGCAGGCTCTCGCTCATCCAGAGGACCTGCAAAGAAGCAGGAGACAAAGCTCACTGCATTCCCATCACAATACCGAGTCGGTGGCTTAACCACCCTCTTCGATCTCCGAAGGGTCGGCTCCTTGCTCACTGCTTCTGTTGCTTCTTCGGGCTCCACTCCTACCTGGGGCAAGTATTGAGCAGTGCTCCCCCTGCTTCCTGAGCCAGAAGGCTCAGCCTCGGAGTTAGAAGCAACAGGAGCTGCTGGTGAAACAACAAGCTCCTCTTCCAAGCCTTCAGCAGCCACCACCAGTGCTTCATCAACCTTGCTACTTCCGGTTAGCTCCACCGAGCCACCTCCATATGACGTCAGCTCGTCAAAGACAGCGTCTCTTGACACCACGAACTTCTTCGTCACAGGGTCCATGCATTTTCATCCCTTCTTCCGCTCAGCATAGCCAACAAAGACAAGTTTCCTTGCCTTCGCATCCAGCTTTGTCCGTGAAGCATCCGGGACATGCACGTAGCAAGTTGAACCGAACACCCTAAGGTGTCCAACACTCGGCTTCTCCTTCAGCAACAGCTCAACAGGAGTCTTCATGTTGATAGGGCTGAGTGGCATCTGATTGATAACATAAGCATCACAAGACATCCCCTCCGCCCAAAAGGACCTTGAGATCTCTTTCGCATGAAGCCAGCATTTGCAAGTTTCCGTCAGATGACGGATCTTCCGCTCCGCTACCCCATTTTGTTGTGGAGTGTGAGCACAAGTAAGCTCCCGTTGGATCCCGTGCTTCCTGCAGAAGTTAGAAAACTCGGAGGAAACAAATTCACCCCCGTTATCAGTTCTAAGCTTCTTAATCCGCAAGCCAAGCCGGCCTTCTACTAACTCCTTAAACTCCACAAACAAACGGAAGGCTTCTGACTTCTCCTTTAAGAAGTACACGCAAGTATACCTTGAGTAGTCATCAACCAAGACAAGCATGTATCTGATTCCACCAAGGTTGACAGTAACCGTCGGTCCCATCAGGTCACCATGAATACATTCCAATGGTTTCTTGCTCCTTGTTTGTGATTTATCAAACGGAAGGCGATGTGTCTTACCGTATTGACAACCCGCGCAAACATGCCCGTCACCAAAGGAGGACAACTTAGGCAACTCCCTCACCAAACGTCTACTAGCCATCGCCTTCAGCTTGTCCATGTCAACATGCCCCAGCCTCTCATGCCAGATAGCAGCACTATCATTGGCTCTCATCCTATCAACATAAGAATTGGTGGCAAGAACAAACAAGTTCTTCACCCGCCTCCCAACATGAGCAACATCAGCCTTCACCGCTGATACGTTGCGAAGGAACCTCACATCTGTTGGCCCAAACAGAATGTGATAACTAGCGTCCACCGCATTGGTCACTGAGAAGAGGTTCTTCTTCATGCCCGGCACGTGATACACATTCCTTAACGTGAGTGGCCCCTGATCACTACCCAAAGACACGACCCCCTCTTTCTCTACTGCATAAATAGTATTATCAACAGTGAAAATAGCTTCATTACCTGAGTAAGCCTGCATGGAGGTGAACTTCGACTTGTCTCCGGTGAGGTGATGACCACACCCGGAGTCCACGATCCACTCGCTGTTGAAGTCCTCAGCAGACAAGGCCCGGACACAAGTGCTCGTCATAAAAGCTCCGCCCCATCCCGCTTCTTCACTCCTCGAGCAAGTTTCCTCCTTTCCCGCAGCATGCCCAGGCTGCAGTTTGACCTTACAGTCCCGCTTGAAGTGCCCTCGCTGATGACACCGGTAACACTTCAGGTTCTTCTTCCAGTCCTTAGGAGCATTGCTCCTCTCCGGCGGATATGAAGTTGAAGTCTCCTTCTCACCAACGACCTGCACTTTCTTCTTTTTCTTCCCTTCCCATTCTTTCTTCTTGCCTGAGAAGAGAGCTTCGCTGCCTTCCTGATTCAGGTTCACTCCATCCATCTGCCTTGCCAAACTCTCCTTCGATGTAAGCAGATTCTCCAGCTCCAGCAAAGACGGCTGAGTAGCCCACCCTTGAACAGATGTAACAAAGGCCACATACTCATTCTGCAAGCCGCAGATAATGTGCCTTTTCATCTTCGCCTCAGAGATAGGCTCATCAGGATCCAGTGCCGACAGCTCAGCACACAAGCTCTTCATCTTTAAGAAGTACTTGGAGATGGAAAGGTCTCCCTGAGTTGCTCTGGCCAACTCATTCTCCAGGAACTGAAGTCGTGCCACATTCTTCCTATTGAACAACTCATCAATGGTTGTCCAAATATCAACAACCGACTCACATCCAACGATGTGATCAAACAGTTCCGGAGATACGGCTCTCTTCAGAATGAACTCCGCCTTAGCATTTGTTCTTCTCCAGAGCCTAACCTGCTCAGCAGTACCGAAAGCAGCAGTGACTTCCTGCCTGTCGTCACCACCGACGACTTCCCACAGCTCCTCGCCAAAAAGATAACTCTTCATGCACGACTTCCACTTCTTGAAGTTAGTCGGCGTTAAGAGTTCAATGTCAAGACCTCTTGCAAATTTCCCTTCCATTGCAACATCCGTTGGCAACCTTTCAGCAGCTCCGAGCAACAACACAGGTTGATCACCACTCAATCACTGAGTAACAACACTGGCTGACTTCCACTCACGCAACTGAACCTGGCTCTGATACCATGTTAAATTTTCTCAACGTGGTCAGCAAGATAGCCCAAACGCCAAATTAATATCTTCGGAACTACCCAGTTCTCACGTTGAACCAGCGGAAACCCGAGGAACAAAGGTTAAACCCAACAAACAATGGAAGCACAAGCAGGTCTTTTATGCATTCACTTCTTTACAACACGAGGCATACATAGCGAGACATGATTTCGCTAGTATAACAGTTGTAAACAAAAAGCACCAAAAAACAAGCCGGGCGGACAACACCGGAGTCCGCCGAGACCGCCGAGGTCGCCGAGTCCGCTGAGATCGCCCAAGCTAAGCTGCAATCCGCCGAATAGCCACGGAGTCCGCCGAAGCCGCGAGGCCGCGCGGACACACCGTTATTCGTCTCATGCTGAAGCTGAACTGAGGAACACCCCCTACCCGCTTGAAGCCGGCGGACAGGTTATTGAAGCTGGCAAAGATGAAACAGAACTGACAAGCCGCAGAGCGACCTCCTGCTGAGTCCGCAGAGACCGCACACTTCCAAGTACTTGACCGAAGTCACAGCCAAACTCCTAGCTCCTTGAAGCAACCCGCACGACCTGCACATAGCAAACGTCAGCACTGAATCAATCCGCGCGGACAGACAACTTAGACCGCAGCTCCTTGCCCAACCCAACTTACTGTTCACTCAAGTTACTCAGGTTACTGTAGACCTGCCAGGGGGGTCTTATTTATAGGCGAGGTGAGGAGTGTGGTCACCGCCCTAGAGATAGAGACACCGCCCCAGCCCGCGCAATAGCAAAACACCGTCCGCCGAGTCCGCAAGGACTTAGCCGGATACCAAGGAAAACCGCCGGGAGCAAGGCAAACATTGGCGAACCCTCTCCAGTCCGCCCAAGCTATGCGGACAAGGCATCAGCCCGCAAAGCTTCCGACCACTGCAGGACAGCAACCCCCTTCAATGGCTGTCCGCACCAACCCGAGGCAGTCCGCAATACTCACACCTCAATCCGCCACAAGTCCACGACCAAAGGCAGACAGCAACAGTCCGCCCGGTCACAGCGGACTTGGCGGATACGGCGGACACCATGAACTTGGCACAAAGAGTGACCAAGTCAAAAACCATTAAGGGCCAATGCGAGCATGGCGGACGCAAACACCCGTCCGCTAAACACTAAAGCACAGACCGCCAGCAGTCCGCAAGATCCTCGCACTCCTGTCCAACGCAGCAACCAACTCCGGACTCCAAAACCAGTCCGCCAATCGATCTCCACAGCAAAGCACCTGCTGTGCCACCAGAGCTCGACAAGGCCTCAGCCAAGCTCTAAGCCCAGTCCGCAATAGCCTACACCGCGGACACGCCAGTCCGCAAGCTTCCCGCGAACATGAGCCAAACCGCCTATCAGCACAAGCTTGCACCACGGCCACTGAGCAATGCACCAGTCCGCAAGCCTCTCTATCCGCAAATACCAGGTCACACAGTCTGCGGACTCCATGCAAACACACCGCTCAGAAGACAGCCGGCTTTCCACTAGACCTTCCACCAGGCCGCACATCTCAGTCCGCCCAGTCCGCCTAGTCCGCCAACGCTGTCCGCCCAGGCCGCCCGGCCTGTCCCGTCAACCACTTGCACTTCACAAAATTCAACAAATTCACGCATCTCTTTGCGGCATGCAAGTAGCGTTGAGGCTGTGACATTCGTGAAAGTGGAGTTTAGGAGATTCTTTGCCATTGGGAGACCGCCGCCACCATTGCAGTCATTAGGAGATAGCCTCCGCCATCGCCGTCACTGGGAGATAGCCGCCATCATCGTCATTGGGAGACCGCCGCCGCCATCGTCGTTGTTTGGAGGCCGCTACCCCGCCCATGCTTGGAAAGTTGTTTGGGCGTCGTTCAACGAAGTTAACATAGTCTTGCTACATAAATTGGATTCACCGAGATTTGCAAGAATTGAAGGAGGCTCACGGGAGAAGATTTCTCAAATCCGCTTTTAGCTCATGTTGATACCCTGCAGTTTATTAATTATAATTTGTGTAATTTCTATTTGTGTAGCGATGTGATGAAGATCTCTTGTGGATCAAGGAGGAAAAATTTGTAAATTTTTTGCTTGTTTCATCCACGTTTTAGTTGAGCTTTTTCGGGTTGGAGTATGATCATCTCGTGTTTTTCATCAAACTAGATTTACACGTTAAAAATTAATTGTGTTGTCTCTATTTTCTTTTTGTTTGATTTGTATTTATACATTAAAAGGTTCACGTAGGTGCTCTCGAATTAATTTACATGTGCTCAGGTCAGGTTTGCGCACTCTCAAACTCAACAAGTGGTATCAGTGGTAGGTTCATTATTAGAGCAGTTATCGAGCTGACCTGTCTGAGATTTAAGACGAGTTGATCGGATATTTTAGGTCAATGATCAGGTGCGGTACGTGACGACTATTAGCCCACTGTCTATCCTCTTTGACTCCTTTCTTTGAAATAATCATCTCAGAGAACTGATGTATGTCCTGTTGGAACCAAGATAATTGGTCACTGTTGTTCGGACCAAGAGGGTGACGAAAGGTTACAAGCTTAGTGGTCGATATACGTGAGACTCAGCAAGAAGAAGCTAGCGAGCTCAAAAGCAACTCCGGATTGCATACAAACAAGATTCGCGTACTGCAGCGAGACGTTCTCGACACGTACACAAAAGTCTATAGGAACTTTTTCTCCTAAAGCTATTGTTGAACTCGACACAAGGGAGGAAGACTAGCACAACATAGGGGGGAGGGGTGAAGGTCTTTTCAACTTGTGCCCCGGGGTTCTATTTATAGACAAATACTGTACAACCCCGTATTCGCTGAGTGGGCCCCCTCCGGTAGGTTCCGGGTATTGAAGGACATTTTGGACCATAAACACCAGATTGGCCAATGAGGTAGGCCGACCTGCACTCGCTCAGTGCCCAAAGGGGCATTCGCGCGAATCAGGGGAAAATCATGCCCTTTAGGCGAGTGCAATCTTCATCACTCACGCCATACTCACGCCTCAGCACGCATGCAGGAGGACATCTCGCCGAGCCAGGCGAGTGGTTGCCCAAGCTAGCACTCGCCCTTCAGAGAGAGCCTAGGAACGACGCGCAAGGAACGTAAAGCGCAAATACAAAGTGTGCGCACGGAGCGGATACAAAGGAGTGTTGGAAACGTGTGTGAGCTCTCCGCAGACACTCAACTCCACAAACCAATTCCACTTGACTCCTCACCTCAACACTAGGCTGCGAGACCGCCACCAAGCCGCGCGACCTCCCACCTTTGGGCGAGTACTACCTTGCCCGAGCGAGCTCAGCAGCGAGACCCCCCACGCGCGAGTACTCAAACCGCAACCGCTTCTTCTCGCGGCGAGCTCAAACCGCGAGTACTACCCGGAGCTTCTCCTGCGAGATCAACAACCCGGCAAGCTCCGCTCCTCCCGCGAGTACAAGCCGCGAGCACCCCTCGAGGCGAGATCACCAAAACTGCGGGAACCCAAACCGGCGAGTGCTCCAACTCGCCCGGCTTGCCCCTCTACCCGCTCGGCAAGGCCGCTTCCAAAACTCCCTTTGCGCTGCAGCGCTCTCTCACAAACTCAAACAGGATGGGAGAATTTTTCTCTACTTTCAGCAACCTTTAAACATGTACAAGGGGGGCCTTTATATAGGCAAAAGAAAAAACTAAACAACTCTCTCTCATCATAAATGTACACACTCTCTTATAATAAATGCTCATATAAAATAATATTAAAACCAATCCATTTGACTTGTTGACTGGTCAACCAAGTCAGCCTCCAACAAACTCCCCCTCAAACTTGGCAGCACATGCCAAGTTTGCCTTTGAGCTTCAAGAACGTGTCTACCTTCAACGCCTTGGTGAAAATGTCTGCGACTTGCTCTCCGGTCGGGCAATACTTCACTTCCACTGTCTTCAACTCTACCTGCTCCCTTAGGAAATGGTACCTTGTCTCGATGTGTTTGCTCCTTCCATGTAGTACCGGGTTCTTCGCGAGCTGGATGGCCGACATGTTGTCCACCAACATAGTCGTTGGCCCATCCACTTCATGTTGCAAGCTCTCCAACAGATTCCTTAGCCAAATGGCTTGGCAGGTGCCAGCTGCTGCTGCAATGTACTCAGCCTCGCAGGACGATAGAGCTATCGTTGCCTGCTTCTTTGAGCTCCAAGAGAACACCCCCGTCCCCATATTGAAAGCATATCCGGAAGTGCTCTTCCGATCGTTCACGTCGCCTCCATAGTCACTATCGGAGTATCCAACTAACTTCAGCTCCTCTCCAGTGGAGTACTTCAGCCCGTGACCTCTTGTCCCGTTGATGTACCTCAGGATCCTCTTCGCTGCCGTGAAGTGGTCTTCCTTCGGCTCCTCCATATGCCTGCTCACTACCCCGACCGCATACATGATGTCCGGTCGGGTGAAGGTTAGGTAACGTAGACTTCCCACCAAGCTTTTGAATAAGGTGGAGTCTACCGCTCCTTCCTTAGACTCTTTGCTCAACTTCAGGCCTGGGTCGGCAGGGGTAGAGATGGGCTTGCTGTTCTCCATCCTGAACTTCTTTAAGATCTCCTCTGCATACTTCTTCTGGGATATGAAGATCCCATCTTCTCCCTGCTTCACTTCCACTCCCAGGAAGTAGCTCAACTCTCCCAAGTCAGTCATTTCGAACTCTCTCTTCATCATACCCCGGAACTCTTCATACATCCCAGCATTGTTCCCTGTGAAGATTATGTCATCCACGTATAGGCAGATAATCATCATGCCTCCATCCTTGTCTACCTTGGTGTAGAGTGCGTGCTCATGCGGGCTCTTCTGATAGCCATGCTTCTGTAAGTAAGCATCTATCCTGCCGTTCCAAGCTCTAGCTCCCTGCTTCAGCCCATAGAGTGCCTTGTCAAGCTTGCAGACCTTTCTCTCCTGCCCTTTCACCACGTACCCTGGAGGCTGCTCGATGTACACATCCTCCTCCAGGTAGCCATTCAAATAAGCAGAGACCACGTCCATCTGCATTATCTTCCACCCGTGATGTGCGGCTAGCGCGATGATCAGCCGGATGGTATCTATCCGCGCTACCGGTGCGAAGACTTCATCATAGTTCACTCCCTGAACTTGGCGGTAGCCCTTCACGACTAGCCTCGCCTTATGCTTCTCCACGCCCCCATCTTTGTTCTTCTTCACCTTATAGACCCATTTCACCCCGAGGGGTTTTTGGCCTACAGGTGGATCCACCAGCTTCCAGGTGTCGTTCTTCTTGATGGAGGCGATCTCCGCATCCATCGCCTTCCTCCAGCTTTTCTCCTTCGCAGCTTCATCGTAGGAGCACGGCTCAACATCTGCAAGCAAACAGTATAAAGAAAAGTTGTTATGGGTTGCAGCCGTCTCCTCATATATTTCATCCAGCCTCCGCATCCTGGGCTGAGGGCGGTCATCCTTAGTTCCACTGGTACTTGCTCCACCGGATCCTCCTCTGCTCGAACTTGCTCCACTTGAGTAAGGGGTGAGAGCTCCCCCTGAACCTCCGCTAGGTGGTGATGGTGGCTCAGCTCCACCCATCTCCGCTTCAGCTTCTCCTCCACCTTCTTCCTCATCATCCTCGTAGAACATCCCCTTGGTGTTCTTCACCTCCTCATTCCAGCTCCAGCAGCTTCCCTCTTCAAACACCACATCTCGTGAGATAATGGCTTTCTCCGTCTCGGGGTTGTACAACTTGTAAGCCTTGCTCGCAGGAGCGTAGCCTACAAAAATGCACTTCTCACTTCTATCGTCCAGCTTCCTCCTCCTCTGGTCCGGGATGTGAGCGTAAGCTACACACCCGAAGACCCTCAGGTGCTTCACACTGGGCTTCCACCCACTCCAAGCTTCGAATGGAGTCTTGAACTTCACACTCTTGGTTGGGCAACGGTTTAGCAAGTACACCGCTACCTGAACCGCTTCCGCCCAGTACTTCTTTGGCAACCCCTTGCCCTTCACCATGCTCCGCGCCATGTTCATAATGGTTAGGTTCTTCCTTTCCGCCACTCCGTTTTGTTGAGGCGAGTACGCCGCCGTCAGTTGGTGTGAGATTCCCCATTCTCTGCAGTAGTCATCAAACAGCCTAGATGTGTACTCCCCTCCTCTATCTGTCCGGAGCACCTTCAGTGGTTGCCCAGCTTCCTTCTCAGCCATCGCCTTGAACTCTTGGAACTTGTCCAGAGCCTCTGCCTTCTCCTTCAGAAAGTATACCCAACACTTCCTACTGAAGTCGTCGGTGAACGTGATGTAGTATCTGCTTCCACCTATTGAAGTAGTCTCAAACGGACCAGCGATGTCCGAGTGAACTAACTCCAACGGCCTTGTTGCTCTCCGGGACTTGCCACCCTCGAAAGTTTCTCTCCTATGCTTCCCCTTCGTGCATGCCTCACAGACCCTTTGAGGAGGTGTGATCATAGGCAGCCCTTCCACCATCTTGGATCCAGACAACAGCTTCAGGCCTGTGAACCCCAGATGCCCCATCCGGTGGTGCCACAGCCAAGCTTCCTCCTCATCTCCTGTCTTCGCAAGACATGCCGTCTCCTTGGCATCCAAACTTAGAGGGAAGAGGCGGTTCGTCGCCATCTTCACTCTTACCACCTCTCTTCCTTGGCTATCCTTCATCGCTAAGGTGCTATCCCTCAACAGGACGCGATAGCCCTTCTCCACCAGTTGTCCAAGACTTAGGATGTTACTCCTCAAGCCCGGTACATAGAAGACGTCGTTGATGAGCACCTCCTTCCCATTCATCGTCACCGCGATCACTCCTCTTCCTTCCACAGAGATCTTCGAGGCGTCGCCAAAACTGACATCTCCTCCATTCGGCTCAAGGCTGGTGAATAGCTCCTTATCACCACACATGTGGTTACTTGCTCCAGTATCTAGGTACCATACTCCATTCCTCCCTCCTGCAGCGCCTTGGATAGTAAGGAACATCATCGGGTCTCCACCCGTATTGCTAGCCTCCGCATAGTGGTTGGCTTCACCACCTTTCCTGGGAGCCCAGCAGTCGTAACTCATATGTCCAAACTTGTTACAGTTGTAACATTGCGTTTGGGACATATCTCTTCCTCCTCTTTGACTTCTTCCCTGGTCTCTTCCCTGTCCTCTGCCTTGGCCTCTACCTTGGCCTCTTCCTCTACCTCCTGCATCTTGCTTCCAACCATGATGTTGCTCTACCGCTCCCTGGTTGAACTGATTTCTTCCAAAATCTCTTCCACCTCTTCCTCCTCTACCTCTGCCTTGGTAGCCTCGACCACGCTGGCCTCCTCCTCTTCCTGAACTCTCTCCAAAATTGAGTTGAGTCTGAAGTGCTTTCCCCAAGCCACTCGACTCCTCCTCATCTTGCACCATCCGATACTCATGTGCTTGTAGCGAACCTATCAGTTCATCCGCCGTCATCACTGTGAGGTCCTTCGATTCTTCGATGGCCACCACCACGTGTCGGAACTTCTTGGACATAGAACGTAGGAGCTTCTCCATGAAGCTGACCTCGTCTATCGTCTCTCCGTTTCTCTTCATCTCATTTGTGAGCGTCCGCAGACGGGTCACATAGTCGCCAACCTTCTCTGAACCCTGCATCTTCATCACTTCATATTGAGCTCGAAGGGACTGCAGCTTCACCTTCTTTGCCTTATCGACTCCCTGCATGGAGCGTTGTAAAATCTCCCATGCCTCCTTCGAAGTCTCGGCGTCCGAGATCTTCTCAAACGTAGCTTCATCCACCCCTTGGTACAAGATGAACAAAGCCTTCTTGTCCCTCTTCTTAGCTTCTCTCAGTGCTGTCCTTTGTGCGTTCGTCAACGCGGCTTCTGCTTCAGCAGTCAGCACCTCCACACCATCCTCTACTACCTCCCACAACTCCTTGGAGGCTAGTAGTACCTTCATCTGGATGCTCCAGTTCCCATAGTTGGTCTTCGTCAACTTGGGAACTTGCCCCGGCACGGCACCTCCAAACTCCATCTCTCCTCTACTTCAAACCTCCCGAGGGTCCGAACCTCGCTCTGATACCACTTGTTGGAAACGTGTGTGAGCTCTCCGCAGACACTCAACTCCACAAACCAATTCCACTTGACTCCTCACCTCAACACTAGGCTGCGAGACCGCCACCAAGCCGCGCGACCTCCCACCTTTGGGCGAGTACTACCTTGCCCGAGCGAGCTCAGCAGCGAGACCCCCCACGCGCGAGTACTCAAACCGCAACCGCTTCTTCTCGCGGCGAGCTCAAACCGCGAGTACTACCCGGAGCTTCTCCTGCGAGATCAACAACCCGGCAAGCTCCGCTCCTCCCGCGAGTACAAGCCGCGAGCACCCCTCGAGGCGAGATCACCAAAACTGCGGGAACCCAAACCGGCGAGTGCTCCAACTCGCCCGGCTTGCCCCTCTACCCGCTCGGCAAGGCCGCTTCCAAAACTCCCTTTGCGCTGCAGCGCTCTCTCACAAACTCAAACAGGATGGGAGAATTTTTCTCTACTTTCAGCAACCTTTAAACATGTACAAGGGGGGCCTTTATATAGGCAAAAGAAAAAACTAAACAACTCTCTCTCATCATAAATGTACACACTCTCTTATAATAAATGCTCATATAAAATAATATTAAAACCAATCCATTTGACTTGTTGACTGGTCAACCAAGTCAGCCTCCAACAAGGAGTACTCCCCCGACATCAACACCATCTTTTGATGCATCGCCTACTAAAGGGACGAAACACCCCCGCATCCTTCGCGATGCACGGTGCCCTTCGCCAAGTGAAAGGCAGAGCACAATGACGCGCTCATCACAGACCTGCCCTTGTAATCATCATCTCAGGACACAGGACTCTTTGTGTTCTACAATCGTAAAAGCACGTATCATTCCAACATCCTAAGACATAGACGCCATCAACAGTCTCTATCAACGTCGGCGAGATCGTCGTTCGATTTCTGATTTCTTCACCCTCAAAGATATCGATGCGCTTAATCCATTTTCAAATTCCTGAAGCAGCAGGAAAAAATGTTCAAGTCCTCGAGTGGCAGGTCCTCGTAAGTCCAAGTCCCTGCACGAGCGGAAGGATGCTCTGTCCCCCTTGCTCTTGATGAGAGTGGACATCAAGTCCTCCTATGCTTCTACGCAAGAACGAATACAAAGTCCCTCTGCATCTTCTAGTAGGAAAGGACCTGCTGGTCCTTTCACGATACGGGGGCAAGGGGGACAGAGCATCCTTCCGCATCACGTCTAAGAGTTCACCACCAGCACTAGCGCCCAGCGGCAACTGCTAAAACTAGCGCGATGTGCCATGCTCGCAAGCTCATACAAGGGAACACGAAAAGCAAGACACTTCCGCACCAATGCTCCTGCGAAGCGCCGCAAGCAAAAAAAAATGTATCACCAAACAAGGAAACAAGACCCTAAGGCAAAAAGGTTAGTTCAAAAATTTTAGAGTTTGATGCATCGCGGATCACGGCCCACAAAAATTTGGGGGCATTTGATGGGATTCCTCCAAAATTTTCTAAGTCAAACTGGAAAGATTTCGACCAAGGATACTGAAAGGAAGCAACCCGAGTAAATAAGCCGCGCGCACCACGCCGCGTTCGCTCGGGGACCCAGGAACACCCCGAAAGGAGGGTAAAGCCAAGCACACGCCTGCGCAAACAACGTGCATGTTCCTGCACAAACAATGTGCACGCGCAGACAGCGCACCCGCACGTGCGCGCCGCTGGCCGCCTCCACCGCTGGCCGCCTCTGACCTCCACCGTCGTCGGGCAACCTCATCGGGCCGCGCGAGCCGCCTGGAGGGCGCTTCCGTCATTTCGTGAAAATTGGCGATCCAGGTGACCGGAATGGAGCGACGTCAATCGCCGCCTTAAAATCCGCTCTGACGCAATTACCAACATAACCCTCCAGAAAACTATAAAAGAGCCCTCAGGCTTTCATTTGAGGGCAAAGAACTTTAAAGGGAACAAAGAGCTCTGAGGTTTTCTGGCATGGATGTGAGACTTAGATCGTTTCTCTGCTTAGAATTCACTCTGCTCCCTCTCTAGGTCGTTCAACGTTCAACGCGTTGGAGAACACACTCGCAAGCGCAAGAGAAAACGTTGGATAAGCCCTTCCACGGACGCTCCTATTCAAGTTGCACAGGCTCTCCCCTCCGAGCTCCAAGAACTTAGTCAATATTCCGCTCCGGAAGAAGCTGCAGCATAACGCTTTATATGGACATGAGGACTATTGTGGGGGATGTTGCAAGTTCTATATGAGAGCAATTTTCTCGTGTGATGTTTGAGGAGCTCATATGCTGTGTGGATGTGTGTGCGCATGTGTGCATTTGCACTACCATACACAACGCAAAATGGGCGAGTGCATTCATGTTTATTTATAAACCACATAAGTAACATCTAAATATTAAAGGCGGTGTTATTAGCAATTCTACGACGGCCATTCACAGTTCTAAACACACTTAAATTCATTGGACTATGAATACAAATGGACTGCATTTAGCCGTTTTAAGAATGCTTATAACATTGCCCATATTTTAAACTAAGGATGTTAACCTTGCACTTAAAAACAGGTATTTTGAAGAAGAAAAATAAAAATTATCTCAAAAGCACGTGAGTTAAGGATTTAGTTATTAAAATAAGCAATTGCTTCAAAGAATTTCTTGGTGATATTTCAATTAATTTTACAAATATAAAGATAGGCAATACCCGCATCCAGGCATGTTACAGGGTAGCCACGGGTGGGCGGTTCTCAGCCTGCATGGACTTCAGATCTCTGTTGTATCACAATGAAAAGCTCTCTGTTATTTTTGAAGTAACAAACAAGATCTCATCCCCCTTCTTTCATGCTCTGCTTATAGGCCATAATCTGTCGTAAATCTGAAGCGAACAACAAAATAAAAGTGCTAGCGTTCGCGTCAATCCATCGCACATCCCGGACATATCTTCTGAATATAATTCTCGCCAGACAACCCAAACATCTTCAACTTTCAATCCTGGCTAAATCTTTCATCAACAAAGACTCGCACAACAGATACTTTGATTCAACAATCATTGAAGCGTCCTGACAAACAAACGATCTACATTGTCTTTCTGTATACAACCTCCTCCCTCACGTCAGACCATACATCTTTTTCTAAAATCGACAACCATGGCGCTCCTTGCCCTTGATTGTGAAAAACTGTCTTCGTCAAGCTTCGGTGCCAAACTCAACACAACTCTAATGGAAGGCATGTTCATATGTAGGGAAAAACTTATGGATATCAACTCCATATCATTGCTGAAGCCCGTTGTGTGGTCATCGATCATTTTAGCTTTGCAGCATGGACATGAAGAGAATTCACTGAGCCTACTTCACCCTAAAGATCCATCAAATCTCCATAGCTTTCTCGCCCTTAGGCGGATGCACCATATTCAATAGCATCCATCCACTCCTACTTGCGATCATCCTTCATTGCATCTTCAAAATAATCACAGCTGAAGTAGCGCCGACATAAGGTTATGGTTGATGATCAAGATTCAGAGTATCAACATCCCCTCACTCATCTACCTACTCTATAGCTCATATACAGTGATTGAGGACCACTATAATTTTGGAGGTAAAACCCAACTCAAAGAGTATTTTACATAGAAAATTCCTGATTTGCATAAATGACATACCATAGGATGTTCTACACTCTCTCTTAAACAATAATTCAAACAACTTCTTCTCCTTTCATCTTTCAACCGGAAAACAATAACATGGAAATTTTGTTTTTGGGGTAAAGACATTATAAAAACGTGTGAACATATAAATATTAAGATTACAATATCAACTACAAAATAGATATAAACCAAAATTCATTATCACAATCTGATATAATCAATATCAATTTTCACTAGTATTTACAACTTTATTTTTCTCCATGGCCTTCAAAACAATTAAAGGACATCTCTCGAAGTTGAGTGAACCATGTCGATAACACTCACCGTGCAGTTGAACGAGCCGTGTCGATGATACTCAGAGTGCAGTTCATGAGCAAGCCAAGCCGATTACTTGAGAGGACAAACTTGATGGAAAGTGTCTTTGTGTAAGAAGCAAGGATGGTGATGCTGGCAATGACAGCAATGATGATAGCAGTGGTGGCATATTTGCCCCTGCATATGGTTTTGAATATTAGATAGAACATTTTCTTTGGAATTGTTCCTTTTGAATAAACTAATAATGAACATGACGAAAAAATTGTGAATTTGAAAGAGTAATTATATTTTCTTTAGCAAAATAGGTATATGAGAGAGTTGTGTTATGAGCCGCTCATTCAGGTTTTGAACGCCGGTCGAGCCACATAACAGGAAGCTCAGTTGGTGATGAGAATTAGAATGAAAGACTCTTATCAAAGAGTTAAAGGGTTTGAGATCCAGATTCAACAACCTACCGCATTGCCAGAGGTAAAGGGTTCAAGACCCGGCGTAATCCAGTGCGGAGAGCTAGTTGTGGTGTATGAGTTGTAGCCCTGTTATGAAGCTCGACCACGGTAACTGATTCAAGACACAGCCTGAAGGAGCGGCCCATAACAAGTTGCTATGAGGAGTATAAGAAAGAGATTCGAGTGCCACATAAGATAGTAAAGAATGCAACCATTAAAATTAAAACCAAATGTAGATTAGATTCCCTAAAAACCAAAAGCAGCCCCTTTCTCTATATTTCACTTATGAACAAACCCTTTCACTTGGTCAGTATGTAAGTTATCAATAACTTATCGTTTCATATCTAAGGAAATATTTAGTTATATTATTAGGATAAATAATCTGGTTTAATATAGCAGTTAATAAACATGTTATTGGTTATTGTAAAATAAGAAACATTTATATGTTTTTTTCTTTCTTTAAAGCACCTGCGAATTGGCCTATCTCTTAAGGTTAAATAAAGAATCTGATAACAGCCAATCATTTCTTTCTCATAAGAAGCTCCTCTCTGAAAATTTTCTTCTAGTACATTATTTTTTATTGCCATGTCGGAAGACAACCCCGATATTGATGTGATTCTAAATTCGAACAATGTTCAAATATAATCCTTAGTGTTTAAATTTTAAGAACAATTAGAAAAAATGCTAACATTGTCACATAAACATGAATATAAATCTCTACAATAAATAGAAAGTCAAAATAAAAAGGAAAATGCAGAGGAGAATTTATCCACTATAAAATTGAAGGAAAGAATGGGGATGATGTGTACCTCAAGAATTGTTCTGAATTTAAATATCAGATGGGTGATAACTACAGTAGTGAGGTAAGTCTAACAGAATGATCAGCAGAGCCTGTTATGAAGATGGGAAGTGTTGGATGCCAATCTACACTTGTTACTGCTGCAGTGTGAGCTAGTGTTTTGAATCCAGTCATATGATCTTCTTGCACCTGAATGTATGTACGTACGTATGTATGTATATATAATGTTTATTAATTAATAATGAAACTTCTGCCATTTATCAACAAAAAATCAATGCTCATCACGACAGTAAATGGAATTTGATCAAAAAAAAACTCACATGGTAAATTGGGGACCTGACCGAGCCTGATGTAACTAGCAATCTCTTTCCATTAGAATCCATGGCTATTTCATGTCTGCAGATCTTCTCACTCTCTGGGTAGCAAAACCTATTTAAGGAGTAAAATCTGAATGAAAATAGCCCATACAACCATATTTACTGCGATGTCATTTAAAAGAAGCGAACATGATGATCTAAGAATCAAAATGCATTAATTTTATTCGTTGTCATTTCACAGCAGCATATGGGCCAGTTAAAGGTACAGTTGGTCTACTAATCTATTAACTTTAATGATCCATATCATTTAGAAAATTGTGATTAGGTCAACACCAGTGGAAAATAAGGAATATTCTTTTTGAAGAATGCTTATTACATCTTGCATGTATTTATACACACATAAAGAGAGCTAAAAAATCTAATTAGCGGTGTGAGAATAAATACAGAAAGGAGGAGACCGTATCCGCACACTATTTTGCGCTATTTCTGTACCAAATATCAACACACTCCCTCAAGGAGGGCGAAAGATATCCTCTATGCACATCTTGTCACTCAATCTACACAAGTCCAGTGAGCTAAGTCTTTTAGTTAGACAATCAGCCACTTGCTCTTTTGTAGCAACATGTCTCAGTTTTAGTGTTCCACCATTCAGCTTTTCTTTGATAAAGAACTTATCGATATCTATATGCTTTGTTCTATCATATTGGACGAGATTATTTTCAATGCTAGCTGATTTGCTATCACAACACAATGTCACCTGCCCTCTTTGATTTATCTTGAGTTCAACCAGCAGGACTTTCAACAATAACATCTCCCCTACACTCTAGGTCATGATCATGTACTCAGCTTCAGCTGTAGATCTCGCAACTACAGTCTGTCTCTTGCTCTTCCAGGAGGCAAGGTTGTCTCTCACAAACATGCAATATTCCGATATAGACCTTCTGTCATCTGCACAGCTGGCCCAGTCAAAGTCGCAATAGCTCTCGATGTTTAGATATCCATTCTTCTGGAAAATCAATCCCGTCCCAGGTGAGTTCTTCAGATATAGAAGAATCTGATATACGACATCCAAGAGACCCTCCTTAGGACCATGCATATCACAAGCTACCACGCTCACGACAAAAGATATGTCAAGACGGGTGTGACCCAGATAAATCAGGCGTCCAACCAGCCTCTGGTACTATTCTCTATCATTTGGCTCTCTCGCATTCGCACTGAGCTTTGACTTCTGATCAATAAGAGTGATTGCAGGCCTGCAACCCAGCATGTCTGTTTCTTTGAGTAGGTCCAACACATTTTTTTGTTAGGATAGAACAATTCCCCATGCACCGCAAGCTACCTTAATCCTAAGGAAGTATCTTAGCTAACTCAAATCTTTCACCTCAAATTCATTTCCCAATCTCCTCTTAAGTTAAGCAATTTCTCTTTCATCATCTTCTGTGATGATCATATCATCCACATACACAGCAAGTGTTGTGATGTGAGCTCCAAACCTCTTAAAGAACAGGATATGATCAACATTGGTCTGTTGACATCTCATGGATATCATGGCTCTCCTGAGCCTGTCAAACCAAGCTCGAGGAGATTGCTTCAACCCATAAAGTGACTTTTTGAGTCTACGCACCTTCCTTGTTGTTTGATTTGTGTCAAATCCCGACGGTACTTCCATGCACACTTCTTCCAACAGATCCTCATGAAGAAAGACATTTTTCACGTCAAGTTAGTGTAGTTTTCATCCCCCATTTTCCGCCAAACATATCTGCGTCCGCACCTTTCTCAATTTTGTGACGGGTGCAAAGATATCATCATAGGTGCAGAGAAGTGGTCCAAACCTTGTATATTCTTCTTGATCAATAAAATACAAGAGTACAAATATATAGGAGAGAAGAGAGAGAAAGCATCATATACAAAAGATGTGGGACTAACAAGAAAGACAATAAATGTGCCAACTTATTGAGCCTTTACATTGCTTTTCCCAATATTCTCTAACACTCCCCCGCAAGCTGGAGCGTACAAGTCGTAGGCACCAAGCTTGGACAAGAATTGATGGTACAATTTTCGTGATAATGCCTTGGTAAGAATGTCAGCAACTTGATCTGAGGCAGGAACATGCTCTAGCTTCAACTTCTTCAATTGAATCTTTTCTCGAACAAAGTGACCGCTGAAGACTGCTTCTTACCGGGCGCGGTCTCTCTTCCTTGTCGCTTGGCCTCTTGGTGTATGTTCGATGTGGATTGTTTTGTTCGCCGCGGTCTGGTCTGCTTGCCACGCAGTTTGCCGCTGCTGCTGTTGTGATCTCTA
Source organism: Platanthera guangdongensis (assembly GCA_039583875.1). NCBI lineage: Eukaryota > Viridiplantae > Streptophyta > Magnoliopsida > Asparagales > Orchidaceae > Platanthera > Platanthera guangdongensis. The sequence continues at coordinate 198,961,131 of CM077159.1, forward strand.
CTTGTCTCGTGACCGTTGCGGTCTGTCTCGCGGGCTGTTTCTACCGATCTTGTTGCGGCTTGCTTCTAACCGCACGGTCTGGTGCTTGTTCGTCGTTTTTGATCTTGGCACGATCTCCCCTCGTCACTGCTGCTTGTTGACCGCTGCGGTTTCACCTTGTCGCACATCTTGGTCGTAAGTTCTTGCCGCACGATCTCTTCTTCTGCCGCTATGGGCAGTATTGCCTTATTGTGACTGTCGGCCTTCTATTCTCGCCCGGCTAGTCTCTGGGCTCTTGCTATGCGGTCAGAGGTCATGTTCTAACCACACGGGCAGGTTGCCTTCTCGTTGCTCCTTGGTTCAGTCCGCATGACGTCAAATTCGCTTACTGTTTCAGATGCTTCCAAACGTCCCTCTGATACAATGTAGATAAGTGGTCCAAACCTTGTATATTCTTCTTGAATCAATGAATACAAGTAAGAGTACAAATAGATAGGAGAGAAGAGAGAGAAAGCATCATATACAAAAGATGTGGGACTAACCAGAAAGACAATAAATGGGCCAACTTATTGGGTTTTTACATTGCATTTCCCTATATTCTCTAACAATAGGCAATGACATAAGTCTAACTCTAACTCTTTGCTACTAGTTGGTCCTTGTAGCGCTCAATTTGTCCCTCTGGATTCTGTTTTACAGTAAAAACTCACTTGCACCAAACTGTTTTTTTTCCTAGTGGCAGCGACACAAAATCCCAGGTTTTATTTTTTTTCCAATGCTCCAAGTTCTTCTATCATTGTAGTTTTCCATTTTGGATCCTCCACAGCCACTTGCCAACACTTAGGAATAGAGACTATGCAAAGATGCAATAAATACCCCAATGTACAGGTGATATATGAGAATAAGAAATAAATTTAGTAATGTCATGAGGAAAGGCATACCGATCAGGTGAGACTCCCACATTCTTATGGGCACTCTTTACCGGTATGGGAATAGAAGTAGTGGGATGAAGAATTATATCACATGTGGATTTAGATGTTGAGGTAGATTGAGAAGAGATTGAGGTAGATAGAATTGGTATCGCAGAAGACGGTGTAGGCAGTGACAAGGTACTCAACATGAATGGCTCTGTGGGCATTGTAGGTATTGTAGTCTCACTCTGCCTCTTTCTTCTTGTATGTATTGTCGGCTCTCCCTGTGTATGAGACCCATTTTCCACAAATGCATTCAGCTCATGCACTGGTATCACACCTGACTCCATGCTTGGCAACAGGGAGTAAGGGATACTTATTATTTGTTTCTCACCACAACTGATATCCTCCACTCATTGCCTCATATTGTCTGTAATGAGTGAGTCCTCAAAGGGCGAGTCAACTGGAGAGGAATAATATGGCTTGTGCTCGCGAAAGGTGACATCCGTGTTGTTGCCCAGGGTCCCACCTCACATCCGGAGTATGGATGTGAGGTGGGACCTCCGTGTTGTTGCCCAGGGTCTGTGTCTAGTTCTAAATCTTCAGTCAAACATTCTTCAGGAGAAGTAAGTGTAAGCGACACCCTTTGGGTCCGCACTCTCGTTGGGCCGAATCTTGGTTCAAACATTTTTGGTGCAGTGAGCGTGAACTGTAGCTTGCATAAGAAAATCCTGAGAGAGTTTCATGGCTGGAGATGTGGAACAACGTACTGACCACGGCGGCCCGCCACTTGCCTACGGCGCCATCTACGGTCGGGATGTTGGAAGAGTTCAAGAGGGAGGTCCTAGAGACTATCCACTTCGCATTTGTCACGGCGCAGGGCGAGTGCTCGAGCCCCGCAATCCAAGCAGTAACTCCACCAGGGATAGGCGAGAACGCCCAAGGATAGAGGCCAGGGAAGGAGGCGGCGAATGGAGGGCAGGAGCGAGATCTAGCCGGGTGAGAACTCTTCCCCAGTCCGGCGAGTGTGGTCCCGACCTGCGAGCTGGTCGCGCGAGTGGAGCATGCAAGACCTTCAAGCGACAGGAGCTCATTCTGCGAACTGGTAGTTTCTGCGCCAGTTCTAGAAGGGTTCAGGGAGCCAGAGATGATGTATTACACTGACAAGGATGATCCCGTCCAGCACCTGCAGTGGTTCGAAGACATGGTTTCCATCAGGCCGATGTCGGACGCATTCAAGTGTCGTCGTTTCGTCATCACCTTGAAAGAGAAAGCAAGGGACTGGTTTCACCAGCTTCCGATGGGGGCGATCTATGCGTTCGAGGACTTACGCCGAAGTTTCCAACTGCGCTTCTCAACATCTAAGAAGCGGAAGAAAAGTGTTGAGGCACTCTTCAAGATCCAACAGGGAGTATAGGCGTCACTGGCCAGCTATATAGACAGGTTCCAGGAGATCTTGCTCGTTCAGGAGGTGTCGGGATTTGCCCTCCAGCTCGCATTCACTGTGGGGTTGCGTGAGAGATTCTTCAAAATGAGCATGAATCGGAAGCCACCTTTGTCCTTTGAAGAGCTGATGGAAAGTGCGACGAATGAGATTGAAGGAGAGGCGGCGAACCCGGCATTCGCCAAGAAGTTGGCAAGGTTGAGTAAATCGGAGTCGAGAGAGCAAGGAGGTTCTAGGAAGCAAGAGGCAAAAAGGTGGGAGGAGCCGAGGGCTCAGGAGCTGGGATGGAGGCAGCAAGGAGGGGCCACGCAGGGCCAAGTAAGAGGGTTTGCCCAAGGAGGGGGAAACATTCATGGAGGTCAGGGGAGGTTCAACCCCCCGGATCGATACAAGGCCACGTCCCCTAGACGTGTTGCGTCCCCCACGGGCCGAGGACCCCAGAGCTGACAGAGCATGTGTAGATTGCTGTAAAAGAGCTGGGGAGAGAGTAACAGGAGCATCCTGTGGCGGTGTGACCTTCAGAAGCATAGATCACACATTTGACAGAGATGGAGTGGTAGTAGACGAAAGAATTTGGGTCCGAACACTGTGCATGTTAGAAAGAACTCGAGACATCATCATCGCAATCCCGACAGCTTATTTCTGGGCTCGTTGAGTAGTCAGATATGTAATAGGAGGCTGATGTTGGATCCAAGCCTCGGCCAGGGCCTTGACTTTAGCAACAAAGGAGATCATATCACCGGGAGCCTTGGGATAAAAGGTTCTGAAGATCCGAGATGATGTCGAATAAGTGTTGAAGACTATTCTGCCCAGAATAAAAAGAGCGGAGCTCCTCCCACATGGCCTTCACCGTGTCATGATACATAGCCATCCTATAGGGCTCAGTGTCCATGGAGTTGAGCAGCCATGACTGGACCCGAGCAGCATCCCGAAACCACTCATCGGTGGGGATGGTAGGAATGACTCCGGTCAAGTGACGAAGAAGTCCTTTCATCTACAGTACTCGACGAACTGAGTGCACCCATTCCTCGAAATTCCGCTTCCCACTGAGGGAGATAGTAGCAATCCGGAGTTCATCGCAAAGCTCGGGAATCGGAGCCGCAACACGAGCAGGCAAAGCGAAGGTGGCATTTGAATTCCACTCCTACCCCCACCACAACAAGCTATGGCGATCGGTCAGGGTAGAGGTAGAGGAAGAGGAGGAGCGGGAATCAGAAGAAGGAATCAGGCAGCGAAGGGTCGAGGAGAGGGGGTGGTGTTGTCATACTGTGACTTCCATCAGGAGGAGGGTCACGAGACGGCCACCTGCCCCGAGTTCTTGGAGATCAGGAGGGCGAAAGGCCAAAGGGAGCAGCAGCCACCGGTGAGGATAGAGGAGGTAGCCGGGGGGGGGCGGCAGAGGAAGAGGGCCGGTGTATGGATAGGAAAGACATAGGAACCCGAGGAGGGATTGAGGTGATCCATGGAGTGGTGGGGATCGAGGCCACCCGCAGGGCAAGCCTCCACATTATGTACCGTCGGAGCGTAGCTTCGACATCCCAAGCCCCACCCCAGAGGAGAAGATCACCTTCTCTCGGAAGGACATGCCAGACCACGAGGATACGTTTTGCCATGCGCTGGTGATTCAGACCGCCATCAAGAACTTCACTGTCTCACAGATCCTCGTCGACAATGGAAGTTCAGTGAACGTCATCTTCGATAAGGCGTTTGATGAGATGAAGGTGGAGTCAAGGAGGGTGTTAGCCTTGGCCGGTCCGCTGTTTGGAATCTCAGGAGAGAGGAAGGAAGTGGAAGGAGGGGTCAGACTTCATGTGACCTTGAGGGGACAATCACGGAACTGTCGTTTCATCATTGTCGACGCTCCGAGCAGCTACAACGTCATCTTCGGGAATCCCTCATCAGCGCGTTTAGATGTGTCTCATCCTCGTTCCACCAGTGCTTGAAATTTAGCATGGGAGGAGTCCAGATCAGGGTGAAAGGAGACCCGAAGGTAGCGAGACAATGCTACGTCACAGCCGTCAACACCATCTCCTGGCAGGCGGAAGCTGAGGAGATGGGAAGGGAGATGGAAGAGCGAGCGGGGTTGGAAGGAGATGTAGAAGATGCGCAAGTTGAGGTAATCGGTGGAGCGGAGGAGGGTGAGGAGATGGAAGAAATTGCGGGGGAGGCAAAGGAGTCTGAAGAGGGGGAGGTCTGTGCCCAAGTGGAAGGGGCGGATGAGTTGCTAGAAGATCGGGACTGGGAGATGACCATCAGAGAGGTGGAGGAAGAGGCACTCGTCCAAGGAGAGAGGGCGAAGGGCGAGCGGGAGGGGCAGTCCCGGCTGGAGGCTGTGGAGCAAGTGGTGGAGATGAAGGTTCTTTCCCGGGCAGGGAGGTAGGAGAAAGTGAAGATCAGTCAGGAGCTCAGCTCAGAGGACAAGGAAAGGATCCTGGCCTGCATCCAGCAAAACGTCGACATATTCGCTTGGAGCACGACGGACATGCCAGGGATCGATGCAGATGTGGCTTGCCACCGTCTCAATCTTGATCCTAGCACTCGCCCCGTCCGACAAAAGAAGAGATCCGTCGCCAACAAGCGGGTCGAGCCCATCCGGGAGGAGGTGGGTAAGATTCTCAAGGCCGAGTTTGTATCGGAGATCCAGTATCTAGAGTCTCCAATGTAGTGATGTTCAAGAAGGGGGATGGGCGTTGGAGGATGTGTGTTGATTTCTCACTATTGAATAAATCATTGTTTAAGGATTGTTATCTTCTGTCTCGATCGACGCGTTGGTTGACTCAGCCGTCGGTTTTTCTCTAACGAGTTTTCTAGATGCTTTTTCAGGTTACCACCAGATTCGCATGCACCCGCCTGACATCAAGTATGCCTTCCTCATCACGGGGGATGGGTGCTACTGCTACAAGATGATGTCCTTTAGGCTGAAAAATGCAGGGGCAACATACCAAAGGATGATGGATCGGGTCTTTCAGGAGCAGAAGAGTAGGAACCTGGAGGTCTATGTAGATGACCTTATGGTAAAAGGCAGGAACATTGGGTTTCACCTCCAGAACTTGGCAAAAACGTTTAGCACTTTGAGGAAATTCAAGATGAGACAACCTCCAGAAGTGTGTGTTTTCGGGGCTAGTAGGAGCAAGTTCTCTGGTCATCTTCTCACCCCAGCCGGAGTAGAGCCTAAACCTGACAAGGTAAAAGCCATATTGGAGCTGGAATCGTCGAAGAACGCAAAGGAGATCCAGCGCCTCACAGGGAAGCTAGCCGGGTTAAGCAGGTTTCTCTCCCGGGCGGGAGAGAAATGCTCACCCTTCTTCAGGGTGTTGCGCGGAAGCAAGAAGTTTGAATGGACCCCCGAGTGTGAGAGGGCCTTCCGGGCTTTGAAGAAGCAACTCACCCAAACCCCACTACTCTCAGGTCCAAAGGAGGGGGAGGACCTAGTCCTGTACCTGGGAGTGGGGGCCGAGGCAGTGAGCTCCGCACTGGTTCGGGAGGAAGTTAGAAAGTAACTCTCAGTTTATTATGTCAGCAGGGTCCTGAGGAAGGAAGAACTCAGATACCCAATCCTTGAGAAGTTGGCGTTCGCACTGGCTGTTTCGGTTAGGAAACTTCGGCCTTACTTCCAAGCGCACTCCATCCGGGCAGTGACTGATCACCCCCTTAGCAACATCTTGGAAGGGGTAGAACACTCGGGGAGATTAGCAAAATGGTCGGTAGAGCTAAGCAGATTCGATATCTTGTTCGTCCCCAGACTATCAACAAAGGCGCAAGCGGTGGCGGAATTCCTGGCAGACTATGTGGCCGAAGTTGAGGAACACGAGCCTTCCCACCCGGCAGCATGGGAGATGTTGGTGGACGGAGCTTCGGGGAAGCATTCTTTTGGGGGAGGGGTGATCCTAGTAAGCCCACGGGGGACGAGGATCGAACAAGCGATAAACATTCACTCTCCACTCACCAACAACCAAGCCAAATAATAGGCTGTGATCGCAGGGCTCGCCTAGCCAAGGAGTTGGGGGTGCAAGACGTAAGGGTCTCGACGAACTCAATGGTGGTGGTTTGTCAAGTCAGAGAGGAGTTCGAGACTAGAGAACCAACTCTCCAACGCTACCTTGTAAAGGTCAAAGGCCTCATAGGGCAGTTCCGCACTTTCTCAATTCAACATGTGCCAAGGAAGGAGAGTGCCCTAGCAGACCATCTGGTCAAGTATGGTCCACGGGAAAGAAGCACAGTGACGAAGCTCTTCCGGTCGTCCATTGAGAAAAGGGAGTTGATGGAGGTGGATCAACGAGCGTCATGGATGGATCCATTCATCACCTTCTTGACTTCGGGAAAGTTCCTAGAAGGAGACATAGACAAGAGACGGTTCAAGCATAAATCGACATACTACCTGTTACATGCAGGAGGGTTATACCAGAAGACCCTCTCAGTGCTTCTAGCCAAGTGTGTACTAGAAGAGGTCCTGAAAGTCCTAGAAGAAATCCACTCTGGGGAGTGTGGCAAACATTCCGGAAGCAGGACCTTGGAGGAAAGGGTGCTCAGACAAGGCTATTTCTGGCCAAGTCTCAACAAGGATGCAGCGGAGTTTGCAAAGAAGTGTCAAAAGTGTCAGTTGTTTGCTCCTCTCCAGCTCCTACCGGCCTAGAGGCTCAGGACCATCACAGCCCTGTGGCCTTTCGCAATATGGGGAATGGATCTGGTGGGAGCTTTTCCTCAGGCAAGTGGCCAAAGGAAGTTTCTACTAGCCATGATCGATTACTTTTCGAAATGGCTGGAGGTAAAGGCGCTTGCCAAGGTAACCTCTCAAGTTATTAAGAATTTTGTGTGGGGTGAGATAGTCTGTCGATATGGGCTACCTCTAGCATAGTCACAGACAACGGACCGTTGTTTGCTAGCGAGGAGTTCGTCAGCTTCTGCGGTCAACTAGGCATAGATCTTTATTTTGCGTCGATCCACCAGCCTAGAAGTAATGAGCAGGTGGAGGCGGCTAACAAGATAATTGTGAACTTGCTAAAAAAGAAGGTCGAAAACCTGAGGGGTAACTGGGTGAAACAGCTCCCCTCAGTCCTTTGGGCTTTGAGAACCACACTGAATACATCCACAGGCGAGACAACTTCAAACTTTCCCGTGTGTCCGAGGCTGTGTTGCCAGTCGAATTCGAGGTAAGGTCACCAAGGGTGGGCGCGGCAGGGGAAGGAGACGAGGAATGACGAGTGGAGAATGAGGAAGAGCAAAACCTCTCGCTTGAGACCTGAGAGAAGAACTTCGGGACCTGACAGTCGTCCGACAAGAAGAGGTCAAACGAAGAATGGCTAGGTACTTCGACAAGCACATTCGAATCAGGCAATTCCAGAAGGGGGATCTAGTCCTTAAGAAGGTCGATGCGGCCGGAAGGGGGCAATGGTCGGGAAGCTCAATCCCAATTGGGAAGGTCCCTATATTGTAGAAGAAGCTCTAAAATCGGGGGGGGGGGGGGGGGGGGTACCACCTTCGAGATGTGGAAGGGATAACCCGTGACCGCGCATGGAGCGGTGATGGATTGAAACGTTTCTACCCATGACAAAGCTACTTTTAATACATTGATGGTTTCTTTCATAACCTTGTCTGACTGTAGGTTTACGTGATGAGCATAGAGGTGCAAACGAGTCGAGCTTGGCAAAATTTTCAAGCTCGAGCTCGACGAGCTCATTTATCCAAGCTCGAGCTCAACGAGCTCAACGAGCTCATTTATCCAAGCTCGAGCTCAATGCCAACTTATCGAGCTCGAGCTCGAGTTTCGAGCTCGCGAGCTCGAGCTTGAGCTGCTCGCGAGCTTTTTAGCTCATGAGCTTTATTTTTTTATTTTTTATATTTTTTTCATATTTTTTATATTTTTTTAAAAAAAATGGAATAAAAAACTCGCGAGCCGGCTCGCGAGCTCGCGAACATTAATATTCGAGCTCGAGCTCGAGCTCGAGCTTTTTTCGAGCCGACTCATCGAGCTTTCGTGCCGGCTCAACTCAACTTGCACCCCTAGATGAGCATGGAACGTGAACACCCCCGATTGGATCCCGCTGACCAAGCTCTCACTAGCTGGCAGGGCCAGCAAGTCGCTCGGGTGATGGGTGGTTGTGAAAGAAAGAGAGTTTGGCTAAGCCATCGATTGGATCCCGTTGACCAGGTTCCCACTAGCTGGCAGGGCCGACAAGACGCTCGAATGGCTACACCCACGATTGGATCCCGCTGACCAGGCTTTCACTAGCTGGCAGGGCCGACAGGTCGCTCAGGTGGTGGGTGGTTGTGAAAGAAAGAAAGTTTGGCTACACCCCCGATTGGATCTCACTGACCAGACTCTCACTAGTTGGCAGGGTCGGCAGGTCGCTCGGGTGATGGGTGGTTGTGAAAGAAAGAAAGTTTGGCTAAGCCCTTGATTGGATCCCGCTGACCTGGCTTCCACTAGCCAGCAGGGCCGGCAAGTCGCTCGAGTGGCTACACCCCCGATTGGATCCCGCTGACCAAGCTCTCTAGCTGGCAGGACCAGCAGGTCGCTTGAGTGGTGGGTGGTTGTGAAAGAAAGAAAGTTTGGCTAAGCCTTCGATTGGATCCCACTGACCAGGCTCCCACTAGCTGGCAGGGACGCCAGGTCGCTCGAATGGCTACACCCCCGATTGGATCCTGCTAACAATCCTCTCACTAGCTGGCAAGGCCGGCAGGTCGCTCGGGCGGTAGGTGGTTGTGAAAGAAAAAAAATTGGCTACACCCCCGATTGGATCCCGCTGACCAGTCTCACACTAGCTGGCAAGGTCGGTAGGTCACTCGGGTGGTGGGTGGTTGTGAAAGAAAGAAAGTTTGGCTACACCCTGATTGGATCCCGCTGACCAGGCTCTCACTAGCTGACAAGGCCGGCAGGTCGCTCAGGTGGTAGGTGGTTGTGAAAGAAAGAAAGTTTGTCTAAGCCCTCGATTGGATCCCGCTGACTAGGCTCCCACTAGTTGGCTGGGCCGGCATGTTGCTCGAGTGGCTACACCGCCGATTGGATCCCGCTGACCGGGCTCTCATTAGCTGGCAGGGCCGGCAGGTCGCTCGTGTGGTAAGAGTTCGTGGAGAAGAGGATTTCGAGACACAGGGATGACTGATACAAAACGTCGCTCGCCCAGACCATGGACGGGGGGGGGGGGGGGGGGCGAGTCCCTATTTAGCTGAGCACTCGCGAGTCAGTGAGGGAAACAAGACATTCCGTAGTACGAAGAATAAAATAAAGTAGAACCTAGACCTCGGGACCCCGCGGGCACGAGTCCACGCAAGCTCGAGCCAAGCAAAAAATAATCGAAGTTCCAGCGGGTGCTTGAGGCGCGGAATTCGCAGTTCGTCACTCACAAGATGTCCTATGAAAGGGCAATGTTAATATGTATAGCTATTATGAGACGAGAGCGTACGAATCAGCGATGCGAGCATAAAAACAGTTCGACAATAGAAGTCGAGTTAAAGCGCGAACAAAAGAACAAAATTGCTTATGAAAGCGGGCGAGTATAAAAGTGCTTAGAATTATATGTAAAAAGGGGCATCTCTCATTAAGTACAGTACACAAAGACAAAAAGACAGTAAAAATCTCGCCACGAACATACGAGGGCGAGAACAAAATGAAGATAAAAACGAAAAATTGTACAACAATTCACTCCGAGTCTTCGGACTTCTCGCTCTCGCGAAGGGGCGGGTCGACGTCGTCCTCGGACTCCAGGAGTGGGAGGAATAGCTCTGGGACTACATCCTTCACACTGACTCCAACGCCCACGCTCGTCACGAGCCCTCCCTGCTACATCACCTTAAGCGTGTGCTCCGCCGTCTTGGTCGCGTTCAGCTGCATCATCCTCTCGATCTCGTGATTGGAATACTGCTTGAACTTGCTTCCACCAGGGGCCGGCGGGAGGACAGCCTCGATCAGTTGACGGTTCTGAGCCTGCAACTCCTTGTTCTCCTTCTCCAGTGTGGCGATCCGGGCATGGAGTCGCTCGCTGGTCGCAGTGTCCTGTGAGAAAACAAAAATTGAGAACCAATGCAGGATGAAGGTTTGGGGGAGGCGAATGAGTTAACACTTACCACCCCTCCCAAGTGGCTGGCGAGAAGCCCGTCTGAGGTCTCTAACCTCTTCTTGAAGCTCGCGACCTCTTCAAGCACGAGGGTATGCGCTCGCTCGCTATCCACGATGTTCCTCTCGATTTGCATGTTGTGACGCCCCATCATGTGAGCCAATTCCAGGGCACAGAGCTGGGCTCGCGCGCTCTCATGCGCCAATGTCCGGGTGGACTCTTTATCAAAGATTGTTGCGTCCTCGCGCCCAAAAAGCCCGAAGACGAATGCGTAGGCTTGGTTGTTGGTAGTGTCCTGCTCTAGCCAGGAGGGAAGAAGGGTGGATATGGAAGCCTTGTTGGCTCCCCGGTCCCTAAGGAACAGGGACTCTCCAGCCTCGTCTCGATGCTTCTCACCGAGACCAAAGTTTTTGTGCCCCTTCGGCACTGGCGTCCCGGCGACCTCTTTTTCATGCGCACTTGAGGTACCGGCGATCTCGTCTGCAGCCTCGCCAGCGACCTCGACGACATTCTCGCTCGCAGGCTCGCTCAGGGCCAGGGCCCTCTCCGAAAGAGTTCTTGCGACCTGCTTATCTTTGGCAGAACCCTAGGACTTTTGCCTCTTGGGCACCGGTTAGGAGGATGGCGCCTAGCGACTCGCGGGACCGAATCGTTTTTGGCCAGCGGGCGCGGAAGAGGTATCCGCGAGTTATCTGCATGCAGCGGCGGCCGCCTCGATGCGAGAGAGGTCGGTGGAGGCGACCCTGGCGCTCACGTATGGAAGATGCATAGGAAGATCTCGCTCCCCTGCGGTTCCGTCAGAGTCGGTTGAAAATAGCCAGAAAAGGGACGAAGGTAAAAATAATGACATTCCTCCTCAAGTAGGAAACCTCAAGGTTCTTCCCAATAAAGAACTTGAAGAGGTCAGCCTCGTGACCTCCAACAATGGGAGGGCGGTAGGTCGCCTCGTTCTGTTGGATGGGCGAGTAGGGGATGTTATTGAAGCCCCCCTTGACGAACACAAACTTCCTAAGCCAATGATGGCTCTTGTTAACCGTCTCGCGGATCTTGGCATGCTGGCTGGAGAAGAAAGCGGTCCCATCCTTGTTGGCCCGGAAGGAAAAGAGCTTGCGGAAGACGGCGAGGCTGAACTCACTCTGTTCCTCCCGCAAGAAGCACGTGAATGCGATCAGCATTGCGACCGAGTTGGGGGTCAACTGACCCAGGACTAGGCCAAGATACTTAAGCACTTGGCGCACCTCCGGCCAAAGTGGCAGTCACAACGCCATTTCGAAGTGCGCGATGGGGATTGCAACTTCGTCGGGGTGGAGGTCGTTGATCGACTCAAACTCCCCCGGGAGTCGGGCGACGAACCCGGGTGAGATGTAGTGGGTGACGACCGGGAGGTACTGGCGCGAGAGCTGGAAGGCGAGTGCTTGCGAGAATGTCTGAAGGCGAGCATCGGGGACGAAGAGGGCGAGAGGGTACGTGAGATTAAATGTGTTAGGCGAATGAGAAAGGAAGGGGGTCTATTTATAAGAAATGGAATGGGCAGGAAGAAATCAAGGCGGGAGGTGTGTGAATAGCAAAATATCATTTTTGAACCTCGATTCCCGAGCCGTCCCCTCTTCCTCATCCACTCGCCCTCATCTCAAGATTTAGCTCTCGTGGCGATTCCGAAATAAAAACGCGAAAGTGAAAACACGAGAAGCGAAGCGATGCGAGAAATAAATAGAAAAGGCCCTATAGCGGGCGAGAGCGTCGAGACTCTGTTTACAAGCGCTCGTTGAGTTCATAATCCAACATTACAAAGTCTTATAAATAAAAAACAATATGAGAGTCGGCGGGCGAGTGCGACCCCAGGGAAGAGGAAGGGAGAGCGAGTATCGGTAGGCTCAGTGCTTGAGTGATTTCCACCTACCCCGGCCTCGCACTCCCGAGCTCGGCGGCATGCGAGGATAATGATACTTGCGGACGGAGCGGAGCTTCTGTTGCACCAGGCGCAGTTGATCCTCGGCCCGCGAGATGTGGATCCCTTGGGAGGTCGCCTCGCTATCAGCTCCTTGCCGCATCTCACCAAGAAGCTGCATGTAGTCTCTCTCAAGAGCAGAAAGACGTGTCTTAGTGACTTCCCTATCCTCTTGCACCTGGTTGTAAATCTTCTGCAGCATAAAACCATGCGTCTGGAACAGCTCGATCATTCGCCTCTTCATCACCACGGGGTCCATCGGGTCATCCAGAAAATCTGCAATTTTATCTGGTGAGGGAGGAGACGAGAATTTGTTCCTCGCTTAGGTCAAGATCGTTGGATGAGACCTCTCGGTAGCCTGCGGGAGAGAGTGTTAGCCAAGCGAAAGTCGGGTTTCAAGGAATAGCGAGTGCTCATGAAGACCTGGCAAAGATGCAACTCCATTGCTGGGGCGCTGGCGGAAGGGGGTCGGCCGCCCATGGAAGGGTTCATTGAAGGTTAGCGTCAGGGATTTCCCCGATCCGGGGCGGGCTGCCACGTTGTCGGCGATATGGAAGGGGACGGGTGTTGAGCCGTCGAAGTCATTTTTGACCGGGAGGCCGGAACTCGAGGTAACGGCGAGTGTGGTCGGACGAGCCAGCGACCTCGGCGATGGAACGTGCAGGCCAGTAGTCCCGAAAGTGGTGACTGCGAGGGGCAACAGCAGGTGAAAGCCTAAGAACCCAGAAGGGTCAGGGTGAGAGAGAGGGAGAGAAGTAGCTCACCAGGTGGAGGATCATTTGGGATCGAGGCGAGGTTAGTCACCATAACCGCAGTGCTGGCCCTCCCTTCGGGCGAGTGTGGTTGGTCATGCGACAGGTTCTCACCCGCGGTTTCCTTCTCGGGGAGCGTTTCCTGCAAGTAATCTGAACATCTTCAATCCTTTTCAACATTTGGGGAAGCAATCGACTCGCGTACCTGCGGAGCGAGCTCGGTGGTGAACGATGGACTCAGAAGGGGGGATCCACCCTCCCCTGAGTTGCGCTTGACCATCTTGGCTTTCTTTGGCTTGAAAGGCGAGCCCGGAATCCGTCGGGCGAGCCAAGGCGTGAACTCTATGGTGAAGGGGCGGCTACTCTCCCTCGCGGCGTCTAGGCGGGCCTGGACTTCTTCCGAAAGCGGTATTTTGCGGCTACAGCAAATTGGCCTGACATAGGAAAGTGAAAGAATTACGAGGCCCCTCACCCCCACGATTGGAGGTATTTATAGTGTAGGGGAGGGGCCCACCAAAAGATTCCGTCCAGGTCAGCAGGCACTCTTCGAACACTAGGGTTTGCACTTTTCTTTCCGAGATTGAGGCAATCTCGCAAAAAGCGGGGATTGTGTACAACCATATGTTCGTCGAGTGGACGAACCAGAGCGACTCCACAGCTCCAGGCGAGCCGGGGAGGCGGGCTTGCGCTCGTCTAAAGCGGCGAGTATCTAGTCAGCGGGACGAGTCGGGAAGTAGGACCACTCCTATGTTGCACCGACACCGACAGGCAACACGTGACACGACACGACACGCGACTCGTCCATTCTCGTAAACTAGTAATATTCGACACGTTCGGACACGTTTGTTAAATTCATATTTTATAATTATAAAAATTGTAAAATACTAATAAATAGACAAGAAATGAACAAACTTGGCATATAAAATGTAATACTCATACTTACATGTTATATATCATCTAAAAAACAATTAATTCCATGTCTGGCTCATCCAGTGAGAGATTTGTAATTTCCAGCATAACAACATCTTCGAATGTATCAAAAGCATCTCCGCTCATTTGTCACTTGTCATACTATAATCAAAGAAATGAAGAATGACACCACAAATATTCATAGCATTATTCATAGTTAAGAGTTAACATATTCATAGCAATATTCATTGTTAAACAATTATCTTATTACATCAAATGCACATAAAAAAGGCAGCATATAAATTATACATCAATATTCATAACATATTCATTGTGAAAAGAATTAGGATGTTTCATGTAATTAAGCTAAGATCGCATGGATAAAGCATGGATAAAATATATATAGGTTACCATATTCATTGTGAAAAGAATTAGGATGTTAACATATTCACTATAGCATAAAGTAACAATGTCAGTAAGCAAGAAGAATCGGAGCACGAAGAGCAAGAAAAACGGAGCTGGAAGCCTGGAAGAATACCTGCCACCTGGAGCCGGAAGCAAGAAGAATCGGAGCACGAAGAGAAAGAAAAACGGAGCTGGAAGCCTGGAAGAATACCTAGCTCTGCGGGAGGAAGACGATCTTCGCCGGAGTGAGAGCACGAAGAATCGGAGCTGATGAACAAAACTACGAGGAGTCGAAGATGAGAAGATGACAAACCTGGAAAGCGATCTTCGCCGGAGGAAGATGTGTCGGAAGATGATCAAGAAAAACGACGATGCCCTAGCCCTGCGGGAGGAAGACGATCTTCGCCGGAAAGCTGATGTCCTAGCTCTGCGGGAGGAAGACGATCTTCGCCGGAGTGAGAGCACGAAGAATCGGAGCACGAAGATGGAGCAAGGAAAGCTGATGCCCTAGATCTGAGGGAGGAAGAGGACGCACGCTTGCGGGAGAAATGGGATCAAACTGCCTTAGAATCGGAGCTCGGGCTGTTTTAAAAAACAGCGGGACACTCGTGTCCCGTGGGACACGCGTCTCCTGTGTGGCCAAAAACGTGTCGGCACGCCGACACGCGTGTTCGAGCGTGTCGACGTGTCGGACGCGTGTCGGAGAGTCCGATACAGACACGTTGACCCCCGAGAGTGTCGGTGCTTCATAGCTACACTAGCCCCGGGCAGGTGAGTGATCAGGAACTTGCCAAAGAAGCGGGCGAGTGTCGGTTTCATCAGGCACTCGCCACTCCGAAGAGGAGGGTGAGAGTTGGTTTCATCAGGCACTCGCCGCCCCAAGAGGCGGGCGAGTGTTGGTTTCATCAGGCACTCGTCACTCCAAAGATGCAGGCGAGTGTTGGTTTCATCAGGCACTCGCCAATCCAGGCGGGTGCTCGTTTGTAAAGGCACTCTCCATAAATAGCGAGGCGAGCCGAAGGCTAGGTGTCGGTCCCATCAGGGCACTCTCCATCCAGGAATATTCTCCGTGCAATATTATATTTATTTGCATGTTGATAGTCATTCCAAACAACGAAATTTGGTCGTTGGCAGGCCAATTTGGGGTGCGCTTAACAAAAACCGAAAAGGCGGAATTGCGATATTGGCAGGCCCTGCTAGAAAAACTATAAATAGATCCTGAAGGACACCTTTGAGGAGATCCAGTTTTTTGGCTTCTTCCTCATCTGGTCAATCTTGGTTGGCTTCAAAGGCTCTCCAAGGTGTCCAGCTTCAGCTTTAGTATGGGAGGGGAAGCAGTCTAAGAACTATCGGGTGTGAGGTGGGACCACCGTGTTGTTGCCCAGGGTCTGTGTCTTGTTCTAAATCTTCAGCCAAACGTTCTTCTTTAGGAGAAGTGCAAACTGCACCCTTTGGGTCCGAACTTCTCGTTTGGCCGAATCTCGAAACCCCTACGTCATGTGGTAGTCTCAAGTTACCTGTCAATCTCCTCCTGGAAGATCACCTTTGAGATATCAAACAAGACAACATACTTTAGTTGAGATATAATGGCACAAATAGATAAGATATTTATGAGAAAGGAAGGGGCATGCAAAACATTGGACATTGTCAAAGTGTTGGCGCACTGTACAGTACCTTTACCAACCACAGGTTGAGCCTGCCATCGGCAGTTTGAATTGTTCTAGGACTACTAAGGGAGTATATGGTAGAAATTCTCTAGCATTCCCAATAACATGCCGAGAGGCGCCTGAATCGACTATCCATTCTGGTGATCTAGTGATGAATATAGATGTGAGGGCACGTGTATCACAAGTACCAGTGGCGAAGTGAGCAAAAGAGGCAATGTTACCCTGAGATCATGTCCATCACACCTTTCTACTTCTTCTGCATCAGCTGGTGGTATGCATCCAAAATCGCATGCTCTTTTGGGTGACCATATCAGCAATACCTTCTTCTTCCACTTCCTCGCTTATCATATTTGTCTGATAGCCTCCACGTCCACCACCTCTACGACCTCCACGACTACGTCCACGACTTCCAAACTTTCTTCGTTCACCTGCATCCCCCTCCTTTGGTGGCTTGGGGAAAATCAGTCGGAGATGACCTATTTCGTCACAATAATAACATTGTCGCATCTCGCTCCTATATCCCATGTGTCCTTGATTGGTGACCACCAGAGAGGATTCCCTCCCGGAAGAGTGGTTGTAACAGACTGGAGCCTAATCCTACCCTTATGCATCATGGTTGAGATTGTCTCATCCAGAGAAGGGAGCAAGCAGTATTACACACCTCGGCTCAAATGCAGGGTTCAATCCTCTTATAAAATGCATAGTTCGCCTCTGAGCATCTCACTCCCCTTTTCTTCACTTGGGGTCTTTGCAGCATGCAGCTGGAGAGAAATGATCACAGTATGCCCACAATCGCTCCAAATTTACAGCATACACCTGGATCAATCAATCTCTCAGCGTTATCATCTCTATCTCTCTCTCTCTCAATCTGAAAAATCTTCATGTTATTGTCGACTCCCGCATAGATCCTCTGCAACTCTCCCCAAACATCACTCACTATCTCTATACCATCCACCGTGATAGGGATAAATGCGACCATCGAGTTAGGAGCCAAGGGTGCAGCAGGCTATAAATAGTCTTCCACTCGTTGTATCCATCGAATTCCTTCTCTGGCTCCCCCTTCTCACCAATCAGATTGCCCTCCAGGTTCCTCCTAGAGAATGTCCTTTTCACCCAACGAGACCAGCTTAAGTATATAGTTGATCCATCGAGTTTCATCTCTACAGGGGGTAGATCCAACTTCATTGGAGTAACGGCGACTGAGCCAAGCCCTCTCCTTTGGACGTTTGAAAGAACTCGAATAAAACTTTTAGGTCTGCCTCCTCCATTTTGACAACCAATTTCTCCATAAGCAAATGAATTTCCTTGGGATACGTGCACCAAGAGGCCCTCGCACCGCCGCAATCCCACTGTGTGTTCCCTCTGCCTAATGCGGGAAAGATTCACACAAGAATAATGTACTACTTCTATACGGTGTGTCCTTGCAGCGAGCTCCTACAGAGATTTTTGATGTTGCGCTCCTTCTCCAAAGCTTCTGTGCGTAACTTGAGGAGAAACGAGCCCTTTGAATGCTATGAAACGATGCACTGAAGCTTTCCTCCTCCTGTGATCCTCCATGTGTGCGCCCTGACCCTTCTCCTAGTCGTGATACTTGATGCGCAATGCGCTCCTGCGGCAATTCTCTCGTGCTGCATGCAGAAGCTTTGATGTGTTACTCATGTGCCCTTTCTCTGCCCACGCGAGAAGCCCCATGAGTCACTCGTGCGCCCTTTCTCTGCCCATGCGAGAAGCCCCCACTTTTTGTTCACTTTCTGCGCACGCCAGAAGCCCTCCTTGTTCACTTCAAGCTGTGCTTCTTCCTCGCAGACAAATGTGGGAAGCGTTCACTCCACTACACGCGCCTCCACTGCCGCACGGCATGAAGAACCGTGTGTGTCTCTCACGACAATCTGGTCCCGCTACAGCGACTATCCTTCCCCTGCACGCGCCTCCTACCGTAGCACTTCCACAATTGTGCGCACGCGACAAAACTTGTTGAATTTATTGAAGTACAAGTGGCGGTCTGGTTTGTGCAGACCGCACAGACCGCAGTAACCGCTGCTGGTTAGAGCGGTTAGGTGTTGACGGATAGTCGGTTTTCAGCTAATGTTTCTTTCCCTGCGGTCCATCTCATCAAGCACCCGGCAGGTAACCGGGCGGTTAGAGGAGCTAACCGCAACTTGCGGTCTGGATTGTGATACTGCGGAGTCCGCTGAAGAGGCGGGTCCTTTGGTTCGCGTGGAAGCCGCGCAGCTAGCGCGTTTAGTGGAGGTTAACTGTTGAGCTCGTTGTGATCAGTCCGCGCGGTCTATTGTCAGAGTCCGCTGGGATTGTGGGCTTGGTCACAATGTTGTGGAAAGTCTGTGTTGTTGCCTAGTTCGCGAAGACCGCATAGGTTGCGCGGCTTGTCGCCAGGTTGTCTGGTGCAACCCGGCTTTGCGGTCTGGTGTTGGTGTCCGCACTGATGTGCGGATAGGTGTTGCTAGCCGCAAGATGATGGGCGGTTACCCTATCCCTTATGGGCGGTGACCGCACCCCCTTGGTCGTCTATAAATAGGAGTTCCTGGCTCGTCATACATAACGGGAACAGTGAGAACTCAGCTCGCATTTTGAACATACGGTTAGGCTTTGTTAACCACGCGACTAAGTTAAGTGGCTTAAGTTATGCAGTCGTGCAGGCTGTGCGGCTAGCACTGGGCGATTAGCAACTAGTCGGAGATTCAGTGTGGAATAATTGCGGATAGCAGTTTGTGGTATACAGCAAGTCGCGGTTAGTGCGACTAGAAGTCTTCTTCCTCGGGTTGCGGACAAGTTCAATAAGGCAGTTCGTCCGGTCTCAGCGGGTAGGTTGTTTCTCAGTTCATGAACATCTGTTTGCGGTTTGCTTCAGCGGTCAAGCGACTCGTGGCCAGACGACTAAGGCTCTGTTTGGCTCAGTTGCAGCGACTGCAGAAGCAGTGGTGGAATAATCAGCTGTTTTGCAGAGTGGTGCCAGAATCTGTGAAACTGTTTGGATGAACAGTTTTTGCAGAGCTGTTTCAAACAGAGAAGTTGTTTAATCTGTTTGGCAAAACAGCTGTGCGGTGCACAGTTCATTTTTTTTGAACTTAAACATAGTAAACAATAACATTTAAAAACAGTTAAATTTAATGCATTCTAAGTGCCCATTAACCAAATTGAAAAAAACAACTGTTTCAAAAACGATTATTCCAGTCATGAAAATCATAAACGTGCTCTGTCATGCTGATGAAACATATCCATCGATCATCGATCGTTAACTGCACACCAAAAAAGACATGTAATTAATGATCTTTTTATATATGTTTATAAATGTAAAAGTCATTATGGTGTATACTTGTGCTACTTCGTTAGTTGATCTGCAATGTAGTCCCTAATATTGGTCAATTCTGCAGCTCCCGTTCCCTCGAATGAGCTTGGTGTTGTGTTCGGATTTGAATCGATAGTTCTTGGACGATTGTTTGGCCGCAACTCATATGCCTCTGGATGAATAAAGATTTCATTTCCGTCGCATACATCAAACTCTGGGTCAGCCCTCGATGGATGTCTTCTAATAAAGTTGTGGAGCGACATCGTAACGACGACAACAACACACTGCTTCGAGAATTCAAAATGAGGCATTTTGCTAAGTATGGGCCACTTTTTCTTCCATACACCAAAGCTCATCTCGATGACACTACGCAGCGATAAGTGTGCTTTATTAAATATTTCACGTTGTCCTTCAATTGGCCTATTTCCCCGAGCAAAGTCCGGCAAGTGATATCTCGTTTCCGGAAAAGGTTTCAGGAGCCCCTTCTCCAATGGGTAACCAGCATCGACGAGATAATATTTACCTTTAGTAGCAAAAAGATTTTAAACATTTGAAGATATGATTAATAAATCAACATAACGTAAAACCTCGTGGTACATACCTTCCGGTGGAAATGGAAATTTACTTAGCGGATCCCGTACTGCACGATGATATATGCGTGTGTCATGTGCAGACCCTTCCCATCCAGGTACAACATATGTAAAACACATATTGAAATCGCAGACGGCCATTACGTTTTGAGTCGTGCTTCTATGACGACCAAAATAAGAAACTTGATTTTCAACAGATATTCGTGCATCAACATGTGTACCGTCAATTGCACCGATACAATCTTTAAAAAATGGCATATATCTATCATCATTTTGTATGTGCGCTGGAATTGTACGAAATTGGGGATCAATCGGAGCAATGTTATGCATGGACAAACTTGTCAGAGCTTTTAGACCGATCATAAACAACCGACTCAATGTCTCTGTGGAATGTTGGAATCTTTCACCAGATTTTCTGAAAGTTTCATTATGCCCCAATATATAAATCGTTATTGCCAAAACCTCGCTGGACTGTGTCCTTTGTGTTCCTATTAAACCGTGACTTTGTTCCAACAATGCTAGCAAGTCAAAAAAATGACCTTAGTCATTCGGAACATATTGTGAAAACGTCCAGGATGTCCTTCAAATAATTCCCGAAGTCATTTATGTCCGGTTTGAGATGATGTCATGCACGGTGTTTTATCACAAAACAACGTGACATAATCACTAATTAAACATAAAGTGGTGTTAACAAGTTTCACATATGCGGTGCAATCTTGTTGACGAGTTGCACAGTAATTCACCACCAACTCTTCGTCATCGTCTATGTTAACTTCTCTATCATCATCTATGTTTGACATTATATTCACCTATAAATATGACACAACAGTCAGTATAATAATGTAACATACATTACTGCATAAGAGATAATAATAACAATAATTATGTTCGTAACAGTCACGAAAACCACTGCATAAGAGATGCTTCGAACAGTAAATAAGTTCCACATAGAAAATCATAAACAACATATAAGAGAAATCATATATGTGAATTCAGGTAGTGGGTCTTCAGTCATTCCACCCTTCTATCCTCTGGGATGCTCAGGAATGTCACTCGATTCACGGGTGTTTGAAAATGAACTGTAGCAAAATGATACAGCAACCGGTCCTCAAAGATTTCTGGGTACTTGTCCAATTCTTGAATCGCCTCTCGCAGCAGATATATATTAGGGGGAATAATTGGTGCTGTAACGCGCTGCATAATTGCTTCTGAGGAGGAGAATAACTTTTCCACATGTGCCAACATAATCTCTTTTGTCCACATTTCATATTTCTTCCCCTTTCGTTTTCGTTTTGAAGTTGCACCACTTTGAGAACTCTGTCCACGTGTAGTCGAGTCAAGATCTTCATTTGCAAAAGTCTGTGTATTATTGCTCTCATTGATGTGATCTTCAGCTTTTTCGGATAAGGTGTTTGCAGGCGAAAAAATTCCTGGAAGTTCTTCAGAAGAAGGCATCCATACATTTTCTCCCGTCGCCACAACCAGACTGAACATTTTGTCTAGTTTTTCCTCAAGCTCGGGCGCTATTCCACCAAAACATACATAAATCATACAAAAACAAACACAAACCAAACACACACACAAACACAATTATACACACACACACACACATACAAACATACATACACACAGAAACACAATTACAATCACACACACACACACATTCCCAAACAACATAAACACATACACACATAAGGCCATACATACACACATAAGGCCATTCATACACACACAAACACACACACACATAAACACACACATACACAAACACACACATTCAAACATACACACGCACACACACAATTCAAAAAAATACACACACACAAGCTCATTCATACACACAAACACACACATACACAAACACACACACACAACAATTCAAAAAAAATACACACACACAAGCCCATTCATACAAACATTCCCATTCATACAAACACACACACACAAACACACACACATTCCCAAACACCCTAAACACACACACACACACAAACACAATTATACACACACACACACACATTCCCAATCACCATAAACACACACACATAAACACACACATACACAAACACACACATTCAAACATACACACACACACACAATTCAAAAAAATACACACACACAAGCCCATTCATACACACAAACACACACATACACAAACACACACACACAACAATTCAAAAAAAATACACACACACAAGCCCATTCATACAAACATTCCCATTCATACAAACACACACACACAAACACACACATTCCCAAACACCCTAAACACACACACACACACAATTATACACACACACACACACATTCCCAATCACCACAAACACACACACACATAAACACACACATACACAAACACACACACACAACAATTCAAAAAAAATACACACACACAAGCCCATTCATACACACACAAACACACACACACACATACACAATTCAAACATACACACACACACAATTCAAAAAAAAGACACACACACACACACAATTCACACACACACACACAAGGCCATTCATACACACATTCCCATTCATACAAACACACACACACAAACACACACATTCCCAAACACCCTAAACACACACACACAAACACAAGCACAAATTTATAAAGACAATGGATGTATAATCACTATAATTACCAGAATTTGTGCTAGCATTAGAGTTCTACTACAAAAAAAGTGGATAATTACATATAGGATAGAAATGTACCTTACAAAAAATGACAAATGGGTATGGCCGGAAGTATAGAGAAGAAACCAAGATCTATGTAGTTCCCCTGAAATGAAATCCTGAAACAAAATCAAACAAAATAAAGGCTAAGCACTGGAATCAGGAACAAAAATGAAAGAGAAGAAACGAAGAAAGATTTGCCCTAATCTGGAAGATGACCGGCAAGGAAGGAGAGGGTCGACCATGGCAGAAGAGGGCGTTTAGAGGAGGAAGACAAGACGGCTACTCGACGGGGTGGAGGCGAGCTCGGCGACGGCGACAACAAAACGGAGCAGGCTAGCCAGACATCGTGAAGCAGAAATCGGGAAACAGAGCCTTACCAGCGGTGGAAGAGAAGAGGCTAATCGACGGCGTGGAGGCGAGCAGAAATCGGAGCAAGCTTTGTCGTGGAAGATGAATCGGGAAGCAGGAAGAATCGTCGTCGCCCTTCCGTGGATGATGAATCGCGCAGCTTCCGCGATTCCAGGGTCGTGAAAAAAAATCACGACCCCTAATCGCTCCTTTTCCACGATTAGGTAGCGGGGGCTTCTCCCACTGTTGACGGTGAATTTGTTGTTTGGCGCGGCGTTTTTAAAAACAGCAGCATGCTGCTCTAAAAACGCCGCGCCAAACAGACCCTAAGAAGTGGTGGACAGGTTGTTTCCAACAGTTGTTTGGTTGGCGGACATGTGGCTTCAGCTTGCGGTTTGCGGTTAGGCGGTCTGGGAGTTCTGACTGGCCGTTTTTTCCCCTTGCTTGTATTTTTTGGTTGTTTTTATCGGCTACAATGCGAGATCATGTCTCGCAATGCATGCATCGCATTGTAAAAAAGATAGTTGATTCTATTACAACTTTTGTTCTTCTACTGCTTCTGCTTACTTGGTTTAGTGTGGTTGAGTGTTACTGCGACCTTTCTTAGCTTCCCAAAAAATTTTAAATGGTATCAGAGGGACAGATGTATTAGCAATGATCAACCTCAGAGATATGCTAGTCCTTTGGAAGTCTTAAGTAAACCAGAGTTACAGCAATGAAAGCCAGTTATGCAAGAGGTCTGAGAATTGAGCTCCTGACACACACTAACTTTAAAAAGCGGAGGTTGTGCATGGAGATTTATCTTCTAGGCGAGGACCTTTGGGAGGTCGTCGATGGAGAAGACAGACAAGAGATTGTTGCTAGTGCAGGGAATGTTAAGGCAGTGAGGGCTTGGAGGAGAACGAACGCAAAGGCGAAGTTCACTCTGAAGTGGGTAATCTAACCGGAGTTTTTCGACCACATCATTGGATGTCAGTTAGCTGATGAGATTTGAACGACCTTGGATGGTCAGTTCAATAAGAAGAACGTAGCTCGGCTACAATTTTTGGTGTCACAATTATTCCCCTCCTCAATTTAGAGGTCTCGAGCCCACTTGCACCCGCTCTCACAGAACACTGTCAGGGAGATCCTCACATTATTATGACGATCATTCTCGATCGCAGTACACCACTTTAAGAAATCGTGTTGACCCACCGACACGACCTCACTATGTTAGAGCCGATCAGTATCATGATTGTCGTCGTTCTTATCCATACACGCGAGCGGATTGTGTTGGTCCTTTGACACAACTCAGTTACCTTAAGAATGATTATGATGAGGATAGTCATTCTGAGAGAGATCTTGAGAGTCAGTTTCATACAGTTGCCCCTTTCTTTGGCGGCTTATTGAGTCCCGAGTCGTTCAGTTATTGGCTCGCGGATATAGAGTATTATCTTGATCATTTTTAGTTATTCGGTAAGCGTCGCATCAAGTTTGTGAAACTTAAGACTTTTAGATCAGACTAGGGCATATTGGGCTAGCGTTGAGAGGACCCACGAGCGAGACCATCTTCGTCGCATCACTAGTTGGGTGGACATGAAGGGTATATTGTGTCAGAGGTATCTGCCTTCGTCGTAGCGAAGTCGTTTGCTCAACTAATTATTTTCCCTTCAGCAAAGATTCATGTATGTCGCTGAGTACAGGGATCGTTTTGACGAGTTAGTGGTGATGAGTGATATCCGAGAGGACCCAGCCATGACCCTTTCCCGATTTCGGTCGGGACTACGGTTTGACCTACGTACTGAGGTAGTTTACCATAGCTCGAAGTCCCTCAAGCAGACATATCAGCTCGCCCTTCGTTATGAACAGTCTTTGAGATCTGCAAGAGCTGGTCAAAGGGATTCTCACCTTGACCTTTGCAGTACGAGTCCCTCCCATACTGAGGTCACCACAATGCCTACCAATGTCCTGTCAGCCACGACAGAAGTGATACCTGATGTGGATTGCTCTCACCCCAGTGAGTTGCTTAGCTCAGTGAGTGACCTATCTCTTGTTTCTGAATCGTCTCTTGTGACCCCGACTGAGAGCGAGCCTGAGCGACTTACTGAGTCTGTAGTGTTGTGTCCATCACCCACACCTCCTCCTCTGTCATACACCGGGTTAGTTAGCACCCCAACCAAAGACTCATTTCTTGACACCGCACCCAAGGATCCATTCTTAAGTGTAGGTCTATGTCGCTCTCTCGTTGTCATTGCCCTGAGTCACATCACGACCGAGAGCCCAGAGCTTGGTGTTAATCTTGAAGTTACTATGTCACCTATTCATAGGGACACTACCCCTTGCGATGGCACTCATCTGGAGGACCTTGACTCTAGTGACGAGTTCTATGATGACCCGCCTGTTGAGCCTCCTGATGAGCCACCACATCCTGGTGAGGATGCGATTCAGGTGAGCCGCTTGTTTACGAGTTTCAGTTAGTGTTACTTCTTCCATTATCGTCTCTGACCCTGCCCCAGAGAATGGATATTGTGTGGAGCATCAAGTATTTTGGGAACCACCTGCTGAAACATCGCACCCTCGATGAGTTTTGGGACGCACCACCTGCTGACCCACCAAACGAGCTCTTTCTTTTTGGGGACACGCATCACACTCGAAAATCGCGTCTTTTAGTCAGTATAGACGATTTTTATTCATGTGGTCGTCGCATTCGTGATGACTTTTCTTACACACCTCCCGGTGAGCCACCTGATGTGTTACACTCTCTGAGAGACATTTTGCTCTTCATGAGCTCGCCCTTGAGTGTAGATGTTTATCATGATCATCTGAGCACTCGTTTCACACGTGATGAGTTTTTCTACACTCCACCGAGAGAGCTTCCTGATAGGCCACCTCCCTTGATAAATTTTCAGGTCATTAATAGATTCTCCCATAGAGAGCATGTTGTGCTTGGCATGTTTTATTTGCATCATTTGCATGAGTCTGTTGAGTCGTTTCTTCATCATTTGCATGAGTATGTTATGTTGTATGTTCATCATTTGCATGTGTGGCATGAGTCATTCCGACAGAGAATCCATGATGATAATAAATTTTATAAATCACATACAGATGTTCACTGGAAAGAACAGGTACTTCATGAAGGCGGGCAAATGATGGTGATAAATGTATCCCTATATAATCATGAGACGGATCGAAGCAAACACATATGATCTTAATTTACTTGCAAGTATGGGTATCCACCTGGTATTTAGTGTTGAGGATATGACACCGTACTACGAGCCTCGCGAGTATGTGGACCTAAGCAGTGAGGATTCTCAGCCGCCCACACATCCACTCACGTTGTCTTGCCACCCCCAAAGCCCACATATGTCTGATGACCACCACTACTCAGCTACTTCTGACACTCATCCACCTGGGGACTCGTCTTCTTTGGTTCTACCGACAGCGCCACCGATCGCACCGAGATCCACCATTCGTGAGTTGAGCGATGAGAGCATCATGGAGACCAGACTCCACCAGTGCATTCCCACTACAGACATTGGTGACTCTTGAATACTTGCGGCAGAACTTGATCGATTCGCCCCAAGATTTCGACTTCAGCACGACCGTCTCCATTCACCGGAGATAACATTTTAGTCAGGGGGAGTTGATTGGCGAGGACACTTTTCCAGCGACGACACTTGGGCGACCTCTGGTGGACTTCTTCGAGTTTTACCTGGCATGCAGCGAGAGAATTCTGATCCATATTCATCGGGAGATGAATTCTTTCAAGTCAGGGAGATTGATGCAGAGCATAGACGAGCACTTGCAGTGGATGACGAGTTTTGGGCACATTCGGGGTTGATTTGGCGACTTTCCGTATATGGCGTGCCCGGATCGACGATCAGACTCCGCAAATGTGTTCGGATTCGCGTTGCGAATCGATTTGATATATTATTTCACTATTTTGCACTTTATTTTGATGTATTTAGGTGGCTCCACCTTTGGCCAATCATAGTCATCGATGGTGTGATGCTCTAACCCACTGATGCAGGACGACGCGTAGGGTTTGCGCGCCTGTCGGACTTTTTCTAGGAACCCTAAATGCATGTGATTCTTAAATTAATTTTGCAAAATTTAGAGCGGGCGCAGCACTTAGGAAATTACGAAACGTGGAATTTTTATGAAAAACACAAAATTACTTCTTCATTTTAAAATGAATTTGCTTAAACAATGGTTCGATTTTAAATCCGGGAAAGGAAGCTTACAAAATCGTGAACTCCAAATACGTTTCCGTTTGGAGTTTTCGACGTAGCGTTTGCTGACAAAATTTGGGCGAAAACCCAGCAAGAATCTAAATATCCTAATGAGAAAACTTAGACACGCAAAGGAAGGAGAAAGAAACAATTACCCACGGAAGAGGCGTCTTCCGTAATTCGAAGTCGATGGCGATCACGCGAGAAAGTCCTCGTCACCTTCGTTCTCCGCTCCGAGGTCGGCCGCAATCACATAGGGGCACCAAGGAATTAAATTGCTCCCTCACACGAGGTGGTTCCACGGAATCACTCAACAAAGTAAGGAAGCCACAAATCTAACAAACTTCAAAATTCACTCGCTCTTCACACTCAAGGTGGACCCACGAAATCTCAATCGCACAAGGTGGATCCACAGAATTTCTCTAATAATAACAGTAGATCTAATTCGCCTCTACCTAAACTCTAACAGGAAGCACACAACAACCAAGCCAACCTAATCATTAAATCCTAATCACTACTCATCTTCTACTCAAAGAAGGCAGCGGCAGCAAAGGAATTTAATTCTCATTCACAATATCCTGACTACAGGAACCAAAGCTCTCAACATTCATCACACATTCAACATCTTCCCGTTGGAAGGGAACACACGGGAACTTAACCGAAATCATACCTTCCTTAATCAATTTTCAATTTCATCAATCTATGCCTAACAACCTTACAGGAACTCTACAGCAAACTATGATGAATCTCACTGTTCATCATCTTCTCAACCGGGAAGAACATCAAGTAGCAATCACACGATACATTTCTTCATTCACCAATCACTTCTAAACACTAACACACAGCAGGAAATTAATTCAAGCACACAGCAAACTAATTCCAGCTTAATCCTAATTGCAAATAGGCATTCACACGGAAATCCTCCATCGGAAGTAACACATCAAAATCACTTTCAACATCCCCCAAAATACAGAATACATCCCCTTTTATAAGGTTACAACAGAGAAAAACAAAAAAACAGAAACGAAACCTGCACATGGAAGATGCGGCCATGGCGGTAGAGACATGGAGCGACTTCGTCGGGACGCACATCTCTGTCGTCGTGGGCTAAGAGCTGGGGAAAGGCGCGCGATTTACGGCATCGTGGGGGCCGGGCGTGGGAGAGCGGGCGAGGCTCTTCCGTCATTACTCCATTATGTCGCGGCTTGCAGGTTTGCTGAACCGGGGAAGATGCGCAGTGCAAGCATCGGGAGGAAACCGTGACCCGGGCCGGCTCTTCTTTGACTTATCAAGATACATCATATATATATAATTATATATATAATAAGCATGTAAATTATATATATATTTATATTTATATTTATACATATATATATATATGTAATAGGAGAATAAAAATAAAACTCCACAACTAGTGCGCGTGCGTGCAATAAACATGGCTACGCGCGCCGACGTGCAACAAACTGACTCGATAACATCAACTTTGCAACATAATAAAATGCAATAAACATAAAATTAGCCGATAGAGATCCCGTCGAGTGCGGCGGCGGGCATTTTTTGTCGACCTGACCTAGGTTGGTCTCCACCAACTCTCCCCCTCTCGAAACCACTCATCCCTGGAGAGTGCTCCGGGCGGTAGTGCGGGAGAAATCAACATCTATGCCAATGAACCAAGTATCTCTGAAAATCATCATCAGTAGCGGTCGCTGTCCAATATGTGCTCGAAAACTGTAATAAAGAATTCTCCTGGTGTCCATGCTCAACCTGAACTTGCAGTGAAAACAGAAGGAACTACAATGAAAATGTCAGTAGCGGAATGAAAATCAGAGTGTCCAGAATGTGGCTCCCCACTCTCACTCACCAACCCAGAAGAAACAAATGGAGGAGAAGACAATGGAAATTCTAAAAATTCATGCGAGTAATCGTAGAATTAAGTCAGATTGGCTACGTTAAAAACAGGATTTGCTTCCCAAACGGAAGACATCTCAAGTTCATACGCATTTTGCCCAATCCGATTTACTACTCGAAAGGGTCCAGTCTTACGGTAGCTAGCTTCTTTACGGTACCAGAAGGTAGTCGTTCCGGATCTAACTAAACCATAACTAAGTCATTCATTCTAAAACTAGTAGCTCTTTTATGTTTTTTTTTCAAATTGAGTTGCATAAAAATCATAAATACTATGCATCTTTCCGCTCAAAATATTTTTATACATATCATGCAAATGCAATAAATGAACTACTAATATGACTACGGCACAAACCAATGGTTTCAGAAACTAAAAGCAACTCTTGAAAGAGGCACATGATCAGGAGGCTTGGAGGGTGGATCATAAAAAAATTCATCGCGGGAGCGATGAACACTCAAGTGCAAACCTGACACATCAGTGATCCGATATAAAATAAACGTACAGCGAGTGCACCCTCAAACTCGACCGTGCTGCTAAGAATAAATACATCGCAACTGTGCGGTAAACCCATAAGTTTTTCATATGGGGGTTCACTGGGAGGTGTATAATAAAATTCGTCGCAAATGCGACGCGTTCAAACGTAGGCTCCAACAACAGATGGAGTGCTCTCAGATAAATGTGCACGAAGTGTGACAACCGTAATAAATGTGATAAGGGAAAGTGAGGCATCAGGAGGCTCACCAGGTAGGACATATGAAAACTCATCGGGAAGACGGTGATCAACAGGTGGTACGTCCCATAACTCATCTAAAGTGCGAGTCACCAGATGGCTATGCCCAAGCACTATCAACATCACGCGAGAGTGTGAGACAATGGAGCAGGTATCCATGTCTTAAAATTCGCGAGTATACTATTCAGAAAAAGTTCATCCACACAAGGACGAGGTGGCTCATCTGGAGGCTCAATAAGAGGGTCATCAAATGACTCATCAGTCGAGTGATGGTCTTCCAGGAATGAACCATCAGAAGGGGTCCTACTCCCAGATAGGGTAGGGGTGACTACCTCGATATCACTACTAATCTCTCGACTCCTGATCGTAATGTCACTCAGTGTGCCATCAGGTGTGGTGATGTGACTCGAGCCGTCATCGGGTGTGGTGATATGACTCGACGCGCCACTAGATGAAGTGTGCAAGGAATTTACACTTAAAATAGAGCTAGTAGAGATTGAATCAAGGACGGGTTCACTAAGTGGAGCCGACTCACATGGGGGTTGACTCCACACATCCTATACCAGGATATCAGAAAGAGTGGGTGATACCTCTCTAGTGTGGGTAATGGCATGCTCTTGCTGACCCTTAACGTCTATCATCATGTTCGTCATCGGATCACTAGGAGGATCACTCGGTGTGATGTACTCTTGATGATAGTGACCTCTATAGGATTTGTGAGTGTAGTCGTGACGATCGCCCATATCATAATCAGGTCGTGCTCGTGGATAGTCATGAGTTCTACGAACATGTGGTGGTGGTCGCACATGTACAGACTCAGGTTCCTCATATAAAGGAGACGTGTAGTATCGATAACTAGAGGTATACTGAACTCTATCCTCATAATATGGTGTCGAATGACCACTAGGATCCCCTCGAGCACGAGGATAATAACGACGATAGTCATCGTACTGATCGTCCCTAACATAATGAGATCGTATTGGTGGGTCAATACGTTCTCTGGAAGTGGTATACGGTGATCGAGTATAGTCATCGAAGTATCGCACCGATCTCTGTGATGATGTACTATGTGAGTGGGTGTAAGTGAAGTCGTGATCCTCAAATAAAGGATTTCTCCTAAGGGTAGACATTTCTACATAGTGACGTGGAACATCACAATGTGCACGGACCGAATGCTCATCTCGAATTTGAGGCGGCATTGACGCTCGAGGGGGTATTTCTAATCTACTCACCCTACCTCTAAGGTGTGCTAACATTTCACGCATCTAACAGGTACTCTCAGTTAATACCGTCATTTGGTGGGCGAAAGGTAAAAACCATTGGGGTGGTTCTTCCCCTTCGTTCCCATGACTTGATTGACCGCGTTCAACACGATGCATCATATCTCTACGCAGATACATGCGAACAAACGTCAAATGCAATGTATGATTACGCTTAAAAAAATCCTTTTTTAAAAAAAAAAATTTTAAAAGCTGTGGGTTCCTATTCTACACAGGGCGGATCGCAAAACTTAGAAAAATTTTGGAACCTGGCTCTGATACCAATTTGATGCAGGACGACGCGTAGGGTTTGCGCGCCTGTCGGCCTTTTTCTAGGAACACTAAATGCATGTGATTCTTAAATTAATTTTGCAAAATTTAGAGCGGGCGCAGCACTTAAGAAATTACGCAACGTGGAATTTTTATGAAAAACACAAAATTACTTCTTCATTTTAAAATGAATTTTCTTAAACAATGGTTCGATTTTAAATCCGAGAAAGGAAGCTCGCAACTTTCGTTCTGTTCCACTTGTCGTAGCAAAATGGAAATCGTGAACTCCAAATACGTTTCCGTTTGGAGTTTTCGACGTAGCGTTTGCTGACAAAATTTGGGCGAAAACGCAGCAAGAATCTAAATATCCTAATGAGAACACTTAGACACACACAAAGGAAGGAGAAAGAAACAATTACCCACGGAAGAGGCGTCTTCCGTAATTCGAAGTCGATGGCGATCACGCGAGGAAGTCCTCGTCACCTTCGTTCTCCGCTCTGAGGTCGGTCGCTATCACATACGGGCACCAAGGAATTAAATCGCTCCCTCACACGAGGTGGTTCCACGGAATAACTCAACAAAATAAGGAAGCCACAAATCTAACAAACCTCAAAATTCACTCGCTATTCACACTCAAAGTGGACCCACGAAATCTCAATCGCACAAGGTGGATCCACGGAATTTCTCTAATAATAACAGTAGATCTAATTCGCCTCTACCTAAACTCTAAGAGGAAGCACACAGCAACCAAGCCAACCTAATCATTAAATCCTAATCACTACTCATCTTCTACTCATAGAAGGCAGCGGCAGCAAAGGAATTTAATTCCCATTCACAATATCCTGACTACAGGAACCAAAGCTCTCAACATTCATCACACATTCAACATCTTCCCGTTGGAAGGGAACACACGGGAACTTAACCGAAATCATATCTTCCTTAATCAATTTTCAATTTCATCAATCTCTGCCTAACAACCTTACAGGAAATCTACAACAAACTATGATGAATCTCACCGTTCATCATCTTCTCAACCGGGAAGAACATCAAGTAGCAATCACACAATACATTTCTTCATTCACTAATCACTTCTAAACACTAACACACAGCAGGAAATTAATTCAAGCACATAGCAAACTAATTCCAGCTTAATCCTAATTGCAAACAGGCATTCACACAGAAATCCTCCATCGGGAGTAACACGTCAAAATCACTTTCAACATTCCCCAAAATACAGAATACATCCCCTTTTATAAGGTTACAACAAAGAACAAACAAAAACCAGAAACGAAACCTGCACATGGAAGATGCGGCCATGGCGGTAGAGGCATGGAGCGACTTTGTCGGGACGCACGATCTCTGTCGTCGTGGGCTAAGAGCTGGGGAAAGGCGCGCGATTTATGGCATCGTGGGGGCCGGGCGTGGGAGAACGGGCGAGGCTCTTCCGCCCTTACTCCATTACGCCGCGGCTTGCAGGTTTGCTGAACCGGGGAAAAAGCGCAGTGCAAGCATCGGGAGGAAACCGTGACCCGGGCCGGCTCTTCTTTGACTTATCAAGATATATCATATATATATATATATATATATATATATATATATATATATATATATATATATATATATATATATGTAATAAGCATGTAAATTATATATATATTTACACATATATATATATATATGTAATAGGAGAATAAAAATAAAACTCCACAACTAGTGCGCGTGCGTGCAATAAACATGGCTACGCGCGCCGACGTGCAACAAACTGACTCGATAACATCAACTTTGCAACATAATAAAATGCAATAAACATAAAATTAGCTGATAGAGATCCCGTCGAGTGCGGCGGCGGGCATTTTTTGTCGACCTGACCTAGGTTGGTCTCCACCACCCTCCTTTTATTATAAATAGATGGTTTGTGGGCTGGTTGAAGGCATTGCAGAATTTGGAGAAAACAATTCTCGGATTCCCGCAATCATCCCACGGTGTCGACTACTTGGAACCCCAGGTGGCGACTCCTAGATGTGTATCTCCTTCCTCAAGGGTTTCCCTAACCCCGGTCCACTTTCTCCCTCTCCAATTCCCCCTTGCCGCCACCTCCCAGCCCCCAAGTTCAACCACCACCTTGCTGCCCAGAATTTAATCATGTTTCTTGTCATTGCACTGTTGATGAAATATACTATTCTTTTCCTACAGTTTTCCCCCTTCCTATTTCGCCGCCAGCCCCCTTGAACATTGCCGCCAACTCCCCATTTCCTGAAGCCCCAACCGCCTACTTCTCCCCCTCCTGAAGCCACGGTCGCCACCCCCTCACACCACCCCTCTCTAAGCCGCCTCCCCCTCCTACTTCAGCAGCCACCAACGTCCATCCTAAGCCCCTCCCTGCACAGCCACCCCCCCCCTCTATTTCGCAGCAGCCAGCCTTAATTCCAGCAGCCAATTTCTTCTCTATACGGCCCCTCTTCTCGTGGATCCACCTCTGTTAGCCTTTCCCCTCTAGATCAGCCCAGATTTGGAATTTTTTAGCTCAGATCCAATCTCATATTGGTCAATCTACCCTTCCCCGCCCAGATTCTATTTACGTGGTCGGATCTACCCATTTCTCGTCCGATCTCATCATTTACCGTCGAGGACAACCACCGTCATCATTTTCACGCCGTCGGTTCCATCTTCAACCGCCGATCTACATATCGGGATCCAAATTCTTCAGCGTCTCGGTCAGCTCACTACTTTGGTGAGATTTTGTTGTACTGGATTATTATTTTCAGCATATTTATATTGGATTGGGTCTTGTACTTGTATTGAATATCTTGCATGGTAGTTGTTGGTTAGATTATTATTGTAATTTGCAGTGTTCATTCGCCGCGCGCTCTCGCTTCTGCCCTCCACAAGGAGGAAAGCCTAAGGTTGTTTTGCCCAAATAAAAAATTGTCTTGTCGTGAATTTATCTGCGTGGGATGATTTTAATTTACTATTT
Source organism: Platanthera guangdongensis (assembly GCA_039583875.1). Classification (NCBI taxonomy): domain Eukaryota; kingdom Viridiplantae; phylum Streptophyta; class Magnoliopsida; order Asparagales; family Orchidaceae; genus Platanthera; species Platanthera guangdongensis. The sequence goes on from CM077159.1 coordinate 198,995,471, forward strand.
ATTTTGTGATCTAACCGTCGGACTTTTGGATGTCATGTAGGGTTAGGTCGCAGTTTTTTCGCCGCCTATAGATTCGCTCTGCGTCAGGAGGTTTCATCGTTCAACCATGAGTGTATAAAAACTCCCCCTCCCGAACCAAATCTTGTGCTAGGTTGGGGGAAGAGGCAGGCTCCAAGTGTGCAATAGAGAGCTCGCATGTTCTAGGAGAAGTCCCTTGTGGGTTTGTTGCACTACATTTTTCCCTCAATGTTGGGTCGTATTTATAGAAGTCGACGGGGGGTATACACCCATACCCATAGGTGGGCTCCACCCCTGTGCAACCGCAAGTTGATCTCGATGCACGTACATGTGAAGTGTTGCCCATGGCGTGGTGGTTGCGAGGTGGATGCAAAGTGATGGCGAGCGATCCTTTGTGGGGGATATTTTGGTCTCTCTTGGTTGTTCACGTAGGATGTCGACAACACGGGTTGCACACAATCCTTATTTTTTTGGATTTATCAATGAAGTCGAAAAAATGTACGAGGCCAAGGACTCAGCGAGTTGGGTGATCTTTGCAAATAGGGCCCTGAGCACCCTTCAATCATACCAAGTAAAGCTTCGCCAAAGAGGGATATGGATGGTCTTAGCTCGTTCATCAATGCCTTCTCGGCTAATCCTAGTCGTGTTCAGGAGAAGAAGAAAAGAAATAGAAGTTGGCTTATCAAGGAGAGCCTTCAAAGCAGCCTCAAGCGAAGCCGAAGAGCAGTGATGTCCCCGACCCAATAGCGCCAAACCTGGCGTCTTCTCCCCCGGAAAACGACGTTGTGAGGGGCTAGGACAAGGAGAGAGCACGTTCAAATGGGTAGGTATTTGTATGTCGAGTCGCCCGGTTCGGTTCGTTGTTGGCTCACGAAGTGTTTATTCTCTAGGAGATGGCGCAGGCGGAATACCACAAAGTTTTTGATGTGAACCAACACACTCCTGACTGATGCATGTCTGAGGGCCCCTAGCAAGGTGGATTTTAGGTGAGTTGAATTTCATGTCGCAGTTCCAAACTGAACTTAGAATCAATACACTCTCGATTGTCGCATGTCCGTGAAATGGGCGAGGAGGATTTTAGGCGTGCAAAATTTTGCAGCGCGGTCCCAGACTGGAATTAGAATCAATACACTCGCGACTGTCGCATGGCTCCAGGGCCCCTAGCGAAATGGATTTAGACAGGCCGAATTTCATTTTTTGTGCGAGTTGTATTTTAACTTTTGATGACTTCAGCTCGACAGAGCTCGCTAGAAAGTTATTCCTTGTCCCGTCTCTCAAAACACAGTCAACGCTCAAAAAGATGTGAGCATCCAGGGGTAGACAACCAACGTGCAAGAGGGAGTTGATCTTGGTCGTCAACGCAGAGGCATTAATTTAGAGACATGCACCCTGAGATGTTGGTTTTTTGCATAGTTGAACGGTTGTGAAAAAATGGTAGAAGGGTATGTAGCCCTAGAAGAGACTTCGAAGGAGAATTCTCTCAACTCTTGGAAAATGCAATGCGTCACCATGCAGGATAGACAACCAATGTGCAAAGGGGGAACTGATCTAAATCGTCGATGCAAAAGCTTGGATTTAGAGTGACATGTCACTCGGTGGTTTGACCGTCTCATTGAATTGGGAGGTGTCCATTTGTTATTGTTTCACCAAGGGGGACCAAACATCAAATACCACATAGAATTCAACAGAGTTACATAAATCAGACGATTTTACAGGATTTGAGCAGAACACATTACAAAATAGTTAACTTGGGTGTCTCATAGGTGAGGCTTTGTGGGTAATAACTTTTGAGCTCATCACCACCTCAGAAGCTTTCGAGACCCTCGCCTTCATAAGTTGATAGACTGTAGAAACCGCTTTGAAGCGCTTCGCAGACCAGGAACGACCCTTCCCAATTTGGGTTTGAGCTTTCCAACGGCAACTGACCTCCCAACGCGACAACCTTCATCAAGACCAGGTCTCTCTCCTGGAACTCTTTGATTATGATGTGCTCTTCTAAATGTTTGTTCATTCATCTTCTGATCACTTATTATCTTATCATGGCGAGGTCCCTGAGTACCTCTGCGAAATTCAGAAAGATTTTTTGAACCTCTTCTTTCTCCAATTGTTACTCCTCGCCTACTCCTGCTGAAACTACCCGAAGACTCTTTACATTGAATTTCACTTGAATCACTATGTCGAATCCATGAGATAACGTGAAAGGAATTTCCTCTACAGTCGAGTTCAAGGTCGTCCTTAGAGCCCAGAGAATGTAAGGAAGCTGCTCGGATCAATTTCCCTTCAAATTCTTGACCATTTTTAGCAAATTTGATATTAGCTTGGTTGGCTGCCTCCACCTGTCTGTTGCTAGGTGGGTGATAGACAGAGGCAAAGTGCAAGTTCATCCCATCGCAGAACTCCACAAATCTCAAGCCCGCGGACTTGGGGCCCATGTCGATTATGATGGCAAGAGGGTCCACATGTCGATGCACAATCTCCCAAAGATGAAGTTCTTCACTATCTGCTTTGTTGTCTCCCAAGTGTTTTGGTCTCGATCCACTTAGAAAAGTAATCGATCATGATCAGTACAAACATTTTATGCCTTCCTGTAATGCCCCGGTCTACGGTGGGTGTGCTACAGGCCTGCAGACCAGTGACCATGATCAGTACAAACTTTCTCTGTCCGCTTGCAACGCCCCTGTCTGCTCTGGGTGCGCTACAGGTCTGCAGGCCTATAGGCTTGATCCCCAGACCTCCTAGACAAGGGAACCTTCGTACTTTGCAAGTACGTCAGCCATGCCATTTTTACTTCTCGCCCTTCTTGGCAAGTGTTGAATGCTAAGAGATCAAAATGTCCCAATCAGCCCTTTCACCTTGACGAAGTATAGTTGCAAAGTAGGTTCTCGGATTTCGAACTCTTCGCGGATTTGGGAGGCGGCCACCAGTGTCGATGTAAGATTGGATGTCTTGCACTACAAGTTCCATTGCCTTGCTCATCCTGACAATCAATTCCTCATACTCGTGTTGATTGTTGGTGACTTCGAAGTATAATATCACTGCATGTTTGATCTTGGCCTCGTTTGGGATAATGAGGACTACACTTACCCCTATGGAGTTTTTCCTGAAGCCCTGTCGACGAACATGCCCCAACGTAATGAAGCCATCACATCTCCACCGGCTCCCGGGGTGGTCATGAAATCAGCGAGAAAGACAATTATTGTTCGCGCCTTGATCATAATGAGGGATGTAGGCCATGTTGAATTCACGAACTCCGCAGACCATTTTGCCTATCGCCTTGAATTATATGTTCTCTCCAAGACATGTGCGGGGGGTAGTTTATTACTACCTTGATGATGTAGACCAAGATGTACGACCTAAGCTTTCAGTCTGACATGACCAGGTTGTAAGCCAACTTCTCCAGGATGGGGTGCCTTATCTTAGCACCCTTTGGAACTCAGCTTACGTATTAGATGGGCATTTGTTTGGCACCAGGCTTACGTAGTAAATGGACATTTGTTTGGAACCCTCTTCCCTAACGAGAACTGAGCTCATTGCTTCTTCTCCAACTTTCAAATACAGAAAGAGGACTTACCCCTCTCTTGGGCTCTATAGTCGGCTATCGTTTGAGACCGAGGAAAGTCGTCTTACATTCTTCGGTTCACTCAAATTTTCAACTGGTTTGAAGCATCTTGAAAAAATGAGGAGCACTTCTCCCCAAACTTTGAGAGAAAACAGCTAAACCCGACAATTTTTCCGGTCAATCGCTACACTTCTTTGGTGTCCTTCGGCGTCGTCATCTCTTGGATAGTTTTGACTTTGTCGGGGTTTATCTCGACTCCCTTGGGAGTGAGGTATTATCCCAAGAACTTTACATGTCCTGCTCCGAACACACATTTGGCAGGATTGAGCCTCATCTTATACTTCACAAGGAGGTCAATGGCTTCACGAGGTCTCCCAAATGATCCTTCAAGCCCTTGCTTTTCACCATCAGGTCATCTGCATACACCACCAAGTTTCTTCTCTTCTGCTCTGTGAAGACTTGATCCATCATCCTCTGGTAGGTTGCTCCCGCATTCTTCAGATCAAAGAGCATCATCCTATAACAGCAGCAACCATCTTCTTACACACCTCTGAACATTCCACTATAGCGGCTTGGATCAACGCCTCAACTTGTCATTGGTCAAATTTGCGTCATGAATAGAAAACAAAACTATAAATGCATTAGAAATAAAGGAATGACAAAAAATAACTTGGATAGAACTTTTGGGGGGAAATATATTTTTGTGCAAAAAGTTAAAGTCTCATTTAGCACTATGTTCGAATGGAGAATGAAAATTTGTAAAGTTGAACACAAATAATTGGGAATAAGCTAATGATGGGGATAATGAAAGATTAGGTCACTCGGGATTTTAACTAATAATCAAAACAAATGAACTTTGCAGCCCTTAGATTCACTACATGAAAAAAAAAATCTGCAACAGAATAGCGGAAGTACCACATAACATAAAATAGTTAACAAAAACATGCCATACCTGCTGCAATCTCTGGACCAAAGAACTTGACCTTGGTTCTGCAGACTCCATTCAAAGATCTGTGATAGTCATGCAAGTGATACTTGTTGATGAAAATAAAAATATTAAATGTCAACGCAGTTGATATTATTATGACAATTACAAAGTGAAAAAAAAATCCACGGATCGAACACCCATATTCCATACCTTGCCATCAGAACCCAAACTGAATATGCTTGTCTCATCCGGTCCAAAAAGTACCGAGCTTACTGCTGAATCATGAGCTGGCCATCCTGTGATTTGTAGACCAGCAGACATATCTTTGATTGATCAAGGAAGTTGAAAATAATGGAGAAATAACTGCTATCTTATGTGTGCTATATCTATATTGATGAGTGGGAAATTAAAACCTTATGGAACAAATGTAACTACAAATACTCATAGTTTCAATTTCATGTTTTCACGAGATCATTCTACTAATGAAATGGTGCATTAAAACAGAAAGGCTAACTTTTTGGAATGTCAGAAGAGTTTCTAATGATGAAGCTTGCCACTGCATTAAGTATAGAATTTGCAACTGCATTTTAAATGTGACTTATAGTTGCTAAGCATCCATACCTCGTGTTAAGTAGTTAAACAGGAAATCTCCAATTTTGGAAGAGACACACCTGATTGATTGGACATATCAATTGGATGAGGTATGGAGCTAGCTGCTAGTCACAGAAGTTGTTGGTGAGCCTACTGCTAGAGTATAACAAGCCTATAATGGGCTCAATGGCACAGTAAGTGTGGCTTAAAACAAGGGCAGAGAACTCAACCTTGTTTCGGTTGAGTTATTAGAAGTTTTGGGGAAGTCGGGATAGGAGAGCATTCATCTGGGGGGTGGGGACGGGAAAGGTGCTCTGAATACTCTAACGCCCTCACCACCCTAGGCATCAATGGAGTTCTAGGTCACGGAAAAGTACCAGAAGCAGCAGAAGGAAGGCTACTTTCTCACAGCCACACAAAGGACTTGGACTACCACCCCAAGTCTGAAATAGTGAAATACACAATTGAGTTGTACTATGCTTAAAAATTATGGGCATACTGGGTACACAAATTTCCTGACTAGGTCGATTTGTTATTTATCACTCAGAACTACAAGCTAGCATAAATGTCGATGCAATTATTTTAATATTAAGAATCAAAGAATTCATAAGATAAAATCCGGTTGGATTCATTTAGGACTAGAGAAATACAGGAGTTAAATATTTTAAGTAGTTTTCCATCTCTGCATGTATGGGCCTTCATTTGTTGCTAATTCTAGTGATGCAAAATGGCGCGTAGGGTTTGCGCGTCTGTCGGCTCTTCTAGGAAACCCTAAATGCGTGCAAAGAAATATGAATTTTGAAAACAATTTGAGCGGGTGTTGCGCTGACTTATAAATTTAAGCAACGTTTTTTTGTTATTGTTAGAAAAGCTCATTTAATCTAGGCCCATTATGTATCATTTATTGTTTTTCTCTCCCCTCTTTAGTCTCACATCTTGTATAGGATCTTCTTCTCTCTTTCTCTCATCTATATATTTGTACTCATTCTTTGTATTTTACACAAGTGAACATATATACAAGGTTGGCTTTTTCCTTCTCTACATGGTATCAGAGCCACCGATTCTACTTGAGCGGCTTCCCCTTTCTTAACCCGCGCGGTCTGTCTTCTGTCCGCTGCCCGCTCGGCCTCCCGCGGCCTGGCTTCCTGTCCGCTCCGCTCCTCTTCTTCCGCTCCTTCTTCTTCTTTGTGGTTCCACCCCTCCCCTCAGGCATTTTATAGCCTTCCCCCTCTCTTTCACTCTGTCCTCCAGACCGCTCTCTCTCTTTTGGCATGTTCTCTCACTCTGCGGCCTGTCTCTCTCACGGCCTGTTACAGCTCGTTGCGGACTGCTGCTCTAACGGCCAGATCTTGCTCGTTGCGGTCTGCCTCTCTCGCAGCCTGCTCCAGCTCGCTGCGGCTTGTTCTAGCTCGCTGCGGCCTGATTCACCTCGTTGCGGCCTGCCTCTCTCAAGGCCTGCTCCAACTCGCTGCGGCTTGCTCTAGCTCGCTGCGGACTGAACCTCCTCGCTGCGGCCTGCCTCTATTGCGGCCTGCTCCAGCTCGCAGCGGTCTGCCTCTTTTGCGGCCTGCCTCTCCTGCGGCGTCCGCCTTTGGTCGTGGACTCCTCCCGCAGTTGGTGTCTTCCCATCGAGACTGAGCGGTCTCTGCTCTAGTCGCGCGGTCTCCTTTGTTGATCGGTCTGTTCTCCTAGCCGCCTCTCTTCTCCATGGCCTCCTCTGCTGATTCAGTTGGCACGGCGGTTCCTCCTGCTGACAGCCCGGCCTCTCTCCCGGAAGTCCGCGATGAGCTTCGTATTACTACAATCTCTCTGACCGGCAAGAAGAATTTTGTGGAATGGGCGCACTCTGTTCGCCGTGTCCTACAATCCAAGAGGTTCCTTCATCACTTGACTCAGGTCGTTACCGGTACTCCTACTGATGATTGGTTACGCAATGATGGTCGGGTGCAGACTTGGCTTCTTAATTCTCTTGATGGCGAATCTTATCGTCTGACCATGTACCATGAGACGGCCAAAGGCATGTGGGACGAGCTTCATACCCTTTACTCTGGCAAGGATAATCTCCACCATCTGTATGACATTATCACTGCTCTCCAGGCCCTTGATAGCAGTGGCGCGACCGATCTGACGTCCTTTGTTGCTCAGGCTCGGTCTCTGGTCGAGGCTTGGATCCACCATCAGCCTCCTACTCTGGATCTTGCTGCCCAACGTGCCCAAAAGGAAGCTGTGGGTATAGCCATGATGATGGCTCGGGTCCCGCATCATCTTCACAGTGTACGGGCTCACATCCTCTCCTCTACTGTTACCCTGTCTTTCTCTGATGTGTGTTCGATGCTTCTCAAAGTCTCCCCGCCTCCGGATGTGCTTGGGCCCCCTTCTCCATCCCTTGTTCAGCAGGCCCCTGCTCCCTTATTGCCTCTTCCATCTTACACTCGTGGAGGCCGCTCTGATTCTCGAGGACGGGGTCGGGGTGGACGGCCTCGGCCTAAGTGCTCGTTCTGCGGCAAAGACGGGCATCTTGAAGCCACGTGCTATAGCAAACATGGTCGCCCTCCTCGTCCGCAGGCCTCTGTTGCTGCCACCGACTCCTCTTCCCCTCGTACTGACCTCGACGATGGTTCGTCTTCAGCTCCAGCATCTTCATGGACTGCTTAGCCGCCCACCTGCCTCGGTTGCCTCTGCTGCCTCCATCTCCAATGAAGGTATCGTCTACCTCTCCTCTGGCCCGCCATGGATCCTCGATTCTAGTGCCACTCATCACATCACCTCTGTTCGGCCGCCTCAGTACTTGTCTTCACCTCACTCGAAGTACATTACTGTGGCCAATGGGGCCTCTGTTCCTGTCTCTGGATGTGCTGATATTCCTCTCACCTCTTCTCTCCTCCTGCGCTCGGCTCTTCACGTTTCGGGCTCTTCTTTCAATTTACTTTTTATTGGTCGTCTTACTACTGATTCTAATTACTCTGTGACATTTACTTCCTCTTCTTTTCTTATACAGGATCAGCAGACGCGGACTATCATCGGTAGGGGGCGGCTGCAGAATGGGCTCTACCTTCTTGACGACTCTCATACTATCCTCGCATCTATCTCCTCTTCGGATTGGCATCTCCGTCTTAGTCATGCTCCTCTTCCAGTCCTCCGGAAGGCTCTCCCGGATGTCTCTCTTCCTGCATTTCAGTGTGACACATGTATTTTGGGCAAACAGCCACGTTCATCTTTTCCTTCTCATTGTACTCGGAGCTCCGCTCTTTTTATTTTGATACACTCCGATATCTGGGGTCCGTACAAAATCAATAGTATTTCTGACTACCGGTATTTTCTTACTTTTATTTATGATTACTCTCGCATGACGTGGTTGTATCTCCTATGGGATCGCTCTGAGCTTCCCCGCATCTTCCGGACCTTCATTCTTGAGACTCGCACTCAATTCTCTGCACCCATTCGTACTATTCGTAATGACAATACGCGCGAGTACACTAGTCATACCTTCGCGACCCTCTGCTCTGAGTTCGGCATTCTTCACCAAACCTCGTGTTCGTATACTCCACAACAGAATGGTGTCGCCGAGCGCAAGAATCGACATCTTCTTGATGTTGCTCGTTCCCTTATGCTTCAAATGCGGGTTCCCAAACCGTACTGGAACTTCGCGCTCTCCACGACTTGTTTTCTCATCAACCGTCTACCCTCTTTCATCCTCCAGTATGCTACTCCCTTCGGCCTCTTCTTTCCCTCCACTCCGCCTTTTCATGTTCCTCCCCGGATTTTTGGTTGTACCTGCTACGTTCACCAACTTGGTCCCTCCACAGACAAGTTGGATCCCCGTGCCGCCAAACATATCTTTGTGGGCTACTCGCGCACTCAAAAGGGTTATGTGTGCTATTCGCCTGCTACCCGCAAGATTACTGTCTCTGCGGATGTCACTTTCCGTGAAAATCTTCCCTTCTTCTCTGATCTGGATATCGCTCCTGGTCCAGACCCCGTCGTGCGTCTTGTCATCCCTGCTCCTCGCTCCTCATCATCTCCTCCTCATACCCTGCCTCCGGTCCGTCCTCCGCCACCAGTTATCCGGGTCTATTCTCGTCGCTCTCCTATTCATGTTGCCCCCTTGCAGTCGGCTTCGACCTCTGCTGCTCCGCTACCTGCTGCTCCGGCTCCCGCATCCACCGCTCATCCGATGGCGAATTACGTCTCTTTACATCGTCTTTCTCCACCTCTTCTTCACTTTGTCACATCATTATCCTTTATTTTTGTCTCTAACTCTCTGCAGGAGGCACTTCAACATCCAGTTTGGCGGGCTGTCATGGACGAAGAAATGACGGCTCTTTGGGCCAACCAGACCTGGGTCCTGGTTCCATTACCTCCCGGTCAGCACCCTGTTGGGTGTAAATGGGTTTTCGTCATCAAGCATGCTCTGGATGGTACTATTGCCCGACTGAAGGCCCGTCTTGTGGCTCGTGGCTTCACTCAACAGGAGGGCCTCGATTATGAGGAAACCTTCTCTCTGGTGGCTAAGCTCAACACAGTCCATGTTCTTCTCTTCGTGGCGGTGCACCGGCACTGGCCCCTTCATCAGCTCGATATCAGGAAATCGTCTATATGCGCCAACCGCCCGGGTTTGAGACCACGGAGGAGTCTCGTGTGTGTCTTCTCAAGAAATCCATCTATGGTCTCAAACAGTCCCCTCGGGCGTGGTTTGACAACTTCAGCAAGGTGGTTCGGGACATGGGGTTCACTCGGAGTTCTGCAGATTTCTCCCTATTCACCCGACACCGGGCCACTGGAACTGTGCTTCTGTTGGTTTATGTTGATGACATACTACTCACTGGGGATGACTCAAAGGGGATTCAAGAGGTCAAACAGCATCTGAGCACTGTGTTTCAGACCAAAGACCTAGAGCATCTTCGCTACTCCCTTGGTCTCGAGATCGCACGACGGCCGGACGGGCTTGTCCTCTCCCAACGGAAGTACTGTCTCGATCTTCTCAAAGACGCTGGTCAGTCTGGTTGCAACTCAGCTTGTACCCCGATGGAGGCAAATCACAAACTATGTGCTCATGCTTCTGAAGATGATTTGCTTCTTCAGAATCCGGAATACTATCGACGGCTTGTGGGAAAGTTGATCTATCTAACGGTCACGAGGCCTGATATATCGTTTGCAGTTGGGGTTGTCAGTCGGTTCATGCATGCCCCCCGGGTTTCTCATCTCCAGGCGGTTGAACTGATTCTCCGATACCTTAAGGGAGCTCCGGGTCAAGGGCTGGTTTACAAAACCTCCGACTGGGCTCCCGCATTGGTCGCTTATTCTGATGTCGATTATGCAGGTCCCCTGGACGATCGGAGGTCAACAAGTGGGTTCTGTACTTATTTTGGTGGTCATCTCATTACATGGAAAAGTAAGAAACAAGCCGTGGTCGCTCGTTCCTCCGCGAAAGCTGAATACCGATCGATGGCCTCGGTTGTCTCAGAACTCACATGGTTTGAAAGTCTCCTTACTGACCTGCGAGTAAAACTTCCTTCATCTGTTGTTCTATTCTGTGATAGTCAAGCCGTCATACACATAGAAAAGAATCCGGTGTTTCACAAGCGCACAAAACATATCGAAGTCGACTGTCACTTTATTTGAGAGAAAGTTCAATTGAAGAAACTTGAATTAAAGCATGTTTCGGGCACTGATCAAGTTGCTGACATTCTCACAAAGGCTTTATCAAGTACCTTGTTCTACCAGTGTTTGTCCAAGCTTGGTGCATATGCCCTATACGCTCCAGCTTGCGGGGGAGTGTTAGAAAAGCTCATTTAATCGAGGCTCATTATGTATCATTTATTGTTTTTCTCTCCCCTCTTTAGTCCCACATCTTGTATAGGATCTTCTCTCTTTCTCTCATCTATATATTTGTACTCATTCTTTGTATTTTACACAAGTGAACATATATACAAGGTTGGTTTTTTCCTTCTCTACAGTTATAAAGCACAGAAAAACTATTTTTGTTTTTTTTAAAGATTTTCTTAAAATAATGGTTCGAATCTTAATCCGAGAAAAGAAATTCGCAACTTTCGTTTTGTTCTCCCTGGTCATAGCAAACGGAAATCGTGAACTCCAAATACGTTTCTGTTTGGAGTTTTCGACGTAGTGTTCACTGACAAAACTCGGGCGAAAACTCAGCAATGAGTCTGTTATCCTACGAGAAAATATAGAGGCACACACAAACGAAGAGATAGAAACAATTACGCACGGAAAGAGGTGTCTTTTCGTATCCGAAGTCGATGGCGATCACGCGAGAAACTCCTTGTCACCTTCGATTTCTCACACCGAGGTCGCCCTCTATCGCACACGGGCACCAAGGAGAAATTTCAATCACTCTCTCACGAAAGTGGTTCCACGGAATCACCCAATCACTCAACGGAGACAGAAAGCCACAAACTAAACAACCTAATTCTCACTCGCTCTCACACTATAGGTGGTTCCATGAAATCTCAGACACTCGCGGTGGTTCCACGAAATCTCACACCAAGAAACAAATCAATTTCCTAAGCCTAAACCTAACAATAATTCCTAATCTGTTTACTGATAACAATTAATTACACTCTTAGGAGCAACGGGAATCAAAGTGGATCCACAGTAACTTAATGTTATTGTTCCTCTTCTCAGGTAAGGGAGTGGCAGCAGCTAAACAGTGACATTCAAATAACAAGGTTCTCAAACGGAATTAAAAGCAGTTTGGGAAACAACCGCAAACTATTCATTCACCCTACAGTTATAACAGTGGCTAGCATGAAGCACTGTTCATCTTCTTCCAACTCGAACAGCACTCATATTCTATCTTCACGCAAGAATGGAAACGGAAGCAAAAAAATCACAGAAATCAAATTAATCTTTCAAACATACATCAATGTCCACCCCAAAACAAATTACAAGCACTCCCTTTTATAGGGTTCGAACAGGAAACAGAAAAAGAAAACATGCGCGCATGGTTCGACAGATGCCGGCAGAACGGCCATGCCGGATCGTGTGTGAGGATCCATGGACATGGCGGCGGTTGCAGTGGACTGGCGTGAGATGCGTAGATAACGCCGCCGGGGCTGGATTGTGGGGCGAGACATGTGCGGAGCTTCGCCTGGAGGTGCGGTTGTCGAGCCCTAGCGGGGTGTGAAATCCGCCATTCCTGCAGCTCTGGACCGAGAGGGATGAACAGCGCCATAGCTCCCTTGATCCGGGATCATTTAAACTATGTAAGAAATCATTCTTCTCTCTCTCTCTCTCTCTCTCTCTCTCTCTCTCTCTCTCTATATATATATATATATATATATATATATATATATATATATATATATATATATATATATATATATATATATATATTTACGACAAAATAACACAACGCGATATGCAAGACTTAAGGCCGATAAAAGCCCGGTCGGATGCGACGTCGGGCACTTTTGCGTCGACCTGACCTGGGCTGGTCTCCACCAACTCTCCCCCTCTCGAAATCACTCATCTTTGGTGAGTGCTCCGAGCGGTAGTGTTGTATAAAATCAGCATTCATGCGTTGTAACTCCTCGGCCAAGACCCAGCTGGTCTCAGTCTCTGGTCTGTCATGCCAACAAACCAAATATCTCTGAAAATCACCATCAGTAGTGGTCACTATCTTGGCATCTAATATGTGCTCGGGAACCAAAATCTGTCGTGGAAGTCGATCAGCACCTCTGGGAACTGGTATAGTAGACTCATCTAGTATCTCATGCTCAACCTGAAAGCTGTCAGTGGAAATGGGAGGAACTGCAGTGGACATGTAAGTAGCGGAATGAATGTCAGTATGTCCTGAATGTGGCTCCTCACTCTCACTCACCAACCCAGAAGAATCAAATGGAGGAGAAGGCAATGAAAATTCTAAAGACTCATGCGGGTAATCGTGGAATAAAGTCAGATCGGTTACGTTAAAAACAGGATTGGCTCCACAAACGGAAGGCGTCTAAAGTTCATACGCATTCTGCCCAATCCGCTTTACTACTCGAAAGGGTCCAGTCCTACAGTCAGCTAACTTCTTTACGGTACCCGAAGATAACCGTTCCGGATTTAGCCGAACTATTATCAAGTCATCCATTTTGAAACTACTAGCTCTTTTATGCTTGTTAACTTGAGTTGCATAAAAATCAATTGTACCATGCACTTTTCCGCTCAAATTTTTAATGCAAGTCATGCAAATGCAATAAATGAACTACTAATACAACTAGCGCCACAAACCGATGGTTTCAGATACCAAGAGCAACTCCTAAGAGAAGTACATGATCAGGAGGCTCAGAAGGTGGATCATAAAACAATTCATCGCGGGGGCGATGAACACTCAAGTGCAAATCAGAGACATCATTGATCAGATGTGTCAACATGGTGTGCGAACTGTCTCTGCAAGCGCGGGTGACAAGTATAAACGAATCAGCGAGTGCGCCCTTAAGCTCGATGGTGATACTAAGGATAGATAAATCTCAAATGTGCAGTGAACCCATATATGGTTCATCTGGGTGTTCACCGGGAGTGGTATAATAAAATTCATCGCAAATGCGACGCGTACAGACGTAAGCTTCAAAAATACAGGAAGTGCTCTCATATAAACGATAATGCACGTGAAGTGTGTCAATCGTGATAAACTTACTAAGGGAAGGTGAGGCATCGAAGGCTCATCAGGTGGGGCATTTGAAAACTCATCGCGAATATAATGGTCAACAGGTGGTACGTCTCATAACTCATCTAGAGTGCAAGTCACCAGATGGCTATGATCAAGGCCAAATATATATATGTCACACTCAAAATCATCTCTCTGAAGCACTATTGACATCAAGGGAAAATATAGAGCAAGTATCCATGTCTTAAAATTCACAAGTGTACTACTCGGATAAAGATCATCCACACAAGGACGAGGTGGCTCATCTGGAGGCTCAATAGGAGGGTCGTCAAATGACCAAGAAGTAGAGTGATAGTCCTCCAGTAGCAAACCATCAGAAGGGGTCGTATTCCCAGATAGGATAGGGGTGACTATCTCGAGTTTACTACTAAGCTCTCGGCTCCCGATCGTAATGTCACTCGATGCGCCATCAGGTGTGGTGATGTGACTCGATGCGTCATCGTTTGTGGTGATGTGAGTCGGTGCACCATCAGGTGAAGTGTCAAGGAATCTACACTCAAAAGTGAGCTGGTAGATATAGAATCAAGGGAGGGTTCACTAAGTGGAGCAGACCCACATGGGGGTTGACTCCACACATCCTGTACTAGAATATCAGACATAGTGGGTGATGACTCCCTGCTTTGGCAGTGGAATGTTCTTGCTGACCCTTAATGTCTATTGTCATGTTCACCTTTAGAACACTAGGAGGATCACTAGGTATGATGTACTCTTGACGAGAGTGACCTCTATAGGTATTTCGAGTGCAATCATGATGAGCGTCCATAACATAATCATGATGTGCTTGTGGGTAGGCATGAGTCCTACGAACGTGTGTGGGTGGTCGCTCATATACAGACTCAGATTCCTCATATAAAGGAGACGTGTAGTATCGATAACTAGAGTGATACTGAACATTATCCTCATAATATGGTGTCGAAGGACCAATAAGATCCACTCGAGTACGAGGATAATAACGATAGTCATCGTACTGATCGTCTTTAGCATACGTTCTCTAGCAGTGATGTACTGTGATCGATGATAATCATCAAAGTATCGCACAGATCTCTGTGATGGGGTACTATGGGAGTGGGTATAAGTGAAATCGTGATCCTCAAATAAAAGATTTCTTCTTAGTGTAGATCTTTCCACGTAGTGATGTAGAACACCGTAATGTGGACGAACAGAATGCTCATCTTGAATTTGAGGTGTCATTGACGCTCGAGGGGGTATTTCTAAACTACTCACCCTACCTCTAAGATTTTCTAACCTTTCACGCATCTGGCAAGTACTCTCAGTTAATGTCGTCATTTGCTGGGCGAAAGGTATAAACCACTGGGGTGGTTCTTCCTCTTCGTTCCCCTGGCTCGATTGACCATGTTCAACGCGGTGCATCCTATCTCTACGCAGATACATGCTAACAAACAAATTAAATGCAATATATGATTATGCAATTAAAAAAAGCTCTTTTAAAAAAAAACAAAAAGCTATGCGGGTTCCTATTCTATGCAGAACGGATCTCGAAACTTAAAAAAATTCTGGAACATCCCTCTGATACCAAATTGATGCAGGACGACGCGTAGGGTTTGCGCGTCTATCGGCTCTTCTAGGAAACCCTAAATGGTGCAAAGAAATATGAATTTTGCAAACAATTTGAGCGGGTGTTGCGCTGACTTATGAATTTAACCAACGTTTTTTTTGTTATAAAGCACAGAAAAACTATTTTTGTTTTTAAAAAAAGGATTTTCTTAAAATAATGGTTCAATTCTTAATCGGAGGAAAAAAATTCGCAACTTTCGTTTTGTTCCCCCTTATCGTAGCAAACGGGAAACGTGAACTCCAAATACGTTTCTGTTTGGAGTTTTCGACGTAGCGTTCGTTGACAAAACTCGGGCGAAAACCCAGCAATGAGTCTGTTATCCTACGAGAAAATATAGAGGCACACACAAAGGAAGAGATAGAAACAATTACCCAAGGAAAGAGGCGTCTTTCCGTATCCGAAGTCGATGGCGATCACGTGAGGAACTCCTCGTCACCTTCGATTTCCCGCTCTGAGGTCGGTTTGCTAATGTTTACAGTTTTTGATCACTCAAAACTACAATCAGGCATAAATTACAATACAATTATTTAGTATTAAGAATCTAAGAATTCTTAAGATCAAGTCTGGTTGGATTCATATAGGACTAGAGAAATACGGAAGTTCAATATTTTAAGTACTTTTCCATCTCTGTATGTAAGGGCCAGCATTTGTTGCTAATTCTAGTTTAGATTATTTTATTTGTGCAACTCCTACCCCTGATACTAGATACATAAACTTCCTGGCTAGGTCAGTTTTCTAATGTTTGCCGATATTTATAACTCAAAACTACAAGCAGGCATAAATGTCAATACATTTTTTTAGCATTAAGAATCTAAGAATTTTTAAGATCAAGTCTCGTTGGATTCATTTAGGACCAGAGAAATTCGGGAGTTCAATATTTTAAGTACTTTTCCATCTCTGCGTGTAAGAGCCTGCATTTGTTGCTAGTTCTAGTTTAGATAATTTCATTTAAAGTCCTACCCAGATAGTTAGTGCAGTTTCTTCCCCTAGAAATTCACAACAATTTCAGCTCCAAGCCTAATCAATGCCTCTTTGTTACCCATGCTGATGAGGGGGAGTGACACCACTTGGTGTGGCAAGTATATCAACGCCGCTAAAGGCATGTCAAGGACACATTGGCAGAAGGACATTAGGATGTGCACATTTATTTGGAACTATATGTATTTTCTTTATGCGGAGAGCAATTTAGGTATTTACCATTACCCTCTTTGTTTCCACCTAGAGGGAGTTATATAACATCTCCATGTCTTGTATAAGAGTTATCTTGAAAGTATGACGAAATTGGAAGGGTAGGGGTTTTCCTCTCACCTCTGTTTTCTCTCTCTCCCCCCATTCACTTTCTCCCTCCAAAATTCACCAACCCGAGTACGTAACATTTGGTCCAACCTACCCTCTTCCGGCAGTAGTTTCCGCCCCTCGGCCATGATACAATGATCTTGCTCGCATCCCGCTTGAGACCTGGCGCTCCTGTACATCCCCTTGTATCGCTTGATGCTCATGCGCTCCTGCGTCGACAACACAACCTACGCTCGACGCACCTACACGCATCTCCCGCTCACCGCGCCGCAAGATCCCGCTTGTCGTGATCTTCGTGGTCGCTGAAGCTTCTCCAGTCGATTGCGTCTCACATAAGTTTCTTGCGTGCGTCAGCTACCTCCTGCGGCCGACGACAGGGCATATTATTATTGTTCTGATTACTTCCCTTGCTTGCATGCCCCCTAGACTCCGCTCTATGAAGCATTCAATTACGTCGGAGTCTCGGCCCTCTATGGATCTGGCCCCTCTTGTTCACAGACATCCATCGCTTCCCTCCAAGCCCTAATGCAGCAGATGAATGCTAAATTTGATGCCTTCCTCGCTAGCCGCTCGGGTACATGTGCTATCTCCAACGCGGAGTCCCCTCGATTCTCGGCGAGCCTCCTGAAATTTCTCAAGAACCCGTTCCACCATCGGTCGGCTTCCTTCAGTCGCATCGCTCCTCAACAGCGTCCCCTCCTTCAATGGTACCGATCCCATGGGGTAGATTGCTAATACGTAACAGTTCTTCGACATTTATCAAGGTTGCGGAGTTGTACAAGGTTGCTATGGATCTCATCGGTATGGAGGGTTCGTCCCTCCACTGGGTTTGATGGCTCTGTCAATCCAAGCCCACCCAATCATCGAACATTCAGTCGGATATTATTCGTTGTTACGATGTACATTACTCAGGTACCACGGTGGAGCATCTTTGTGGCGTCTACCGAACAGGTTCCCTCGGCGGCTACATCGATAAGTTTATTGTCTTAACAATGCATGTACTGGATGACAGCAACCTCAGTTATTTCATGCACGGCCAGCTACCACATATTTGCGTCCGTATGCGCATCACTACCCGTCCTCCATTCTCGAGGTCATCGACCTCGCCTGATTGGTCAAAGTTGACTTCAACATCAGGCCAATGGACACCAGACATCCATCCCTAGTAGCCCCTCTTCAGCAAGCTCCCAAAATGCAGCGACATTCCGCCCACTGCAGATGGATCTCCCACCCCTACGCCACGTTTCCTAGGACCATTGTCGCGCCATGGACCTCGCATACCCATGTCTGTCCAATCGGGAGTACCATGATCTCTGTATGAATGGTTTTTGCGTCTATTGTAGGCAGCCTTGCTCATTGATCCATGACTATCCCCTAAAGGAACAACGAGTTTCAATGGCGAGGAGGAAGTTTAGATTAACCTCACTGACTTTGAGGCCTTAAGGGGTGAGGCTTATTACAATGACCCTTCATATGCGGCACTACACTGTCTTGACATTCCGCTCTTTGTCATAAGTGGGATCTACAGACCCCAAGCAATGCAGGATCTTGGGTCACTACAAAGGACCCAAGTGATCCTCATGATTAATAGTTGTGGTAGCCGCCAACTTCATCTTGTGCTTACTTGACCACTTAGCGCTATCGGTGACTCTCATCCCATGTTTTTTTGTATGTTTTGGGGACGGCTGTTGTCGACAACTAGCAGCCTTTACTCGAGGCTAGGCCACATGGTGTGATCATGCTCTCTCTGGGCCGACTTCTACACGTTTAAGTGGGCGGGGTGGATATTATTCTCGGAGTGGTGCGGCTTTGCACCTTAGCCGACGTCAAAGTCAATTGGGAGTGGGACTGCATGACCATGCTGTTCACTAGGGCTGGGACACCATTTTTAGGCTGGCGACACTACTTGCTTTTGTCACATGCTTATGGCACGTGGTCGAGTATCCTGCCACCTTCGCGCCTGCTGACACTACCTTCCTTACATCATGATTCTCGGTGTTTTCGTTGACACTACCTTCCTTACACTGCCTCGATTGACGGACCACGGCATCGCCCGACTGGCAAGCATGTCGTGCGCATGCGTTTGGACATACCGATATGGTCATGCCCAAAAGGACAAGAACGAGAAGCTCGTGGGTGACAAGGTAATTGGGGGCCTAATTCGCCCCAGTGTTGGTCTTATTTCGAGTTCAGTTCTCTTAGTCCACAACAAAGTGGTAATTGGCATTATGAATGGACTATTAGAAGCTCAACAAAGTCATCATTCCTAACAAATAGCACATCCCAGTAATCCAAGAGCTATTGGACGAGTTACGGGGGCCTCCTACTTCTCCAAGCTGGAGGAGGATACATATGCTCTGGCTATCACCAGATTCGAGTGCAGGAGGATATTCCGAAGACAGCATTTTGCATGCACAACAGACACTATGAGTTCACCGTCATGCCCTTCGGCTTGATGAATGCCCAAACCACATGTCAGGTAACCATGAATGAATTATTCTACTCGGCCTTGTGGACGTCCATTTTTGTTTTCTTTGATAACATTTTATTCTACGATTCCTCTTGGCAGGATCACTTCCATCATGTGCGGACAATGCTCACCACCCTCCAAGAGCATGACTTTCTCGTCAACCCCAATAAGTGCACTTTCGGTCAGTTCAAAACAAGCTATTTGGAGCACAAGATCTCCGCTTAGGTCGTAGTTATAAACCGAGACAAGGCGATGCACGTTCTTTAGTGTCCTACACCATGTTCCCTCTGCGACATTAGAGGCTTTTTGGGCCTCAACGGGTACTATCGATGATTTATTATAGTGCGCTCGACGCGCAGACAATGACATTCTGGAATTGGCTTTGGGAAACAATAAAGCCAATGCATGTGTTCAGCGGGACGGAAATGGCCAAAAAATGGCTTTGGAACCAAAACCAACGGCTTTAGCCCAATCCAAGCCACAAAGGAATGGACAAATTTTAGAGACACTCTAACTATAAATATGTTCAATGAATATCAAAATATGCATTAATATCCTTATGTATAATGTCAGCTATAATACTATCTGATGGTGTTTGTGTGCTATTAAGTTGTGTTTGGAAGCGTTGGATTGAATTTTTTTTTACTTCATGTTATCTTTTTAAATTTTTTAATTTTTATTGAACACTTTTTAATAGTTTACAGTACGCATGGTCATATATCATACATTTTGTTATAATACTGCTTAAATAAATTTTAAGGAGATATCACGGATAAGAGCACAGGAAAGGTGGGAAGTAGCACTGAGCGGTTTTACATGCATTAGACATCAGAAATGGACAAAACCCTTTATAATGCATTGTTGGAGCAACATAGTTTTGGGCATAAAACTCCAAACGGCTGGAAGAGTGTGGTTTTTACAGCAGTTATGACCGCCTTTAAAGACATTTGTGGTGTAGAAACTAACAAAAAGAAGTTAATGGCTCACTTAAAAACTTGGAACAAGTACTAAATAGAAGTCAGCATGATACTAGACACTAGCGGATTTGGATGGGATTTACAAAGAAACATGGTGAAGGTGGATAGTGAAAAAGTGTGGGCTAATTATGTGAAGGTAAAATTTAAATTAAATTAGTTATTGTATTTGTTCATTAAAATAATAAATTAATTATAATACTACAAGCACATATGTCTTTAAAGCATTATAAGAACAAAGTTATCATCAAGTGATCTGATTTGGTTGTGCTCTGCGGGACTGATAGCGCAACTGACAGTCATGTCGCGACCGCAACAGAGATGACAAAGGAGATAGATGCAGAGTCAATAGCAGAGAAAACAACTAATACACAAGAACAGATTAGAGCGGAAGGTGAAGCAGTAGGAGGAGAAAGCGAACAGTATGAGCTGATGTCGTAGCGGTGGCCATAAAGAAATTGGTTGAGTCCGTAGAAAAAGCAGCGGGGACCAAGTCTGCTAGCACTGATAGTGTCAAACGTGACATATTCATAAGAGTACCTGAAGACTTGAAGGGCACATGGTTGTGTATGCAGTTTGATCAAAAGATTTGTGTCTTTTCCTATGGACGATAGACTTTTATCTATTTCATATAATATTTCTGTAATTTTATTTATGAACAATAGTTATGCAGTGGAACTTATTTATAATTTTGAACTTCAACTCTTATTAGTACTTTAATTTACTGCTTCAATTTTAAGAAATATAAATTTTAATAATTTCAATTACAGAAAGTCAATTTCATCGTGCAGCCGAACAACTTATAGATATCAATTCCAATTCAGTCCACTGAATTTCATCCTGCAGCCGAACAACAGAACTGGTTTTCTGCACAAAATCAATTCCTGCAGAT
Source organism: Platanthera guangdongensis (assembly GCA_039583875.1). Lineage (NCBI taxonomy): Eukaryota > Viridiplantae > Streptophyta > Magnoliopsida > Asparagales > Orchidaceae > Platanthera > Platanthera guangdongensis. The sequence continues at coordinate 199,016,449 of CM077159.1, forward strand.
ATAAGTTTTCTGACCAAAGTCAATACCTGCGTGCTGAATAGCCACTTAGGGATTATGGCAAAGTTGTCAAGCCCCTCTCCAGCATGTTGAAGAAGCCAGACACCAACACTTTTCAGTGTACACTAGAGGCGGCCACAACCTTATAGGACCTTAACGAGCCCTTATTACCGCTCTGGTCTTGATCTTACCAGATTTCACCTAGTCGTTTATCATGGAGGGTGGCGCTTCGAGCACCAGGTTGGCGTTGTACTGATGCAAGCGAGGACACCCATCGTTTACTTCAGCTGGATGTTTGAAGCCACTGTTCGCCCCGACTCTGCATATGAGTTTGAATCTACGGCGTTAGTACTTGTTGTTGGGTATTGGATATCTAATGAGTTGTCATTTCATGATTCGTACGGACCACTATAGCCTATGTTATCTCCTGAAATAGCAACACTCGTGCAACAGGTTTGGGTCGCGAAACTATTAGGCTCCAACTTCTTCATCGGATTTCGTTTTTGTTCTTACAACCACGCAGCTAACTCTCTAAAAAACACCAGACCGCTAGCTTGGCAGCTATCTCACGACCAGTCTAGGATGACATTGCCCTTTTTCAGTGTGAGGTTTCTATTTACCAGCTCCTCCAACCAATGGTCAATGTGTTATGTGTGGATGCCGCCACCCGACCGCCGTATACTTTATTAGGGATCATCTCCATCATCACGACCGCTTGGTTCTCTCAGCATCTTCTATGCTCATCCCACGCCTGTTAACATAGTTTCACTCGACCTCGGAGACAGGCCATGGGGGTGTCTTCTGTAGCAACCACCACCTCGTGGAATCTCTGTACTGGCCAGGCATATTCCGATAGTTCAAGGCATTTATAGTGGCCTTCATACTGTGCCATCACGTCAAATACGAGGCCACGTTTCCTGGGTACCTCCTTCAACCATTACGCATTCCGACTTGGATCTCAGATGACATTTTCATGGACTCCATTTCTTGGATTCATCGTCCCTACATGTTGGATTATATATTAGTGGTTGTGTATCATATTTCCAAATATGTCAGCTTCCTTCCCCTCAAAGACCCGTTACCACATTAATTGTAGCTTCGGTATTTTATCGGTGTGATCTGTTTGCATGGGTTCCTTCACTCCATTATGAGCAATCACGATTCAGTATTCATGAATTCTTTTTTGCAATCGGTGTTCAAGATGCAGGGCATCCAGTATTGTATGAGTGCAACTTGGCATCCCCAGAAGGACAGGCAGTCTGAGGTGATGAATTGTTGATTAGAGACATACCTCTATTGTTTTGTGTGCAATCACCGGAAGCTTGGGTGGATTGTCTATCTTGGGCAAAAGGTTTTTACAACAAATCCTTTCAAACTAGTAACGACACCACTCCAATTAAGGTTGTCTATGTTAAGCGTCTGCCATCCCCTCACTAACAATCTCCCAAGTGAATGTCCTGTGGCGGACCTAGCTAAATTATTCCGTGATCGTGACTCCATACTTCTTTATTTGTGCCATCATATTCAGCATGCGCAGGACCAGGTTGCTTTCGTCAACCGTCACTGATCGGATGTGTAATTTACTGAAGGTCGTATTCGTCAAGCTCAGGCCGCACCACCACGAACTTGCAACCAAGTTCTATGAGCCAGTTGAAATTATCGCAAGTGTTGGAACCTCAACTTACAGTCTCAACCTCCCACCCATCATTGGAAACCATATGATCGATGTGACTCTCCCTTGGCCGAATCTCGGGGTCACCCTACCAAACTTCCTTTCATAGCTCGTCATAGACACGTGTTCTCACTCGAGAGGGCTTATCGTTGATCAGGTCATGGTGCATTGGTAGGGCCGCCACCCCCCCCCCCCCATCAAAGGCCACACGGGTTGACTGGTTCGTACTCTATGCCCAATATTTGAATTTCTGCCTTTAGGACAAGGCGAATTTTCAAGAGGGCAACATTGTCGCATATGACGATGAGGGGAAGAGACGCCCCCACCCCCCACCCCGGTGTTGGTGGCGAGTATATCAGAGCCGGAAAAGGCACATCAGTCACATTGGAAGTAAAAGGACATTAAGGTGTGTGCATCTATTTGGAACTATATATTGTTCTTCATGTTGAGGGCGGTTAAGATCCTAACAAAATTCAAATGACATAAAATAGCTCCATTATTGCATTTTATGAACTCTAATCAAATAATGGAATACGGTTATCACTGTTAAAAAACTGTTTGTAAAGGCCCATTATAGGTCTTTGTTTCTCATGTATTAGTCTCACATATTGTATAAGGGAGGTTTCTCTCTCTTCTTTCAATATATTTGTACTCATACTTGTAATTTAATATTCAACAAGTATATACAGGGTTCAATCAATCCTTCTACATGGTATCAGAGTTTAAACCGATCCTCCCAACGGTTAACTTCCTTCTGACGGCCGGCCTGGTCTCCTAACCGCCATCCTTTGGGCGGTCTCTTCTTTCTCCTTATCTTTCTCTTAACCGCAACCCTTGTGCGGTCTAGATTTCCTTAACCGCAATCTTTTGTGCGGTCTCACTTTTACCTCCCTCCCTCCCGTCTCTTCCATCTTCTCTCACTTTTATAGGGATTTGTCTAGGCCCCACTCTTCTCTGCCTCTCCGGTCTCATTTCTCTTCTTGTGGCTCCTACCCGTTGCAGCCCCCTACGGACTCGCGCGGTCTGCTTCAGACTCTCGTGTGCGGACTAGTTATTTTTTAACCGCCTCGACTTTACCCGCTGCTTCAGATTCTTCTTGTTGCGGACTTAGTCGTGCTCTCTATCCGCTCCGAACATGGTCTTCTACTTGTCGACCTTTCTGATTGTGCGGACTGTTTTTTGTCGCACGGCCTAGTCCTTGCTTCTCTGCCCACTGTCTCTTCAGCCCGTCTTTTCTCCTCAAGCCGATGTTGCTTCCCGCTAAAGACCACTCTCTGCGGTTTGCGGGCTCTGTAACCGTCGTGGTGTGCTTCTCTAACCGCCGTGGTCTGCTTCTTTAACCGCCACTGTCTGCTTCTGCTCTCGTGCGTTCTTCTCTCTTTGTTTGCGCGGCCTAGTCGCATTTGCCCGTTGTTCGCCGATCTCTGCGCTCTACCCGCTCTTCCTCTAGTTGTTGTGTCTTGCTCTACAGGCTGCTCTACCCGCTCTTCCTCTAGTTGTTGCGGCTAGCTCTTCCTGTTGCTCTACCCGCACTTCCTCTACCTGTTGCTCTACCCGCTGCTCTACCCACACTTATTTGTTCGCCGACCTGGATTACTGTTTTCTCCCTGCTGCTCTACCAGCACGTTGTTGTGGCTTGCCCTTGCCGCCCTCCTCTTGTTGACATGGACTCCACGGCAACTTTCTCTCTTCCCGCTCGTGTCGCGACTCTCTCGCCTGAAGTCCGCGATGAACTTTGAATCATCATCATCTCTCTCAGTGGGAAGCACAACTTTGTGGAATGGGTGCATTCTGTTCGTCGTGTCCTCCAAATAAAAGGACTTCTTCATCATCTTACCTGGGATGTTCCCATTGATCCTACTGACGAATGGTTGTGTGATGACGGCCGAGTCCAGTCTTAGATCCTCAAATCCATGGACACCGAGCCTTACCGCATGGCCATGTATCATGAGACGGTCAGGGCAATGTGGGAGGAGCTTCACTCTCTCTACTCCGGCAAAGACAGTCTGTTACATCTGTTCGATATCCTACACTTCAAACTCTGGATCCCGGGACAACAGGTGATTTGACCTCTTTCGTTGTCAAGGCTAAAACTCTAGTAGACGCATGGATACAACATCGGGCTCCCTCCACGGATCTTGCTACACAACGGGCACAAAAGGAAGTTGTTGGGATTGCCATGATGATGGCCCGGGTTCCTCCTCACCTACACAGTGTTCGGGCTCAGATTCTTTTCTCCACCACGCCCTCCTTGTCTGACGTCTGCTCTATGTTGCTCAAAGTCACACCTCCTTCTGAGGCCCCTACAAATTTTTCACCAGCTCTCCTACAGCAGCCACTCTTACTCACTCATGCTCCAGCTCATGGCTCTTCAACTAGGGGAGGCCACCACACGTCTCACGGACGAGAACGTGTTGGGCGCTCCGGTGTCAAATGTACTTACTGTGGTCGAGAGGGTCATCATGAAGCTACATGCTACCGCAAGCATGGTCTGCCTTCACACCTTGTTTCTTCTACTACAGCTGCTCCTACTCCCACAAGTGCTCCACAGGACTCTGATTCTTCTACCCGGCAAGATATTCGTGCTCTCCGCACCCAGCTTCAAGGCGTCATCAATCGCTCCTCTGGCTCAATAGCATCTTTTTCTGAAGGTATATCTTGTCTCTCTCATATCCCTCACTGGATCGTGGATTCGAGTGCTACTTATCACATTACATTCCAGAGACCACCGCATTATATACAATCTGTTTATCCCAAGTTCATCATTGTTGTCAATGGCGACACCACTCCGGTTGCTGGCGCGGCTAATCTTCGACTTACTCTTACTCTCCATCTCTCCTCAGTTCTCCATGTTCCGGGATCTCCATTCAATTTATTATCAGTTAGTCATCTTACTCGGGAACTTGACTGTTGTATAACATTTTCTCCTTCCTCCTTTGTTGTGCAGGATCATCGCACGCGGAATATCATTGGTAAAGGGCGGTTGTCGAATGGGTTGTATCTCCTGGATGTTTTACCCACCATTCTCTCTGCTATCTCTACTGTAGACTGGCATCCTCACCTTGGGCATGCTCCTCTCCCGATTCTCAAGAAGACTCTTCATGATGTCTCCCTGCAAGAGTTTACTTGTGAATCATATATCTACGGCACACAGCATCGTATTTCTTTCCCTCCTTCATGTGCCCAGAGTGATACTTCGTTCTCTTTAATTCATTCTGATATTTGGGGTCCCTATAAAGTCCCCAGTATTTTTAGCTATCGTTATTTTGTCACTTTTATCGATGATTACTCATGTCTAACTTGTTTATATTTACTCCATGATCGTACTGAACTAACATCTGTTTTTCGTACTTTTCTAACTGAGACGCGTACGCAATTCTCCACTATGCTAAAAATCATTTGCACCGATAATGCTCACGAATATACTGGTCGTACCCTCTTTAATTTATGCACCGAGTTTGACACCATACATCAAATCTTGTCTGCTTATACCCCACAGCAGAACGGTGTGGCCGAACAAAAAAATCACCATCTTCACGATGTCGCCCGATCCCTCATGTTTCAAATGCAGGTGCCCACAAAATATAGAAACTCTGCGGTCTCTATTGTCTGTCATCTCATCAACCGCATGTCTTTGTCTGTTCTCGACTTCGCCTCTCCATTTAGTCTCCTCTTTCCTTCCAAGACTCCATTTTCTCTCACACCTCGTGTCTTTGGTTGTGCATGTTATGTTCACCTTCTTGGTCCGTCTACTGACAAGCTCGCTGCTCGCGCCACAAAATGTATGTTCGTTGGCTACTCCCGCACTCAAAAAGTTTATGTTTGTTATTCACCTACCGACAGCAAGCTGATTGTCTCGGCAGATGTAACTTTCCTTGAGGATCAACCATTTCATTACCCTCCTACCCCGTCACCACCGTTCACTGCTGCTCGTCCTGTTGTTCCTGTCACGACTCCCTCTCTACCCCCTATTCCTCCTACACCTCTCTCAGTCCCTTAGCTCCGCCATCTCTACGTGTCTATGCTCGTCGTAAGTCCAAGGCGACTTCCATGCAGCAGCTTCCCTCTACAGATGATATCCCGCGGCTTGTTGATCTTGCATCAACCTCTACGGCTAACCCCTTGGCAAATTATGTATCTCTACATCGTCTCTCTCCACCATGCCGCCACTTTGTCATCTCTCTTTCCTCCATTTCTATTCTTAACTCTATTCAGGAAGCGCTTCAACACCCGGGATGGCGGGCGGCCATGGAGGATGAAATGACTGCTCTTTTGGCTAACCAGGCGTGGGAGTTGGTTCCTCTTCCTCCCGGCCAGTCCTGCATCAGCTGCAAGTGGGCTTTTGTTATCAAACATGTTGCGGATGGGACTGTTGACCGCTTAAAAGCTCGTCTTGTGACTCAAGTGTTCACTCAGCAGCAAGGTGTTAAGCCTCCAGACGAGGCTAGGCTATTTGGGCAACATTACCAGCGGCGGCAACGGCGCGTGCAAGGCAACAACGGGGCTGAACCAATGGGTTCAGCCCCCTCTTCTTAAAAGATCGGCTCAAGGGAGCTGAACCACATTTGGTTCAGCCCCATGCGGGCCGGCCGGCCCCTCGGTTGGCCGGCCTTGGGTCCCGGGTTATATATACCCGGACCCCTCTCTTTTGAGGATGCAAGTATTATCCAAGGTATTTCCCTTCCCTCTTATTTCAACCCCAATCTCTATCTTCTTCCTCTAGTTCTTCTTCTTCTTCCCTAGTTCGTGCTTAACATTTGGTATCAGAGGATTCCTTCCTCCATCATGGTGACTACACGTTCGCAAGAGGAGAATGGCCGCTTGGAAACCCTAGAGGAGAATTTGATGGGGCTTACCGATTCGGTAGCCGCCATCGAATAAAATGTCAAAACGTCCACTCAAAGGTTGGAAGAGCGAATCGACGACCGCTTGAACGATATCATGACGCTATTAGCGCAAAACTTGAAGGGCAAGGCGGTGGCGGAGGAGGAACCGGGCGGATCTACAGGGAATAGGTCGAAAATGCCCGGACTTGGTGGATCGGGTGCGGGAAGCGCCGGATCGGGAGCGGCTGGCTTCGGACCTGCTGCTGCGAGCAAGGCGGGGGCTAGATCTGGTGCGGCGAACCACGGAGGAGCCGGATCGGCCTGGGGCGGCGTCGGCTGGTCGGGATCTGCTTCAGCGCACACGCAGGGGCCCGGATCGGCTGTTGTTGGCGGTGGCTGGGCTGGATCGGGGGTGGCGAGCACGCAGGGGGTCGGGTTTGTCCCGGCGGACTACGGAGCGGCGGGAAACGTCGCAGGCGGCTCCAGCGGGGTCGGCTGGGCATCAGCGGCTCCTGTGGGGCTTGGATCGGGACCGGCGAGCCATCAGTGGGGCGGTTTTGGGCCGGGTGGCTTCGGCATGGCTGGGGGTGGCTTCGGAGTGGCTGGACCCCCCGTGGCAAGCACGGGGAGGGCCGGATTTGTGTCGGCAGGCCTGGAAATGGCCGGCAGGGGTGGCGGCTTCGCAACTGGTGTTGACGGAAGGGCGGGACTTTTACCGAGCACGCTCCTTGGAGGCAAGGTCGGGATGGGTTGTTACCCCCACCGGCAGGAAGAGGGCAACCACCAGGCTTTGGAAGGGGGTGCAGTGGGGAGAAGGGGGGCCTTTCCGTCATGGGGCCCCAATGGCGGGGGAACGCGGCCAAAGGCCGTACATGGCTCCCAAGTTGACTCGGATGAATTTCCCTCGGTACAGTGGGGGCGACGCTTTGGAGTGGGTACAAAAAGCTGAGTTGTTTTTCAGCTATCAGGAGGTGCCACAGGCTCAGTGGGTGCAACTAGCATCCTTCCATCTGGAGGATGACGCGTTCCAGTGGACACAGTGGTTCTTGCGGGGACGGGAGTATGTTCCGTGGGAGGAATTTGTGGAAGGCTTCACGGCTCGGTTTGGGCCTTTGGATTTTGAAGACTTTGAGGCGCTTTTACAGAAGCTACGGCAGAAGGGTACAGTGATGGAGTACAGGACGGAGTTTGAGAAGTTGGCCAACAGGGTTCAGTGGGAAGAAAAGACACTCCTCAGCTGTTTTGTATCAGTACTGAAGGATCACTTACGCGATGAGGTTCATGTCTACATGCCCCGTAGTCTGAACCACGCGATCAGCTTGGCGCGCATCCAAGAGAAAAAGTTAAATAGGCAACGAGCCCGCAGTATGGCAAGGCATACTACTACACCGGCCGCGGCCAGGAGAGAGACTCCAGTGGCCGGCCGGCCGACGGTGACACGGTTGTCTTGGAACGAGTTACAAGCACGGAAGGAGAAAGGCCTTTGCTTTAATTGTGATGAGAAATTTACGCCAGGACACAAGTGCCAGAAGGTCCAGGTCTTTATGTTGCATCAGGAGGAGCAGCTTGAGGAGGACGAGTTTCCGGAGGAGTTGGAGTCTGGGGGGGACTTCGACTTGACGGAGTTGGGTGTGTCCCTACATGCCATGGAAGGGTGCAATCCACCTCCGCTTACTATGCGGCTGGCGGGGAGGATTCGGCAGGAGAGGGTGACCATTCTGGTGGACAGTGGGAGTACTCATAATTTTATTCATCCAGATGTGGCACAAAAGGTGGGGCACGTGATTGACGTAGGAGCGGCGTTCCAGGTTATGGTTGCAGACGGCAGCAAACTACAGTGCCAGGGAGTGTTGAAGGCGATGGAGCTTCGGATGCAGGGTTATGTGGGGTGCACGGATGTCTATCTCTTACCGATCCGAGGCTCAGATATGGTGCTTGGAGTGCAGTGGCTGCAGCAGTTGAGGAGGGTGACTTTTGATTGGGACCAGATGACGATGGAGTTCTCGCAAGGGGAGCACCAGTTCTGTTTGAAGGGGCTCAGATCTTCTCCGGTCAAAGAGATCTCCATTCGCAGCCTACAGCAGCTTAAGGAGTCCAATAGTCTGATGACAGTCCTGTTGGGGGTGAGGTCTGACGAGGATAGACCGACGGAGGTTCCTGACCAGATGCGGGCATTAGTGGAGGAGTATGATGACATTTTCCAGGAGCCGGGGACGCTTCCACCGTCACGGTTCCGTGATCACCAGATTGTGCTACAGACTGGGGCGGAGCCGCCCAACACTCGTCCTTACAGGTATCCCCACATGCAGAAGGCAGAGATCGAGCGTAGTGTGAAGGAAATGCTTGTTGTCGGCATTATACGGCCTAGTACCAGTTCCTTCTCAGCACCGATTATTCTGGTTAAAAAGAAGGACGGCTCTTGGCGTTTCTGCGTAGATTACCGTGCCTTAAACAGTGTTACCGTGAAGGACAAGTTTCCGATTCCCGTGATTGAGGAGCTGTTGGATGAGTTGAGTGGGGCGACTAGATTCACGAAGCTGGATTTGCGATCCGGCTATTATCAGATTCTTATGAAGGACGAGGACGTGCAGAAGACGGCTTTCAGGACTCATGACGGCCACTATGAGTTCTTAGTGATGGTGAATGGATTGACGGGGGGACCGTCTACTTTTCAGGCCAATATGAACGAGATTTTTCGCCCATTCCTGCGACACTTCGTCTTGATCTTCTTTGATGACATTCTGATCTACAGCGCTACTTGGGAGGATCATTTACGTCATGTGGCTCAGGTCTTCTCTACTCTTCGGCAACATAAGCTCTATGCTAAGAGGTCCAAGTGTTCTTTTGGACAACAGGAGGTGGAGTACTTGGGGCATCTAGTTTCAGCGGATGGGGTGAAAGCCGACCCACAGAAGATCGAGAGTATGATTTCGTGGCCACGACCTCTGACCATTCAGGCGCTGAGGGGGTTCTTGGGCCTCACTGGGTACTACCGGCGTTTTGTACAGGATTATGGGAAGATTGCTCGGCCACTTACGCAACTGCTACAGAAGGATGCTTTCTCGTGGCAGGATGAGGCTGAGACCGCCTTTCAGGCGTTGAAGAGGGCGATGACGACGACTCCAGTGCTGGCACTTCCAAATTTCACTAAGGAGTTTGTGGTGGACACGGATGCTTCCGGCGTGGGAATGGGAGCGGTCTTGATGCAGGAGGGACGGCCGATCGCCTTCTACAGTAAGGCCTTGGCTCCACGGACACTGGGACTATCGGTGTATGAAAAGGAGATGCTAGCGGTTATTCATGCGGTGGCCCTATGGCGGTCATACCTGCTGGGACATCGTTTTAAAATACGGACAGATCATCAGAGCTTGAAGCACTTTCTCGAGCAGCGGATTTCTTCCCCTCTTCAACAGAAGTGGGTCACCAAGTTGTTGGGATATGATTATGAGATCGAGTATCGGCCTGGGAAGGACAATCGGGTGGCTGACGCCCTATCGCGCTTACCAGAGGGGGCCTTGGCGCACATTTCTATGCCACAGTTGGAGTCGATGGATGAGATTCAGGAGGAGGTGCAGCGAGATCCCGAGTTACGGGTTATTGTGGAGAACCTGCGGCAGGCTCGTGAGGTAACCCCGGGTTATCACTTACAAAATGACCGGCTATATTATCAGGGACGAGTGGTCATTCCTGGGCAGTTAGCTTGGAGGACGGTGATGATGCATGAGTTCCATTCGTCGCCGACGGGCGGTCACGCGGGTATTCTTCGCATTCTCCAGTGGGCTCGGGCAAATGTTTTTTGGAAGGGGATGCGCCGTGACATTCAGGAGTTTGTTCAGAAATGTGATGTCTGCCAAAGGCAGAAATATGAGACTACTTCTCCAGCCGGGCTACTCACCCCCTTAGAGATTCCGCATCAAATCTGGGATACGGTTTTTATGGACTTCATTGATGGGCTGCCCAAGTCGAAGGGTAAAACAGTTATCTTAGTGGTGGTGGACAAGTTGTCCAAGTATGGGCACTTCCTTGATCTGAGCCACCCTTACACAGGGGACTCTGTGGCGGCTTTATCTGTTCGGGAGATTGTTCGATTGCATGGGATTCCTCGGGCGATCATTTCCGATCGGGACCCTACTTTTGTTGGCAGATTTTGGACGGAACTCTTTCGCTTGCAGGGGACTTCATTACGTTTCAGCACGGCTCACCATCCCCAGACCGATGGACAGACGGAAGTCTTGAATCGGGGCGTGGAAACTTACCTTCGTTGCTTTATCATGGATGAGCCAAGGACATGGGCCAGTTGGTTACATTGGGCGGAGTACTGCTTCAACACTTCGTATCACTCCGCTAGCAAACTCACCCCCTTTGAGGTCGTCTATGGTCGGTCACCTCCCTCCTTAAGCAGTTATGAGTCAGGCAGTACCGCAGTGGCAGCAGTTGATCGGGCACTCCGTGATCGTGATCGGACCCTCGCCACCTTGCGCGAGAATCTTCGGGCGGCGCAGGATCGTATGAAAGCACAGGCAGATCGACATCGGACGGAAAGGGAGTTCCAGGTGGGGGATGAGGTTATCCTCAAACTTCGCCCTTACCGGCAGTTGTCTGTGGCGCAGAGGACAAATCAGAAGCTGGCACCCCGCTACTATGGACCATTTCGGATCACGCGACGGGTCGGGCCAGTTGCGTATACCTTGGCATTGTCCGAGGGCTCACGGATTCATCCTACCTTTCATGTCTCCTTGTTGAAGCGTAAGCTGGGTGAGGCTGTTCCGGTCTTTCCCGTGCTGCCAGAGGCTACTTCTGGAGGCGAGCTTCGCCCCATTCCGGCAGATGTACTGTTGATCAAGTGGAAACGTCGGGGCACGGTGTACTGTCCAGAGCTGTTAATTAAATGGAAGGATCTCTCCGCGGAGCACAATACTTGGGTGGACTTGCTGGAGTTCCGGGAGCTTTACCCCGATTACCCACTTGAGGACAAGCTGGCTTTTGATGGGGAAGGGAATGTTAAGCCTCCAGACGAGGCTAGGCTATTTGGGCAACATTACCAGCGGCGGCAACGGCGCGTGCAAGGCAACAACGGGGTTGAACCAATGGGTTCAGCCCCCTCTTCTTAAAAGATCGGCTCAAGGGGGCTGAACCACATTTGGTTCAGCCCCATGGGGGCCGGCCGGCCCCTCGGTTGGCCGGCCTTGGGTCCCGGGTTATATATACCCGGACCCCTCTCTTTTGGAGGATGCAAGTATTATTCAAGGTATTTCCCTTCCCTCTTATTTCAACCCTAATCTCTATCTTCTTCCTCTAGTTCTTCTTCTTCTTCCCTAGTTCGTGCTTAAAACAAGGCCTCGATTATGATGAAACTTTCTCCCTGGTTGCCAAATTGAATACTGTTTGAGTCCTGATCTCCTTGGTTGTCCATCGCCAGGGGCCCCTCCATCAGTTGGATATTAAAAACGCATTTCTCAATGGTGATCTGCAAAAAATTATCTATATGCATCAACCTCCCGGGTTTGAGACCACGAGGGAGTCTCATGTATGTCATCTCTGAAAGTCTATATATGGTCTCTAACAGTCCCCGCGTACTCGGTTTGAAAAATTCAGAAAGGTTGTTCGTGAGTTGATTTTACACGAAGTTCAGCCGACTTCTCTTTATTCACCCGTCACCAGCTAACAGGCACTGTGATTCTCCTTGTGTATGTTGATGATATCCTAATTACTGGCAACGACTCTACCGGAATACAACAAATCAAGCAACATATGAACTCGGCATTTTAGACAAAATACCTGGGAAATCTTCGCTACTTCTTTGGGCTCGAGGTCGCCAGACGACCTGATGGACTCGTCTTATCCCAGAGAAAATATTGTATTGACCTCCTTCAAGATGTTGGCTACTCAGGGTGCAAACCTGCGGATACCTCTATGGATGTAAATCACAAACTCTCTGCACATGGCTCTGATTCTGACCAACTGCTTATATATCTAGAGTACTATCGGCGCTTGGCGGGGAAACTGATTTACCTCACAGTTACTCGACCTGACATCTCATTTGTTGTAGGAGTTGTGAATCGTTTTATGCATGCTCCTCGGACATCTCATCTCCAAGCCGTTGAGTGCATCCTCAGATATCTAAAGACTGCTCCTGGACAAGGACTTATTTACAAACCATCTACCTCTCTATCTCTACTTGTGTATTCTGACGCCGACTATGCAGGTTCACTGGATGATAGGCATTCCACAACTAGTTTTTGTGCATACTTAGGTGGACACCTTATAACCTGGCGTAGCAAGAAGCAAACTGTTGTTGCTCGATCCTCTGCTGAAGCCGAGTACCGGGCTATGGTTGTTGTATCTGAGTTAACCTGACTTGAAAGTATTCTTGATGATTTGGGACTCAAACTGTCATCTTCGGCAACCTTATTTTGTGACATTTAAGTTGCGATACATATTGTCAAGAATCCAGTATTCCATGAACGAACAAAGCATATTAAAGTTGATTGTCATTTCATTCGAGAAAAAGTTCAATCAAAGAAGATAGAATTGGAACATTTCCCGCTACAGAACAAGTTGTTGACATCCTAACCAAAGCCCTCTCTCGACCGTTATATTATCAGTTCTTATCCAAGCTTGGCGACTACAACTTGTACGCTTCAGCTTGAGCGGGAGTGTTAGAAAATTGTTTGTAAAGGCCCATTTAGAGGCCCATTATAGATCATTTTTCTTTCTCATGTATTAGTCTCACATCTTGTATAAGGGATGTTTCTCTCTCTCTTCTCCCTATATATTTGTACTCATACTTGTAATTTGATATTCAATAAGTATATACAAGGTTCACTCAATCCTTCTACAATCACAAATCATTTTAGTGTCTCCTTACCACTAATCATCTAGCTTAAATCATTTACATGATCATAAATCCTCATTCCTAAATATATTAAATTCACTTCAACATATTCAGGGTTACCATGGTGGAATGTTTGTATTGTATTGGCATGTTCGCAAAGTAAAATTCAATGTGACAACCATAGAAGGAAATGCGACATCAAAAGAGAGGACCATTGTATGTACTATGGAAAATAATCTTGAAGTGTTCTAGATTCAGGAAATAAAGTTGTTTGCAGCTCAATGATCAAGATTAGCCTAACCTCGAACTAATTAAGGTCAGCTCTGTTGAAACCCGGATACCGGTTCAACGGAGTTCAGACTAAGAGTAAGTTGTTCAAGTTATTGGCCTCGTCGTCGAACGCGCAAGAACGAGGTGAGGCGAGCTCAGAGTTGACCCTCACTTGATGATGATTGGCTGCCTACGCACAGACCTGTTGAGCTGCAGCGGAGAGGTTCCGCCACACACCCGGAAGTGCTAACTCGCAACTTCCCCTACCAAAGCCAAGCTGAGCTCAGTACCTAGGATTGGCACAGAGCTAGAACTCGAGAAATCGGGAGCTCTAGGAGGCTGAGTCTGTCTCTCTGAGGTGCTTTGAGGGTCTATTTATAGACAAACTCTAACCCAGGGGCAAAACAGCTTTTTTTCCTGCTAAGAGCGGCCTCTACCTTTTTGTTTTTGCTATACGCACCCCCTAACGGGCTTGCGAACAATGGAATCTCGTTGTTCGAGAAGTTCATTGACAGACCATGTAGGTCTGCGAACAGCCAAAAATGATATAGTCTGAGAACTCACGTGGCGGGGCGAGTGCCCCGGGCTAAAGGAGGGGAGGACTCGCCTCCCTACGTTAACCCGCTTTCCCGTGATAGTGTTGAGTTTTCTGCTTTTCTGATCCTGGGTACCTTGCTGAACTCGTTGTTATGCCAAGCTCACTATCGAGTCGAGTTCGCCTCTCTATCGAGCTCGCCTAAGTGTCGAGCTCGCCTAAGCCCAGTGAACTCGTTATTCCGAGCTCGCCTGTTGACGGAAGATTGTCTAGGATCTGAAAGCTCGCCTGATCTCTCTGGGGTCGGGACGGGTCGTGCTCACTAAATTGGGGTTGCACATAATCCCCTCTTCTTTGCGAGCTCGACAGGGGTCGTAAAGAAATCATACAACCCTAATTTTACCAGCGCTTCATCTGAACTCCGCGGGTCGGAGCGCGCTACCCCTTTGCTTTTATAAATACGGGGGCAGGTCATGACCCTTCTATCCAACACTCTCTTGACGAACTGGTGCTCTTCGTCGTGAGATGGGCTCGCCCGTTCGAGATGACGAATTTGAAGCCCTTCTCGCCTTGCTTGGTGGTCCTTCGAAGCGTCAGCGCGAGTCCAGAGGTAATGGGGAGAAGAAGAAAAAGACATGACAATTAGTGGAGCTTCCTACTAACGAGGCGGGTTCCACTCCATCTGTGGTGCCGCCCCCACTTCAGCCCGCTCTGGGGAGCAATCCAACCGATGGGGTGGGTCGGCTACCTCCGGCCAACCCGCCTGCTTCAACCGAGGTAAGTCGTGGTATTCGCCCCCTCCCGCGAGTATGAATGGTGCGGTTCTGAAGATCATGTGCTTTGGTGTTGTAGCCCTCGGCCAATCCTGTCATTGTGATTGGCCTGGCAAGTGTCTCGGGGAAAGATGGCGCTGGTTCAAAGAAGATACGTTTGTCAAAGTCGCAGAGGTCGTCTCGCCTTTCTAGTTAGATTTTGGCTCTTCTCGATTTTTGTCGACTCAAAGATAACCCCTGTTGTCACCTCGCAGTTGCTTCTCGCCTCGAAACTCAAGGCGAGCCTACATAGGCTGATACGATCGTTCGACGTGAGCCTGATTTTCCCGAGGTCCAGGTTCCACGGGTCGTTGGAGCTTCTGAACTCGCTGCTCCCGCCCGTCACATCGAAGTTGACGAGTCGAGCCACACTCGAACGGGTGGGAAAACTTTGGCGAAGGCGCCGCCTCGCCCCACGGGGGGAGACGACGGGTCCCCTAAGCGTAAGTCGACAAACCCCTAGTCTCGCTCTGCTTGCCTCGTTTTGACTTCTGGGTTCCCTGACAACGTTCCCCCTTTTTTTGCTCTCAGTTGATATTTCAGAGGAGAGTTGTGAGCTCTCCTCGCTGGGGACCACGTCGGGGCCAACGCCTCCCACAATGTCGAGCCCCCTGCGCGAGTTCATGGCCGACCCGCGAGGAGAGAGCGCTGACTTCTATGCACGCCTGCTTGCGGTCCAGTCGGGCCATGATTCCGCTCTCTCGGCGGCGCCTCCCCTTGAGACCAAACACGTTCTCAATCAAATCTTGCTTCGCGTCGATGCAGTCAAGAACTACCAGGCGCAGATGGAAGTTGAGGGAGGCTTATTTCTGCGGATATTGGATGTCGAAGAGCGAGTTTACGAACAAGAGACGCTCAGGTCGCTGGGATGGTGTGCGAGGCGAGCAGACTCAAAGTAGTCGTGCGCAAAGGTGAGGAGTACCTCCGGCAAGATCAAGAGAAATTTCACGAAGCAATGGGGATAACCTGGACCACCCGCCATCCTGCACGCCCGTGCCGCCGAGGGACTGGACCGCTGAGCCGTGAGTCGTAAATCAGGCTTCGACTTTTGCTCTCTGCTTCTCTTCTTCCTTTCTTTTTTGTATTCACCATATTTTGTGCTTGGCAACCATATTTTTGCCTGATTTTTTCTTTTTTATTTTTTTTGAACTCGTACCAAGCTGTACTCGCCTTTATAGTAGGTGTTTGGCCATTTTTGTACTCGCTCTAAATGACAAGTAGCAATATAAATCTAGCTTTTTCCTTGTTAGTGGATGTGTTGTTAACGTAATTAGGTTGTTTGTGCAAGTAGGCCTTAGTGAGGCGAGCATTTTCTGGCGAACAGTTTCGCGTGTTCGCTGGCTGACGGAGTGGCCCGGGCCATCCAAAAAAACTATAAATAGGAGGGGATCGGGGCCGAAGGGTGCATTTGTTCCTCAGCCTCTCATGTTTTTTCTTATTCCTTTTGCATCAACATCCCTACTCGCCTCGCTTGTGTTAGGATGGTGTGCGGGCACAAAGACGATGAGGGACGCGCCCATTGCGTCGCAAATTTCATCGATCGCCTTTTCTAGGACTCGCTGACCACTACTGACAAGTTTAAAAAGTTCGAAGCTCAATGCATGCCAACCGGCTTCACGGCACGGCGACCCGTACCTAGCGAGAGCATTAATACTTTTTATACAGACGAGCTCTCCCTCCCCCTGTCTCATTTCCAAGCGGGGCTGCAACTTCCCTTCTGGCCCGAGGTGAATCAAGTCTTCAAGTACTTTGGCTTGGTTCCGGTGCAGGTGAACTCCAACGGCATCAGCGCCTTGGTCGCCTTCGCATGCTACATGCGCGAGGAAGGGATCAAGTTCGACATCACTGCATTCCGCAAAATTTTGACATTGAAGGCGTCTGGTGACGGTGTTGCCTTTTTCTCCAGTGCCTGTGTTAAAATTGTCGAGACGCTGAATAAAGTCCGTTATTGGACTGACAAGTTTGTTTTCGTGCGAGGCGCGTTCGGGTCAGTGTCGTTTGCTCCCATCCAGCACAGCGAGAGCGTATACAAGCCGCCTCGCACGGAGGGCGACGCCCTCACCCTTTACGAGATGCTGAAAGGCAAGGAGTATGACGTTTTTTATTTGCAGCAACGCCCTACATCCTACCTGGCACAGGTCAGTACTAGCTCGACCCTATTCTCCCCATCCTTCTGAATTGCGCTTTGCTAAACAGTGCTCGCAGGAGTGCGAACCCTTCCCGCGAACATGCCGTCGGCGGCCACGAAGACCCCTGCAATCAAGACCCTCGCGAGCAAAACTCCAATGGGTAAGGCCAGCCTTGCAACCTACTGAGGTTGTCGTGGTTCGCTCTGGTGGCCCCCCTAACGACTGGCAAGGGGAAGGAGAAAGCTCACTCGTTGGTCGCTCCTTCCACCTTGCCAAAGAGAAAGAAACCCAAAATCAGTGACGCGGGCACAGAGACTTCGAAGAAATCTGAAGACCCACTCAACGCTCATCTGAACTTCGGCTTGGGGATGCGCGCCAAGAATGTGGAGAGGGACCCCCTCCTCATATGGCATGAGGGCATGCACAGCATCACGCTGAGCTTGCGGTTGCCCTCCTGGATGGAGGATGAGGACCTGAATGACGACGCCTTCAACGTCCAGCTTGGGCTCTTTGGGCGGGAGGACGCGGTGGTGTTGGCAAGCACTTCCGTACAAAAGTTAGTCAACCGCGGAAGTCGAGCGATTCTCCGAGCAGCTGAAGTTTTCCATCAAACCGCGAGGCGAGCACTCAGCATGAATCGCAAGCTGACTGCGACCACAGAGGCCCGTCGCGACGTCGGGGAGCAGCTAGTCAGCATCAAGGCTGAACTCGCAGCTGCCCGTTGCGCTGCCCCGCCTGGCCTGAATGAGGTACGGACTACCGTTACACTTCTACTTCCAGAACCGCGGCCTTACATCCCGTTTTCGAAGGATACTGAGCTCGTGTATGCCGAGAAGGTCTCCAAGTTGGAGGAATAACTAAGCAAGGCGCTGAGGAACAACGACTACCTCTCCAATCGCCTCGGCGAGTCGGAATCGAATCTGCTAGAGTGTCGGCGTTAATTCGCGGAGAAATCCGGTCCTGATGCAGCCTCTGAGATGTTGGAGGAGACTCGTCGCGCCCTCGCGGCGGCTACTGCCAAGCTCTTGATGAAGCGCCTTCGGCAACAAGATGTTATGAATGAAAAGGGACTGACTGTCAACCCTGAGTTGTTGCTTCCTAAGGTCTCCCCCACCCCCCACCCCCCACCCCCCACCCCCCACCCCACGCGAGCTCGCTTGCGGCAAGTCACGACGAGGAAGGAGGAGATTGAGCGAGGCCTTCTTCTTTCTTTGATTTGTCCTTTATTCAGCGTACTTGCCTTTTATGTAATATAATATTCGATCGGGCGTACTCGCCCGCGCAACGCATGATTTTTATTGTTTGTATATATTTTTCCTGGATGCGTTCTGTTTTGGGCATCGTTTCTATTCTCCTTTTACTACTTTCCTGAACTTGCCCCTTTCGTTAGGCCCTTGGTACTTTGCCTCGCTCCGCCCTAGGTGCTGAGCGTTCACCCTCGCGCCGCGCTGACATATGTGTTAGGATCCCAAACAACTCAACCGAACGTTTATCTGTTGGGCGACCCACTATAGCGAGTCCACCACAGATTGTGCTTTAGTATTCCTTTGGTCCCAACATTTCACCGGCTTCTCCCACCCTTATATGTTCTCGCCTCGCACTCGGCGAGGCGAACTCACAGAGTCTTGTTTCCATACCAATGCAGCCTGCCCCCTTGGGCATGAGCTTATTCTTTGAAGGGGCAAGCGGCAGGTATGCAGGGATGAAGTTCGAGCAGGGGCTCGAACTATGGTAGCGACACGGTTCGAGTACTTCTACTCACCCGAGGGGCCAAGTAGATGGTATGCGGGAGGGGAGCTCGTGCAGGGACCCGGACTACGGCAACAACAAAGCTCGAGGACTTCTACTCACTCGAGGGGGAGAGTAGTCGGTATGTGGGAGAGGAGCTCGCGCAGGGCCCCGGACTATGGCAACAACACAGCTCGAGGACTTTTACTCATTCGAGGGGGCAAGTAGTCGGTGTGCGGGAGAGGAGCTTGCGCAGGGACCCGGACTACGACAACAACACAGTTCGAGGACTTTTACAAACACGAGGGGGCAAGTAGCTGGTATGCGGGAGAGGAGCTCGCGTAGGGACCTGAACTACGGCAACAACACAGCTCGAGGACTTCCACTCATTCGAGGGGGCAAGTAGGTGGTATGTGGGAGAGGAGCTCGCGCAGGGACTCGGACTACGATAACAACACAGCTCGAGGACTTCTACTCACTCGAGGGGGCAAACAGCTGGTATGCAGGAGAGGAGCTCTCGCAGGGGCCCAGCATACGGCAACAACAAAGCTCGAGCACTTCTACTCACTTGGGGAGGCAAGTAGCCGATGTGCGGGAGAGGAGTTCGCGCAGGGATCTGGACTACGACAACAACATAGCTCGAAGGCTTCTACTCACTCAAGGGGGCAAGTAGACGGTATGTGGGAGAGGAGCTCGCGCAGGGACCCAGACTGTGGCAACAACACAACTCGAGAACTTCTACTCACTCGAGTGGACAAGTAGCCGGTATGCTGGAGAAGTGCTCGCGCAAGGACCCGGACTACGGCAACAACACGACACGAGAACTTCTACTAACTCGAGGGGGCAAGTAGTCGGTATGTGGGAGAGCTCACGCAGGGACCCGGACTATGGCAACAACACAGCTCGAGAACTTCTATTCACTAGAGGGGGCAAGTAGTCGGTATGCGGGAGAGGAGCTCGCGCAGGGACCCGGACTACGACAACAATACAGCTCGAAGACTTCTACTCACTTGAGGGGGAAAGTAGCTAGTATGCGGGAGAGGAGCTCGTGCAGGGACTCGGACTACGGCAACAACACAACTCAAGGACTTCTACTCCGAGGGGAAAGTAGCTAGTATACGTGAGAGGATATCGCGCAGGGACCCGGACTACGGTAACATTACAGCTCGAGAACTTCTACTCACTCAAGGGGGCAAGTAGACGGTATGCGGGAGAGGAGCTCGCGCTGGAACCCGAACTACAGTAATAACACAGCTTGAGGACTTCTACTCTCTCGAGGGGGCAAGTAGTATGTATGCGGGAGAGGAGCTCACGCAGGGACCCGTACTACGGCAACAACACAGCTCGAGGACTTCTACTCACTCGAGGGGTCAAGTAGCCGGTATGCGGGAGAGGAGCTCGCGCAGAGAAACGGAATACGGCAACAACACAGCTCGAGGACTTCTACTCACTCGAGGGGGCAAGTAGACGGTACGCGGGAGAGGAGCTCGCGCAAGGACCCGGACTACGGCAACAACACAGCTCGAGAACTTCTACTCGCTCGAGGGGGCAAGTAGCCGGTATGCGGGAGAGGAGCTCGCGCAGGTACCCGCACTACGGCAACAACGCAGCTCGAGGACTTCTACTCACTCGAGGGGGCAAGTAGCCAGTATGCGGAAGAGGCGCTCGCGCAGGAACCTGGACTACGACAACAGCACAGCTTGAAGACTTTGACTCTCTCGAGGGGACAAGTAGCTGGTATGTAGGAAAGGAGTTGGCGCAGGGACCCGGACTATGGCAACAACACAGCTCGAGGACTTCTACTCCCTTGAGGGGGCAAGTAGCCGGTATGCGGTAGAGGAGCTCGTGCAGGGACTCGAACTACGACAAAAACATAGTTCGAGGACTTCAACTCACTCGAGCGGGCAAGTAGCCGGTATGCGGGAGAGGAGCTCACGCAGGAACACGGACTAGGCAACAACACGGCTCGAGGACTTCTACAACACAGCTCTCTCTGCCCCTCTCGGGCTCCCCCCTCTGCTCCTCTTAGCTCCAAAAACTTTGGGCACGTCGTGGTGGCATGGCCCTCTGACTAGTGAAAGTCACAGCAGAGGACCACTCTGTACCCTCCTCTCTTCCACTCTTCTCTGTTGTCCGGGCCTTCCCCCTCATCCTCGACCTCTTCTGACGGCATAAGCCTCCTGTCGGAGGGCCTGGTTCTGCCTCCACTGCTCGTGTCTTCTCATCGGCGAACGTCATCGATCCCTCCACTCAGGCGAGTTTCTTCATCCCGGTCTCCCCTGGTATACTCCCCTGGCCATTCTCCGCATTGGCCCGGCAGGAGGCCCGCGGAACCTCCTCTTCTGCTCTCGTCGATCTCTATTCTCCCGTATTCTTCCTTCCTCTCGCCTCATTGGGTCCTCCTTCTTCTTGGCATCTCCGCTTACTTCAACCGTCTCCTCCATCTCTTCTCCTATCAGCTTGGCCAACTTGGTTACAAAACCCCAGCTTGTTGACTCCCCTTTGATGTACCACATTACTCGATCAATCAACTCTTCAAAGGACGCAGGGGGGATGTGTGTAAATTCCATATTAAAGAACCCCCCCCCCCCCTGTAGACCCAAAGCAATGGCCATTATGAGGGTATGGTCGGGACCTCCTGGCACAAGAGAATCTCCTCCTGTAAACAATCGACGTATGATCCCAACGACTCTTATGGTCCTTGCTTGATGAGAAAGAGCCCCCCCCCCCCCCTCCTTTTCTTCAAGGTGGAGAAACGGAGCAGGAATCCCCTACTAAGATCCTCTAAACTATAAATTGATCCCGCCGGTAATTGATGGAACCAATATCTCGTCTTCCCCCTGAAGGTGATGGCAAACAACTGACACTTGAAAGGGTCCGACATCAGCCGAATCGATTGGTGTCGTCATCACCAACTCGCAAAAGGGACTCGGTGGCGCGAGCTGGCTGTTGGAGCGAGTTTGCTCATACTCGCCCTCTGACGCACGAGTTGTCGGCGTGTTCGTGAAGAGTACTCGCGGCTGTAGCGCCAGGTCGCCACCCTCCTGGGCTATCTCCTTGTCGGATCGTTGGTCGTAACTCGACTCACCCGACAAGGCGATGCCTGGTCTCGGCGCCGCCATCTCGCCTTGCTGCGTGACTAGACCTCTCAACATCCCTTCCATTGACTTCATGAATTCGGCGAGCTTGGTGAATTAGCTCTATGTCATGAATTGATGGAACCAATCTCTCCCCTTCCCTCTGAAGGTGATGGCAAACGACCGCCATTTGCAAGGGTCTGACATCAGCCAAATCGATGTCGCATCTTCAAACCACTGCAGATGTTTGAGGGGATCATCCTTTCTGGAATAGAAGTTCATTGTCGACTCCCCGAACCCAATCGGAATTGGTGTCGTCATCACCAACTCGTAAAAGGAACTTGCCGGCGCGAGCTGATTGTTGGAGCGAGTTTGCTCACACTCGCCCTCTGACGCACGAGCTGTTGGCGTGCTAGCAAAGAGTACTCGCGACTGTAGTGCCAGGTCGCCACCCTCCTGAACTATCTCCTTGTCGGGTCGTTGGTCGCAACTCGACTCACCCTGCGAGGCGATACCCGAGCTGGGCGCCGCCGTCTCGCCTCGCTGCGCGAGTAGACCTCTCACCATCCCTACCAGTGACTTCATGAACTCAGCGAGCTTAGCGAATTAGCTCTGCGTCATGAACTTGCTAGCCGGATGCGAGTTCCCCTGGTCATCTCCCTGCTCTCCATGCCCTGTCATGGCACCGTCAAACGAGTTTTTCTTCAAAAATTGTTAATCAGCGCTCACCGCACCAAAAATGTTGAAACTCAGATACTGGTTCAATGGAGTTCGGACTAAGAGGGAGCAGTTCAAGTTATTGGACATGTCGTTGAGCGCGCAAGAATGAGGTGAGGTGAGCTCAAAGTTGACCATCAATTGATGATGATTGGCTGCCTACGCACAGACCCGTCGAGCTGCAGCGGAGAGGTCCCGCCATACACCCAGAAGTGCTACTCGCAACTTCCCCTCCCAAAGCCAAGCTGAGCTCAGCATCTTGGATTGGCACAGAGCTAGAACTCGAGAAATCGGGAGCAAACACTATTTTTGCCCGCTGGAATAGCCTTCATGTGGAACCACTGATCTCCTAAAACGCCACTTTATGCTTGATTCCAACCGCATGGAGGGAGCTCCGTTCAAGAACATTGTTTTATTTTCTTCTCAAATAGCTTCATCTCCAACCACAACCACTCACCCAAATAGACTCTTAAACATATCTGGATCATCAACGTTATTTCTCTACCACATTTATTTTTACACCACCATGAGGGCCTTCATTTGCAATAAACCTTGCAGAAAATGTTCAATTGTACTAAATGCAATATATCTTCAAAACTAGATGAATGCCTACAATAAAAAGGATATAAATTTGTTTAAAACAAGTTATATTTTCTACAAGTAGCATATAAAGGATACCAAACATGTGGATCATCCCATCAGTAGCTGAAGCAGCTAAAATCTTCCCATTATGATTGAAACTTAGAGACGTTATTGCTGGTGGATCCTTACCAAGAGGTAAGGTTGTCTGAAAAAACATAAATCTAAATCAGTAGATGACTCCCTTTTTTTCTATCTAACAGCATAAATTACGTTGTAAAACATACTACCATTGCCTTCCAAGTTTTCATGTTCCAAACAGTCAAAGAAGCAAACCCCATTTGATCAATTTTACTAAATCCATGCCTACAAACAGTTTATCAACGTATAAACAAGAAGAAATATCCTACAATAAATGGACAAGATTTATATTCAATGGAAGTACAAATAGTGTGCAATTGTTACCAATAAAAATACAACCTACCAAAGAAATTAACTGTCGCTTTCTATTAAACAACCAAAGAATGTTAGAAGTTACTAAAGGAGGTATCAGCTGTAATTTTTATGAGAAAAAATTTTTGAAACTAAAAGAAAAGAGCAGGTGAAGTAAATACCTCCTAGATGCAGAAGCAGAGACAAAAATTGGTTCAACTGGGCTACACTTCAAGTCCACAACACTGCATTGCAACCCTAAAGTGATAAGAAGAAATTCCACATATTGTGTTAAAATACTATCTGGTAAAGAACCTGGGGAATTCTTGAGTGGTATTTAGATCACAGACAACTCTCTTAGCATCGACATTCCATGCTTTGATACCTCCCTCAGCTGTCCCTATGAGCAGCTATAATAAAGACAATGAAGAAAAACCAAAAATACAAATTTCATGCATCCACTTTATTAGGTAAAGCATTCAAAAATGCATAAGAGAGAGGGGAAAATTCATGGCATGAGTTAAATTACCAAGCGGTCAGATCTGCATTCCCATTCAAGTGACAATATCTCAGCCCCACAGTATATAGTTGCATTTCTTGATGTTGGCGCAGATGATCCATATGTCCAAATCCTAGAATGATTTGATCGCAAAAATGAGACTTGTAAATAAAAGACTACAAACTTTTAATGCAATAAAACAATGCTCAGAGTAGTAAACACCAATTCAAAATTACCTAACAGTGCCATCAACAGAAGCACTGGCAACATTACTACCAGAAGCAGAAAAGCGACACCTACTAATTGGGCTTGTGTGCCCCAGAAAGGTTTCCTGTAAATCAAAAGCCTTGTTAACCTAAACCCCTATATTAGAAACAGGCTAGAAAATGAGTCAGAGTGAAAGCATGAAAATGAAAGAGGAAGATTACTGGAGAAATGCACCAATCAATGTGAGACAACCAAGAAAAAACATATTTAGCAGCTTGACTTGTTCATTTACCTGAAACTCAACAGAGACTTGAGGGAACTCATCTTCCTTCAATAAATTTCTCCTGATTTCTGTTTCAATTTCAATCCAATGAAACAATTCAAAAACACTTCATGTTCACAGTCTTACATGCATCCTTTCTACTAGATTGTTCGAGAAAAAGAAAAGTCTAGCAACATCATTCATACATTTTAAACAATCAAGCAGAAGATTTAATGCTTGAGAACTACAAAATAACTCACAAGAATTTGCAAGTAAAAACTAAATTATGAACAGAGAAAGGTAGCATCATCACCTTAAGTTTTCCATGTGATTATTTAGAGAATGACATGAGAAAGTATATAATCTTGGGAAAATTTCTAACCTGAGAGGGGCATCTGAGAAGCATCTTTAGCTTCAGCATCAAAAGAAGCGAGTCTATTCAAGGAAATTAAAGAACCATCTGACTTTGATATTGTAAGATCCTGAGAAGTATTAGCATAAATTGAGGCATCTCTTCCATTTGTACTGTTCCTACTCCCAGTATAGTAATGATTAGAAGTGTTAGTTTCATTACAGCCCTCTCTTAAGAGATTACTCCCAATATCCTTTAACTCGGACAAGGAACTATACAAGGAGCTGTTCTCTTGAATCTTGCATATCTCAGGGACAGTTGCAGCAATACTAAAAGTAAAAAACACAAAAGTTGAGTTCAAAGAACCATCATTAAAAACGAAAGAAGAAAGAATAACTGATACCCAAGATTAAGCTCCCCGTGAAATTAGGTGCAAGAAATGAAGTCAGATATATGATAGTATGCATCAGTCCATGAAAACATGGTGGGTCCAACACAAGCATGCAAGCATGAATTTATAAACGGACACGGTTATCAATAACATCATTTGCACACAAATTACACACAATAGGTTAAGCATGGCCTGCAAAAAGAATGAAAACCTTCCAAGCTTTCGTGAATCAATATTGCATAAATATGTATAGTGATTGAGGCTGAGAAAATAAATAAATTCAAGCATGAAAGAAACAAATTTATAGTATGCATGTACACCTACAAATTCAAGCATGAAAGAAACAAATAAAACACATAACTATAAGCATGAGGCATTTTTTTATTTCCCTCACTGTGAGTATATATAGATGTTGTTAACTATCCCATCTATTGTGGGTTTCTCCCGTAACAGCAGTAGCATCGCCGGATGAGTGGTCCGAGCCGGGGATGAAGGCAGCGGAGGGTATTGTGGAGTCAGAACCACAGTTGCCTAATCAAGGTGTGCTCTGGAGAAGAGAGCTACCACAATCTCAACAAAGGAGAACAAAGGAAAAAAAGAATACTTCTTGCTTGGTTTTTCATACAACACGCGTGTCTTTAAACAGTCTTACAAGACACAAGATCCATAAATGGTAACTCCTAACTTCTAACCTCCAACCACTAAATAAAGACAAGACAGCAATAATAAATGACAACATAATAATAATAATAACTCTGTAATAAAAAAACAACAATAAGATAATTAGGCATGTTACCTGAGGCTCATAACATCTCACTCGGCCTTCAAATCGAGCTTGTACCCAAGCTCAAACGAAGCTTGACCGATTGGATCATCGAGCTCCTTTACTTCGCACCAAAAAAAAGCTCACGGTAGCGAGAAGCTATAGCGGAGATCGCAGCGAGTAGTAAATCGTCATTGTGCTCAAAGAGGTTACAAAGGGGCTGCATGGAGGTGAGTCGCAGTCACCGGAAGTGAAGGCACCATTTGGGTGCGGTCACTGGAAGGAAGGGCGCAAGAGAGGCTGGCGGAACATGTAACTGGAGCGGAGGGAACCGGATGGAGGTGGTTGGCAGAACAAATGGCATGGGGCTCAAAGCCAATAAGATCATCAGCATCGAAAGCGACGGGTGGGGCTGTAAGAGGCTCACAATAATCAGTAGCGGTATGGGTGGGGTGGAACAATCAATGAGTTTGATGGCGGCACAAAGATCAGAAGACGAGCAAGCAGTTGTATATGATTGTGTGCAACAATTAGGTCGTTGAGTCTGGCGAAGATGATGTGGTGCAACTTGCCTTTGTTGAACCGTGTGAGGTCATCTAGACCTCCTAATATTCATGTCGGTTTGCCACAGACGTCATTTGTAAAAAAATGCAATTAATTAATTACCAAGTAATCAAAAGTTTTTTTGCAATTAATGAAGTAATAGTTAATTAATTAATTAATTGAAAAGTAAATGTATGAATAGTTTTGGATTTTGGAGGGTGCGTCAGATTAAATAAAGATGGATTGAGTAAAACAGGTGGCTCGAGATAGCAGCAGGCATGGGAAAAAAGGCGGGGGGATCTAGATTGCAACAGGCAGCTCGAACAAAACACATGCGGGACTCGAGATGGCAAAGTTCGCATGCGTCCAGTAGGGAAGATGGGGGGCTGCTCGAGGAAGGAGTGTGGGTTGCTCTGCGTGCGATCAGTGAGGAAAGAGCAAGTGGCTTGATACGATGGAGAAAGATGCTGGGAGATCGTAGGCGCGTGTGGTTCGAACGTGTAGAGACGGTCGAGGACAAAGACTAAGATCCATGTGTGCGACTTGCTCCTCGGTGTGTGTTTAGCGAAGGAGCTTGCGTCGGCATTTTCTGCAGACGACGAAGGCGGGGCGTTAGTTCTACTACGGGTGGAGGCTTCCCATGAAAACCAAAGGGTGGAACATGCACGTCTCCTTCTGATTTCGTCTCTAGTTTCTTCTGACTATTGGAGGTGGTGCCCCATGAAAACTATAGGGGAAAGGGGAAGTCCTTTTGGTGGAAGCAGAATACGGCGGAGAAAAGTGGTATCGGGGGAAGGAAGGCTCTGATACCAAGTTGTTATGGGCTTCTCCCGTAACGGCAGTAGCGTCGCTGGAAGAAGTGGTCGGAGGCGGGGATGGTGGAGGCAAAGGGTATTGTGGAGCCAGAACCAGAGCTGCCTAGGAGGGGTGTGCTCGGTAGGAGAGAGAGCTATCACAATATCAACAAAGGAGGGCAAATGAAAGAGAATACTTCTTGCTTGATTTTTCATACGAACGCACATGCCTTTAAATAGTCTTACAAGACACAAGACCAACAAATGATAATTCCTAACTTCTAACATTCAACCACTAAATAAAGATAACACAAAACGACAAGACAACAATAATAAATGACAACACAATAATAATGATAAACCTTTAATAAAAACAACAATAAAGATAACTAGGCTCGTCCCCCCCCTCCCAACAAGGTACATCTCAGGTCTAAGGGCCGCTAGAACTATCCAATAAGACATTTAAAACTGCAAGGATAAAAAAACCTACCTGGTGAACTGCCAAGCAGCGAGTTACAAGTCCTACGACAAAAGAGCGGGATTCTCTAAAACACCAAGGTCGTGGGTGGCCAAGAGGGCCCACTTGGAAACATGGGATCTCAGGAAGAAATGTCAAGGTTGCTGAAAGTCGGGCAGACGATAGAGAAGAAACAAGTCTTGTTCTGATTTGAGTAGGCTCAACATAGGGAATACCCTAACCCTAAGAACCGGCATTTGAGAAGCAAGTGAGACATCATTCCGGTATGCATGAATGTCAAAAGTACGCATGTACACCTGCAAATTCAAGCAAGAAAGAAACAAATAAAAGCACATAACCATAAGCATGATGCATTTTCTTTTGTTTCTCCACAATGAGTACATATAGATGTTGTTAACTATCCCATCATGGATGAAATAAGGAAAACAATAACATTAAGCTGTTGTGTTACCTTCTCAAGCTTAATATATCTGCTTCCTTTGTCTCCAACAAAGCTTGAAGTTCTGATAGCTTCTGGTTTAGTTGCTTTATATCAGCTTTAAGACGCTTGACAGTATTTTTTTCTGTGCTTATTTTTAATAGAGCAGGAATACGTAAATTGATTAAGGAACTCTAATTAAAAGTTGTAACAAGGATAAGACAACTTAACCGCATCAAACAAAATGCTATCATAATAGAAAAAAATACCTCTAATATAACATGTCACGGATTCATAATGACTACAATACTGTAACTTGTAAACATAATTGTTCACTTAGAAAAAGTTCCTAAAAACTGACAACTGCACTGTAAGAATATCAGGAAAACATTGAGTCCGGAGCAAATAAGAATGTAGCACAAAAGGGTGTGAAATCAAAGTATTGTTTTTAGGATATGAGTCCCACTAAAGATCTCACTTAAGAAGTTGTGGAATGAAAGATGCAACACGTCAAACCAGTCCTTCGAAAAATAAGCACAAAATTGAGGATCCAGGCTTGGGTTCTTAATATATGGGACAGCTGCACAAAAACATTCAGTCAAAACATTAAAATTTACTCATATTTGGGGGGGGGGGGGGGGGGGGGGGGGTGCGCTAAGTCATTAAAAACCTACCAAACCATGGAAGCCATTCTTCACGCCTCTGCAACAAATAATTCCCATTTACTGCAAAAAATTCAAGTACCTTATCCTGTCTTCCCGTTTGTAATGCGTGGACAATATAGTAGCGCAAGATTGATAGCTCGAGCTTCGATATTGTAGAAACAAAAATGATGTCCGATGATGAAGAAAAACATTGCTTGAAAAAGGTCAGCAGACTAATTAATCTTTCAGATTGATACTTGGGCACATAAACTGAGAAAACTAGTTCCATGATCTTATCCACTTGAAAGTTTCTACCAACATCAGTTGACAACTCTCTTTCAAATGCCTGAAGAGTATTAGTAAAACCTCTGAAAATAATAAATTCCCTTACAAGTTCTTCAGCATATTGAATGTTCTCCATTATATCTGTTTTGTAAATAACATAATAAACAGCAGTTGTCAAAAATTTAAGGTTTGAAAAGACTACATTCACATGAAAGTTAAAAGAAAGATATATATGTTGCTGCACTAATTGAGAGTGATAAAAAAAGGATTGTAAAAGAAAAATCATTAGACTACAATAAAGAAGATTGAAAATGGTTTAGTAAACAAAACCTTTATTTATTTATTTGCTTTGTGTCTTCCCTTGGAATTGAGTATGTGACAGTGATAGGAAGAAGAGGGAGGAGAGAAAACTAAGAGAAGACTTAGGAGAAATTAGGGTTAGAGAGGAAGAGAAAGAGAAATACCTTGATAATGATGTGCATAACACCCAAGAGAGGGGGCCCCGGGTATAAATATACCCGGGCCCAAGAGGGGGCCGGCCGGCCCCCCAATGGGGCTGAACCGGATCGGTTCAGCCCCCACCGCCGCCTTTTAGATGGAGGGGGCTGAACCGGATGGTTCAGCCCCATTGCCGCTCGTCGTCTTCTTCCGCCTACGAGCGTAAGTGCGCCCAAAGAACTGTGTCATGTTCGGGGGCGTAACATTCCCCTCCCCATCAAGAACCAACTTGTCCCCAAGGTGGTAGTCCGGGTAGAGCTCCCGAAATTCCAACAGATCAGCCCAAGAATTGTGTGCCTCGGACAGGTGCTTCCATTTGACAAGGAGTGCGGGGCGGTACTTGGTGCCCCATTGTTTCCACTTGAGCATCGGGATATCCTCGGGAAGTGGTCGCAGTTCGCCCACGATCGTGGCCTCGGGAAGAAGGGTGCTCGCTGTCACATTGTCGTCGATCTTCTGCTTCAATACGGACACATGAAAGGTCGGATGAATGCGTGACCCCGGGGGAAGGGCCAAAGTATAGGCCACCGGCCCCACCCGACGTATAATTCGAAAAGGCCCGTAGTAGCGAGGGGCTAGTTTCTGGTTCGACCAGGTGGCCACTGACACCTGCCGGTAGGGGCGGAGCCTGAGGAAGACGTCATCGCCTACAGCAAACTCTCGGTCCTTGCGATGCTTATCGGTCTGGGCCTTCATGCGATCCTGTGCGATACGAAGATTTGCCTGGAGAAGGACGAAAGTGCGGTCCCTATCGCGGAGAGCCCGGTCCACTGCTGGTAAAGTTGTGTTGCCTGGTTCGTAGCTGCTCAAAGAAGACGGGGGGCGACCATATACGGCCTCAAATGGGGTCATTTTGCCGGCGGAGTGATGGGATGTGCTGTAACAGTATTCTGCCCAATGGAGCCAGCAGGCCCAGGTCCGCGGCTCGTCCATCACAAAACAACGGAGGTATGTTTCCAGCCCCCGATTGAGAACCTATGTCTGGTCATCCGTCTGGGGGTGATTCGTCGTGTTGAAGCGGAGGCAAGTGCCCTGTAAGCAAAAGAGCTCCCGCCAAAAGTTGCCCACGAAGAGCGGGTCCCGGTCGGAAATGATGGCACTCGGGACGCCATGAAGACGGACAATCTCGCGGACGAAAAGATCAGTGACGGACTCGCTAGTGTACGGATGGCTGGGAGCCAAGAAGTGGTCATATTTGGAAAGCTTGTCAACCACCACCAAGATGACTGTCTTGCCTTGGGACTTGGGCAGCCCGTCGATGAAATCCATGGACACGATCTCCCAAATATGTTGCGGAATCTCCAAAGGTGTGAGGATGCCGGCGGGTGAGGTCGTCTCGTGCTTCTGACGTTGGCATATCTCACACTGCTGCACAAACCGCTGGATGTCGCGTCGTAAGCCTGGCCAAAAAACATTCGCCCGTGCACACTGGAAGGTCCGAAGTATGCCCGCATGGCCTCCGGTCGGGGAGGAGTGAAAATCATGCATCATAACTGTCTTCCAAGCGGAGTGTGGCGGAATGACCACCCGGTTCTGATAGTAGAGTCGGTCGTTTAACAGCTGGTAGCCTGGTGTAGTAGGCTGGCCCTGACGGAGAGCCTCCACTATGGCTCGGAGTGTAGGATCCCGCAAGACCTCCTCCTGAATATCATCCAGAGAGTCGAGCAGAGGCCCGGAAATGTGGGAGCAGGTACCTTCCGGTAGACGAGAGAGAGCGTCGGCCACCACATTCTCCCTCCCTATCTGTAGATAATCTCATAATCGTAGCCCAAAAGTTTCATCACCCATTTTTGTTGTAGCGGGGAAGAGACCCATTGATCCAGAAAGTGCTTCGAGCTTTGATGATTGGTGCGGATCTTGAAATGTCGTCCCAACAAGTAACGCCGCCACATGGCGACTGCATGAATAATTGTCAGCATCTCCTTCTCATACGTAGAAAGCCCCAACGTGCGGGGTGCTAATGACTTGTTGTAGAAGGCAAGTGGCCAGCCCTCTTGCATTAGCACCGCGCCAATCCCAACGCCGAACGCGTCGGTTTCCAATACGAACTCCTTGGTGAAATCTGAGAGGGCAAGGACCGGGGTAGTCGTCATGGCCCCCTTAAGAGCCTGGAATACCGTTTTCGCCTCAGCCGACCACTAGAAGGCGTCGTTTTGCAACAGTTGCGTCAGTGGCCAAGCGATCTTGCCATAATCCTTGACAAAGCGTCTGTAGTACCCCGTGAGGCCAAGGAACCCCCGTAATGCTCGGACCGTTTGAGGACGAGGCTGGGATAACATGTTGTCGATCTTCTTGGGGTACGCCTTGACCCCGCAAATGGATACCACATAGCCTAGATACTCCACCTCTCCTTGCCTGAACGAACATTTGGACCGCTTAGCATATAGCTGGTGTTGGCAGAGGAGGGAGAAAACATGCTCAACATGGGTCGGATGCTCCTCCCAACTGGTGTTGTAGATGAGGATGTCATCAAAAAAGATCAACACTGACTTGCGGAGAAGAGGCCGAAAGATCTCGTTCATGATTGCTTGGAACGTAGACGGGGCGTTGGTGAGCACGAAGGGCATCACCAAGAACTCATAGTGGTCATCGTGTGTACGGAAGGTCGTCTTGTGAATGTCCTCCCGTGCATCCGAATTTGGTGGTAGACCGACCTGAGGTCGAGCTTGGTGAAGAGGTGAGCGCCGTGTAGCTCGTCTAATAATTCTTCGATCAGCAGAATAGGGAACTTGTCTTTGATAGTGGATGCCTTCAGACCGCGATAATCCAGGCAAAAGTGACATGTGTCGTCCTTTTTCATTAAAATGATAGGGGAGGAGAAGGAGCTGGTGTTGGGGCGGATAATCCCTGCGGTAAGCATTTCCCAAACACTACGCTCAATCTCAGTCTTCTGAACGTACGGGTAGAGGTATGGTCGGATGTTGGTAGGCTCGGCGCCTGGCTTAAGCTCGATCTGGTGATCTCTGAATCGTGGAGGAGGAAGTGAGTGGGGTGCTTGAAAGATATCGGAGTACTGAGCCAACAATGCATGTATCTGAGCGGGTGCAACGGGGAGTTTCGTGGGTGTCGACATGACTCCCATAACTACTGTCATCAGGCTTCCTTGACCCTCCAGTTGTTCCAAGCTTCGAAGGGATATTTCCTTCATCGGAGATGATTTAAGGCCGTCCAGACAATACTGTCGTCCGTGCTGTAAGAACTTCATCGTCATCTGGTCTCAATCAAAAGTAACACGTCGTAGCTGCTGCAACCACTGAACCCCAAGCACCATGTCGGACCCCCGAAATGGGTAGAATATAGACACTCGTACGCCCTGTGAACCCTTGTAACCGCAGCTCAACCTCTCTCATGACGCATTCACACTGTAGCTTGCTTTCATCGACCACCATGACGTGGAAGGAGCCCCCCTTATCAATCGTGTGTCCCACCTTTTTTGCCACCTTGGGATGCATGAAGTTGTGGGTGCTCCCGCTATCCACCAGAATCATCACCTTCTCCTAGCTAATCTTTCCCACAATCCACATCGTGAGGGGGGGATTGCATCCCTCCATGGCGTGTATGGACACCCCGAGCTCGGTCAAGTCGCATTTCAGTTAAAAGGCACGAAACACAGAGGTAAGTTCGGTACGATCATGTAGTAAATATAGTCATGTAACACGCGAGTAGTCATCAATAAACATGACAAAATAGCGGAAGCCAAAGATACCGGGGACTTTATAGGGACCCCATACATCAGAGTGAACTAGAGATAAAGGAGTACTACTTTTAGTACATGTAGGGGGAAGGAAGAACGATGTTGTTTACCGTAGATACAAGATTCGCAAGAGAACTCGCGTAGAGGAACATCGGGAAGAGCCCGCTTGAGGATCGGAAGAGGAGCATGGCCAAGACAGCGATGCCAGTCGACAGTGGAGACTGCGGAGAGAAGAGTGGATGGTATATCCAGGATGTAGAGCCCATTCACCAGCTACCCCTCGCCAATGATACTCCGGGTGCGGTGATCCTGCATAAGAAAAGAGGAAGGAGAAAAAGTTATGCAACAATCAAGTTCATGTGTCAGGCGACTAACAGAGAGTAAATTGAAGGGCGACCCCGGAACATGAAGAACCGAGGAGAAAGAAAGGGTCGGGGTAAGTTGGAGAGCTGCGGCGCCAGAGACCGATAAGGTGTCATCATTGGCCACAGTGATGTGCGAAGGATGAGCTGTCTAGAGATATTGGGAAGGCTTCTTGGAGGTAATATGGTGTGTAGCGCCAGAATCAACGATCCAGCGGGGGCTATGAGAGAGACATGTTATACCTTCCGCAGAGAAAGACGCAACCGAGCCAGAGGAGAGGCCGAGGACACCCTGTAGCTGTTGGAGTTGGGCGCGGAGCTCATCGATATATTGGCGAGTAGTAGACGCCGAATCTTGAGTAGAATCCCCAGTGGGAGCAGAAGCAGTAGAGGAAGTAGTCGCAAGGTGGGGAGGTAGACCATGCTTGCGGTAACAAGTAGCCTCGAGATGACCATCCCGGCCACAGAAGGTGCATTTCATAGAGGAACGACCCCCACGCCCTCGTCCCCGAGACGGAGGTCCCCCCCCCCGGGTGGAAGAGCCACGAGCAGGAGGAGGGGTCGGAAGGAGAGGCTGCTGAAGGAGAGCAGGTGCAAATCCTGGAGGAGCCTCAGTAGGAGGCGTAACTTTAAGCAGCATGGAGCAGACATCTGACAACGAGGGAGTCGTCGTAGAAGAGAGAATCTGCGTCCAAACACTATGCGGGTGGGGAGAAACACGCGCCATCATTATCGCGATGGTGACAGCCTCTTTCTGGGCTCGTTGAGTAGCGAGATCAGTGGTTGGAGGCTGATGTTGAATCCAGGCCACGGCCAGGGTCTTGGCTTGAGCAACAAAAGATATCATATCACCGGGAGCACCTGTAGTGAGGTTCTGAAGGTCGGAGAGAATATCATAGAGGTGTTGAAGGCTGTTGTGCCCCGAGTAAAAAGAGTGGAATTCCTACATGGCCTTGGTCGTGTCATGATACATGGCCATCCTGTAAGGCTCAGTATCCATAGAATTGAGGAGCCAGGACTGGACCCGACCATCATCGCGAAGCCAGTCATCGAAGGGAGCAGCGGGGGTAGCTCGGGTTAAGTGATGAAGAAGACCCTTGGTCTACAGGACACGTCGAACCGAGTGAACCCATTCAACGAAGTTCCGTTTTCCAGACGGTGAAATGGTAGTAATCCGGAGCTAATCGCGGAGGTCGGAAGCCGGGGTAGCCGCACGGGCTGGAGGAGCAGAGGTGGCAGCGGAATCATCAGAAGCCATGCGGTTATCAGAAGAGACCGGGCGGCTAGCAGAGGGAAAGACCGGGCGGCGAGTAAGGAGAAGATCGGGCTAGCAGGGAGGAGGTCGGGCGGCTAGCAGGAGGAGGCCGGGTGGCTAGCAGGAGAAGGCGTTCGGTCTTGGTAGAGAAGGCCAGGCGGCTAAAACAGAAAGTCGGGCAGCTAAAATAGCAAGTTGAGCGGCTAGAGGAAGGCCGAATAGAGAGATAAGGAGCGGTAGAAGCAGAAGCCGCACGGTCTCGGCGGACACACCAGCGACAAGGAGAGTCGCGACCAAGATGCGGCTTGCAGGAAGAGAAGAGACCGTTGACGACACGACAAGTCGCAGCGGCTAGCCGATGTAGATGCAGGATAGGGAGTCCACACGGTCAAGGTGAGGCCACCAGCGGCAAGTAGAGTTGTCACGACCTAGATGCGGACACTCGGCTAGAGGAGAAACCGCGGCAGCGTGAGAGAAGGCGCAACCAGCAGGAAGAGAGAGAAAAAACAGGTCGCGCTGATAGGAGGAAGGTCGTGCGGACAGGTACAAGAGAAGGTGGGTCCCACGTGAGAGTTTATAAAAAAGAGGGAGGAGGAGGAGAAGTGGAATCCACGAGGAGACAAAGTAGAGAGAGCGGTTAGAAGGAGACAGGCCGCACGATATGGAGGCTAAGAGGGAGGAGAAAAAGGCCGCGCGGTTTCCAGGAGGACAAGCCGGACAAGCAAGCCCGGGCGGACAAAACCGGGAGACCGCGAACAGTAGACTGAAAACAAATACAAGGAGGAGACCGGTTCCCTCTGATACCATGTAAAGAGAGGCCCAAAACCTTGTATATACTTCTTGAATTGATAGTTACAAGTATAAATACATTTATATAGGAAAGGAGAAAGAGGAGAAATCTCAATCTAACATGTGGGACATACAATGAGGAGAAAAGGCGAGAAAAAAGAGGGAAAAATTGGGCCAATAGATGGGCCCTAAACTGGGCTTCTCTAAC
Organism: Platanthera guangdongensis; assembly: GCA_039583875.1. NCBI lineage: Eukaryota > Viridiplantae > Streptophyta > Magnoliopsida > Asparagales > Orchidaceae > Platanthera > Platanthera guangdongensis. The sequence continues at coordinate 199,052,500 of CM077159.1, forward strand.
AAACATTAATCAAGCACTTGAGTGATATATGAAAACCAAGATAAGGATGGGAGAAAAGAAATGAAAATGTTGATCTTTCACTTGCTTTGGAGATAGGCCTTGCTTTGGAGGAGAATGATGGATCAATGATGCCTAGAGAGGAATCTCATACTTGTGTTCTATGAGATGCCAAAGCGAAAAGGAGCATTTGATGAAGTGATAATTTTTAATCATTAAAGAATATCAGGGACCAAATCCAATCAATTTTCATAAATGAATGGGTTTTACATGACAATATAAGGCTTTTTATTTAGAAAATGTTTTGCTACATGTATTTAAATAAAATGAAAGTGTGGAATAAGTCCTAATATTTTTTTAAAGGAGGGTGAACACAAAATTACATTTTTCCCCAAACATAACAGCAAATTAGATTAAGAACTAAAGCAAAATATAAAATACTGTGAGGAAATCTAAAATATAGAGATGAACACAAATAAATTATAGTGGTTCCCCTCAAACCATGGTACATCCACTCTCCCACACCCTGTGAGAATCCATTGTTTATCCAAGACCTGAGACTTTTCTAGCAGACCTTTTACACTGAACACTCAACAGCCACAATCCTTCGAAGAGAGATCCCAAAAACCCTTTATGGGTCGTTCAGCGCGCAGGAATAGGCTTTCTGAAATTGGCTTTGGGTTCTAGAAAGCCAATTCTCTTGATTGGCGCGCTATAGTTCAGTTGGTATTGGCTTTATAACCAAGCCCATGGGTATTGATGTTAGCCTAGATTATTAAATCGGCAAAACTTACCTCCTCGCGCGGGTTTTGCCTGATATTGCTCCAGACAGCCCGTTGATGCTCCCGATCGCTCATCTTCGGGGTTTGTTTTGGATGCCTCTTCCTCCTCATCTTCCACTTCAGTGGGTGCTTGGGAAAGATCGGGGAATCATTGTTCTCGTAGAAACGCATCTCCGTAGTCGGGGCCTTTTAGTCCCCCTCTGGAATTCCAAGTCTGTGTCATCTCTTGCGATCTCCATCTTCCCCCCTCGTTTCATAATCCCATGCACAAGGTCTATAGAATTTGTTCGATTATATTTGATTTTAGGAATTAATATACCTGATGAACCTAGAGCATTTGTTGTGCATTACTATTTCTTATGTGTGTGTGTATCGAGGATGTTGTTGTTTGAGATAAGTGATTTTCCCTACTGTGATATGCGTCGTCAACTATTTAAACTCGTATGAAGATTATTACTGCAAAATATGAATGTATTAGAGATTAAAAGGCTTTGAATGATATATAACTTTGAGCACGTCTTTCTTGGCTTGTCATTCCTGAGAGAGTCAGAATAGATGCCCCAAAATGAACAATAGACACGGCTAATTTACACTTGTTTAGATAAGGAAATGGGAAAAAAAGGACAAAGAGAATTCTCACAGAATAAAACCTAGAAGGTCTAGTGGCATTCGGTTCTAAGCAGTTGGATGGACATGTAAACAAGTTGTCAATTGGAGACTGCTTGGTATATATACACTTTCGTGTAATGTTATGTTATCTGAAACTGCTACGTTGCCGCTCCCGATCGCAACCATAGTTTTTGAACTCTCATTTCAAAGTATAGTTCATATTTGTTGCTTATGTCTTGAATCATAACCCACATGTTCCTTCCCAATATGATATCTGGTACACTAGTAGTCCATGTGCTCGCATCAAGGACCCGCTATGCAGAATTATTCTACAGTAGATGATTTCCACAATCAGATTTTGATTTCCTGCCATATTGTTTTAGCCCGTTATAAACTAATGGATAAATCGTATCTTAGTCTCTATCGAATTTAATTGATCTTCTATAGACTACCACCTCGAGAATTAGTGGGATTGAGGTTGAATTTGTGCCTGAAAAAGAATGATATGATGTTTTAAAATTTCAATTTCAGAAAGTCAATTTCATCGTGCAGCCGAATAATTTTTAGATATAAACAATTCTGTTACATGAATTCATCCTACAGCCGAACAGCGGAATTGGTTTTCAGCACAAAGTCAATTCTTACAGATATTGATTTTCTAACTAAATCCAGTTCCAGAAAGCCAAAACCTGCAAACCAAATGGACCCTTACAATAGATGGACTAGATTTTTTCCACAACTATTGACAAATTGAAGTGTTATTATAATGTTTTTGATGCGGACACAACATTTAGAAGAATGGAATTTTTCTTCTGCAAAGAGCTAATCATTGTTTCTCTTTGCACTTTTGTTTAACGGACCGTTCGGCGTGCAGGTATTGGCTTTTTGGAATTAGCTTGAGTTAGAAAACCAATATCTGCAGAAATTGGTTTTGTGCATAAAACCAATTCTGTTGTTCGGCTGCAAGATGGTATTCAATGAACAGAATTGGAATTGATCCCTAAATGTTGTTCAGCTACGCAAAGGAATTAGTTTTCTGGAAATGAATTTTTTAGAATTTATAATTTTAAACTTTAGACATAAAATCAAAGTACTAATAATACTTAAAGTTCACAAACATTACAAACGATTTAATCCAAAAGCATTGTTCATACATAAAAGTACAGAAATAGCAAATGATCTAGAAAAAAAGTTCATCGCTCATAAGTAGAAACACCAAACTAGCGATCAAACTGCATTCTCAGTCATGTGCTCTTCAACTTGTCAGGGAGTCTCTTGAATATGTCGGAGGGCATCTTTGTCTGCAACATATGTAGGTTGTCTAGGAATGGAATTCAGTACAACTACAGTTGCCCCTAGAATCGCTGCGACTGATGACGATATGATAATATCTCTCCCACGTTTCTTTTGTAAGTCATTATTATTCATTGCCCCTAAAATCAAAATGAATGCATATGAACACACAATAATTAAGAACATATAATAATTAAAAAAGAAATGTATGCTAATGAACAATAATTTCTCATTACAATAATCTACCCAATGCTAATCTAATTTTTCATTAGTAGTAAATTTATCAAGAAATTTTTTATTGATCCGTGGGAAATCAGAATGAAACAGGAAATAAACCACCACAGAGCCCTAACGGCAAGCAGCAAATCTATAGATTTGCGGATGAAATCAGTAAAAAAACAGACAAAAAACAAGCAGGAAGTCCTACCAAGCAGCAACTCAATAGAAAAAAAACAGAAAAAAAACAACAACGAAGCCTTTCCAAGCAGCAAATCGATAGAAAATAACAAAAAAACAACCAACCCAACGATGAAATCAGTACATTTTTGGATCTGAAGTCCTACCAAGCGAATCGAAGAAGAAAAATAGGAGGAAACAAAGCAAGCGATGGATACCTGGTCTGAGAAGGAGCAGCACCTGCTGTGGAGCCGGAGTGAGAATGACCTGCAAAAAAATATGGTAAGGAAGATGAAGAGAAAGCCAAAGAAGAGGAGGATAAAGAAGAAAAAAGGAGGCGGAAGCCCTACCATCGATCGATCGCCGGGGGAGTCGCGCGGGTGGAGGCGGAAGGAGCAGGTGGGGGCGAGGATAAGTTTTCAAGGACCGGCTTTTTAGGTTTAAAGGAATATCTGTGGTTTTAGGATTAAAAACCAATGTCATTCTAATTCTTGTGCGTCGAACAAGAGAATTGACTTTCTGGAAACCAAAACCAATTCCAGAAAGCTAATCCTTGCGCGTCGAACGAGCCCTAAAGGCTTTCCTACTTTTATCTTTTGATTTCTTTCTCAATGTGAAAGTTCGACTGCTTTTATGTTCTCCCTGAGTATTTTTATCATCTTTAGTTGACTCCAAATTCCAATAGGCATGCATAATAGACTAATAATAACGGCGTTATTGCCGTATATGATCTGCAACAACTCTTTTCTCGATTTCGCCAACTTGACTTCAATTGACGGTCATTGATGGATTGCTCTGTAACGAACAAAAATACAAATTGAATCAAAAAGAAATTTTCAGTGATGGAAGGAACTTTAAATCAGTGTCGATTTGACGTCGCACAATTTATTTTTGAAGTTTGGGACATTTGGTGTTTTTGCGGCGTTCATTTCATTTTATTTTTATTCTGTTTCACTTTGATTTGATTTGATTTATCATTATTTGTTGAACCTAGTTGCATTTATAATTGGTTGGATTTTTGGTTACTGGACTTCATGTACGGGTCTGGATTTATTTTCATTTGACGGGCAGGTCTGAGTGGCTTTGATACGATGGGTTGGCCGGTCTATATGGGCTGAGTTATATTTGATATAGTATATTACTCAATATCTACGGCGGTGGAACTATTTTGGGCTGACCGGCTATCTTTTAATAGACACATTTGAGTGGTGAATTGATTGAGGCGGTTAGGCGGTGGACTCTTTTTTTATATTGTACTTGATACACCATAATCCTCTTTTTTTGTCGCTAGGAGAGCTCGGCACTGCTGCTCCACGCTAGGGTTTGCTCTAATTCCCTCGTGTCTGCTCGGTAGGCCTCCGCTCCTTCGTCGTTGAGGTTGGAAAGGATTTGTAATGGTTGAAACTTGGTTTTTGTTGTACGTTACCTTCGTGGGATTCTCGGTTGCAACCCCTCCATTGTGAGCCTTCTCCCTCTTTCCCCTTTTCTTCTTCTCCTTATTTCTACTGGACTTGAACTTAGATGAAGTATAAGTTGTCATTTACTGAATTACATTTGGGAATTTTGTGGAGGAAGGGGTTTGAGTATGCCCTTAGCCGGACGCTGTGCTGTAGGGGAGTTGCTCCTCAATTTTGGGGGGTTTATCCTAAGTTGGCCGACTACTTTGGAATTGGAAGGACATGTTGGTTACTTTTCTTTGGTTTGATGTCTTTGATGTTTGGCTGGATTGTTCATTACGTGGAGGTTCATGATTCGTGATGAAGGGAAAATCATATAGTTGCTATTTTTTATGGCCAGCTTCTGTTCTGTGGGGTTTTTGTTATTTTCTCCTCTTTGCTCCTAGTTCTAGTTGTAATTGAATTTTGAATTATTGGCTGATTGGTAGATAATTGTTGGGAATTTAGCTGCCCTTAGTAACTATTTTGGGTTGCATTTTTATATTATTTATATTGTATATTTCAAAGATGTATGGTTTGATAATTTATTGAAATTATTCTCTACCTTAGCCAACTCCTTTTGAGTCGTAGTTGGAACTGCGGTTGGAATTTAATAGTAATTCATTAACGGCACAACCCTGAGTAAATGATTTCACTGATACTGCAGTGGATGGCATTCAGTGATAGGCGCGGTGAAAATCCTGGCGTTGATAGAGGCAAGGGAAAATCGGTGAGTTCTTACTTCTTTAATTATGCTTAGTAACTTATTTTTGGAATACTAGTTGTAGCAAATCTTCTTATATTTTAGACAGTATTTTTGTAACTGTGCAATAGTTTGAAGTTTTGAATCACTGATATCGAGAAATCGCTAACGAATACGGATTTTGAAATAGCAAGTATTAAGCAACGATTCTGAGAAGAATTTTAAATAAAATACAATTTGAATAAATGGGCATCAATCCATATATGAAGGCATACATGTTTAGACCAACGAATCAAATATGAAAGAAAAGAGGAATGAAAATGTTAAGCATCGATGCGTATGAAATGATAAGGAGGCCGAGTGTTGTGGGGGTGTGAATACCCATAGCGGAATACTTTTGAAATTGTATGTGATCATTGAAGGTCAGAAGCAGTTGAAGGCACTAGGGTCGTTAAAGGCCCAAATGCATGTCAACTTACCCTTGTGATTTCAAATCAATAAGATAAATAAGAAATATAATGTGATATTTAGATGATAAATGATCACGAATTGAAGAAAGAATAAAAAGAATACATCGAAAATATATGAGAAGGAACGGCATAAGAACGATAAATAACTACAAGGATATTATTGAAGCTACCATGAATAATGAATAAAGTGAATATGATCATGTGAACGATAACTTAATGATTGCATGTGCACTGTCTCTATTTTACTATTTCCTGCACTTGAATATATATGCACATTGCTACTAACGTTTATTGGTTGCATGAACAGTAGTTAAATAGTTATGTTCTTCACTTAGTCATATTTTTATGACTAGGTATGTCGTTTATTTTGTTTGGGTAGCTGAGATGACCTTGAGTGCGCAACGAAAAGCTAAGTTGATCGAGGAAGAACAACAGAGACTCGTAGCAGTATGCCCTGAGGTATGAGTTAGGTATGTTATGTGTTTAGTTTGTACTCATGCATGGATAACTATATATATGTTGCAATGAATGTTTGGCAAACGGATTCAGATACAGAATTTTTGTGGGGTCTGAATTGGGGCTCCACATGCTCGGCGAACATCAATCTATTGTATTTGTTATGCCTTCTTTATTCTTCGATCTGTGAGCAATAGTTAAGGAGAGACTTGATCGGTGATCTCTAGCTCGGTCGGCGAGCACCGGTCAGCGAAAGGCTCTATCAGTCAATGAATAAATATCGTCCCACTACATTCTTGTTCATAAGCAAACTGTAAACATCCAGTGATCTTGTACATGGTCGCCGGACTGATATTTGGTCAACGAGCGTATGTCTAATTAGCGAAATTGTGTTCGGGTGCTGAACCTGTGCTCGATCGGCAAATTTGTGCTTGGTCGGCGAACGTTGATCACCGTTTTTTAAGCCTCGATAGGCGGTCATCAACTGTCAATCACAAATTTCTCTAGAATCTTCAGTGTGACTTCTATTTTACATTTTTAAGTAGCAATTCTTGAGAAAGTCTTCAAGCATGTCAAAGCAAAGATTACAAGAGACGTGGTAAGTATCACACAACCAATACACATATAATCTATTGGCATACAAATGCTAAGCATCTTGCATACTATAACCTGTTCTATCAAAACATCCGAGATTTTCTCAACATGATATAGAGGAATGGCAATGTTCATCCATCAGCATTCATGATAACAACACAAAACAAGCTAATATATATCAGCAATTATATTTGTTGGAAATAATTATATGGAACTATTATGTAATTGAATGGATATAAATTAATGGTGTGGACTGCGGAATGATTTGCACTCTAGTTGCAGAACCATGAAGATAATATACCATCCAATATTTAATCAAAGTTTTGCGCAGAACTGCATTGATTTAGCACAAGAATATCTACCTCATGAATGGTCCAAAATAGAAAGGGATTGAGCCTTAGAAGAGGGAGAAAGAGAATTTGAGTACCTTTAATCTCTACAGTTCTAACATAAAAAGAGATAGGTGTCAATTCCGAATGATCCAAAGGTTCTTTGCTCGATTTAGAAAACAACATAGCACATGATTAGTGTCTGCAGCTAAGAATCCGGAACAAAAATTTGAATAGCATGCAATCATAATGCACACCTATTGATTGATTGTGGGATGACTCGGATCATTCCTCAAATCCAACTGGGCTTGACTTTCTTGTAAGCAAGGGTACACACCTCCTCATGGTCAATGACGGGAAGGACCTTCATTTAAGCTTTTGTAAACTCAGATTTTATCCTTGAAACAAAGATACAACACTATTACCATCATCCACATAACATAAATACAGAATGAACTTACAAAGTTTCATAAACACATGCATATATCATTCCACCGAATTAACCTTTATAAAACTCTAGTGTCACTCAATTTACTCGACTGAACAGTTGCAGACTACATTTGTATTTGTAAGTGTAAAAAAACAAGTCCTGAGTGTTTTATTTAAGTAATGTGGTATAAATCTGTAAAAACAAGCGATTTGGATTTCTGCCATCATGCACCAGATGATGACAATCTAATTCCATGGAATCTGAAATATAATTTTAAGAAAAATAACTGGCATGTTACCTAGCTAGTTCTTGACCAACGGTGACAATGAGAGTAGGTCGACTACGAATATGTGATACAGTAGCCGGCGAGTTTTATGTCGCAGTTTCCAGGAACTGGCTGCGCTCTACACCACGGTTCGGGAATCGGTTCTCTGAAGATCGACTTGGACCTTCGGCGGATAAATGAGGCCCTGCGAGGAGTCGCAAACTCCGGCAAGGTGAGCGAGGAGGGTTTCGCCAGGGAAGTGACGTTACGTCGTTGACGCGGATGAGTGTTGATAAAAATACTAACACAGAAGATTGCAGAAGATTGAGATAAAGCGGAAGAAGAGAGAACGGAGATGCACTGCTGCTCAAAGCGGATTGAAAAGCTGCTGTTCGGATAGAACTTTTAAAAATAGATTTCTGGGGAGCAGTTTTGAAAAACTGCAAAGTGTTTGGATGTTCTGTGCAGAAGTGCGCTTTGAAAAGCGATTTCTATTTTTAGCTGTTTGGAGAAACAACTTTTGAAAACTTTTTTTTAAACTCAAATATATAAATATATAAAAGTAAATCAAAACATGAGTCTTTCGCATAGTTCTAGAATATAGGGAAAAAGGTCTTCCAACATCCGACGGCTGCTTTTTCCAATCCTTCTGATCACCTGTTTGAAAATAAATTGATATGAATCAAACTTTTCCAATCCAATGCTTTATTTTTTTAGTAAAAAATTGATCGAATTTTTACCTCCGCGCACTGTATATGTCTTCGGCAATGCTATCTCGTAATGTAGACATATGTTCTGCTCCATCAGCATCACACATATCGCCTTCAATAGCATCCACTGCTGCAGGGTCTTCATCCTCTGAGGTAACGAAAGAAGAATCATCAGCATCACAAGCATTAAACTCAGGGTCCCGGCGAGACGGATGTCTCCTAATGAATTTATGTAAGGTCATTGTTGTTAACACTATGAAACGCTGTTTCTTGAAGTTGTACTGAGGCATTTTGCTCAAAATGTGTCCTTTTTTTTCACACTCCAAACGTTCGCTCGATCACACTGCGAAGAGATGAATGCGCCTTATTGAAATGTTCTTGCCTTCCTTGTATAGGCCGACTCACACGGGCAAAGTCTGTCAAGTGATATCTTGTTTCTGGGTACGGCTTCAAGTAACCCATCTTTAATGGGTATCCAGCATCCACTAAGTAGTATTTACATGCATTTACTTGGTTTGTTAAACAGGTAAACTCTTTGATATACAAAAAATTTGAATGAATGCAAACATATTGATTAGTATACCTTGTGGGGATGCGGAAAATGCAATTTATCGTCTGTCAATGCGCGCGCAAAGATGCGACTATCATGAGCAGATCTCTCCCATCCAGTCAGGGCAAATGTAAAACACATGTTAAAATCACATACTGTCATTACATTTTGCGTCGTCGTGTCATGACGTCCTTTGTATCGTACTTGATCTTCTATGGGTATCCTCGCATCAACGTGTGTACCGTCAATGGCACCAACGCAATCCTTAAATAATGGCATGTAACGAGAATCATACCTTGTCTCAGCTGGAATATCTCTGAACTGACGGTCAATAGGCTTTATAGTAATCATCATGAGGTACAACAGCAAAATAGTAAATAAAAACATCAAAGTATTCTTCATGCAAAACACAAATGGAAATATAAGTCGAGGTATGCCTGTATCACTGAGCCCTCTTCTCGTACGCCTTCGTAATCTACCAAACCCGCATATCTTCTGGGATACTCATGAAGATCTCCCTAGTGGTCTTGTCTCTGATGTGCTTTGCATGGAGAAGATCAACTTCACCACCTCTTTGACTGTGATAATTGGTGGAGGCTTCACAGCTAGGGTGGATTTATGTAAATCTGACATCAAAGAAAATACCATTCCTTTGTTCTTCCCAATCTTACTTCTTTTACTCGCCGAGGATGACGCATTCCCAGGAGGTGTGGAAGCACCTCCTATATCTTCAGGACCACATAGATTGTTCTTCATGTTATCTGCTACATCATCATCCTCCAACTGGATCCTCCCCACATCCGGCGGCAAACTCTCAATTGAAGGAGCCCATGAGTCTTCTCCAGTTGCGACAACCTGACTGAACATAGTGTTGAGTTTCTCCTCCAACTCAAGTGCAATACCGCTGTATCGAAATTTCTTCGCCGCTGGAATAACCTGCTATAATCAATATAGCAATATTAAAGTGTGGCGAATTAAAAACTAATTTTATGAAATAAAACATTAACGAGGATTTGACATTAATCTTCTCTGCCCACCATTCCTCAGATGCAGCAATAGTCCTCTTCTCTGGATCTCAACCTAAACCAATCTCGCCATGTCTCAGCTCCTTCCATAACTTCTAATCCTTCTTTAAATGATCCCATTTATTTTTCATTTGCAATCGATCGTAGCTTTTCCCGGTTCGTTCTTTAAACCCTGCAATCAAATTTTTCCACCCTTCTTTGCTAAAGTGGGTGGTGGGCTGATTCCCCAGACCAATCTCTTTTATGCAGAGATCACAAAATAACATCACTTCTCCTGACTCCCAACTCGCTACGATTCCTTCTTCCTTTGATTTTACCATTATGATATAAACTAATAACATTTAGTAATCAAAAAAATCCCTAAACACAAACAAATTCTCTCTCTCACACACACATACACATACATACAACCCTAAACCATATAAAGAAAATAACCAACATACGCACACACACACATACAACCGTACACATTCATATACACATACACACACACACATACACATACACAATCCCTAAACACAAACAAACTCACACACATACACACACACACACACACACACACATACATACAACCCTAAACCATATAAAGAAAATAACCAACATACACACACACACATACCCTTACTCATTCTCATCCACAAACAAACACACACACACACACACACACACACACCCTGAGCACGCATTCACACACACACACACACATCCATATACATACCCAAACCAAAAAAAAATAAAACACACACACATACAACCATACACATATAAAAAAAACCAACATATACACACACACATATCCTTACACATGCACAATCCCTAAACTTCATCCTATCAGTTAACCAATTTCAAGCTCAACGGATTAGTTGTCTAAAATAGAAATTTGGTATACCTAATCGGAAGAAGAAACTGGGTCACAGAGAAGGAAGAAAGCCTTGTAGACGCTGGAGGAAGAACCTCCTCGTTGTCGTCTCTAGAGAGGAGGAAGAAAGAGCGGCAGAGGAGTACCACCTTGCCGACGCTGGGGGAGGAGGAGAAGCTGTATTCCGTCGCCGGACGCTAGGGTTCCTGCGATCGGGAACAAGCGGCGGCTTCTGCTGCGATCTGGAACAGGTTCGGCGACGACGTTCTGCGAATGGGAAGGTGGTGGCGTCTGCGATCGGGAGAAAGCGGAAGGAGAAACGACTGCGATCGGGAATGCGGGAGTAGACACGGGATCGGGATCGGGAAAGATGCGGAAGGAGAAGCGGAAGTAGACGCGGGATCGGAAATTTACATCCGCGATTTTAGGACCGCAGAACGCAGGGGGGGTTGCTTCCGGAAAATAGCTCCCAGAGCAGCTTTTTAAAAAGCGATTTCATTGAGAAGTTGTCCCAAACAGATCCATTACCAACTCCAGCGGCTGGAAAAGAGCTTCTCCAGCCGCCAGAGCTGTCCCAAATGTACAACCCCGTATTCGCGAAGAGTGGGCCCAAAACAAGGTGAGCAAGTTTTTAAGCTTTTTGAGAGTTTTGCACTCCTAGGGGCCAATTTTGTGTGAACATGTAAAACATACTAGTAGGGGGAGAAAATATTTCTCCCCCCAAGGCGCTTTCAGCCAGGCCGCAAGCCGCCCAGGCCGCCTCAGCCAGGCCGCAAGCCGCCCAGGCCGCCCCAACTCGCAGTCCGCCCCAGCTAGCCAGGTCGTAAGCCGCCTCAGCGAGGCCGCAAGCCGCCCAAGCCGCCCCAGCTCGCAGTCCGCCCCAGCTAGCCAGGCCGCAAGCCGCCTCAGCCAGGCCGCAAGCCGCCCAGGCCGCCCCAGCTCGCAGGCCGCCCAGCTCGCCAGGGCGCAGCTCGCCTTGCCCCGTCTCGCCAGGCCGCCGCCTTGCCCAGGCCGCCGTCTCGCCAAGTAGGCCAGCTCGCAGTCCGCCCCAGCTCGCAGGCCGCCCAGCTCGCCAGGCCGCAGCTCGCCTTGCCTCGTCTCGCCAGACCATCGCCTCGCCCAGGCCGCCGTCTCGCTAAGTAGGCCAGCTCGCAGGCCGCCCAGCTCGCAGGCCGCCCAGCTCGCAGGCCGCCCAGCTCGCAAGCCGCCCAGCTCGCAGGCCGCCCAGCTCGCAGGCCGCCCAGCTCGCCCAGCCTTCTTGACCTCGGGGGGAGTTACCCCTTTACCCCCCGGCGTGGCGGTTTCCTATTGGCCCGAGGCCTTTTGGCCGTAGGGGTATTTTGGTCATTTCTGGCCCAGGACTTTTGGAAAACTATAAATAGACCCCCTTGGGTGCCTTGGAGAGGATCCTTTTCTTAGTTTTCTCCTCCCTTAGCTTCTTCTTGGTAGAGTTGAGAGAGCTCTTCAAGGCACCCTAGCTCGAGCATTGGCTAGGGAGGGGAAGTGCTCAGGTAGCCTTCCGGGTGTGAGGTGGGACCTCCGCGCTAGAGCCGAGGGTCTGTTCCTAGTTTCCTAAGTCTTCGGTCCGTGACGTTCTCTTGAGTGTAGTAGGTGTGAGGTCACCCCTTTCGAGGGACCCCGAACTCCACAGAGACCAAGTTTTTGGTTTCAACATTTCGGTGCGGTGAGCGTGGAGAGTGACCAGCACAGAAGATCTCGGGAGAGAGTCATGACTGGAGGTGAGGGAGGTAGTGATGATCTCGGCGAGCTCCCTAGCTCGGGACCCTTTGTGGGGAGGCAAGAGTTCATGGCCTCCATCCAGGGTATCATGGAGATGCTGCGAAGCATTGCTCCTCAGGGTGGCAGCTCCACCCCGACCCCCCAGGAGCTAGCTCCCCCCCTCGACGAGTCGACTCCCAGGGGCCTAGGCGAGATGACCCCAGGAGGGGGAGAAGGAAGTGTCCCAGGAAGAAGGCTCGGGAAGGAGAGGATGGGAGATGGGGTCGAGCGAGACCTCACTGGCCGGGAGTTGTTCTCTAGCCCGGCGAGTGCCAACCTCCCAGGCGAGCAGGTCGCACGAGTGGAGGTGGCGAGACCACCCCTTAGGGGGTCACCCTTCAGCGAGCTGATCATCTCAGCTCCTGTTCCCGAGGGGTTCAGAGAGCCTGACATGGTTTACTATACCGGGAAGGATGACCCCGTCCAGCATCTGCAGTGGTTCGAGGATGCCGTCTCCATCAGGCCGATGACGGATGCCTTCAAGTGTCGCCTCTTTGCGATCACACTGAAGGAGAAGGCGAGTGACTGGTTCCATCAACTCCCTCCGAGGTCGATCTACGGGTTTGAGGACTTGAGCCGAAGCTTTCAGCTGCGCTTCTCCACCTCCAAGAAGCGGAAGAGGAGTCCCGAGTCCATTTTCCTGATAAGGCAAGGGGCCGAGGAGTCGCTGGCCCGTTACGTTGACAGATTCCAAGAGGAGATCCTGGAGGTCCAGGAGATGCCAGGGTACGCTCTCCAGATGGCCTTCACCGTTGGGCTGAAGGAGGGCTTCTTCAAGATGAGCTTGACCCGGAAGGCCCCCCTTTCCTTCGAGGAGCTGATGGAAAGGGCGGCTGAGGAGATAGCCATGGAGGCAGCCAACCCGACATTTGTCAAGAGGTTGGAAAAGTTGACGGAGGTGGAGTCAAAGGAGCAGGGTGGCTCAAGGCATCAGGAAGGAAGAAGAAGAGAGGAGCAGAGAGTTCAGGGGTTCCAAGGACAGGAGGGTCCAGAACCAGGCTGGAGGCAGCAGGGAGGACCTGCCCAAGGCCCAGGAAGAGCCCTCATCCACGGAGCGGGGAATTTCCAGGGGGGCCAAGGGAGATATAACTTCCAGAGGCAAGCCCCAAGGCAGCTCTTACCCCCTCCGCAGCAGGCCTTGGCGATAGGTGGAGGGAGAAGAGGAAACAGGAGAGAACACCCAGCCCGCCGAAGGAGGGGAGGAGCGCTACCATACTGTGACTTCCACCAGGTGGAGGGGCACGCCACGGCTACCTGTCCCGAGTTTCTGGAAGTGAGGGGGGCAAGAGGCCCTGCCCAGCCACAGCCGCCAGTGCGGGTTGAAGAGGTTCTACCCAGAGAAGGGGGGGATGACATATGCGAGGACCGGGTCGACGTGGGAACCCGAGGTGGTATAGGAGTGATCCACGGTGGAGTGAGGGTTGAGGCCACTCGGAAGGCAAGCCTCCATGTCATGTACCGAAGGAGCGTCGCCTCGACCTCCCAGACCCCGCCCCAGAAGGAGAAGATCACCTTCTCGGTAAAGGACTTGCCGGATCATGAGGATCCTTTTTGCGATGCGCTTGTCATCCAGACTGTCATCGAGGGCTACACCGTCTCCCGAATCTTGGTTGACAACGGAAGCTCCGTCAATGTCGTTTTCAAAAAGGCGTTTGACGAGATGAAGGTAGAGCCAAGGAGGGTGTTGGCCTCGGACGGACCCCTGTTTGGATTTTCAGGGGAGAGGAAGGAAGTGGAGGGTGGAGTCGGACTCCAGGTGAAGTTAGGGGGAATCTCAAGGAACTGCAGGTTTGTCATTGTTGACGCTCCAAGCAGCTACAACACTATCTTCGGAAGGCCCCTCATGAGCGCCTTCCGTTGCGTGTCATCTTCCTTCCACCAATGCCTCAAGTTCAGCTCAGGAGGGATCCAGGTCAGAGTCAAGGGAGACTCCAGGATGGCGAGATAGTGCTACGTCACGGCCGTCAACACCATCTCTTGGTTGGCGAGGGCGGAGGAGATGGAGAGGATCATGGAGAACTTGAGCAGGATGGAAGTCTCCGAGGGGAAGGATGGCGCGATCATGCCCAGACCCCCTGAGGAAACCACGTCCCGGCTGAGTCATGTATGTTTCTTATGTTAGAGTCCAGCCCCCGACCAGCTGAGTCGGGGGGATCATGTAACCCAATATTTCCCCCTTTTGAGGATGTTGGATTTGGTAGAATTTAAGTAGCACACCTGGTTTCCCACCCCCGAGAGGATCTCCTCAGCCAGGCTCCCATTAGCTGGTTGGGTCGAACGTGCCTCGGGGAGATCAAGCCCCACCCCCGAGAGGATCTCCTCAGCCAGGCTCCCATTAGCTGGTTGGGTCGAACGTGCCTCGGGGAGATCAAGCCCCACCCCCGAGAGGATCTCCTCAGCCAGGCTCCCATTAGCTGGTTGGGTCGAATGTGCCTCGGGGAGATCAAGTCCTACCCCGAGAGGATCTCCTCAGCCAGGCTCCCATTAGCTGGTTGGGTCGAATGTGCCTCGGGGATATCAAGTCCCACCCCCGAGAGGATCTCCTCAGCCAGGCTCTCATTAGCTGGTTGGGTCAAATGTGCCTCGGGGAGATCAAGCCCCACCCCCGAGAGGATCTCCTCAGCCAGGCTCCCATTAGCTGGTTGGGTCGAATGTGCCTCGGGGAGATCAAGCCCCACCCCCGAGAGGATCTCCTCAGCCAGGCTCCCATTAGCTGGTTGGGTCGAATGTGCCTCGGGGAGATCAAGTTCCCACCCCCGAGAGGATCTCCTCAGCCAGGCTCCCATTAGCTGGTTGGGTCGAACGTGCCTCGGGGAGATCAAGTCCCACCCCTGAGAGGATCTCCTCAGCCAGGCTCCCATTAGCTGGTTGGGTCGAATGTGCCTCGGGGAGATCAAGTCCCACCCCCGAGAGGATCTCCTCAGCCAGGCTCCTATTAGCTGGTTGGGTTGAATGTGCCCCGGGGAGATCAAGTTCCCACCCCCGAGAGGATCTCCTCAGCCAGGCTCCCATTAGCTGGTTGGGTCGAATGTGCCTCGGGGAGACCAAGTCCCACCCCTGAGAGGATCTCCTCAGTCAGGCTTCCATTAGCTGGTTGGGTCGAACGTGCCTCGGGGAGATCAAGTTCCCACCCCCGAGAGGATCTCCTCAGTCAGGCTCCCACTAGCTGGCTGAGTAGGTTGATCTCTCGTAGTAGCCTTAGTCCTTTGCTCCGATGATGATCCCGCCGCCAGGCTCCCACTAGCTGGCTGGGTAGGTTGATCTCTCGTGGTAGCCTAATCCCTCTGCTCCGATGACGATTCCGCCGCCAGGCTCCCACTAGCTGGCTGGGTAGGTTGATCTCTCGTAGTATCCTTAGTCCTTTGCTCCGATGATGATCCCGCCGCCAGTCTCCCACTAGCTGGCTGGGTAGGTTGATCTCTCGTGGTAGCCTAAGCCCTCTGCTCCGATGACGATTCCGCCGCCAGGCTCCCACTAGCTGGCTGGGTAGGTTGATCTCTCGTGGTAGCTCAAGTCCCTTTGCTCCGAGATGGTCCCGCTGTCAGGCTCCCACTAGCTGACAGGGCCGGTGGTACCTCTCGTGGAGAGTATGTGTTTGCACCCCGAGGTCGTCTCGTCACCCAGGCTCCCATTAGCTGGCTTGACAGGTTGACCCCTCGGGGAGGCTAAGTGTTTTCACCCAGAGGAGGTCTCGCCACCCAGGCTCCCATATCTGGCATGGCAGGTTGACCCCGAGGGGAAGTTACACTCCGCGAATACGTTGGGTTGGATGTTTCTTTCCGAGCTTGTGCCAACCTCGAAAAGAGCGGGGATTTTGTACAACCCCGTATTCGCGAAGAGTGGGCCCAAAACAAGGTGAGCAAGTTTTTAAGTTTTTTGGGAGTTTTGCACTCCTAGGGGCCAATTTTGTGTGAACATGTAGAACATACTAGTAGGGGGAGAAAATATTTCTCCCCCCAAGGCGCTTTCATCCAGGCCGCAAGCCGCCCAGGCCGCCTCAGCCAGGCCGCACGCCGCCCAGGCCGCCCCAGCTCGCAGTCCGCCCCAGCTAGCCAGGCTGCAAGCCGCCTCAGCCAGGCCGCAAGCCGCCCAGGCCGCCCCAGCTCGCAGTCCGCCCCAGCTAGCTAGGCTGCAAGCCACCTCAGCCAGGCCGCAAGCCTCCCAGGCCGCCCCAGCTCGCAGGCCGCCCAGCTCGCCAGGGCGCAGCTCGCCTTGCCCCGTCTCGCCAGGCCGCCGCCTCGCCCAGGCCGCCGTCTCGCCAAGTATGCCAGCTCGCAGTCCGCCCCAGCTCGCAGGCCACCCAGCTCGCCAGGTTGCAGCTCGCCTTGCCTCGTCTCGCCTTGCCTCGTCTCGCCAGACCGCCGCCTCGCCCAGGCCGCCGTCTCGCTAAGTAGGCCAGCTCGCAGGCCGCTCAGCTCGCAGGCCGCCCAGCTCGTAGGCCGCCCAGCTCGCAGGCCGCCCAGCTCGCAGGCCGCCCAGCTCGCAGGCCGCCCAGCTCGCAGGACGCCCAGCTCGCAGGCCGCCCAGCTCGCCCAGCCTTCTTGACCTCGGGGGGAGTTACCCCTTTACCCCCCGGCGTGGCGGTTTCCTATTGGCCCGAGGCCTTTTGGCCGTAGGGGTATTTTGGTCATTTCTGGCCCAGGACTTTTGGAAAACTATAAATAGCCCCCCTTGGGTGCCTTGGAGAGGATCCTTTTCTTAGTTTTCTCCTCCCTTAGCTTCTTCTTGGTAGAGTTGAGAGAGCTCTTCAAGGCACCCTAGCTCGAGCATTGGCTGGGGAGGGGAAGTGCTCAGGTAGCCTTCCGGGTGTGAGGTGGGACCTCCGCGCTAGAGCCGAGGGTCTGTTCCTAGTTTCCTAAGTCTTCGGTCCGTGACGTTCTCTTGAGTGTAGTAGGTGTGAGGTCACCCCTTTCGAGGGACCCCGAACTACACAGAGACCAAGTTTTTGGTTTCAACACCAAACAGACCCTAATTAAAAAGAAAAAAAAGTGATTCTCAACCGTAACCCGTTATTATTGATTAGTCGAACCCCAAAATCACCTAATTTTCGCGGCTTTTCGAAATACGTCTTGTACGTGCAATTTTAGGAAAAGTGCTCAACACGAAGTTGTAGATCTCGACGAGATCTACAACTTTCGTGTTGAGCACTTTTCGTGAAATTGCATGTACAAGGCCTATTTCTGAAAGGCGCAAAATCTGAGCATATTTTCAAAGTACGTCTTGTACATGCATTTTTAGGAAACGTGATCTACAACTTTTGTGTTGATCACTTTTTCTAAAATTGTATGTACAAGAAGTATTTCGAAAAAATGCTAAAAGTTATTAAATTTTGGGGTGCAACTAGCCAATAACGGATTGTGGTTAACAATCGCCAAAAAAAAGTCATCTGCAATTAGGATAGGTACTTGTTATGGGCAAATCTATTTTGGATAGGTGCAAATCAATTTTATGGGCAAATCAAAAATTTATATGTGTAAATCAAATTGTTACGGACAAACCAAAATAAAAACTTTCTTAATTGCTTTAGCAGATCAAAAAATTTCAGGAATGCATACAAAACTGAGTGGAAATGAATAGGATGAAACATAGAGGATGAACATTCCAACCAGAAAAAAAATGTGGAGAGGATGAGCATTCCAACAAGAAAAAAAGTGAAGAAGATGAGCGTTCCAGGCGTGTTTACCCTAAGGCGGAATCGGCATGGACGAGCCCTCCACGTTGAAGAAAAATGCAAGGCCCGCAGGCGTGTGCAGAAGATGCCCAATTTTAAGGTTTTACCCCAACCGAGTCGTTCCAGGCGTTGTGGGGACCGACGGAATCGGGAGAGCATGCGGGGTGGGGAGTGACGGGATCGGGAGAGGGGCAGCCCTAAGCCGGAATCGAGGGGGGGGGGGTGGGGGACGACGGAACCTGGAGAGAGGCGACCCTAAGGTGGATTCGGGAGAGAGGCGGGGTGGAGAGCGACGGAATCGGGAGAGGATCAATGTGGGGATTGGTTTGCCCGGATCCAATAAAACCCTAATTATAAAATAATTATTTAATATTTTTTATTTTAATATTTGGTTTTCAGCTATCTAAAATAGGTTTGCTCATAATAACTACCTTAGGATATTACATCAACATAGTTAGAAAGGCACACAGTTCAAAACAGAGATAAACAATGGACTAGATTAAATAATATAAATGTTATAACATTCCCCCTTAATTTAGGAATTAGTGGTTTTTGCCTTCCTTTTTTGCTATTGCTATCACTTTTTCTTCAATTAACCCCCTCACTAAGTGATGATTGATTTGGATGTGTTTGGTTTGGTTGTGGAAGATAGGGTTTTACTAGGAGAGAGGGTAGATGTGTTATCAACCATTATAGTAGTGTTTTTCTGATTCCTTTCTTCAATTCACTGAGCAGGTTACTCAACCACACCCCTTCCTTTAAAACTTCTCCTGTAGCGTTGTATTTCGCCTCAGCGGAGGAAAGGGCAATGCACTTTTGTTTTCTTGAGCTCTAGGAAAAAGACACTTCCCCAAATTGAAATATGAATCCACTGGTGCTCTTCATATCATCAGCAGATTCAGACCAATCATTGTCTGAATACCCCATCAGTGCTTCATCTTCTTCTATATCTTTTTTGAATAAGAGACCATAATCATGCGAGCCTTATAAATATCGCAAAATTCTTTTCACTGCCCTCATATGGGATGCACTAGGATCACTAGAAAAACTAGATACCATAATCACAGCGTGCTCAATATCAGATCTGTTGTTGGTAAGGTAAATGATGGCACCAAAAATGCTGCGATATTTTTTGCATCTATTTTCTCTTCCTCGTCTTCTTTCTGAAGTTTGTCTCCAGTGGTCATGGGTGTTGTCACCGGTTTGCATTCCCCCATATTAGATTTTTAAAGTAGTTCAGAGATATACTGCTGCTGGTGCAAGAAGATTGAGTCGGATAACTGATCGATTTGAAATTCAGGGAAATATTTCAAGGCACCCAGATCACTCACTTCAAATTCACGATTCATTTCACATTTCAAATCTTCAATTAATTGCAATTTGATCATGTTACTAGAAGATCATCCACATAAATTAACATCATCACAAATCCATTATCTGCATGTTGTTTAATATACAAAGATGCCTTGTATGGACTTCTCTCATATTTGCATTTGCTCAGATAAGCATCTATTCACTCGTTTCATGCGCGAGGAGCTTGACGCATGCCGTGTGGAGCTTCTTTTTAACCTGTATACTTTATCTCCTTTCCCCTTCACAACATATCCTTTAGGTTGGTAGACGAATAGCTCTTCACAAAGTCCATCATTTAAAAAGTCTGGTTTGACATCCAATTGATAAACTTGGAGAGCACGTTGAGTAACAAATGAGATAAACAACCTTATGGTTTCCATTCTAGCCACGGGTGCAAAAGTTTCTGTGAAATCGTTGTCAGATTTCTACAAATATCCTTTTGTCACAAGTTTGGCAGGAGCTTCTCTACTTCACCCTTGTCGTTCAGATTTAGTTTATAGTTCCACTTGACACCAATAATTGGCTGGTTTGGTGGTCAGGTTACTAGCGCGCAGATGCTAATTTTATTGATCGTGTTGATCTTAACATCCATTGCCTCTACCCATGGCTGTTGTGTGACATCTTCTAAGTAGGACGTGGGTGTAGCACTCTCATTCGTCACATAACATATAACAAAAGGTCTGGTCGGGACCCGACGTCATATACTACGGACATACCAAAGAATTACTAAATTGAGAGCATAATCCAATATTTCGCATTCTAACACAGTGTGCATTCTAGCGGAAGTAATTTAAAGGTTATAAATAGAACATAACAACAACATGAATGTCCACTACCACAACTAGAAATGTAAATCAAATACACAAATAAGGTATTGGCCTTAAAGTCTTACAATGTTCAACTTTAATTTAAAATGTGTTACATACTTCGGCACGCAAGTCGTCCACACATGAATGATAAAATAACACAAGTATTCGCTTTTGCCTTCGAGGGCCAGCACAACATTTACGGGCTCTAGCCAGCTGCTTCTCGCTTGACTCAGCAGCACCTGCACGTAACATTCCACCGCACGGTGGCAAACAAAAGTAACGGTCAACATTAGCTGACCAAATTATAACGACCTCACCCCTCACCCGGGGTGGCGGTGCTCCTTCCCTACAAGCATTAGTATAACCGCAACATGGCAATAAGAACGTGCAACTTAAGCAGCATTCGCCATAAACGTTGGCACAAACTCCCAACGCCTCGTGCTCTAAGGCACACTCTTGATGCGCATGACCTCAAGGGTCACACCACCGTTCTTTGACGGTCATCAACGTTTGAAATTTTAGTTTCACAAGGGCCAAGGCCAGAGACAACGCCCTAATGCAACCACAAGTCATGTGATTTACAAATTGACCACTCCAAGTTGAACGACATAGGGGAGGGTACAGTTCAGTCATATCCCGTGCTCAAATCGCCCGGCTCGCAGGCCTGACACGGGTCAGCATCCCCTTTCCCTTTTCCGCATTATTCATAACCCGGTTATGAACTTAGGTTAGCACTCACGACCACCAAAGTTGAGCAAATTAAGCTCACGCTCAATCAAAATATAGCCCACAAGTCTCCCAGAGACGGGCTTCACAAGTAATAGCCCGCAGGTCTCCTAGAGACAGGCTTTACAACCAAACATAACATATAGGAAGCTATCGCCGGCGGTAGCACTACCGCCGCGTGGTAGGGGACAGACTATTGGTTCTTCCCCTTTTTCGGGTGTTTTCTTGGAGACTTACCCCCAGTACTCTCAACACAGCCATCTGCACACCCCGTGACCCCGGAATCTATACGATAACCACATAGTCTTCTCCAGTATACAAAACATACAAACATCCCCAATCCAGACCAACCTGTCCGGATAGGTTTCACACAGCATGCCTATCACGTACTTCGATTACGGATCTAAATGCAAATTAACGGTGATGCACGGATCTACCCGTCGAGATAACCACATCCGTGTATTCGTGGAGCGTCGACCCTCTAATGCCAAAAGAAAGGACTTCACATGTCCAACAAAGAGGATTATTATCCTTGATGTGCGCTTTGATGCCATGGGAGAAATCCAGAAGGTTGAAAACGACCGCTCCGACTTTGCCTCCGCAAATCCGAACTCACCCTGAGAATCTGAGACCCAAAACACGAACATCGACAAGATCTCTCTTCTTCTAGCGCTGCCACTCCTCCAGAAAACCAGGCCAAACTCTCCAACTTCAGAACAATGAAGAGGAAACGGTCGAACCAGGCATATAAAAAAAGCTACCGTTGTGCGGTAACAAGCTACCGTTGCGCTATACTACCTCGTTTCGCGTGAAACCACCCAGGCCCTCCAATCACAGGCCGATACGTGGACATGCCATTACAGTTTCACTACCGCCACGTGATATGAAGCTAACGCCGCGTGATAGCCGTTACGACATGACACTCGTTGTTATCGTCACGCGAAATCAACTACCGTCATGCAGTAGCATGCCGAGAGCCTCGTCAATTTAATTCCACAGCTACCGCCATGCGGTAATAACTTCCTGCCATGCGGTAAGTCCAGCGTTGAGTTGACTCAACGCACTCAACGCTGTCGACGCTAACCCTGGAGCTACCACCGCGTGGTAACTAGCTACCGCCGGGTGATAACCTTCATAGAACCTTTTCCTGCCTTAAGAAATTTGGGACGTTACAAATCTCCCATACTTAAAGAATTTCGTCCCGAAATCAAGTCATACAGGAAACTAAAGAGTTAAATCAACTTTAAAATGTGTACCTCTATTGAATAACTTGGGGAACTCCGACTTAATGGTTTGCTCCTGCTCCCATTAAAGCTCCTCTCAGCCACAGTTGTCTCACCAGACCTTGACCATCATGATCTCTTTATTATGAAATCTTTTGACTTCTACATCCTCAAATCGAATGGGCTTGAACCTCGCTGTCAACCTACTATCAACCGGTACTTGATCTGTAACAATCACTTGAGTAGGCTCTTGCACCGCCTTTCGCAACAACGATATGTAGAATACATCGTGTAGACCACTCAATTCCGTTAATAACTTCAACTGATAGGCAGCTTCTCCAATATGCTCCAGTATCTCAAACGGTCAAAGGTATCTCAGACTTAGCTTTTTGAGTCGACGAATCCTCGACACGCCCTTGAACGGTTTGATCTTCAAGTATACCCGACCACCCATGGCGAATTCGATGTTTCTGTGTTTGGCGTTATAGTACTTAGCTTGCCTATCTTGCGCAATCAGTAATCGCTCTCGGATTATAAGCACAATCGAAGTCGCATCTTCGACGTCCTTCCGCTTATACAGCTTTCTGAAATCCAAGGCACACATGTGAAGCATGCCCTCCATCGTCCTGTTGACTCTCTCGGTCTGACCATCCATCTGCGGATGAAAGGTCATGCTGGACTTTAGTTTTGTCCCCAACAGTTGATGCATCAACCTCCAATCGTTAGACGTGAACCGCTCATCCCGATCACTCATGATGCTACGGGATACATGTACTGTAACGTCCCGGTTATGGGCTCAGAGGCCCGCAGGTTTGTCCCGCCCCATGGTCCCGTTACAGGGCTGCAGCCCAATACACCCCAACGCCTCTCCCGCTTGTTTCTCATCAAGGCGCGTTGTTGGCGCTAGGTATCGAACCTGCAACCCTTGATAACACACTCTTCCAACAGTGCTCATCACCAACTAAGCTGCAGCTCAGTTGTGTAACGTCCCGGTTATGGGATCAGAGGCCCGCAGGCTTGTCCTGCCCCGTGGTCCCGTTACAAGGCTGCAGCCCAATACACCCCAACGCCTCTCCCGCCTGTTTCTCAGCAAGACGCGTTGTTGGCGCTAGGTATCGAACTCGCAACCCTTGATAACACACTCTTCCAACAGTGCTCATCACCAATTGAGCTGCACCGATACCTAGCGCCAACAACGCGCCTTGCTGAGAAACATGCGAGAGAGGCGTTGGGGTGTATTGGGCTGCAGCCCTATAACGGGACCACGGGGCGGGACAAGTCTGCGGGCCTCTGAGCCCATAACCGGGACGTTACACGTACCGTGTAGACGAACAATATTTTCCACATACAGCTTTGCTGGCTTATCCACTGAATCGCCCTTCCTATTCGGGATGAAGTGCGACACTTTCATCAACCGATCTACTATCACCCAGATGGTGTCGTTTTCCCTCTGCAATCTCGGCAAACCGTGCACGAAATTCATGGATATATCGTCGAACTTTCATTTGGGTATACGATAACCCAAATGGCTTTTGGCATTCAGTCTTTAGTAGAGCACAAGTTTGACACTTAGCCGCAAACAACGCTACATCCTTTTTCAGTCCGGGCCACCAGAACAGCTTTTTTATGTCTTTGTACATCTCTGTGCTCCCCAGATGGATTGAGTACTTGGTGTAATGAGCATCGTACATCAACTCCTCTATTTTACCCACTTTTGGGACACACAAGCAACTGTCCTTCCACAACAACCCATTACCAACCTTAAATTGGGCATTAGACCCATCCAAGGCCTCAGTCATGAGCCGCTTCATGGCTTCATCCAAATCCAAAGCCTGTCAAATCCGATCAGCGAGATCATATTGTACCTCAACCCAACTCAAACATTCTTCAGCACTCTATCTCCTATCAACAAAAGAGATCTTTAAGGCCTCCAATTCTCGAACGAGACACTCATCATGAATCATTAACCAATTGGCCTGAGCGGGAGCTCTCGACTTAGCGCATCCGCAACTGTATTACCTTTGTCAGGAATGTTGGAACACCATATTACTAATTTGGGTCAGGATCACTATGTCTCTAGGAAACCTGTTTTTGACCTCCTTATATAGATCTAAAGGTCAATTAGAATTGAGTCTAAGGGTTAGTAGTTAGGTTTGGAAGCTGCCCTCAAGACCAAAGTTTTTCAGTTTGGAGACTAAGTCATTTCGTCGAGCTCAGTACGACGAATCGTCGAACTCCAATCGACGATCGTCTCGCTCACTTCGACGGATCGTCGAACTCCATTCGACGATCGCTGAGCTCAACTTCTACAAATCGTCGAACTTCATTCGACGATCTTCGAGCTCAGTTCGACGATCTTGACTCCAGAATTGATTCTCTATCTCTGAGCTCAGTTCGACGATAGTTGAGCTCAGATCACCGATCTCTGTTGCTGTCTAAGTCCAAATCGCTGAGCTCAGTTCGACGATAGTAGAGCTCAATTCGACGTTTTTCTGAAAAGTTAAATGACTTTCAAGATTCAAATTTAGAACAGTTAAGGAGTTATTGTCAGCAATTAATTCAGAAGATTTTGTAGCCGTTTTCATTTATTCTGGACCAATTTTCAAGGGATTATCAAGGAATGTTTCTTTGGACTTTCCCCCAGAAGACAGACAATTAAGGAATCAATTAATGACAGGCCAATGACTATTCTTCACAGAGGATCATTTTCTATTTAGAACCAGGGAATAAAATACAAGATGTTTGAATCTCATATACAGCACAGATAAGCAGAACAAGAAGAAGAAAAAAAGATTCTCTGCTATAACTTTTCTCTGGAACAACATCTTTCTCAACACCAACTGTTCACAAGAGGAAAAGAGAAAGAGCTGTAGACACTCTCTGTCTAAAAGAATTCTTACAAGAACACACAACCAAAAGGAGATCAACAAATCTGAAATTTTCAGATCTCTTTTGATTCAAGTGTTCAAGGCCATCATTATTCAAGACTCCAAACACCTAACATTTCAACTGTTGTTGAAATCATCAATTGCTGGAGATCTAATTTCTGAAGGCCTATCATCCTACAGCAAAGCTTCATTTCCTAAACATCCCAAGAACTCAGGAGGAGCTTTGACAACATCAAAATCCACATAGTCTTCTCAGCTGCTTTGAGAAAGAGAAGACTTACATAACTCTCTCATCCCCATCCCTGTAAAGGGTTTTTCAAACTCCCTTCAAAAGTTTGTGCTTGGTTTTTGAGCACCTTATCAAAAGCTCATTGGTGGCAAGACACCTGATCAAAAAATCTGATTTGATTTTTGAGCACCTTATCAAAAGCTCATTGGTGCCCAGGATACCTGATCAACTTATCCTGCAGTGGATTCCTACCTATGGTAGTAGAAAAGTGGATGTACCCAAGTTTAGGGGAACCACTGTAGCTCCTTGTGTTTTCTGGCTTGCTTGTCTTTATTTTTGTTTCTGACTGTGATTGATTTGTGATTAGTTTCTTTTGTAGTTTGTGATTAGATAGGTTCTGTGATTAGATTTAATATTTGCTTCCCTGTTCACTCAGATTACAACAACTGTTGTAAAAAGTTTTTAAGCATCATACTCTATTCACCCCCCCCCCCTCTAGAGTATATCAGATCTATCTTGCACTTTCAATTGGTATCAGAGGCAGGTTGGTTAAACATACCACACCTTGGTGGTTGCACAGGATAACACCTGAACCCAAAGATTCCTCTAGTTAGATATGCTTTTGTAGATTTTGTTATTAGATCATTTCTTCACAAATTATGGCCTAAAACAAAGATTATGCTAGCACCAGACCTCCAGTGTGCAATCTGTCTAAGTTTGCACTTTGGAAAGCAGGGATTAGATTATACATGAATTCTATTGACGAGGACATTTTTAATTCTGTTTTGACAGTTTGTCCAAGACCTCCAGAGAACACAAGTACAAATGCTGTTCCACTTCCATCAGGAACAGATGCTGATATCAAGAAGTGGAAGGTAGCAGATGCAAAGGCTATGAACATCTTAGCCCAGACCATGCCTGATGACATCTTCCAAAAGATAGCTGAATGTAATTCAGCAAAGGAAATCTGGGATAAGCTCACTAAAATAGTCTCAGGATCAGCTGATGAAAGAAAGGACAGGAGATCACACCTCATATCCCAATATGAGAATTTCAAGAAGGGAGAAGTTGAGTCAGTTGGAGATATATATAATAGACTCAGTGTGATAGTCAATGAACTGAAGACTCTGGATAAGGAGATCACACTGACTGAATAAAATGATAAAATCCTAATGTGCTTCTCAAGCATTTGGGACTCAAGGATCTGGCCAATCAATGATGCCAGAAGTCTGTGATGAGATCACCACAAAAGCTCTTTTGGGTAAGCTCAAATCTTATGAGCTGCTCATCAAAAATAGATAAGAAGAGCAGAAGGTTGCCTCACCAGCCACAAGGAAAGAAAAGACAATAGCTTTTAAAGCAACTGAAGATCAGCTTGAAGACAAAGTCACAGACAATGATGAGCTGCTCAGTCTATTGGCCAAAATATTTTATAAGATGGCCAGAAAAGACTTCAGAAGGAGATCATACAAAGAGCATGATAAACCAAGGTATGATAAGTCAAATAATAAAGAAGTTGTTTGCTTTGGTTGCAGGAAACCAGATCATATTGTGTCTGACTGTCCAGAAAACAAAAACAAGGACAGAAGGGACAAGAAAGAAAGAAGAAAGGACGAAGACTTCAAGAAAAATGGCAATGGCAAACCCTCCTCCAACAAGAACAAACACACAAGGAAGAGATTTGTTGCTGAATCCTGGAGTGAAACTGAAGAAGAATCAGAAGCTTCATCCAGCTCAAGTGATGATGAAGATGATGCTGAAGAGAAGGAGTTCTGCATGATAGCAATCAATGCCTCTCAACACAATTCAGATGCAGAAGACTCAGAGTCAGACTCAGAGACTGAACTTGAAGAGGATCAGGTAATTAGTTCTTTTGATTTCAATTCTGAGGACTTTAATTCTGAGTTTAAAGCATTATGTTTAGACCTACTAAAATCTGAGAAGGAAATTATTTCTCTCAGAAATCAATTGTCTGAACATAGTTCCTTAAAATCAGAAAACCTCAAACTCTCTGAGGAGTTGGAGTGCTGTAGGGAGCAGATAGCTTCACTGAAAGGTGAGCTATCTGAGGCCAAGAAGCTTGAAGAATCCCTTAATGGGAGAAGTATCAAGTTGATGGACATCACAAGCACAGTGAACTCCAGATTCAATAGTACACTGAGCTTGGGTGCTTCATCCAGCCAACCTATAGTTCTAACAACCCCAATCAAGTTCATTTCTGATAAAGGAAAGGGAGTTGTAGAGGTAGCTAGGAAAAATTCTGATCTGTCTAAGAAAACCAAGTTCCAGCAGACATCATCGAACGGAGCTCGACGATCGCCGAACGCAGATCGACGATCTCAGGCAAAATCGTCGAACTCAGGTCGACGATCTCAAATTCCTGAACTCTACCACAGTCGACCGTCGAACGGAGCTCGACGATCTAACCAAAGATCGTAGAACGCAGCTCCACGATCGTCGAACAGAGATCAGAGCTCTGGAAATTCTTTCAAGGGCAAATCAAAATCCAATCCCAGGGGTCCTTCATCACACAGCTTTAACCCTTATACTGAATGGATAATACCTTCAAGGAGATATCATCCTGAAGGTTATAAGAGTCAACCTGGGATATCTTTTATTTATGAGTTTAAAGGTTATCAACCTAAGTCCAAGGTAAACTGGGTCAAAAACAAGTGAATTATTTTATGTGCAGGTGAAGACATATCCAACATCAAACCAACAATGGTATTTGGATGGTGGGTGCTCAAAGCACATGACAGAAAATAAGGACAACCTCACATCCTTTAAAGCCAAGCTTGGACCCAAAGTCATATTTGGTGATTCAAACTTTGGACAAACTAAAGGATATGGTACAGTCCAGATTGGGACAGTAACATTCAAGAAGGTAGCCTATGTGGAAGGACTGAAGCACAATTTGATAAGTATCAGTCAGCTATGTGATGAAGGCTACCAGGCGACTTTCAGCAAAGCATTATGCAAGATCAAGTCAGAGGACAACACAAATGTGTTGACAGATAAAAGGAAAGGTAACATCTATCTAGTAGATTTCCTTTCAACAGATGTAGATATTTGTCTGTTCAATTCTGTTTGTAGACCTAATGTTTTATGACACAAGAGATTATGACATTTAAACCTTAGAACCATTGCTAGGCTATCCAAGAACAACCTTGTTAGAGGACTACCTTCTGGCCCCTACAAGAAGGAAGGACTCTGCAGGGCTTGTCAATTAGGCAAGCAAACTAAAAATAGTTTCAAATCACTTAATAAGAGTGATTCACCTAGGATCTTGTATCTGTTACACATGGATCTTTTTGGACCCATTACAGTACAAAGCCTAGGAGGGAAATCTTATACTTTAGTAGTTGTAGATGACTTCTCTAGATTCACATGGGTGTTCTTTCTGAGGAAGAAGTCTGATAACTTTAAGTGTTTGACAGAGTTTCTCAAATGTATACAGATTGAGTTCAATACTCACATTGCCCTGATCAGAAGTGATCATGGGACAAAGTTTGATTCTCTTCTTATGCAGGAGTTCTGTCAGAGTGAATGGATCAGACACACTTTCTCAGCTCCTAGAACTCCTCAACAAAATGGGGTAGCTGAAAGGAAAAATAGAACCCTTATTGAATCTGCCACTACATTGTTGTCAGATGCTCACCTTCCTCTATCCTTTTGGGCAGAGGCAGTGAACACCTCCAACTATGTGCTGAATAGAAGTTTAATACATAAACTAAAGGGAAAGACTTCCTATGAACTACTCAAAGGGAAGAAACCTAAAGTTGATTATTTTAGAATTTTTGGTTATATTTGTTATATACACAATAATGACAAGAAATATTTAGCAAAATTTCAAGCTAAAGCTGATGAAGGAGTGTTTCTGGGATACTCCATGATCAGTAAGGCTTATAGGGTTTATAATAAATCATCTCTTAAAATTGAGGAATCTGTTCATATATCATTTGATGAATCTAACATGTCTTTCAAGGAGAAGAATACTTGCACCATAGAACCTTTGCAGGTTACAGGTTACTCAAATAGAGGAAAGCAGTGAATATGAAGAAAGCATTCAACATATTGAAGAGAAACAACTTGAAGAGCCAGTTGTTGTACCACGAGAGGAAACAACAACACAGGTTGGTGAACAATCAACACCCACTATTGATTTAGTAAAATCAAGAGACCATCCAATTTCCCAAGTAATTGGAGACATCACAGCTGGTGTGCAAACCAGAAATCAGGTCAACCAAAACCTGTTGCACACTTGCTTCCTATCTCAAATTGAACCTCAATCCATTCAAGATGCAGAGCAAGATCCATACTGGATCATTGTAATGCAAGAAGAGTTGCATCTATTTGAAAGAAACAAAGTTTGGGAACTAGTGCCAAAGCCTAAGGATCACTCAATTGTTGGAACAAAATGGGTGTTCAGAAACAAATTGGATGATCAAGGAGTAATTGTAAGGAACAAGGCAAGGCTAGTTGCTCAAGGATACTCTCAAGAAGAAGGCATAGACTATGACCAGACTTTTGCACCAGTTGCAAGATTGGAAGCCATCAGAATCTTCTTAACTTATGCAGCACATAAAGGCTTCAAGGTATATCAGATGGATGTAAAAAAGTGCATTTCTAAATGGAGACATCAAAGAAGAGGTCTATGTCAGACAACCTCCAGGTTTTATCTCTCCAACTTATCCTGATTATGTTTTTAAGCTGAACAAAACATTATATGGTCTCAAGCAAGCTCCTAGAGCATGGTATGAGACCCTAGCATGCTTCCTTCTGGAAAATGAATTTATAAGGGGTAGAGTAGACCAATCGCTTTTTATTAGAACTCATAAGTCTCATACCCTACTAGTACATATTTATGTAGATGATATTATTTTTGGTTCTACTGATTCAAAATTGTGCAGAAGGTTCTCCAACCTAATGCATTCTAAATTTGAAATGAGTAGCATGGGTGAGCTATCATTCTTCCTAGGATTGCAAGTCAAACAACATGCTGAAGACAACTTTATTTCTCAAACCAAGTATGCAAATGAATTGGTCAAGAAATTTGGTATGTCTGAAGCATCTTGTATGAAAACACCTATGCCTACTAATGTTGTATTGGATGCTGATGAACATGGGAAACCTGTTGATCAGACAACATATAGAGCAATGATTGGCTCTTTACTGTACCTTACAGCTAGTAGATCAGATATAATGTTTGCTACATGCATATGTGCTAGATTCCAAGTAAGCCCTAGAGAGTCACACCTAACATTAGTAAAAAGAATTCTCAGGTATGTAAAAAGTTGTCCAAATCTAGGTCTCTGGTATCCAAAAGATTCAGCATTTGAATTAACTGGATTTTCTGATGCTGATTATGCTGGATGCAGAATTGACAGGAAAAGCACCAGTGGAACTTGTCAGTTTCTTGGTGACGGACTTGTCTCCTGGTTTTGTAAGAAACAAACTTCTGTGTCAACTTCAACTGCTGAAGCTGAATATATGGCTGCAGGCAGTTGTTCACAAATATTGTGGATTCAAAATCAACTCCTAGACTATGACTACAACGTAGAGAAGTCTAAAATATTTTGTGATAACACCTGTGCTATTTCAATAGCTCAAAATTCAGTCCTCCATAGTAGGACAAAACACATAGAAATTATGCATCACTTTTTAAGGGATAATGTTGAGAAGAATAAAATTGAACTTCAATATATCCCAACTGATTTGCAAAGGAGAGATATTTTCACCAAACCCTTGGATGAAAAGAAACACACCTTCTTCCTAAATCAGTTAGGAATGTTAGATGGAGGAAGTCTAAAATAATATCCAAGATTTTAAAACTTTAAAAATTGACCAAGACTAGACAAACATCTTGATTTTTCTAAGTATCTAGAGTGTATTTCTGGTCTCTGAACTGCGCTTGACGATTTTCCCCCAGATCGTCGAGCGGAGATCGACGCTTTCCGAAAACGTCGACCAGAGTTCAGCGCGTCTCAGATAGTCTGAACTATCTCTTCCGGTCAACGATCGTCGAACGGTGCTCGATGATTTTGTTCTCTGAACTATCGTCGAACGGAGATCGACGCTCTCCAATATCGTCGAACGGAGATCGACGATATTGAAGACTCTTCAGATTCCTTTAGAAGCCCCGATCGTCGAACTGAGTTCAACGATCTTTCCTTTTCTACGTCGAACCCTAATATAAAATTCATTTTTCGGTCGTCGTTCTCCTTTTGCGCTTTCAATCTCTCTGCAAAAATTCTCTTTCCCTCCAAACATCTCTACACTTGGTCGTTTTGTTTGTTGATTTTTGCAGGTAACAATGGCCGTCTCTATTGCCGTTCTAGCCGCAATGAAATTCGATGCCGGATTTGATATTGACATGGAGTCTTTCAACACCACTGATCAGGTTTTTCAGGACATTCTGGAACTGTTCAAGGAGCAGAAGCTTGTTACCATCATGTCCACAAGAATCAAGTTGGCTGCTGATGAGATTAAGGAGTGGGTGTATACTGCCCACAACAAGGACCAAAACACGGTGGTTGGTTCAATTTCTGGAACCCAGGTACCTTTGACTCATGCCATTCTGACAGAGGTTTTTAAGTTAAGTTCTGGAAGAGATTCTGCTGAGTTATCTGGAGAGGAATTTTCTGATTTACTTGCAAGAATGGGTCACTCTGATGCTAACCCTAGCAAGCTGCTGAAAAAGAACCTAGTTGTTGAATACATATTATTGGCTGATGTAGTGGAAAAGGTTCTGCTGGCCAAGCATTCAGCACATGATACTATTTCTAGGTATCAGTTGTGCTTGATGGGTGCCATTGTGGATAAGAAACAATTAAACTGGGGAGAGGTCTTCTTTGATCTGATCAAGAAGAAAATAAACAAGAACTTTGTTAATTATGGGAGGATCCTAGGGCTTTTTCTTCACAACAGATGCCCTGCCCTGCTAGTCTCCTCTAGGATGCATATCAATGCCTCAAAAAGGCTGTCATGTGCCCTCTTTGGCAAATGGGACAGGCAGATAGTGAAGCCTAGCAGGCCTTCTGCAAGCACAACTTCAGGCACAAGGACTGTCACAGTCTCTTCCCCTCAAGTCTCTGCCCCTGCAGATGACTTGCCTGCTGTTGCTTCTTCTCCTCCTCCTATTCCATCTCCACCATCCACTTCCACCATTCCAATCTCATTCACCATCATCATTTCCAGCCCATCTCCAACATCAATTCTATCTCCAATCCCAACTCTTCAAGTAACAGAAGAAATCTTCCATCCATTACACCACTACCCTCAACCAGACATTGACACATCATCCAACATTCCCTCATTCAATCTTCTTGATGATTCCTTCATGGATGATTCACCCTCATCCCCTCCTGAGCTACCCTCCTCATCAACATCTTACCAACAGCTTCTACAAGACATTATTGTTCAACCCTCATTCACACCCTCTATCTCCATACCACTTTCTTCCATTTCCACAATACCCGCACCTCAACCTTCACTTCTACCATCCACCAGCTCTCCACCATCATCACCAGTTGCTCCACCATCCCTCTCTACCTCTGCTCCAGTCCCTGCTGAGCATGTAGACATTCCAGCCCTAGCTGACCAACTGTATGAACTGATAGCTCCCAGGCTCTCACTTCTATTGAAGACCTCCTCGGCTCCACTTCTTCAGTCAGTTGCAGCCCTCTCTGCCAGGCTATCTTCTCTCTTTCCTCAGACAATCCCTTCATTTGGGTGCCCTGATCCAGCTCTCTCTGAATCCAGGCAGGGGGAGATGCCTCATAAAGATGTGAGATTGCCTGCTGCTGCTGCTGCCATTTCTTCAGTTCCTACTGCTGCTGCTGTTGTTACTCAAGCTCCAGTTCCACCTCAGGTTGCAGTTTTTTCAGTGGACCTCAGGTCCTTATTATCAGTTTTTGATTCAACTTTTTTCAGCTGTCTTCTAGTGAGTAATGCAGCCCAGCCATCAGAGGATCTTTCCAAGGCCCTTGTGCTCTTTTCAAGATGTGATTCCAGCTTAATTAGCTCCTATATATCCTCCATATATACTGCTGAGCCTTCTGGTTCCAGTGATGCTGCTGCTACTCCTGCGGAAAATATTGTTGCTGTTTTTGTTGCTGTTGCTGTCAGTGATGATGCTGGTGATGTTCCAGTTCCTGAGGATATGCAGACAGAGGCATATGATTTTGAGCCTACTGTTATTCCTGCTGTTATTACTGATGCTGAGGTTCTTATATCTAAAAGTATTTTCTCTGAATTTGTTGCTGCTCCAGTTACTACTGATATTACTGCTGCTATATCTTCTAAGAGTGTTGCTCCTGAAACTTCTATATCTGTTGTTACTACTGCTACTGCTACAACTTCTGTTGTTACTAGTGCTGTATCTGCTGCTGCTACAACTGCTGTTTCATCTGCTCCAACCCAACTTCAAAAAGATTATATGAAACATATTGATGCTTTATATGATGAGCAAAGCTCTGAAAGTGATGAATTTATGACTGATTCTGATGATTCTTCTGCCACTATAGCCAGGAAAAGAAAGGCAAGGAGCAAAGCTATGAAAAGGGTGCCTCCAGCTAAAGTCAAAGACACTAATGACATACCCTACTACATTCTTCATGACTGCCCCATTACTGAACATTGGATGCAATATTTCAAGAACCAACTTAAGGTTATGAAGAAGAAGAGGAAGTATGAGAAAGGATCTTCTCAGTTTCATCATCCTCATCCTCCTCCACCACCTCCTCCTGATGCAGGTGCAGGTGGAAGCTCAGCTACTCATCCTTCTGCTAAAAGCCAAACCCCCTATCAGCCTCATGCAAGATCTCAATATAGGGGAAGCCAGTTCAGAGGTTCTCAATCAAGAAGAGGATACTATAGAGGAAGCCAAAGGAAATTCCAAGTCTATTCAAAAGGCTATTCAAGGCAACATCCATACTCTAGGGAAGGACAAGCTTCATCAGATACAACTTCAGGCCCTTTTCCCTATAAGTTAAAAGAAGTAGTCTCATCCAGAGCTCCTCAAGATAATCCTTCTAACAGATAAGAGCCTCCAGTGCCCTTTGAAGATCCAGAAAATAATCCTACTGTATGGACTGCCAGGATGAAAGAATTAGCTGCCCTGGATCAGATCAAGAAAGCCAGAGAGCAAGGCAAGGACACCTCAAGCATTACTACACTGTCTGAACAAAGAAAGAAAGAACTTGAAAGATATGTCTCAAGCAAATTCTTTGATTCTGAAAGATATATGGAGCTACACCCTGAAGCTGTGGTACCAAGGCTTAAACAACAAACTTCTTTAGGTGCAGCTGATGACAGAAGGTCAAAGAAAGAAGCTCTTAACCCCAATAGAGAAATTAAGCTTATAAAGAGCAAGGAGAAAGAATAATTCTGTAAGGTGACAATCATTCTGATTTCTGACTTCTTTCTGAGATATTATATCTGTGATTCTGCTATGTTGTTGCTTGTTATATTGTTGCTGTGTATGTTATTTTTAATTTCTCCAAGTTCTGTAAATAGTAATCCTAACCCAAATAGGGGGAGATTGTTGGAACACCCTATTACCAATTTGGGTCAGGATCACTATGTCTTTAGGAAACCTGTTTTTGACCTCCTTGTATAGATCTAAAGATCAATTAGAACTGAGTCTAAGGGTTAGTAGTTAGGTTTGGAAGCTGCCCTCAAGACCAAGGTTTTTCAGTTTGGAGACTAAGTCATTTCGCCGAACTCAGTACGACGAATCGTCGAACTCCAATCGACGATCGTCTAGCTCACTTCGACGGATCGTCGAACTCCATTCGACGATCGCTGAGCTCAACTTCTACAAATCGTCGAACTCCATTCGACGATCTTCGAGCTCAATTCGACGATCTTGACTCCAGTATTGATTCTCTGTCTCTGAGCTTAGTTCGACGATAGTTGAGCTCAGATCGACGATCTCTGTTGCTGTCTAAGTCCAAATCGCTGAGCTCAGTTCGACGATAGTAGAGCTCAGTTCGACGTTTTTCTGAAGAGTTAAATGACTTTCAAGATTCAAATTCAGAACAGTTAAGGAGTTATTGTCAGCAATTAATTCAGAAGATTTTGTAGCCGTTTTCATTTATTCTGGACCAAGTTTCAAGGGATTATCAAGGAATGTTTCTTTGGACTTTCCCGCAGAAGACAAAGACAATTAAGGAATCAATTAATGACAGGCCAACGACTATTCTTCACAGAGGATCATTTTCTATTCAGAATCAGGGAATAAAATACAAGATGTTTGAATCTCATATACAGCACAGATAAGCAGAACAAGAAAAAAAAAAAAGATTCTCTGCTACAACTTTTCTCTGCAACAACATCTTTCTCAACACCAACTATTCACAAGAGGAAAAGAGAAAGAGCTGTAGACACTCTCTGTCTAAAAGAATTCTTACAAGAACACACAACCACAAGGAGATCAACAAATCTGAAATATTCAGATCTCTTTTGATTCAAGTGTTCAAGGCCATCATTATTCAAGACTCCAGACACCTAATATTTCAGCTGTTGCTGAAATCATCAATTGCTGGAGATCAAATTTCTAAAGGCCTATCACCCTACAGCAAAGCTTCATTTCCTGAACATCTCAAGAACTCAGGGGGAGCTTTGACAACATCAAAATCCACATAGTCTTCTCAGCTGCTTTGATAAAGAGAAGACTTCCATAACTCTCTCATCCTCATCTCTGTAAAGGGTTTTTCAAACTTCCTTCAAAAGTTTGTGCTTGGTTTTTGAGCACCTTATCAAAAGCTCATTGGTGGCAAGACACCTGATCAAAAAATCTGATTTTGTTTTTGAGCACCTTATCAAAAGCTCATTGGTGCCCAGGACACCTGATCAACTCATCCTGCAGTGGATTCCTACCTAGGGTGGTAGAAGAGTGGATGTACCCAAGTTTAGGGGAACCACTATAGCTCCTTGTGTCTTCTAGCTTGCTTGTCTTTATTTTTGTTTCTGGCTGTGATTGATATGTGATTAGTTTCTTTTGTAGTTTGTGATTAGATAGGTTCTGTGATTAGATTTAATATTTGCTTCCCTATTCACTCAGATTACAACAACTGTTGTAAAAAGTTTTTAAGCATCATACTCTATTCACCCCCCTAGAGTATATCAGAACTAGCTTGCCTTTTCAAGGAACATAATGTATCTTGAAGGTGTAGTCCCCAAGGAACTCCATCCATCTTCGCTAATGCATATTTAAGTCCTTCTGATCCAATAGGTACTTCAAGCTCTTATGATCAGTGTAAATGTCGACCATCACATCGCACATAGTGCCTCCAGAGCTTCAACGCGAATATCACGGCCACCAACTCCAAATCATGGACCGGATAATTCTTCTCACGCACCTTCAACTGGCGCGAACCATAAGCTATTACTCTCTCATGTTGTAACAAAACAAAGCCTAAACCACTGCCTGAAGCGTCGCTATAGATCTCAAAGCCTTCTGCCCCATATGACGAGCATAGGATAAGCGTCGTGGTCAGACGACTTTTCAACTCTTCGAAAGCTTGGGCACATGCTGGCGACCAAACGAATTTCTGATCCTTCCTCGTTAGGTCGTGAGAAGCAACGCTATCCGCGAGAAGTTCTCCACGAAGCGCATGTATTAGCCGGCAAGCCCCAGAAAACTCCGGACTTCCGCAACAGAAAACAACAAAGTCCATTCCCGAATAGCCGCAACCTTTGTCGGATCCACCACGATACCCTCACCACTGACAATATAACCAAGGAACGCAACAGAATATAGCCAAAACTCACGCTTAGAGAACTTGTCGTACAACTGATTATTTCTCAAGGTCTTCGTAACAATATGCAAGTGCTCTGCATGATCATCCTCGGACTGGGAGTACAACAGGATATCATCATGAACACTATCACGAACCAATCCAAATACTCCTTTAACATCTTGTTCATCAATTCCATAAACACCGATGGCGCATTCGTCGGCCCAAAAGGCATGACTACGAACTCGTAATGCCCATATGGAGTACTAAACGTCGTCTTGGGAATATCACTTTCCCTAATCCTCAGCTGATAATATCCAGACTTCAAATCTATCCTCAAATACACGGTCGATTCAACTAGCTGATCGAACAAATCATCGATCATCGGAATCGGGTACTTGATCTTCTCTGTTAGCTTATTGAGTTCCCGATAATCAATACACATTCGCAGGCTTCCATCATTCTTCTTCACGAATAGGACTGGGGCGCTCAAAGGTGACGAACTTGGGCGCACAAACCCCTGCTCTATCAATTTCTGAAGCTGCGCCTTCAACTCCGTCATCTCTCTCGGTGATAAGCGGCAATGAGACCGCGACACTAGCTTGGCACGAGGAACAAACTCAATGGTGAACTCGATCTCTCTCTGAGGTGGGGCTCCAGAAAAATTTTCGAGGAAGAAGTTGGCAAAATCCAAGACCACTGAAACACCAACCAACACAGGCTTGGGATTCTTAGTCTATAGTAGAGTTAATAACAACTCCGCCCCCCCCCCCACTCAAGAACTGCTAACTTAGTCTCGCGTTCGGTGTTTTGCCCTAGCGTGACCCCTTAGGGTTGTAGTCAATCAATCCATGCTGCTCCGAGAGTCAATCTATTTCTAAGATCAAACCATCCACGATCTTTAATAATAATGTTTCAGTTTGGTTTGTATACCCATAATCGATACAATGGGAAACACTAGGACGAACCATCCGAAAACCTTAGATGCTAAGGAGCGAGAAATCCTGCAACGAACAGTACTCTCCACCACCAAGAATGGAACAAAGCCTACTTACACAAATCATAAGCCAGTAATTAATCATGTTATAGGTATAAAAGCTATAAGCCAAACCGTACGTGTCATCTCGTCACTTTGTTCATGGCCTCCTGGCTTTTCCTTTATCTTCGAAAGCCCACTCCAGCAATTACGCGCTATATGACCCGGCTTACCACAAGTATAACATATCGTTGGGTCTCGCCCAACGGTTGCTCCAGATCCGGTCTCCTTTGCCACTGGAGTCCACTCTGACATTCTCTGGAAATATGTCCTATCTCGCCATGTGTATAACAAGTAAGTGGAATTTGCCCTGTAACAGCTCCCGACTTAGCTTTCTTTGTCTTTGGGGGCATCAACACGATAATTGCGGGGAAGATGTCCCGACTTGCCACAAGTATGACAAGCATATGGATCTTTACTAGTAGATGTTCTAGACCTCTTATAACACCTCCTACGACATTCAGACTTTGCAGAAAATTGCAGAGTTCGGTACTCCGCACATTGGCGACTGGTGGACTTTTCCCAAATCTACTTCAAACGATCTAGCCGACTCCGCCAATGCTCGGAATCCCAATAACTTCGGTCCTACCAATAGAAGTCGTAAATCACCACACACACTATTATAAAATCTATTAACTATAGTCTGCTCATCCTTCAACACAAACTCTGCAAAACGCCTTATCATGACAAACGCATGTAAATACTCATCAACTGAGTATGCTCCCTGCACCAGATGCATGTTCAATTACTGGCCTGAGGCTCTTCTTATTGCAGTTTGCTCCATGGTGCTAACCGGCATTGACGCCATCTCAGGGACACGGGGACATACAAGCCTCACATGATGGACATTAATCATAACGAACACCGCTTCTGCTACCATTCGTATGGTTTCTGCAGAAAGAGGGGTTGCAGACGCATCGTTAGGCGCATTACTCTTTGCAGAGTGCTGTTGTTGCGACCGCCGAACACCACTCTTAGTCACCTATAGTTGTAGAAACACTCGATTAGGCGACGAACAGATTGCCAAAACTCAATCATTGGAACACTCGGGTTCCTCAAACATGTGTATTTTCATTCCTAAGTGGACATTCATGGGTTCTTTTATGTTATACCGCAACGCACATACAAGTGTTCACAACCCCTAAAAAGAATTCGAATAAGGAAGTCTGACACCAGAGTTTAATACCAACTTATAATACCCACATTCGTCATATAACATATAACAGAAGATCCGGTCGGGGCCCGACGCCGTATACTACGGACAGACAAAGGAGTTACTAAATTGAGACCATAATCCAATATTTTGCATCCTAACACATAGTACATTATAGCAGAAGTAATTTAAAGGTTATAAATAGAACCCAGCAATAACATGAATGTCCACTACCACAACTAAGAATGTAAATCAAATACACAAATAAGGTATTGGCCTTAAGGTCTTACAATGTTCAACTTTAATTTAAAATGTGTTACATACTTCGGCACGCAGGCCGGCCACACATGAACGATAAAATAACACAAGTTTCGCTTTGGCCTTCGAGGGCCAGCACAACATTTCTGAGCTCCAGCCCGCTACTTCCCGCTTGGCTCAACAGCACCTGCACGCAACATTCCACCGCACGGTGACAAACAAAAGCAACGGTCAGCATTAGCTGACCAAATTATAACGATCTCACCCCTTACCCGAGGTGGCGGTGCTCCTTACCTACAGGCATTAGTATAATGGAAGTTCTGTCTACGTCGTCTTAAAAAATACGTTCAATGCGATGAAGGTGGAAGCCGGTAGGGTGTTGGCCTCAGATGGGCCTCTATTCGGGTTCTTTAGAGAGAGGTAGGTGGTAGGAGTGGGGCTCCATGTCACCTTGGGGGGGGGGGTAGTCTAGAGACTGCAGGTTCGTCATTATGGACGCGCTCCTATCAACTACAACGTCGTATTCAGACAGTCCCTCATCAGCGCATTCTGTTGCGTGTCGTCCTCCTTCCACCAATGCCTCAAGTTCAATGCTGAAGGCATTCAAGTCCGGGTCCAATTAGCGAGGGAGTGCTTCACAACCGCGGTCAACTCCATCTCCTGGCAAGGAGTAGCAAAGGAGATGGATAGGATGATGGTGGAGCTATCTGGCCAGGAGGCCACGAGAGAAGCTGAGGGGATGAAGGTAGAGGGGGAAAAGGTTCGCACCCATGTAGAGGTGGCAGAGGAAGTGCTGGAGGAGCAGGCTGAGGTGATGGCCGTGGAGGAAGCTGAGGAAGGAGTTCTTGCCCCATGTGAGGGGGCCACTGGTGAGTGGGGGGAGCAGTCCCGGCTGGAGGCAGCAGAGGAGGTGATGGAGATGGAGGTTCTTACCCAGTGAGGAAGGGTGGAGAGAGTGCGGGTCAGAGGAGGACTGAGCTTGAAGGACCAGAGGTGGATGTTGGAGTGCATCCAAAAGAACATTGACATCTTCGCATGGAGCACGACAAACATGGCGGGGATCGATGCGGATGTGGCTTGCCACCACCTCAACCTCGATGTCGATGCTCGTCTCATCCGACAGAAGAAGAGTTCCACCACCGACAAGCTGGTCGTACCCATCCGAGAGGAGGTGGAGAAGCTTTTGAAAGCAGGGTTTGTATTGGAGATCCAGTATGCAGACTGGGTCTCTAATGTGTTGATGGTCAAGAAGGGGGATGGCCGCTGGAGGATGTGTATCAATTTCTCTCTTTTAAATAAAGCATGTCCCAAAGATTGTTACCCCTTGCCTCGAATCGACGTGATGGTTGACTCAGCCGTCAGTTTTTCTCTAATAGCTTTTTAGACTCGTTTTCAGGTTATCACCAGATCAGGATGCACCCACCTGACATAAAAGACGTCTCCTTCATCATAGAGGATGAGTGTTACTGTTATAAAATGATGCTCCTTGGGCTGAAAAACGCAAGGGGGGAACATACGAAAGGATTATGGACCGGGTCTTCTGAGAGCAGAAAGGGAGGAATCCGGAGGTGTACGTAGACGACCTCATGATCAAGAGTCAGGACGTGGACTCTCACCTCCAAGATCTGGAGGAGACCTTCAGCACCCTGTGGAAATATAAAATGAGGCTGGACCCCTTGAAGTGTGTCTTCGGGGAGAGCACGAGGGAAGTTTTTAGGCCATCTCCTTACTCCCGCAGGAGTGGAGCCCAACCTTGACAAGGTGAGGGCAATCATGAAGTTGGGGTCACCTCAGAATGCCAAAGAAGTCCAACGCCTGATAGGAAAGCTGACAGGGCTGAACAGGTTCCTCTCTCGGGCTGGTGAGAAGTGTTCGCCTTTCTTCAAAGCGCTGAGAGGGGGCCAGAAGTTTGAGTGGTCCGAGGAGTACGAGAAGGCCTTCCAGGCCTTGAAGAAACAGCTGACCCAGGCTCCACTTCTATAGGAGCCGAAGGAGGGGTAAGATCTATCCCTGTACCTTGGGGTTGGGACTGAGGCCATAAGCTCCGTCCTGGTTCGGGAGGAGGGCAAGAAGCAACTACTGATCTACTATGTGAATAGGGTCCTGATGAAGACAGGGTTGCGATATCCTATCCTAGAGAAGTTGGTCTTTGCATTAGTCATCTCGACTCGGAGGCTCTGGCCCTATTTCCAGGCACATTCTATCCGGGTACTGCCCTACCATCCCCTCTGCAACATCTTCGAGGGGGTAGAGCACTCCGGGAGGTTGGCAAAGTGGTCAATTGAGCTGAGCGAGTTTGCCATCTCCTTTGTCCCCGCCTCTCGATTAAGGCCCAAGCGTTGGCCAACTTCCTGACCGACTATGTGGTAGAGGTGGCTGAGGCCGAGCTCACTCATCCAGTCCCTTGGAAGGTGAAGGTAGATAGCGCGTCAGGAAGGCACTCCTTGGGCGTGGGAGTGATCCTGGAGAGCCCTCAGGGGACGAGGATAGAGTAGACCGTGGTCATTCATTTTCCCATCACTAATAATCAAGCAGAGTATGATACAGTGATTGTAGAGCTTCGACTGGCCAGGGAGCTGGGTGTGCAGGACGTGGAGGTACTAACGAACTCCATGGTGTTGTCTTCCCAGATCAATGACGAGTTCAAAGCAAGGGATCCCACCCTCCAGCTGTACCTGACAAAGGTGTAATGGGTCATCAACATGTTCCAAACATTCTCCATCAAACATGTACCACGAGAGGAAAATGAGCAAGTGGACCAATTGACCAAGTTCGGACCCCGTGCGG
This sequence comes from Platanthera guangdongensis, assembly GCA_039583875.1. Taxonomy (NCBI): domain Eukaryota; kingdom Viridiplantae; phylum Streptophyta; class Magnoliopsida; order Asparagales; family Orchidaceae; genus Platanthera; species Platanthera guangdongensis. The sequence continues at coordinate 199,095,057 of CM077159.1, forward strand.
GAGGAACCATCACCGACCTATTTTGTCCTTCCATCCAAGAGGGGGGAGCTGATGGAAGTGGATCAGCATCCCTCCTGGATGGACCCCTTCATGACTTTCTTATCCACACGGGAGTTCCCAAAAGGCCTGGATAAGAAGCGCTTCAAGTATAAATCAGCATGCTACCTAATGCGTAATGAGAAGATGTATCAGAAGACTCTCTCGGGGATTCTAGCACGTTGCATGGCTGCAGAGGAGGTCCCGAGAATCTTGGAGGAAGTTCATTCTAGGGAGTGCAAGAGTCACTCAGGGAGCAGGACCCTAGAGGGAAGGATAGCAAGGCAAGGGTACTACTGGACGACTCTGGGCTAGGATGCCACCGAGTTCGCAAAGAAGTGTGAGAAGTGACAGCTATTAGCCCCTCTCCAACTGCTACCAGCCCAGAGGCTCAGAAGCATCATTGCCCCCTGGCCCTTCGCTATTTGGGAAATGGATCTTGTAGGGCCCTTCCCCCAATCTAGTGGGCAGAGAAGATTCTTGCTAGTAACGATTGATTATTTTTCTAAGTAGTTGAAAGTCAAGGCATCGGCCAAGGTAACCTCCCAAGTGATCCCGAACTTTGTATGGAGGGAGGTTATTTGCAGGCAGGATTTGCCTCATGCCATTATCAAGGATAATGAGCCACAATTCGCCAGCGCAGAGTTCATCAGCTTCTGCGGTCAGCTCAGGATCGATCTCCAGTTCACATCGATCCACCATCACAGGAACAACGGACAGGTGGAGGCGGCGAACAAGATAATTGTAAACTTGTTGAAAAAGAAAGCGGAGAACTGGAGGGGAGCTGGGTGGATCAACTCCCTTTAGTTCTTTGGGCATTGAGGACCGCGCCCAACACAACCACATGAGAGACCCCCTTCAAGCTTTCTCACGGCTGCGAAGCTGTGCTCCCGATAAAGTTCGAGGTCCGTACATCATGGATAATCAAAGTAGAGGAAGGCAGAGAAGGGTGGATGGCTGAGAATGAAAACGAGTTGCGGCTCTCCCTAGATATGGAGGAGGAGGTACACGACTGGTCAGCTATTCGTCAAGAGGAGGTCAAGCGGCGGATGGACAAGTACTTCGACAAGCACGTCAGGATTAAGCAATTCGCAAAAGGGAGTCTGGTCTTGAAGAAGGTCGACACTGCCAGAAGGTCGACAGTCGTCAACATGTTGAATCCTAACTGGGAGGGCCCTTATGTAATCAAAGAGGCGTTGAAGTTGGGGAGTTATCATCTCCAGAATGCGGAAGGGGAACCCCTCGGTCATGCCTGGAGCGGCGATGACTTGAAGCGTTTCTTCCCATGAAAATAATAAATATTTTTTGCATTCTTACTTCTTGACGGTTCGTTTGCTCAACAGGGGGGACATGGACGATGGTTGTCTAAAAGAAAGTCCGGTTGAAACTCAACATCCACCGTCAGGCTCTCATCTAACTGATCGGGCCAGTGGTAGCGCCCGGTGGTTGGCCAAAATGAAAGTCCGGTTGAAGCTCAACACCCATCGTCAGGCTCTCATCTAACTTATTGGATCGGTGGTAGCGCCCAGTGGTTGGCCAAAATGAAAGTCTGGTTGAAGCTCAACACCCGTCGTCAGCCTCTCATTTAGTTGATCGGGCTGGTGATAGCGCCCGGTGGTTGGCCAAAATGAAAGTCCGATTGAAGCTCAACACCCGCCGTCAGACTCTCATCTAGCTGATTGGGCCGGTGGTAGCGCCCGGTGGTTGGACAAAATGAAAGTCCAGTTGAAGCTCAACACCTGTCGTCAGGATCTCATCTAGCCGATCGGGCCAATGGTAGCGCCTGGTGGTTGCCCAAAATGAAAGTCCGGTTCAAACTCAACACCCGCTGTTAGGCTCTCATCTAGCTGAACGGGCCGGCGGTAGCGCCCGGTGTTTGGCCAAAATGAAGGTTCAGTTGATACTCATCTCCCTCGTCAGGATCCTACTAGCTGACAAAAAGAAGGAAAAGAGGGAGGTGGAAATTCCTAACAGATTGCTAGAAAAGGAATTGAAAGAAGCAAATATCGCCAAGGGGCAAGGATCACGGGCATGCTAGATCTCACACCTCAGGCACCCGCTCGGCACGCATCCAGTCCGGCACCCGCAAAGAGACCAAGGTCGCGAGCACTTCGGGACTGTGAGGCGCTCAATCTCAGGCCTCACTGCGAACTCATGAAGCTTGGATCGCGCAAAGCCGAACGCCCCAGATGCGAGTCGAGGCGGGCCAGTCCCTAGATCTCACAGGCAGCGTAGGAGAAGCTCTCTGGAAAGGGGGGGGATTGCCACTCGCGGGCCGTCTACATAAGGTCCTGACATTTCCCAAACTAAGTCCTTAAGGGACGCGCGATCTCACTAGCGAGACGCAGGTTTGGAGGCGGCGAGCGGGAATGTTGAGCTCGGTCACGAGTGCGCAAAGAGAAAAGGAAAAAAGATTACCAAAAGTAATATCATTCAAGGGAAAAAAACATATGTATTAATCACAAAAGATTACAAGGCCGGGGACTCGACCCGCATGTACATTATATCAATAATAAAAGAAAATACAGAGATTCCAAAAAGAAAGAGAGAAGTGCGACGCGGGGGTTCGACGAGGCGAGCTCTCCTAAAGCGGTTGGAAGGCTCGTCGCCCGGCTTCGGGACCGGAAGAAACAGTTCCGGGACCACATCGCTCACCGAGAGCCCCGCGCCTTCGCTTGTCACTAGGCCGGCCCGCTGCATGTCTGAAGAGTGAACTTCGCGGCCTTGACAGCATTCTTCTACATCATCTCCTCCAACTAATATTCAGAGTAGTGAGTGAGCCGGCTGCTGCTGCTGGAGGGCGGCGGGGGAGCTGCGACTTATAGTTCCCACACCTGCGCCCGCAATGCCTTGTTCTCCTTCTTAAGGGTGGCTATTTGAAAGCCAAGGCGCTTGGCCATCGCCGCATCTTGCGATAAAAAGCAAAATGTCATTAGAGGCAATCTTGCAAGAAGAATCTTGTTTCAAGTCTTGGGACTTACCACCCCCCAGGTATCCGGCGAGAACGGCGTTGGCCGCGTCCTCCCGCTTCTTCTGATGCTCCACTTCCTCCAGCGTGAGGCGGCGGGCATCTTCCTTGTTGTCGATGAGTTTCTGGAGCGAGGCGAAATTCCACTCCATCTGCATACACCGGCGGCCCACCATATGGGCAAGCTCCAGGCCGCGTAGCTGGGCCCGCGTACTCTAGTGCACGAATACCGATGTGGCCTCCTGGTCGTAGACTACGACGTCCTCCCGCGCATATATGTCGAAGGAGAAGGCATAGGCCTACCCGCTGGTGGTGTCCTGCTCCAGCCAGCTCGGCAGAAGGGTGGAGATTGACGCCTCGTTCTCCCCTTGGTCCCATTGAAGGAGGGCTTGCCGAGCTCGTCCAGGTGCCGCTCGCCATAGCAGAAGTTGCGGTGCCCCCTCGACACGGGCTTGTCGGCGGACGCCTGCTCTTACGGTTTGGAGGTGCCGGCCGCCACGCTGGGAGGCCTGCTGGTCGAAACATCCGAGGGGGCAACCACTTCAGGTTGATGGCCCACCAGAGTTTTTCCTTTCTCCCGGGATGCGGGAGGTGAGCCTCCCGCAATCTTCGACTTCTTGGATGGCGGCGGCGTAGGAGGCTGTTCGCGGCCGACCCGCTTGTAGGAGGCGAGGGCCGGGATCTCGTGATGCGCGGTAGCTACCGCCTCGGCATGAGCGAGCTCTCCAGAAGCGACTCAAGCATTGTCATAATGAGGGTGCAGGTGGAGGTCCTGCTCACCTGTAGTAAGAGAGTTAGAACAACAAAGAAAAGGGGTTAAGTAAAAATGGATCGAGTGTGAGTAGCTTACCTCCCCCAGGGGGGAGCGCGACCTCGAAGTTCTTCCCCTGGAAGAACCCGCAAAGCTCGACTTCATGACCCCCCATGCTAGGGGGGTGGGTGGGTGGTAGCTCACCTCACTGAGTTGGATCGACGAGAATGGTATGTTGCCGAAGTCGCCCTTGATGAAGACGAACTTTCGGAGCCAGTTGTGGCTCTTTTTTACTGTATCCCACACCTTGACGTGAGTGATGGAGAAGTATGCGGTGTCGTCCTTGTTCGTCCGGAAGGAGACCAGCTTGCGGAAGACCGCGAGGTTGAACTCGATCCGCTCTTCCCGCAGGAAGCATGCGAACCCGACCACGATAGTTACCGAGTTGGGGGCCAGCTAGCCGAGGATAACCTCAAAGTACTTCAGAATTTGCCGGACCTCGGGCCATATGGGAAGCCGGAGGCCCACATCAAAGTGAGCGATGGGGATGGCGAGCTCCACGTCGGAGAGATAGTTGATCTTCTCCTCCTCCCCAGGTCGCCTCACCTCAAACCCAGGCAGGACGAAGTTGACGATCATTGTGATGAGCTTCACCTCGATGAGGGTGGCAGAGAAGAAGGGGTAGTCGAAAAAGGTCCAAGCGCACTTGCTTCTCCCCTTGGCATCGCCACCGCTGCCTCCCATCTCGCAATCAGTTAGTCGGGCGGGACGCCGAAGTTCTCGCGAGAAGAGGCGGGCTGAGAATCACATGAGTGGAGAAGACGCGGAAGGTTTTAAATGTGGTAGGTGGGAAGAAGGGCCATGGCCTATTTATAGAAAAAGAAAGGCGAGAAAACGTCCCATCGACAGGAAATGTGCGGATAGCAAAAATATGCCCCGACGCTTCGACTTCCGAGCCCGCGTAGTCCTACAAAAACTATGCGACAGCAGGGAAGTGGCGAGCGAGCCACGCTGACCCGTGTCCACCCAAGTGGCGAGCGAGCCACGCTGGCCCGCGTCCGCCCAAGTAGCGAGCGAGCCCCGACGACTTGCATCCGCCGGAGAGGTGAGCGAGCCAAGTTGTCTTGCGCTCGCCTAAGGAGGGGGCAGGCGATGAAGATAGCTCGCCAACATTCGCCTAAGCAAAGCTAAGTAGTAACGAGCAACGAAGAATAAGAATTAATATACATATAAACATATGCAGATTAGCGGTCGTGCAGTTTCAAACAATAATAAACAAGAAGTTCGGTACTCCAGAGCAGAGAAATAAATAACAAAGCTTGTGGTGGTTATCTCGCAAGCCGATCCAGAGACAGGCGCGACCCAGGCCTGCAAGCCAAGAGTAAGGAAGGGGTGGGTGGATCAATATTGAATCCATTTCCACCTGCCTCGCCCACGCACCCCGGAATGGGGGATAGGCGGGGGTAGTAATACTCGCAAACTGCCAGCAGTTCCCGTTGGGCTAGGTCGACCTGCTCCGTGGCGTGCTTGAGTCTCTCCTCTGCCCGCATAATATGTATATTCGGCGAAGTCGTCCCGTCGCCGCCTTCTGGGCGCCCCGCGCCCTCCAGGAGCGCGAAGCGATCCTCCGCCTTGTCTTCATCCACCCTGTGAAGTCCTCTTACAAAATCAAGTAGTACTTCTGGAACAACCGGGTCACCTACCTATTCATCTTCACGACATCCTACGAGTTGCCCAGATATTCTGAGATACTTTCCGCGGAAGGGGGAGACGAGTACCCCTCGCTGATGTCGACGTCGGAGGATGAGATGACATTGAAACATGTAGAAACAAAGGTCAGAAAAAACAGACGTACAGTCACAAGCAAGTGAACACAAACTCACCCGGGGGTCGGCACGTCCCCCGCGCTGGCATGCTGGCGGGAAGTCCCTGCCCGGCCCTGGAAGAGCTTTCCTCGAAGAGTCGCAAAGGATTTTCCCAACCCAGGGCAGGTCGGCGATCACTGAACCAGTGAGGGACAGTCGATGGCTCATGGGGTGGAGGATGCAATATCAAAATCGGAAGGTGAGGGGGGAATCAGTTGGAAAGCAAAGGCGTGGGGTCAAGAACTCACCAGTCGCTAGAGGAGCAGTCATGACCGTGGGAAGGGCAGACCGCGCCACCGAGGGGCTGGCGACCCGCTCAGACACGCTGGGAGGAGTGCCTCGGCTCCATTCCCCCACCTCCGTCCTCGCGAGGCGCCTCCTGCGAAGAAGGAAAAATCAAAATTGGAATAACAGTGACATCAGGTAATCGGCCCGCGTACCTCACGGGTGGCCTCGACACCGGCCGCCGAACTGGATGTAGGGGCGCCGTTCGGGGGAGACCGCCTGATCATCTTCGCCTTCTTGGCTTAAAGACGAGACTGAGCGACCCTCGCGCTAGCTAAGAGGCAACATCTATGACCTGCGCCCGCGTTCCCTCCCTCGCGACCGCTAGACGAGCACACATTTCTTCTGATATGAGCATCGCTCGGCTACAGAAGCAGAAGAACGGGGAATTTCTCCAAGCATGGTGGTATATATATAGCAAGAAGGTGAGACCCACCAAAAAATTCCCTCCAGCTTAGCAGACACTCACCGAACACGTGAGGTTGAATGATTTTTTTCGAGCTTTTTGAAAACTTAAAAAGAGCGGAGATTGTGTCCAACTCAGTGTTCGCCGAGTGAGTCCAACAAGGCAGAAGAGGGGCCCTCAATGTAGCCGGGCCGCATCCGCCAGGTAGGCGGGCGAGCCAGGACAGCCGACCCGCATCATTTCAGTAGGCGGGCGACCCCAGGGGGCAGCCGACTCGCTTCCGCCACACAGGCGGGCGAGCCGCCCGAGCCAGCTCGCCAGCCCGCGCTCGCCCAAGTGGCTATCCGATCAAGTTCGCCGGTCCGCCTCCGTGTAAGGGGAAGGTGAGCCTTAGGAGCCCGGCTCGCACTCACCTAAAGAGAGAGGCGAGCTGCGTGAGCCAGGCCGCGTCCGCCCAGTTGAGTGGCGAGCTGATCCCGATTTCCCCTTATGAGTCGGGTGCTGATATCACATGGTTAATATAATTTGGTCTGCTAAATATGATTAAGTCTGGATTTAGCTCCTCAGAACAGCGGAGTTTTGCAGTTAGCAGATCTCTTTTTGACTGCATACAACCGTTTAGAATAACAGAGTTGAGCTATTGACAGACCAGTTCTAAAAATCTATAAATAGACCCAAGAAAGTACCTCATAAGACAAGCTTTCCAGTTTTCTAATTCCCAGATCTTCTTACGCTTTCTGAGGTGCCCTTAGCTCAGCACAGGCTAAGGAGGGAAAACACTCTAAGATTTTCTGCGTGTGTGGTGTGACCTCCGTGCTGGAGCCTTGAGTCAGTTTTAAGTTCTAAGTCTTTAATCAGTCAAGCTCGTTAGCAGAAGTAAGTGCGCGGTCACCCTTCCCCAAGGGTCCGAACTTCACAGAAGTTGATTTTCGGTTTCAACACTATGCACAAACTCACCTTAAATTAAACAAAACAGGTAGATATCCGCTTAAAATAAAGGATAATTCTATATGTACCTAAAAAATACATAAATACCACAAAAAGTGGGGCCCACACCCCTATTTTCATAGCAAAAACAACCGACCACTATTCCAAACTCTGCAAACTCAGCAAAATTTAATTTAATTTATTGTGTGGGGCCCACTTTTTGTGATTTTTAGGTGAATTTTAGGTGTATGTAGTTCCGTCCTAAAATAAATTTTCATGCAACTAACAACAGTTGGGGAAGTTGATGCTAGATGTAATACAAATGTCGACCGTAAAAAATTCATCATAAAGTTTGTGCAGTCAATAGTAGCTACTTGTCTCAAGGAATACTCTTGAAAGTTATAAACTTAGGCTCTATTTGTTTGAGCGTTTGGGTGCTCCGTTTAGGGCAAACGCCGCCGGAAGGCGGGTAAACAAATGAACCTCCGGCGGCGTTTGCTCCGTTTCCACCCGTCCGCCTTGAGAAACGCCCAAAAAAGCTCCGTTTGGAGCAGCCACCTCCCCCCTCCGTTTCGAACACTCCGTTTCCACCCGCCGGATCGACCGCCACCGCCGAAACAAATGAAGCCTAGGTACTATTTGTTTGGGCGTTTCGGTGCTCTGTTTTGGGCAAACGCCGCCGGAAGGCGGGTAAACAAATGAATCTCCGGCGGCGTTTGCTCCGTTTTCACCCGCCCGCCCGCCCGCCCGCCCGCCTAGAGAAACGCCCCAAAAAGCTCAGTTTGGAGCTACCACCTCCCCTCCGTTTCGAACACTCCGTTTCCACCCGCCGGTTCAACACGCCACCGCGGAAACAAATGGAAGCCTTACAATATGAAATATAAAAATTAAAATTCGAACTCCTGATATTATGAAACAACTTCAACCTAACCACACCTCTATGGCTCTATATAATGATTCTCCAAATCCATCCCTCTCATCCCAAATTTTATTTGGGCCACGGAGAGCTTTGCCCGCTCTTCGTCTGTCCCGCGATTGACGATGGCCGGCGGGGAGGAAGCCGCGGAGCCCGCTGGGTCTTCTTCTTTGGCCAGGTTGATGGAAGAAGTAGAAGCCCAAGAAGGCTCCTATCACCCCTCTTTCCAATGCTGCGTTTGCCTGTAAGTACCGGTTTTCCACATGGCCTTAGCAAATCCGGGTTACTCGGTGATCAATAACTGTAACCTCTTTCAATCCTTTTTGTTTATTATTTTTTTCGGCAATTAATTTGAAGGAACTAGCGGCGGAGGAGTTGTTACGACCTGTTATTGGAAATATTCTCAACTATTTCCTTCTCAAACATTCCCTGCGCAAACTAAGAATGTGTGCATTTTAGGTAGCCTTGATTGATTGTAAATTCCTATAATAATTAGGGATAGATTAGGTAGCTTCTTGATTGCTGATAGGCACCTTGTATGGAGGATTGCATATATCAGCGGCGGATCCAGCAAGTTTTTTTTTGCGTGGGGGCAATGACAAATTATTTATTTTTTGAGAAATACAAGAAAAATTACTATAATCTTATAAAAAATTGTCAAAAATGGACATTTTGAACTAAACTAGTGTTTTGAAAGAAGATAATGCACCACATTATCAAAGTCTTCATCTTCAATTCCTGACCTACTACCACCATTCAGATTCATTTCCAAATCAACATTATCTGAACCCTTGAAATAGAATGAAGAACCTTTATCACAATAGATAGACTGCTGATTGGAATTAAGGTCAAATCCAATTTTGTCAATCGAGTGGAGGCATGAATTCAAATATATGAATTTTAATCAACAATTTCGTTGCTCGACTACAAACATAAGTTCATCGACAAGAATTGAAAACTTAAGTTTTAAAAATGTGAACGAAATTCATACTTTATATTCCAAAATTTGAGAACTCAATATCTGGTTAAATAGTAGGCTTAAAAGGAATCTTAGCAAATAATTCCTTAAACTCAAGTTATGTGACGGTTCAAATGAAATAAGAACAAACTAGCAAAGGGGAAATAATTCCTACAACCCGCCATGTTCATATTTTGAACTTACAGTAAACACAAATAACCTCAAATGCTAAGTAGCTACAAATCGATAAGAACAAACTAGCAAAGGGGAAATATTTTATTGTCTGAACTTGCAGTAAACATCAAATGTCTTAGTGTTTATAGAGATAATTTATTTATTTGTTAGGATAGATAAGATATACAAGATGCTCTCTCTACATACTATTCCAAATAAAAGAGCTCATTTTCGGATGCAAGAACATTGAACCTAGGTTTTCTAATAAAAGAAATGGTTCTATCGGCACAGATCTACAAGAAACTGAAAAGATACATTTAGCTCTACCATTCCAGTGGAAAAAGAAGGTGGGATCGGCGTTTCCTGGAGTAGGAAGGTGGCTTTCTTTTATACCCTGGATCGACGATGGAAACCGTGCTCTGTCGTCGCCAAAGGGGTTTCCATGAGCCGTAGAGGAGTCACTTCCGTCATTAATCAAGCTAGAGGAGTCACACACTGCTTTTGTCGAGCCTAGCAGGAGCGAAGAAGAATATTGTGGAACCCTAGTTTCGCGATAAAAATAAATGTGTGCGACTTCCTATGCTCGGCTTATAGTTGGTCCGCCCATGTATATTGTAGCTAACGAATGAAATTGGGCAGAAGAAAAAAAGAAGGAAAAGCTTTCTTTACAATTTTTCGTTTTGGAATATATTGTTTTTTATCTTGGTATCAGAGGGAGGTTTGTTTCATGACCAGCAATTCAAAGAAAGAGACCGGCGAAGGAATGAATCCATCCCTGCTCTGCACTCTCAACTCGAACGACTGTCTGGGAAATGTCATCCCCCAGGATCCCAGATGCAATTGAATGGAGACAATTATGATGAATGGGCTCACGCTATGCAGATCGCATTAAGAGCCAAAAATAAGCACAATTTCATCGATCGAATGGTGGAACAACTTGGCGAAGATTCCCCCGACTTCGTCGATTGGGGTACAATAAACTCGATGATAGTGTCTTGGATTCTCAATTCAATCAAGTCATCAATGCAATCTACCATTAATTAGTTGGAAGTCGCAAAGAATGTGTGTGATGATATCCAGGAACGATTCGCGGTGGCCAACGACCTTCAGGTGCAACAGATCAAGACGGAGCTTGCGGAATGCAAACAACGAGGGCTTCCCATTGTAACCTATTATGGCCTTATGGGGAAATAAAGCAGTTGTGGGAAGAACTCACAAATTATGACAAGTCTTCGACCTGCCAATGCAGAGGATGCAAGTGCATTCTCACTCCGCGTGTTGACAAAACGCGAGAGGAAGAAAAACTTCATCAATTCTCGATGGGTTTGGATGACGAGATATATGCTACAGCGCACTCCAATATTTTTGGAGCTGAGCTGCTCCCCAACGTGAATAGAGCGTATACTTTGGTTTGTCAAGAGGAGCAGGTGCGAAGCTTAACAAGGGGAAGGAAGAACGGAGTGAACCGGTGAGTTTCGCTGTCCAAACCGACAATGGATCGAAGAAATCTGGATTTAGAAATAAAGATAAATTGGCGGTGTGTTCGCATTGCATCTGTGGAGGACACAATGCTGAAAAATGCTTTCTAACGTGTCGGATACCCCCACTGATGGGGTGATCAGCCAAAGGGGTTTGGAAGAGTGACACCTTGCGGTCGCGAAAATCACTCCTTTGGTCGTGGATGCAGTGGGACGCCTAAGGCTCATTCTGCGCATATAATGGCTCAAGGTCTTTTTCCATCAACAAATGTGGTCAGCGAAGGTGTAGAGCTGAGAGTAATGTGCAGTGGACAGTGGGATGCTCTCTTGAACCTGCTTAATTCATCCAAATTCGTTTACCATGAGAAGGTTTCCGATAAGAATGGTTTGAACTGGATATTTGTTTCAGGAGCGCTTCAACATATGACTGGCAGTCTAGATTATATTACAAATTTAAATACGATCAAGGGCTGTGCCATGCGGTTGCCCAACAATAATCATATAACAACATCAGAGGAATGATCAGTTCGACTGAGAGAAAACATGAGTTCAACAATTATGCTTTATATTCCAAAATTAAATTGCAATTTGATTTATGTATCTCAACTAATTGATGAATTTGATTACAGTATCACGTTCACTAAAACTTATTGTGTTATTCAGAACCCCACTTCGAGGATGGTGATTGGAGCGGGTGAATGATGCAAAGGTCTTTACTATCTTAAGACTGTGGATAGAACTAGAGTATGCAACACGATTTGTGAGGAGTGAGGACACAGTTGATTTGTGGCACAGGAGAATGGGGTATCCACTTGCGAAGATAGTGAGATTGATTCCTGATATTAATCCTGTCATTAATAAAACTCTTGAAAATAAAATTTGTGATGTTTGTTTGAAGGAGAAACAAAATAGATAAGTATTTTTCTGCAGTGATAACAAAACCAGAAATTTTAGAAATGATTCATTGTGATCTGTGGGGACACTATTGTGTAACTACTTGTAGAGCATCTTACTCACCATCGTTGATGATTTTTCAAGAACGGTATGAATCTATTTGCTGTGAGATAAATCCGAAGTAGGCCAAGTTTTTTGAAATTTTATTACCATGATTAAAAGCAGTACAACATGGATGTAAAGATTGGTAGAAGTGACAATGAGACATATTTTACATGCGTGAATAAATATTTTGTTGAAAATAAGATGCTCCATCAGACGCCTTGCATTGCGACACCTGAACAAAATGGACGTGTAGAAAGCAAACATTGTCATATTTTAATTCTGAAGTTGTGGAGAACTTAGGAATGGAAGCTGATGTTATACCCAAACATGTGATTGATGCTAATATGGGAGGCAACTCAAATACGCAAAACAATGAACCGTGGCGTTTGGAGACGATAACTGATCTCGGCGATGAGGCTAAGAAGGATAGGGGAGGTTTTCCTAATACAAAGATTGAAGTAATAGATGCTCCTCTTAGACGGGGTTTTCGACTGAAGCAAAACTCGAAACTTGAGCTGTTTGAAAGATTACGTGACTCAATGTATAAGCCCTTTCACGTTTTCACCCAAAGAAGTTCTATCCTCAGGGACTCCTTATCCTATAGCACATTATGTGAATTGTGATAATTTTTCTATTCATCATAGACATTTCTTAGTAGCAATAACAAGTGGAAGAGTGCCCAAGTTCTATGGTGAAGCTGTTAAAGACTAGCAGTGGAGAGATGCTAGTGGAGAGATGCTATGAAAAGTGAATTTGAAGCACTTGAAAAAATGGTACATGAACAATCGAGAATCTATCTACCACTATGAAAGAAAGCGATGGGTATACAAAATTAAGTATAACTTTGATGGAATTGTTGAGCGGTACAAAGCACAGTTGGTGATTCTTGTTAATAACCAAGTTGAAGGGATTGCCTACGTCAGAAATGTTACGCCGGTTGAAAAAATGGTGATTGTTCACACTTTTCTATCTGTAGCAGTGACAAAAGGCTAGGAACTTCATCAAATGGATGTTCATAATGCTTTCTTATATTGAGATTTAACTGAAGAAGTTTATATGAAGATTCCACAAGGTTTCATAATTTCTCACACGGGGAAGGTGTGCCAGTTGCGCAAGTCCCTTTACGGGCTAAGACAGGCTCCTCGATGTTGGTCTACTAAATTTATGAATGCCTTGAAAGGATATTGTTTCTCTCAATCTCATTATGATTATTCACTGTTCACTTTAAACCAAAATAAAATACAAAATGCGTTTTGGTATACGTTGACGACCTTGTGATTGAAGGAAGCAATGGTGGTGCGTTTCAGATTTTCAAAGCATATTTGTCCAAGTGTTTTCATATGAAAGATTTCGGTGAATTTGAGTATTTTTGGGGGTAGTAGTGATAAGGAATAATGACAAGATCTTTATTTGCCAACAGAATCGTGCATTGGACATTATTGTTGAAGCCGAGTTATTAGGAGCCAAACCAACCATATTTCCAATGGAACAAAATCAACGCTTGACCGTGTCGGAAGGTGCACCGTTGGTGAGTCTTGAACAATATAGAAGGCTAGTCAGACGATTGATTTACTTGATACTCACTTGCCCTGAGTTGTCGTATGGGGTGCATGTCTTGTCCCGTTTTATGCATAAACCGAACTCTACACATTGGGAGACGGTGCTACACATGGTGCGATATCTGAAGGGTTCGCTTGGACAAGATATATTTCTCCACTCCAAGTTCAATTTACAATTATATGCGTATTATGATTCCGATTGAGCAAGTTGTCCGTTGACAAGAAGATCAGTAACCAAATATTTCTTTTTATTGGGAAACTCTCATATTGCCTAGAATACCAAGAAGCAACATATCGTATCAAGATCATCTGCTGAAGCGGAATGTAGATTTATGGTAGCGGTTACATGTGAGTTGAAACAGTTAAAAGGATTGTTGGAGTCTTTAGGAGTTTTGCGCTCTAATCCTATGAAACTCTACTGTGATAGTCAATCGATACTGTACATGACTTTGAATCCCGTGTTCCATGAGCTTACGAAACACATAAAAGTGGATTGTCATTTTGTACAAGATGAGGTTCAAAGCCGAAATATTGAAATCGTGTTCATGCAGAGGTCCAAACAGTTGGTAGATATACTCATGTACTAACAAAGGCTCTTGAGAAACAACAATTTGAATATATTATGGGCAAGAAGGGCGTTCGCGATCTTCACGTCTCATTTTGAGGGAAGGTATTGGAAATATTTGAGAATATTTCCTTCCCAAACATTCCCTGTGCAAATTAAGAATGTGTGTATTTTAGGTAGTCTTCCTTGATTGTAAATTCTTATAATAACCAGGGATAGATTAGGTAGCTGCTTGATTATGCATTCCTAAATTATTAGAAATAATTTAGGAAAATTTTGATTGCTGATAGGCACCTTGTATGGAGGATTGTATATATATTGTAGCTAACAGATGAAATAGGGCAGAAGAAAAAAAGAAGGAAAAACTTTCTTTGCAATTTTCGTTCTCGAATATATTGTTTTTATCTCCTGTTATTCTACTTTTTTGACTTTTAAACTTGGTATTCGACGAATGAATCAAGAAATGAAAAGAAGCATATGATTTAATTTAACAAATTTTAACTTATGTATGGATTATTTAAGATATTTTTGCGTGCTTTTAAATCTCTTATAGTAAGTTGAATGTGCTGGAAATTAGGATAAAAATGTGTTGAGGATAACGAAGTAAAAATGATAGGCTTAGGTTTACATGGATAAAAAATGTTCAGAATTATAAACGGTGATTTGGCTTGTTGTTGTATTTAGCTTATTATGTCATTTAGTATTATAGTATGTTTTGTTTATTATTTTATTCGTGTTGATATTCGCTTCATTAAAAAAATTTCAGTGTAGTCCTAATATTACTTCCCCTCAGTTATTATTTGAGCTTTAATTTATTGTTCCATGTAGAGTAATTATATTATATGTAGCAGATTTCTGTATTGAATTGCATAGCTTAGAATCTTCATATCCCTTTTACTTGATTTTAAAGACCTGCTTTATCTTACTCAGTGCTTCTCTCGATGTGACCTTGGTCTGCCAAGTTGATTTTTATTGATGCGAGGACATCGACCCCTAAGACCTCTCTATTCATCATCCCAACTCCACCATAAGAACTATTGGACCTTACCTCACTAATAACTGATCCACAATTCTTGCCTCGTCCTTCTCTTTGCTCAATTCCAATTTTCACGATATATACTTTCTGGTTATGAAGAACAAGCTCTTCTCCCGTTCGTTACCCCCATGGATTCTGCCCTCTTGCCCTTAGCTGTCTCCACTGTCCTTGCCATGATATCAATTCCTTCCACCATTGAGAACCTCATGCTCATTGTTTATCAACCCTTGGACATGCAAATTCCTCATTTTTAGTACTCCTACAGGCAATCCCCTTTCACCTGCTTCAATTTATGGAACCACATTCATCATTTTGGCGAATAATATTCTAGTTGGAAACCTCTACAGACAAACCATGTTTCAACACCATTAAAAGGTGCGGCAAGTGTAGAACTTAGTCTCGGTAGTGGTCGGAGTGGGTCAACCTTCGCCCTCACCTTCCAACGATCCTCTTTGGGAGACTCCACAACAAAAATGCTATTATGAGTCGGCTTTATCATCTTCCCGATAGTTTTGAAGGGGGCCTTCTTGTTCCTTGACAACCATCTCTATACCTTAGTGGCGAGCTTGATCACATCCACCAGAGATAGATATGACCAGAGCTTCACCACATCAACAATCTATTGGTTCAGTCCAGCCAGTAATCTAGCTTCACTGTGAAGGTCTCCAACTCCCCCGACACACTTGTCCACACTCGGACCTGACTACCTCAAACCATGTAGCCTCTTATACAATTCCTGCATTTAGCTAGTCAACACAAATTGACTAGTCATCAATCACCAACTCCATTCATCTCTCTTACCCTCTCTTTGTCAGTCATCAAAATTTTCCAACAGAAGTTCGTATACATCTTCAACTTCAGAACAACTATGTTGTATTGTTTTCATTTGAGCGTCCTTTATAATTGAAAATGCAATCTAGTACTTTGAGTCACTCCATGAATTCATCTGATGCCGACTTGCCCCTAAACTCAGTTATTTTAACTTAAATGTCATGTCTCAGCCTGTCTTCTCTCCTAAGAGGCCAGTGTTCTCTCATAGTTTGGCCACTGCCTATTGAAGCAGCCTCATAAAAGGAATCTCAACTGCTTTTTCACCTGAGATGTCACGATCAACTATCCAACCTCTTCTTTTAATTCTGGGTCTAACTCGAGTATGATTTTGTTCCCGTGGAGTTGGGCCCATCTGCTCCCTCAACTCTGCAAAACCATGTAGCATTTGAAGTTGAGCTTGCTCTAACGCGCCATGCAGTGGAGCTGCCATCACGAAGAGAACATGTCTTCCAACAATCCTCTCAAGATTCCTTTAATCAAAATCATCAAACCTTCCAAATTTACTCTACAACCTGTCTTCATACCAAATGATATATTAGAGGGGGTTGGTTAAAAGAGCAATCCTTACTCTAAAATCTTAAACTTCATTTCACTAATTTCTCCCTCAATACTAACAACATAAAATGAGTGCTATACTCTATAACAGTTAATGATAACCCTTAAAAATCTACTCAGATAGTAGTCCCAATAATGAACGAAAAATGCCTAAAAGAACTGTCTAGGAAGTCCCATTTTTTCAGCAGGTTCGAAGGACCAAGGTGCAATACACCACTTCCAATAGAAAGCATGATTAATAGTACAAAACGAAGAAGAGTCATATCAAAAACCTACTTGAAGGATCTGTTCTAGAGCAAAAAAATGTGCATGAATTGATGAAAAATGCCTTGGTCTTCTCAAAACAACAATAACAGATTCACATAAACTTCATGATAGTGTCTTGAACATCTATGACCATTCACACAACAAAAATAGTCTCCAAACTATTGCAAAAAACATCATTCAAGTTTAAACAACAACCAAAATCTTGAAAGAATTAGAACTAGGTTGGGGATGGAAGATAGAAATTCGTCACCATTAGAGGATAAGGTTGCCCGACACCGCCAATGTATAAGAGCTCTCACCACGCTTGAATGGATGCCAAATTATAAGAGTGGGATGGAAGAGTTGCTTCTAGGAGCGACACTATTTAACTCGAAAGTTCAATGATTCTTCAATGTCCCCCGCACTACCTAGCCGGCGGGACTTAACCAAAGTCACATTTGCAAAATCAAAACAACCCCATTCCCATTGTTGCAAAGCTAAATATTAGAGTTAACCATTACAAAACAACATATGTTTGATTTTAAAATATAAATACAATGCAAAATCTTTATGAAATAAAACCTAGAGATTTCATGACATATTTTGAACCCTAAGGGGCAACAAAATGTTGTTGTGTCCGCACCAATTAGCATCGTTGGTGCTCCAAATTGCTTTTCGTGCGCTTAGGAATGAGCTCTGAAGCTCCACCATAATCTTACCCTAGAATTGATTCAACCTCCGTCATTTTTGAGGACACGTGATATATCATCACACATCAGTTATCTTTTTCGTTCTTATTTTACTTCATCCTATATCATGTATGTTTTTTATTTTCCTAGTCAGCAATCTCGTTTTGAGTTTTTCGGCTCATCGGTTTGCCCACCCGATGAGAGCTTGAATAAAAGGTCTGGTAATTTTAGGTAGTTAGGAGTAGATTTAGGGTTTTTCGGCTCATCGGTTTAGGTCGGTTTGACCACCCTAAACCTTAGGACGAAAAAAAAACAAGTTTAAAGTATTTAAGGACTCATAAGTGTAAATTGAAGAAGATTCAAATTAAGAATTATTAAAATAAATATTATTTGGAAACTTTGGAAATACATATAAGGAAGTATTACTTGAAGAGGATTATTTGGAAAGATATAAATATATCATTTGAAATTACCTCAAATCATGACCACCGTGAAGAATATTTGTTTGGAAAAAATATCATTTTTGAAATTACTTCAAATCTTTGGAAAGTTGTATTTGGAAATAGTCGATTGGAAATTTAATTATGGCAAAAGACAATTTGCTATTAAAGGACCAACATGAATGAGAAAAGGGGTTCCAGATAGAGCAGAGAAATGACATCTCGTTTCTCTACAAGTGCCGACCACTTTTGCCCGTTCCATCTTGCTGACTCCTCCCAAGCCCTGTTCCAACATTCAACAACATCAGATGAAGAGATTGGGCGCTCTCCCGCTGCCACCCTAGTTCTCGACCTCCACCGACGAAAAGCTACCGAGCATCGACAGCCGTCGTTCACGCCGTTCCTTTGTCGTTACAGCGTATTATGTCCTTCCAACTATCGATTGGGTGTCGTCAACTTCGCCTCTACTTTTCGATACCCACCCGAGGTTGTTTATGTTTGTCATTTGTCATCGACTTTGACTCTTTCGTCCGACAACTTGCCGATTGACGTTGTTCCAACTTTGCGTGATGGACTTTGTGCAGACCACCTCCTCTGTCGTATCCTCGCAGTATCCTTACTCGGTTTTATTAGCTTAAAATTATGCACTCTACTTAAATAATCATAAGCTTGCCTCAAACGTTTATACTTCTTTTATTATCATTATTCATAAATTATTTTTGTGTTTTTGCTTGTGGTTGATCGGATCTCGCTACGATTCAATTACTAAAGACTCTCGAGGGGTCGTACTCTAATAACAATTAACAACTTTAGCGAAGTTTGTCATTTGAGAGTGATTTTGAGACACGAATTTTCGGTTTGGCCCCTTTTGGCCTACTTCTGTCAAAATTATTTGCATAAAAATATCTTATTTTCAAAAACCTAATTTTGATCTACATCAAAAATCTTCGTTTTGTTGAAATCTCCCTTCAGAATGCTTCACACATCTTCTTCTTCACCTCCTCCGAGCTGCTTTGACGCATCCTGGAATATATCACAATGGGAGGAGTTGAGCCCGTTTCTGGTGGTACTTGGGCAAATTACACATCAGAAACAATATATGTTGCAGTTTTTCCTTTTTCATGTTTCTTCTCAAAATTCTCAAGGCATTCTGGGAAATTCATTTGTTTTGCAGAATGCAATATAAAATTCAGTAGTTGCATGGTTATGGACAGTCAAAATTGATAACCACCTTTTTTTTTTCTTCTCCATAATGATAGCTTTTTATAGTGAAGTCCTCTCTTGCCCCTCACGCACATAATCCTATCTTCGAGGTTTACTACATCCATGTGTCATTCTGTAATTTATCTATTATTTTTTCTTGGACTGTGCTCGTTTACCAGTAATAGTTTTAATTGACCTAATATCACATCAATGTAGATGACAACTCCATTTTCCATTTTGACTATTATGCGGAATAAGTGCCGGTTACGCCCCCAAACATGACTCAATTCTTTGGGGCGTACATACGCTCGCAGGCGAAAGACGAAGACAGACGGCAACGGGACTGCGGTTCAGCCCCCACTCTCTAATTCGGCGGGTTGGGGGGCTGAACCACCCCGGTTCAGCCCCGCTTGGGAGGGGCCGGCCGGCCCCTCTTGGACCGGGAATATATATACCCGGGGCTCTTCGTGTGGAGGCAGGCAAGAGTATTTCCAGGTATCTTCTTTCTTCCTCCTTCCTAACGCTAATCCCTCTTTAGCTTTCTCCTTTGCCTCCACTTTTCTAGTTTTCTCCTAACATTTGGTATCAAAGCATTCGCTTGTCCACCATGGTTAACACACGCACGCAAGAAGAAATTACTCGACTGGAAACCCTAGAAGAAAACTACGTCGGCTTGACGAACTCGGTGGCCGCCATTGAGGAGGAAATGAGGGTTTCAACGCAGTGACTGGAAGAATGGATCGACACCAGAATGAAGGAGATCAAGGCGCCGTTAGCTCAAAATCTGAAAGGGAAGACGACGACGCACGAAGAGGCCGACGGACTATAAAATCAGGTCGCCGAAACCTATGCATCGCAACATCCGGGTCCGCAGGCGGGGGAAATAGCGGGATCGGCGGATACCACGCGTACAAGAGCAGGATCGAGCGGATCGGGAGCCGGCACCTTCGGCGGCATCGCAACGACGTGGGGGAACCACGGAGCGTCGCCGGTGGCCGGATCGACCCCCATCTGGGCGGCGGACTTCGGCACGGGGCCTTCTCCCTGGGCGCGACACCACGGTGAGCAGGGGGACTACGTCATGGGCCGTCCGCCCGGGATACGGCCGGACGGCGAGCGAGGAGGGGCCGAAAGGGCTCCCGGAGGACCAATGAGAGGGGCGAGGGGCATCTTGCCTCCACCGCATGGAGTTGGCCCTCCAGGGGGCTACGGAGCCGGCGCTCCTTGGGGCAGCCAACCATTTCAGGGCTACCCGAGCGCCAACACCGGTCCGATGGAGCCGAGACGACCGACATGGAATGGGCAAGGGCAAGGTTGGCACGACCAAGCCGCTCCGCGAGCGTACATGCCTCCTAACCAAACACGCATGAATTTTTCAAGGTTCAGCGGAGGGGACGCTTTAGAGTGGGTACAAAAGGCTGAGCTTTTTTTCAGTTATCAGGAGGTGTCAGAGGTCCAATGAGTGCAGCTATCATCGTTTCACTTGGAGGACGACGCCTTTCAGTAAGCGCATTGATTTCTGAGGGGCAGAGATTACGTGTCCTTGACTGATTTCGTGGAAGGGTTCACCGCCCGATTCGGGCCACTGGAGTTTGAGTACTTTGAGGCCCTTTTGCAGAAGTTGCGACAGAGGGGAACCGTGATGGAATACCAGACCGAATTAGAGAAATTGGCAAATCGGGTGCACCGGGAAGAGAAGACGTTGCTCGACTGTTTTGTTTCAGGAATGAAGGAGCACTTGCGTGATGAGGTTCAGGCCTATATGCCCCGCAGTCTGAATCATGCCATCAGCCTGGCTCGCATACAGGAAGAGCGGTACAGTCGGCCGCGGACGAGCACCACGAGGAAGCCCGCGACTACCCAGACAACTGTACGGAGAGAGACGCCGACGACCAACAAGCCATCTGTAACACGACTATCGTGGGCCGAGCTACAGACAAAGAAAGAGAAGGGCCCATGTTTCAACTGCGATGAGAAGTTTGCCAATGACGAGGTCGTACCCGGGGCAGAGTCAGAGGAGGACTTGGACTTGACCAAGTTCAGTGTTTCCATGCAGGCAATGAAGGGATGCAACAACCATGGTCTGAACAGCTCTACTATCAAGGACAAGTTTTTTATTCCCTTGATCGAGGAACTACTAGGCGAATTGCACGACGCTTGCCTTTTCATCAAACTCGATCTCCGTTCGGGCTACCATCAAATTTGGAGTGCGCGAGAACATACACAAGACAGCCTTTCATACTCATGATGGGCACTATGAATTCTTGGTGATGCCCTTCGGGCTCACCAACGCACCGTCTACATTCCAAGCAGTGATGAACGAGATCTTCCGGCCGCTCCTCCGTCGTTCAGTGTTGATATTCTTCGATATCATCCTCATCTACAGTTCCAGTTGGGAGGAGCATGCGGTCCATGTCGAGCATGTTTTCACCCTCCTCCGCCAGCACCAGCTGTATGCTAAATAGTCCAAGTGTTCGTTCGGGCAGAAGGAAGTGGAGTACCTGGGACATTTGGTATCCGCTAGTGGGGTCAAGGCGGACCCTAAGAAGATCGAGAGCATGCTATCGTGGCCCCGTTCACATACGGTCCGAGCGCTACGGGGGTTCCTTGGGCTTAAAAGATATTACAAGCGCTTTGTCAAAGACTATGACAAGACCGTTAACTCAGATATTACAGAAGGACGCCTTCCATTGGTCGGCTGAGGCGGAGGCAGCTTTCCAGTCCCTTAAAGGGGCCATGACGACCACTCCGGTGCTCGCTCTTCCTGATTTCACCAAGGAATTTGTCCTGGAGACGGACGCGTCCGGCGTAAGAATTGGCGCGATGTTGATGCAGGAGGGGCGACCCCGAACATTCTACAACAGGGCGTTAGCATCCAGTACTCTAGGGCTCTCCACGTATGAGAAGGAGATGTTGGCGATCATCCACGCGGTGGCCTTGTGACGATCGTACTTGTTGCGGCGACATTTCAAAATCCGCACAGACCGTCAAAGCTTGAAGCACTTCTTGGATCTGCGGTTCTCTACTTCGCTTCAGCAGAAGTGGGTGACGAAGCTGTTGGGATATGATTATGAGATCCTTTACCGGCATGGTAAGGAGAACGTGGTTGCCGACGCCTTATCACGTCTACCAGAGAGCACTACCGCCCAAATTTCCGGGCCCCTGCTCGACTCGTTAAATGATGTTCAAGAGGAGATCATGCGGGACCCCGCACTGCGAGCCATGATGGAGGCTCTTCGACAAGGGCAGATCACTACGCCAGGCTATCAACTACATACCGATTGTATTATCAGGGGCGGGTGTTCATTCCGCCCAACTCGGCTTGGAAGACGGTCATGATGCACGAGTTCCATTCATCGCCATCAGGTGGACATGCAGGAATTCTCCGTACCCTTCAACGAGCACGGGCTAATGTTTTCTGGACGGGATTACGACGCGACATTCAACATTTCGTGCAACAGTACGAGGTATGCCAACGTCAGAAATACGAGACGACCTCTCCAGCTGACTTACTGACACCTCTGGAGATCCCGCACCACATTTGGGAGACAATGTCAATTTATTTCATGGGCGACAAGCTCTCCAAGTATGGCCATTTCTTGGCTTTGAGCCACCCTTACACCGGCGAGTCAGTTGCCGATCTCTTTGTTTGATAGATTGTTCATCTCCACGGCATTCCGCGAGCCATCATTTCAGATCGGGATCCGACTTTTGGCTTACATATTTTTTCAATAAAATACTGAAGTAAAAGAGGATGCCAGACCAATGAAGAGAAAGTATCTTGGTAGCTTTGTATAAGAATAAATGAGAGATACAAAATTGTGTTAATTACAGAGGAATTAAATTGATGAGTCATAGCATGAAACTATGAGAACAAGTAATAGAAAGAAGATTAAGACGAGAGGCTAACATCTCAGAGAATCAATTTGGATTCATGTCAGGGAGGTCGACCATGGAAGCTATGCATCTCTTGAGGAGACTCATTAACAACTATCGAGAAAGAAAACAAGATTTGCATATGCTGTTTATTGATCTTGAGAAGGCTTATGATAGAGTTGCAAGAGAGATCTTATGGAGAGTCTTTGAAAAGAAAGATATAAATGTATCATATATTGACATAATCAAAGATATGTATACAAATTCATTGAGAAGGGTTAGGACATCTGGAGGATTAATACAGGAATTCCCTATCATTGTTGGATTACATCAAGGTTCAACTTTAAGCCCTTATCTCTTTACCCTTATCTTAGATGGGTAGACATATCCAACAAGCAATACCTTGGTAAATGAGACGCTCGAGGGTGTAAATACAAAACTTGAATCTTGGCGAGATACTTTAAAAAAGAAGGGTTTTAGGTTGTGCAAGACACATAGTATATGAGCTTAACTTTAGCAGTACAGGAAGGACAAATGATTTTGTTATTAAGTTGAGTGATCAAGATATTTTCCACAATGAGTGTTTTAAATATCTTGGATCGATAGTTCAAAAAGACGGGGGTATTGATAAAGATGTGACACAGATTCCAAGCGGGTTGGTTGAAGTGGAGAGGCGCGTCTAAGATCTTATGTGATCGTAAAGTACCACTAAAACTTAAGAGCAAGTTTTACCTTGCTGCAATTAGACCCACGATGCTCTATGGTTCTGAGTGCTGGGTAGTGAATTGTATACATGAAGCATG
The DNA here is from genome assembly GCA_039583875.1 of Platanthera guangdongensis. Classification (NCBI taxonomy): domain Eukaryota; kingdom Viridiplantae; phylum Streptophyta; class Magnoliopsida; order Asparagales; family Orchidaceae; genus Platanthera; species Platanthera guangdongensis. The sequence continues at coordinate 199,118,623 of CM077159.1, forward strand.
AACAAAAAATGAGAGTTGCGGAGATGAGAATGCTTAGGTAGATGTGTGAACACACGAGACTGGATAAAATTAAGAATGAATGTATTAGGGATAGGACAGGAGAAGCACCAATTGCAGAGAAGATGCGAGAAGCTCGACTAAGATGGTTTGGACATGTACAAGGGAGATCATTAGAGGCACATGTTAGGCGTTGTGAGAGTCTAGTCACTAGGCATGTTAAATGAGGGAGGGGTAGACCAATAAAGAATTGGAATGAAACTATACGAAAGACATGGTGTACTTAGACATTAGTGAGATTATGACAAAAGATAGGGCACAATGACAACAAATGATCCATATAGCCGACCCCACTATGGTGGGATAAAGGCTTGGGTGTTGTTGTATTTAAAGAGGACTTGACATTTGGACTTGATTTGGTCCAGCTAGTGCAATTATTTCATGTGATGAGGTGGTTTTAAACTTTGGCTTGACATTTACAGTGAAGTAGGCGTAATTTCACTGTAGAATGGCACCTGTTATGCCTTATGCGGTGCTTTAGGGTTCTGGCACGCTGTGGATTCAAGTCAGTTTTACCGACCGCGCCGCTCATTTAGCGATATGTACTCGCCTGCCCTTTCTCTCCCCCGTATTCTCCCATTCTGACATTTCTCTCTACGCTAGGCTCGACGAAAGCAACACTCAACTATTTACCCTTTTTCTTCTTCTCGTTCTCTCCCCCCTTACTATACTGCCGCCGTTGCTAGCTTGCCTTGCCATTGTTGCTCTGCGCCGCTCCTGCTACCATTGGGCTGCACGTTGAGTTCTGCTAGGGCTTCATTCTTTCTCTCTTTCTTCCTCCTAGCTCTTGGCTTTCTCCATGACCTTGAATTGTCCTCTCTATTTAGCGCTCCTAGTGGCGACTGGCGTACTCCAGTTGTTAGGATCCCTTTCATCACTATGGTGAGTAATATTCAGGCTATAATCCAAAGACAAATTGAGTTTCTGAACAATTCTTGCTAGTGGGAATTAGGAATTATGTATTTGCATGTATCGTGTAAAATTCGACTTTTGTTTTTGTTAGAGAAGCCCATTTGACAAAAGCCCATTTTGTATTTTTTGTTGTTATTTCTCTCTTCTCTTTAGTCCCACATCATGTATAAGACCTTCTTCTCTCTCTCTCTCTCCATCCTATAAATATGTACTCATTCTTTGTATTTTAGATAAGTGAACATATCTACAGGGTTCCTTTTTTCATCTCTACATGGTATCACAGCGAGGTTCCGGACTCCTGATCTCTATCCGCCTGTTTTGATCCTCTGCGGCCTGCTCGTCTACCTGCTGCGGCCTGCTGCGACCTCCGTTGGTTCAGCGGCCTGCTCCTCTACATCCGCTTCCTCTTCTTCACCGTGGTTCCACCCTCCCACTCCAGGCTTCTTATAGCCAGTTCTCTCCTTGTACCGTGGGGCCCACTTCTCCCTATAATTCTCATTCTATCTGCTGCCTCTCTGCAGTCCGCTGCAACCTTCTGCTCTTCTCCCTGCGGGCTTTCTTCCAGTCCGCTCTCTTCTCCCTGCTCGCGGACTGTTCCCGGTCGGTGTTTTTCCCTCTTGCGGACTGCTCCAGTCCGCCACGGCCCTGTTCTCCCCACTGTTCTCGCTCAGCCCGCTGCGGCCTCCTCTTACTCGCCGCGACCTGTTTCTACTCGCCGCGCTCTGCCTCTTCTCTACTCACTGGCTCTTCTTGACCGCCGCGCTCTGCTATCTGCGGCCTTCTTGTCGCTGGAGTCCTGCTCGCGACCTCTTCCTCCTGTGGCCTCTTGCTCTGACCGCTACGTGGTTTTCGGGCTCCGCCTTTGGTCGCGGCCTCCTTGCCGCTGGTGTCTTCACATTGTGACCGGGCGGTCTCCCTTCTAGTCGGGCGACTTCCCTACCCGTGCGGCCTCCTCTCTTGCCGGTCTTTTCTCCTAGCCTCAGTTCGTCGTCATGGCCTCTTCTGCTGACTCTACCGGCACATTAGTTTCTCCTGCTGACCGCCCAACCTCTCTTCTGGATGTACGTGATGAGCTCCGGATTACTACTATCTCTCTGACCGGTAAAAAGAATTTTGTGGAATGAGCGCACTTTGTTCGCCGAGTCCTACAATCGAAGGGGTTTCTTCATCACTTGACTCAGGTTGTTACCGGTACTCCTACTGACGACTGGTTACGCAACGATGGTCGTCTGCAGACATGGATCCTTAACTTTCTTGATGGCGAGTCTTATCGCCTGACCATGTACCACGAGACGGCTAAGGGCATGTGGGACGAGCTCCATACCCTCTACTCCGACAAAGATAGTCTCCACCATTTGTATGACATTATCACTGCACTTCAGGCCCTGGATATGGTGGGGCAACCGATCTGACCTCCTTTGTTGCCCAGGCTCGGTCTCTGGTCGAAGCTTGGATCCAACATCAGTCTCCTACTGTGGACCTTGCTGCCCAACGTGCCCAGAAGGAAGCTTTTGGCATCGCCATGATGATGGCTCGGGTCCCGCATCACCTTCACAGTGTGCAGGCTCAGATCCTCTCCTCCACAGTTACCCCGTCCTTCTCGGATGTGTGCTCGATGCTTCTCAAGGTCTCCCCGCCTTCGGATTTTTCTGGACCTCCTTCTCCGGCCCTGATCCAGCAGGCCCCTGTACCTTTATTGTCTCTCCCTCCTTCAGCCCGTGGGGGCCGTTCTAATTCTCGGGGACGTGGCCTGGGTGGCCGGCCGCGACCTAAGTGTTCTTTCTGCGGCAAAGACGGGCATCTTGAAGCTACGTGCTATCGCAAGCATGGTCGTCTTCCTCGTCCGCATGCCTCTGTTGCTGCCACCGACTCCTCCCACTCGTAATTACCTCGACGAGGTTCTCCTTCAGCTCCAACATCTTCATGGCCTGCTCAGCCGCCCGCCGACCTCGGTTACCTCCGCTGCCTCCATCTCCAATGAATGTATTGCCTGCCTCTCCACTGGCCCGCGATGGATCATCGATTCCGGTGCCACTCATCACATCACCTTTGTTCGCCTGCCTCAGTACTTGTCTTCTCCTCACCCGAAGTACATCACTGTGGCCAATGGGGTCGCTGTCCCTGTCTCTGGCTGTGCTGATATTACACTCGTCTCCTTCCTTCTCTTGCGCTCGGCTATTCATGTTCCGAGCTCTCCTTTCAATTTACTTTCTGTTGGTCGCCTTACGACTGACTTAAATTGCTCCGTGATATTTACTTCTTCTTCTTTTCTGATACATGATCAGCAGACGCGGACTATCATTGGTAGGGGCGACTGCAGAACAGACTCTACCTTCTTGATGACTCTCCTACTCTCCTCGCATCTGTCTCCTCTTCAGATTGGCATCGACGTCTTGATCTTGCTCCTCTTCCCGTCCTTCAGAAGGCTCTCCCGGATGTATCTCTTCCTGCTTTTCAGTGTGAAACCTGTATTTTTGGCAAGCAACCACGTTTATCTTTTCCTTCTTATTGTACTCGGAGCTCTGCTCCTTTTGTTTTAGTACACTCCGATATATGGGGTCCGTACAAGATTACTAGTATTTTTGGCTACCGTTATTTTCTGACATTAATCGATGATTATTCTCGCATGACATGGTTGTATCTCCTTCGTGATCGTTCTGAGCTTCCCAGCGTATTTCGGGCCTTCATTCTTGAAACTCGCACTCAATTCTCTGCGCCCAATCAAACTATTCGCACTGACAATGCGTGCGAGTACACTGACCATGACTTCGCGACCCTCTGCTCCGAGTTTGGGGTTATTCACCAAACATCTTGTGCATATACCCCACAGCAGAATGGTGTCTCCAAACGCAAGAATCGTCACCTCCTTGATGTGACTCGCTTTCTTATGCTTCAAATGCGGGTTCCCAAACCATACTGGAACTTTGCGCTCTCCACGACCTGTTTTCTTATTAACCGTCTCCCGTCCTCCGTCCTCCAAAATGCTACTCCCTTCAGCCTCCTCTTTCCCTCCACTCCGGCCTTTCCTCTTACTCATCGTATTTTTGAGTGTACATGCTACGTTCACCACCTCGGTCCATCTACCGACAAGTTGGATCCCCGTACAATCAAATATTTCTTTGTGGGCTACTCGCGCACTCAAAAGGGCTATGTGTGCTATTCGCCCACTACCCGCAAGGTGACCGTTTCTGCGGATGTCACTTTCCGGGAAGATCTTCCCTTCTTCTCTGCTCTGGATCTCGCTCCTCTTCCGAAGCCCGTTGTGCGCCCTGTCATCTCTGTTCCCCGGTCTCCGCCCTCCCCACATCCTGCCCAGCCTCCGGTCCTTCCCCAGCCACCTGTCATCCGGGTCTATTCTCGTCGCTCTCCTCGTTCCATTGCCCCACTGCAGTCGGCTTCGACCTCTGACGCACCGCAGCTTGCTGCTCCGGCTCCAGCCTCCACCGCTCATCCTATGGCGAATTATATATCTCTTCATCGCCTTTCACCATCACTTCTTCACTTTGCCATATCGTTATCCTCTGTTTCTGTCCCAAACTCTGTGCAGCAGGCGCTTCAGCATCCTGGCTGGCGGGCTGCCATGGTCGATGAAACGACGGCCCTCTGGGCCAACCAGACCTGAGTTCTTGTCCCTTTACCTCCCGGTCAGCAACTTGTTGGGTGTAAATGAGTTTTCGTCATCAAACATGCTTCGGATGACACTGTTGACCGTCTGAAGGCCCGCCTGGTGGCCCGTGGCTTTACTCAACAACAGAGCCTTGATTATGAGGAAACTTTCTCTCCGATGGCCAAGCTCAACACCGTTCGTGTCCTGCTCTCCGTGGCTGTACATCGCCACTAACCCCTTCATCAGCTGGATATCAAGAATGCGTTCCTAAATGGTGATCTTCAGGAAACAGTATACATGCACCAACCGCCCGGGTTTGAGACCACGGGGGAGTCTCGTATGTGTGTTCTCAAAAAATCCATCTATGATCTCAAACAATCCTCTCGGGCGTGGTTTGACAAGTTCAGCAAGGTTGTTCAGGACATGGGCTTCACTCGAAGTTCCGCAGACTTCTCCCTATTCACTCGACACCGGGCAACTGGAACGTTCCTTCTGCTGGTTTATGTTGATGATATCCTGCTCACTGGGGATGATTAAAAGGGGATTCACGCGGTCAAACAATATCTTAGCAGTGTGTTTCAGACCAAAGACCGGAGCATCTTTGCTACTTCCTCAGTCTTGAGGTGGCACAACGTCCAGATGGGCTTGTCCTCTCCCAACGAAAGTATTGTCTTGATCTCCTCAAAGATGCTGGGCAGTCGGGTTGCAAGCCAGCTACTACTCCGATGGAGGCAAATCACAAGCTTTGTGCTCATGCCTCTGATGATGATCTGCCTCTTCAGAACCCAGAATACTATCAACGGCTTTTGAGAAAATTGATCTACCTAACGGTCACGGGGCCTGATATATCGTTCGTTGTTGGGATTGTCAGTCGGTTCATGCATGCTCCCCGGGTTTCTCATCTACAGGCGGTTGAACGGATTCTCCGATACCTTAAGGCAGCTCCGGGTCAAGGTCTGGTTTACAAAACCTCCATCTCTACTCCAGCATTAGTTGCATATTCAGATGCCGATTATGCTGTCTCCCTGGACGATCGGCGGTCCACCAGTGGATTCTGTACATATTTTGGCTGAATACCGATCGATGACATCGGTTGTCTCAGAACTCACATGGCTCGAAAGCCTCCTTGCTGACCTGGGGGTAAGACTTCCTCCATCTGCTGTTCTATTTTGTGATAGTCAAGCGGTCATACACATTGCAAAGAATCCGGTATTTCACGAGCGCACAAAACATATCGAGGTAAACAGTCATTTTATTCGGGAGAAAGTTCAAATGAAGAAACTTGAATTAAAGCATGTACCAGACACTGATCAAGTTGCTGACATTCTCACGAAGGCTTTATCAAGTACCTTATTTTACCAGTGTTTGTCCAAGCTGGGTGCATATGACTTGTATGCTCCAGCTTGCGGGGGAGTGTTAGAGAAGCCCATTTGACAAAGGCCCATTTTATATTTTTTATTGTTATTTCTCTCTTCTCTTTAGTCCCACATCATGTATAGGACCTTCTTCTCTCTCTCCATCCTATAAATATGTACTCAGTCTTTGTATTTTAGACAAGTGAACATATATACATGGTTCTTTTTTTCATCTCTACAGTTTTTTAATTTAACAATTGATAATTTGAAATGCATTGCTTATTCTTTAGCCTGTTTTAGGTTTTACACATGAAATATAGGTACAAAATTATATGTAATTGATTCTGTATTTTTGTAATCCTCTATTCTCTAATATCAGACATTTTGCCATTGCAGGGATCTACTGTTCAAGCCTGTTGTTCTTGGTACGAATGTATTCAGTTGGATCTAAATTTAGTGGACATTGTCATCTTCACCAGACTAATGAACTTTCTCTTGTCCAGCGTGTGGTCACATGTCCTGCTTTTGGTGCGTGCATAAGGCCATGCATGGTTTACGAGCATCCTATTGTGCTATATGCAGACAGCCCTACATTCACTTCCCTAACATATGTGAGCTACTTCACATTTTGGTCTTGAAAATGGAACCTGTAGCCTACAAAAGAAGGGAAAAAGAAGTCCTAGGTGAGTTGCTGATGTTATATAACAGCTTAGATTTTCTATCACCTTATCAGTTACTTCTTTAAATCATTTGTTCTAACTATGAACTTTAGAACTTTACTTTTCCATCTAGAGTATAGTTGGCGATTATATTTTTTTTCTAAACTGAGGTCTTTTTATGCATCCGTTTATTGTTTGCTAATTTAGGAAGATGGTAGTCATGCCTTTGATATTTTTGAAATTCTAAGAACAAGCATGGGAGGTAGACCACATGACTTTGAGATTAGGAAACATCATTTTCAAGCCAAGGATGATCTACTCTGTGATGAAAATACAATTAAATGAGAGAAATTAGATAGTTTATTCGTCTACTATAGGAGATATAAATAGAAGATCCGAATACAAATAAAGGTAGCCCGTAATGGGGGACTAAACCTATTCCAGAAAATACGTCAATAAACCAGAAAATACTTCAATACTCCCCCTCATGCTGACACGAATAGATCAAGCAAGCCCAACTTGCCACAGGTAGAGAGGAGTCTAGAAGGCCCAACCGCCTTGGTGAAGGCATCTGCAATCTGCTATGCGGAGGGAACATAGGACGCTTCAAGAGTTCTTGAACAGATGTGATCCCTGAGAAAGTGAATATCAACCTCAATATGCTTAGTCCGCTCGTGCAGAACAGAGTCTGAGGCTAGCATGAGAGCGGACTGGTTCTCGCAAACAAGTGTCGAGGAACTAGAAGGAGGAAAGCCAAGCTCGGTCAAGAGAGTACGCAGCCAAAGGAGTTCAGTAGCGTCATGGGCCATAGCTCGGTACTCGGCCTCAGCAGACGAGCGGGAGACAACACTCTGCTTCTTGCTTTTCCAGGAAATAAGATTGCCACCATAGAAAGTGCACATCTTCGAAGTAGACCGTCGATCAGTAAGGGAACCAGCATAGTAAGAATCCGTGTAACATGTGAGACCGGGTGACAGTGATGAACGGTAGAAAAGCCCGAGGCCAGGTGATCCCTTCAGGTAGTGGAAGATCCGAAACGCTGCATCAAGGTGAGAAGTCCGTGGAGCATGCATGAACTGACTGGCCACACTCACAAGTCACAACAAAGCTAATGTCGGGGAGAGTGTTGGTCAAGTAGATAAGTCTGCCAACAAGACGCTGATATCTCCCCGAGTGCCCGGCTCAGGGAGAGGATCTCCAGACTCGGCGTGTAATTGGTGGTTCAGATCCATGGGTGTAGACACAGAAGAGCACCCAAGAAGGCCAGTATCACCTAAGAGGTCGAGTGTATATTTACGCTGAGACAAAAAGATCCTCTGCTGAGATCTGGCAATCTCAATCTTGAGAAAGTACTTCAGAGGCTCCAAATCGTTTACTTCAAATGCCTTCTGAAGAACCCCCTTGATCTGAAGTATCCCCAAGTTATCGTCATCGGTAAGAATGATATCATTCACATAGACAAGAATAATGACCCTACGCCATCCACAGTAGTCCGAACAAAGTACGTGTGGTCGGCATGACATCTGGTGAACCCACTCTGAAGCACAACAGTACCGAACCGCTCAAATCACGCACGAGGAGACTGCTTCAGCTCATACAAGGACTTCTGCAAAGGCAAACACGACCCAAATACTCCCCCTGAAGCTTGTAACCGGGGGACGGATCCATATAAACTTCATCAACAAGATCGTCATTGAGGAAGACATTCTTCACGTCCATCTGATAAAGAGGCCACCCATGACAGGCAACGAGATAGGCAAGTAGACGGACAATAGATAGCTTGGCCACCGGGGCAAAGGTCAAGCCGTAATCCCCAGGAGTCTGAGTGAAGCCCTTCGCGACAAGACAGATCTTGTAGCGGCCAAGAGAACCGTCGACATTATACTTGACAGTGTAAACCCAACGGTAGCCAACAATTTTCCGACCTGCAGGAAGAGGGACCAAACGCCAGGTGCCCGCCTTCTATAGTGCAAACATCTCATCCTCCATGGCCGCCACCCACTCAGGGTGCTGAAACGCCTCAGTCATCGAACTCGGAACTCTGATCTAGTCGGTAGCTGTCAGGAAAGCCTGGTAACCCTGAGAAAGGCCTTGGTAGGACACAATGCTTGCCACAGAATGGTCAGTGACACAAGAACGCTTACCCCTGCGAAGTGCCATGGGTAAGTCAGAGGAGGGAAGAACATCACCTGCCAGGGGATGTGGCACAAGGTCCTGTGAGCTGGGCGTAATTAGTGGATCCCGAAGAATGGGGTGGACATGTGAGGGCCCGTGTGGGCCACGAGTGTATGTCTGCAACGAAAGAGAGTCGTGCAGCAGAGCAAGGGCAACCAGAGCCGGCTGTGGTGGAGAAGAAGGAGCAACAGGGACAGGGGAGGTACCATAGAAGGGGACATCCTCAAAGAACGTAACATCCAGGGAGTGAAAAGTCCTGCGAGAGATAGAAGATGGGGTCAAAATACCGATAGCCCTTGGAAGAGGAGGAATATCCAAAAAATAAGCACTAAATAGCTTTGTCATCAAACTTTGTCTGAGTCGGACGATGATCCTTGACAAAACACACACACCCAAACACGCGAAGAGGGTAAACAGAGGGCGGCAGAGAGATAGAAGATTAAGGGGTACCGCTAAAGGCTGACAAGGCAGACGGTTGACCATGAAGGTCCCCGTAAGAAGGGCGACACTCCGAAACAACTTAGGGATGTGAGATCCACGAAGAAGAGACCGAGTCACATTCAAGAGATGACGATTCTTGCGTTTCGCCACGCCGTTCTGTTTTGGTGTGTAGGGACAGGATAATTGATGAAGGGTTCTTCTGATACCAAATTAAATGAGTGAAATTAGATAGTTTATTCTTCCACTATAGGAGATATAAATAAGAGATCCAAATACAAATAAAGGTAGCTCGCAATGTATGACTAAACCCATTCAAAAAAATACGTCAATAAACCAAAAAATACTTCAATAAATACAGCCAAATCCATTGTTGCGTACTATAGAAGTCTATCTTAGGAACATTTCTATCATGATTGATTTTCATATATTTTCTTCAATTTCTTTGTGGATCCCCTATGATCTGTAAATAGAAGGCCTTCATGAATGTAATATTGAGGTTATTCAAGGTGTTGAAATCAATAAAACTCATCATCTTGCAAAACTCTTATCTAACTCTCTTTCTCCTGTTCTTCTCATTAAATAAAGAGGGTTTCTCTATAAAGGTCTCAAGGCCTAATCGCCTTACTGTAAGTCTGTAACCAGCAAGGAGAACGGGACGAACACACCAAGGATAACTGAAAGGTGATTCAATCCAGGCCCTCAATGTTAAAGCCAAATGGAAGTTAACTTACTGCTAATTTGGGTAATAAAGGTTTCTCTATCTAATTTAAACGTACAATTTAGTGTTCTTATTAACGTCTTCTCACTATACCATTCTTTTTCAAAGAGGAAGCTGAAACATTAATCTTTCTGTAGTCATCAATCCCTTCACCACTAAGAGGATACTACTCGATTTGACTATTTTCTTACTTTTAGAATAATACAAGTCTTGGTCAGGGCTTGGATTGCTTGGATGGATTACTCCACTACTATAAGACTAGACACACTCCTTATTGTTTCTGAACTATTAAAAAATGTTAGCCTCATAGTATAACTTATTCGTTTTGGATCAAGTTAATATTTTAGCAGCAGGCTTTTAAAAGTGAAAATTCCTTATTTTTTTTTCCTTTTGAATGAAAAAAATGGGTAGATCGCAATCCACCACCTGAAATCCTAATGGTGTGGATGATACACTATTAACACAATGAGCTTGTATTTGAAGGATCACTAGGTTAAAAGAAATAGTGAAGCTCGTAGACAAACTAGTTGAGTCACATCATCTACTAAATTCATCTATTACTCAACATGGAAAGTGGTGGAGACCGACCCGACCAGGTTGACGAAAAAGTCCCGACGCCGCACCAGTTCAGACGATAAATCAACCCTATGTTGTGCATGTTTTATTTGTGTCATTTACTGGGTTGCATTTTATTTTGCAAGTTTTAGTTGTCACACGCCTGTGTGCGTAGCCATTGTTGAAACCGAAATTCGATCTCTGTGAAGTTCACCTTTGGGGAAGGGGTGATCGCACACCTACTTCTTTCCTGCAAGTAAAATGACAAAGGAAGCAAAAATTAGGCATGGCGGTTCAACTTCCCGGCTCGCAACCACGCCGCAAGGACCGTCCGGCAGCGGATCATGCCCACCCGCGTCCGCACAAGAGGCGGGCGAGCTGCAGCTCGCACCCGCCCGAATCCATAGGCGAGCCGGGGAGACTCGCAACCAGCGAGTTCCCGGCCCGCTCCCGCCAAGATCAGGTTGGCGGGCTGGGCAAGCCTATTCGACGGCCTCGCACCCGCTCAAAGAAGCGGTGGGAGAGCAAGATGGCTTCATCATGCCCACCCAGAGAAAACCAAATAGCAACACAATAGAAATAACGTGCGTCAGAAATTAAGCCCGCCGACGGGCGAGAGAAGTCTCAGATTATTAAAGACGATAAAATATTCTAAAATGAGAAACCCTCCTAAGCGGGTTAGCTTAAAATGCGGATGCGGCCTGACCCGGCGGCAAACCGCGGGAAGTGGGTAGGCGGGTCAGTACTGGATCCATTTCCACCTGCCCCGCCTCTGCGTCCCGGTTCGGGGCGGCACGCGAGGATAGTGGTAATCGTGAACCGCCACCAGCTCCTGCTGGGCCAGGCCGACTTGCTCCGTGGCGTGCTTGAGTCGCTCCTCGGCCTGCGTAATATGCACGCCAAGAGAAGCAACCTCCTCCCCTTCAGCTGGGCGCCGCGCTCCTTCCAGGGCCGCGAGCCGCGCCTCTGTCGCAATTTTGTCCCGGTCAACCCTCTTGAAGATCTCCTGTAGCAGCAGAGTATGTTTCTGAAACAGCCGCATCACTTGTCTCTTCATCCCCACCGCATCCGCCGGGTCGCCCAGATACTCTGAAACCCCTTCCGCGTCAGGGGGAGGCGAGTATCCCTCACTCATCTCGGTCTTGGAGGAGACCGTGTTATAACCTGCGAGGGAGAAAAGTCAGAGAGGACAGGCGAGAACCAAACAAGCGCCGAGTACGAGCTTACCAGGGGTTGGCACGCCCCCCGCACCGGTGGACGGTTGAGAGGAATCCGGTCGTCCCTGGAAGGGTTCTCCTTCGAGAGCTGCAAGGGATTTCCCTAGCCCGGGGGGAATCGGCGACCGAGGGGTATCCGGGGGGGGGGGGACGCCCCAGGCCTGAGGGGTTGGCGACCCGCTCGGTTGACAGCGGGAGGGAACGATCCTCCTCCCCACCGCCTCCCTCTTCACGCGACGGAACGTACTGGGGAAAAAAGTCAGAAATGAAACAACAAGCCAGGAGGGAGGTGCGCATACCTCCGGGATAACCTCGGAGCCTGCTGCCGAGCTGGAGCCCGGGAAGTCCTTGCCGGAGATCGCCTGACGATCTTTCCTTTTATCGGCCTGAAGAGAGGGCCGGGAGACCCACGCTCCAACCACGGTGTGGCCTCCAGGGCCTCTTCCCTGGTCTTTTGGCTCGCGGCTGCCAGCCAGGCTCGCACTTCCTCACTGACAAGCATGGTGCAGCTGCAGTTCACTCAGAAAGGCAAAAGAAGGTAGGGATTCACCTGAGGGCTCGATGGTGTATTTATAGCCAGACAGCTCAGCACAACACTCACCGAACACGCAGGTTGGATGATTCTTTCCGAGCTTGGTCAAGTTTAAAAAGAGCGGAGATTGTGTACAACGCTCGCCGAGTGGGCTCGCCAGACCAGGCGAGCGGACCAGGGCACCTAGCCCGCACCAGAATAACGGGCGAGCAGGCAGCGGATGGCCAGCTCGCTCTCGCCCAAGTCAGGCGGGCGAGCCTCGCGAGCTGGCCCTTCCCCACTTTCTCTCTCGCGCGCCGGGCATTTGTCGAGCAGAGTTTGGGTCAACATTCGTCGAGCAGAGTTTGGGTCAACATTCGTCGAGCAGAGTTTGGGTCAGCATTCGTCGAGCAGAGTTTGCGCCGGGCATTCGTCGAGCAGAGTTTGAGTCAGCATTCGTCGAGCAGAGTTTGGGTCGGCATTCGTCGAGCAGAGTTCGGGTCAGCATTCGTCGAGCAGAGTTCGGGTCAGCATTCGTCGAGCAGAGTTCGGGCTCGACATTCGTCGAACTAATATTCGGGGTTGGGTTCGACGGGTCCAGATTAGCGAGCCCCCTTCCGGAGCTCCCGCAGTGGCAGTTTGATACCGGGCCAGCCCGCTCTTCTACAAGCGACCTGGCCGCTAGCCCGTCTCGGCAGAGGCACTTGCAGGACGCGGCGGCCTGACTTGCACTCGCCCAAGAGTAGATGGCGAGCTGCGGGAGCGAGGTCGCACCCGCCCCCTGGGCGCGAAGAGCAGTGGCGAGCTGACCTCCAAGTCCATGAGACCTGCCCAGAGGGGCCCAGAGGTAAAATTACCTGGATGCCCCTCCCATGGGTGTGAATAGCTTGATAGAACAACAGATTTGCGCTGTTGGCAGACCAAGTTGGGCTCATAGCTCTCCAAAACAACAGAGGTTGGCTATTTGCAGGCCGTTTTCAGAAATCTATAAATAAGACCCAAGGGGCACCTCAGAAAGCACGCTTTGATACTCACTTGCTCCTTAGTCTTTTAGCGCTTTCTGAGGTAGCCTTAGCTCGGTCTTTGGCTAAGGAGGGGAAACGCTCTAAGGTCTTCGGGGTGTGTGGCGGGTCCTCCTCGCCGAGCCCTTGGGTTTGGTCCTCTTTGCTTCCTTTGTCATTTTGCTTACAGGAAAGAAGTAGGTGTGCGATCACCCCTTCCCCAAGGGTGAACTCCACAGAGATCGAATTTCGGTTTCAACAGCCATGTTGTTGCACGCTTGCGCGTCGTCATGTTGGGAGTTATGTTGTTCTCAAAATAGAATATATATATCTATATCTTATTATATAAAACAATATAGGTATTTGGAGGCACACCATAGAACAAACAAGAGCCATTGGATCGTGAGAGAAAGCATGAGATGGAGGGAGAGAGTTGGGAGAGAGAGAGAGGAGGGAGAGAGAGTGAGAGGGGAGGAGAGAGAGTGGGAGAGAGATGGGGGAAGGGATAGGAGAAAAGGGGCGGAGAGAGGGGGAGGAGAGAGAGGGAGAGAGATGGGGAAGGGAGAGAAAAAAGAGGGGGAGAAAGATTACGTGAAATTAATGTTTTTACGACAAAATGTAATTTTTTTTTATAAAATAAAAATTGCAATATTGATTTATATTTTTTTATGATCATTTTGAGTATTCATATGTATATATTGTGGGCACTGCTCGTCTTGATGTGGGTGCATCCCGCTTTGATGCGGGCGCAGCCCGCCACGACGCATCGAGCACGAGAGAAGCCCGTTCGGAGGCGGGCGAAGCCCGTTCAGAGGCGGGCGAAGCCCGCCTGGATGCGGCCGAAGGCCGCCCGAGAGCATCGAGCACGGGCGTAGCCCGTGCGAAGATGCTCATATATATATCATATATATATATATATATACATACATACATGTGTGTGTATAACAAAAGAATTATATGTATAAATCATTATATATAAACATGTTAAAGTATTAAACTATATATATATATATATATATATATATAGTTATATATATATATAGTTATATAGTTATATACACCGAGTCACAGACTGCCGGTTCAGCATCCCGATCTACTGTTCACGTTCCCGTTCGGCCGAAGAAAGGGCAAAGCCGCACCTCCTCTTCGCAAAATGACGTGTCTCTCCCACGATCCGGCCGTGTGCTCTCTTCCACGAGATCAATGATGCACCAGGAGCAGCTTCCACCTCGATGAGCCACGACACCCTCGACTTTGGCAGTTTCAACACTTTCCCCTGTTTCTGCCATGGCCGCTCATGGAGGTCCTTGTTAATTCATTTGTTTCAGTTATTGTAACCCTATAAAAGGGGGAATATGTATGTTGTTCTTCCCGGTGGTGATTGATGAAGAATTTGCTGAATATTGAATTGGAATTTCCTGTGTTGTCGCTGCCTTCTGGAGAAGACGACGAACAATGCTTCTTGACTGCTGTTGTTAGAGTTTAGGTGATTGAGTTTGGTGATGTGATTGATCAATATTGAAGAAAATTCCTGTAAATGCTGAAGTGAAGCTTTCGTTTTGCTTCCGTGAGTTAGATATTAGGAGTGTCTATTAATGAGGTTTCCAATTAAGTTTTTGTTGTACGGTAGGAGTTAATTTATGTATCTAAGAATTGCCTCCAGTTGAAGTAGTTGAATTTTCTCCTAATTGCTACTGTGTGAGTTCTGTGAGAGGCCCTCTCTGTTCGGTTTAATTCTAATTTTACTGTGCTTGTTCCGTGAATAGTGACAATTATTGAATCCCTATTGAAGGCAGTAGATGCTTGAGTTGTTGTGTGAACCTTGCTCCCTACCGTGAAGGGATTCGTGTAGGGTTGCTACCTTGTGAGAAACTTATTGCAGGTGATTGTTATTTGCTTCTTGGAGAGGGGAAGGACAAATTGTTAGAATATTTAGAGATTACGTGGAACCTCTTTGTGAGAATAGTGAGTGAATTTGAGTTCTTGTGTTGGAGATTTCGTGGAGCCTCCTGTGCGAGAGCGAGTGAATTTAGGGTGTTAGGTTTGTGGCTTCTCTAGAGTGAGTGATCTCGTGGAACCACTTTCGTGTGAGAGTGAGCAAAATTTCTCCTTGGTGCCCGTGTGCGATAGCGACCGACCTCGGAGTGGGAGATCGAAGTTGACGAGGAATTCCTCGCATTATCGCCATCGACTTCGAATACGGAAGACGTCTCTTCCGTGGGTAATTGTTTTTTCTCTTTCCCTTTGTGCGTGCCTCTATAATTTCTCGTAGGATAATATCCTCATTGTTGGGTTTTCGCCCGAGTTTCGTCAGCAAACGCTACGTCGAAAACTCCAAACAGAAACATATTTGGAGTTCACGATTTTCGTTGTGCTACAACAAGGGGAACAGAATGAAAGTTGCGAACTTCCTTCCCCGGATTTAAAATTGAACCATTTTATTTAAGAAAATTCATTTTAAAAGAATGTAGCAAATTTGTGCTTTACAAACAATTTAATTGCTTCATTTCTTAAGTTTGTGCAAATTTCGCTCAAAACTTTGCAAAATTAAGTTAATCATTGCATGCATTTAGGGTTTCCTATAAAATCCGACAGGCGCGCAAATCGTACGCGCCGTCTTGCATCAGAAAGTTTCCTATATTTCAATGGGATGGTGATGATGGTTAGGATAATTCATCTGAAGAGGAGGTTGAAACAATTACCTTAGTGATTCACCTCCTTTCAAGTGGATGCCAAGCTGGAGCTTCCGACCAATGATGGATTTGTTATGCTGAAAATATTAATAAATAGATGGAAACTTAAAATATTGATAAATGGATGGAAACCCTTGGCACTTATTTTCTTTTACTAATCTGTATTATATATTAAAAAGGGAGAAAGTGTTTTGGTTAAACATTACGAACGCCCAAAATACCCTTAAATTTTAAAACAAATTACTCCTCTCCTCTCTATCCATCCTCTCTCTCCCGCCATTTTTTAATAAATCCCCCCTCTCAAGATCCCCCCTCTCTTCTCTCTCCTCTTGCACAAAATTTTAACCCCCAATTTTTAAAATAAATCTCCTCTCTCTCTCCACTCTCTCTCTCCCACAAATTTTTAATAATAGATATAAATTTACGAGTGACGGGCGCGGTGTGGGTTTGTGAGCGGCGGGGGCGCCGTCGCGAGGGGTAATGTCATGACCGAAGTACTGTCGCGGTTGGCCATAAGGGCGGAGCCCCGTGCCTGTCAGTCGTATTAATAAATGGATGAAACTTCACCCGACTGAAAATGTCCCACATTCTCTTATGCGGTGGAACACTGAATCCTTTGACTATGACCTAGTAAATTATCATGATTTCAATGTAGGTGATTACTTAAACTCAGTTTTACCCCATCAATCCTGATGATGATAAGTGAATATGATAACAGTAATTTGGAGCAAAGACATAATAAATATGTGCATAATTATGCTGCAAAGTTCAAGGGACAAGCATTTTCCTGCAATATTCCACTATATGGGACATCTATGATCCTTCTTCCTTTAGCCCACTTTTCTCCCTCCATCTCCCTTCTTTGCGCTTTCGCCCTTGGCAATATGTAATGATAAAATCTTGTGGTAGAATGTGAAAAGAGCGAATTTTTGAGAGCAAGTGGAGATTTTGAGAAAATTTTGGGTGTGGAGAGAGAAACTTATGTTCAAAAACTTGAGTGAAGATTAGAGATATAGAGAATAAATATTGAAATTTATTTTGTCCTTAATGCAATATCAAAACCTTGCCCGCTTGATACAACCTCCTTTTGTAGTGTGTAGAGTTTAATCACATGGTTTCTTCTCTGGCCGAGATATTTGCATCAACGTAATGGTTTCTCCTGTATCGAGGTTTAATTGGTTATTGTCGTTGTCATTTCTTGTTATGTCTGCCCGCCACTGCAACACGTGCCTATCCTACTACTTCCTACCACAATTGCTGCAACATTCTACTACTGCTATGCCGTTATAACATTCTTAACTTAATGATTCTTAGAATTAGTGTTTGCTGTGCATACAAGTGCCTTAGGTTACATGTACACGTTGTAAACAAAATAGATGGCATATTAGTCCGGTGGGTCCTTATGAACTTGTAAGTTTTCTTTAGTATATTGTGTGCGAGTTAATTCCCAATATAAGAGAAGGGTGTGTATGTGTTTAATTTCATCTTTGGCTCTAGGATTTTGCAATTGGGCCTAATGGCCCTAACCTGATCGATGAAACCATCTCTCGATTGTATCTTAGCAGGAGTATGCCTCCTGATATTTAATGTAAGTTTTATACTCTTGTACAATCGTTTTATGCTATGATAGCGTTATTTTCTTCTATTTAGTGGTATCAAATGTTGCAGAGCTAGTGTTATTTTCTTCTATTTAGTGGTATCAAATGTTGCAGAGCTAGTGTTATTTTCTTCTATTTATTGGTATCAAATGTTGTGGAGCTGCTGACATCCCATGCTGCTCTATAGAAGAATGAAATACAAAACTTAATACTTTTATTAATTCTCATGTATTTATGCAAATTCGTGTACACACACATATATAGGTGGAAGTAGTAACACCTTAACTCCAAACTAGGGTTGATATCGAGTCGAGGTCGAGCGATTTTGTTTCGGCTCGAAATCGAAATTTTCGACTCGAACTCGGCTCGAAATCGACTCGAAATCGAAATTGATTTCGAGTCGAGTCGGCTCGACTCGAAATGACTCGATTCCGAGTCGGCTCGAAATTGAATCGCGTCGGCTCGAAATCGAATCAGGTTGACTCGAAATCGAATCAAATCGGCTCAAAATTGAGCAATTTTTCGTTTTATTCATAGTTTGCTCAAAATTAAATTGGACAACTTATAAATTTAGCAAATGAAACATTTAAAGTCTTCATTTTTTTTTAGGTTTAAATTTTGTTATTTTTAATCTTAAAATAAAAATATATTAATAAATACATATTTTTTTAATTAATTCGAGTTGATTCGAATCATATTTCGAGCGATTCAGGGATGACTCGAAATCAGATTCGAGTCAAATTGAATCGACTCAAATTGAGTCGAATCAATTTTAACCGATTCTGATTTGGCTCAATTTTCGAACGATTTTCGAGCGACTTTCGAGTTTCGAATAATATGCTCAGCCCTACTCCAAACCACGACATGCGACTAATTTATAAGAGACAAAGAGAGAGGGATCTCCTAATGAGCCAAATAAGTGGTCCTTTACATTGGGCATTTACATATTTTACATATTTTTCGTCATTCTCCCGTTAGTTGGAGCATGCAAATTTTAGGCGCCAAGCTTGGAAACGAACTGTCGATATAACAGTTGAGTCAAGACCTTGGTGAGGATATTCGAGATTTGCTCAGCAGCTTGCATATATCAGAAATCAATATTGCGGAGTTGAACTTTCTCCTGGATGAAGTGTCAATCGACTTCAATGTGCTCAATGCATTTATGAAAGTTTGGATTCTTGGTGATATGGATGACAACTTGACAATTGCAGTAGAGGATGGCCGGAGAGGGGAGCTCGACAGCAAGATCAGTAAGAGGACTTTCCAGCTACATGAGTTCAGAAATGGCAGAAGCCATCGAACGATACTCAGCTTTTGCAGAAGAGTGTGCCACAACGGTTTTCTTCTTGCTCCGCCAAGTGATCGGGTGCACTCCAAAATATGTGCAATACCCACTTGTATATTGACGGTCGTCATGGGAGTCAACATAATTTGCTTCGGAGTAGTCATTTAAGGATAAAGAATAGGAGGGATTATAGACAAGCCCTTGTCCCGAGGAATTCTTCAGATATCAGAGTATTCGCTCGACAACTTGAAGGCGAGATGTTCTCGGGGCATGCATGAACCAGTTGACAATGTCAACAACAAATGAAATATTTGGTCGGGTGCAGTCAGGTAGATAAGCTTGCCAACAAGGCGATGATAGTACTCTGAATGTTGGAGAAACGAATCAAAGTAAAACTCATGAGCACAGAGCTTGCGATTGACATCAATTGGCATGCCAACTGGCTTGCAACCTAAGTTGTCGATATCAAGTAGAAGATCAAGGCAGTACTTCGTTTGTGGCAAAACGATTCCGTGACGAGTTACTTTAATATCCAGGAAGTATCAAAGGCAACCCAGATCTTTGGTCTGAAAGTGTGAAGCTAAGTGTTGCTTGAGCATATAGATACAATTTAGATCGTCAACCATGATGATAATATCATCAACATATTACATATACAAGTATCACAGTGCCTGCCAGGTGATGTTGAATAAATGAGGAGAAGTCGATAGAGCCGCGAGTAAATCCAAAATCCCGAAAAACCTGAATAAATTTGTCAAACCAAGCTCGATGAGATTGCTTGAAGCTATGTATAAATTTCTTGAGGTGATAGACAAGGGACTCCCCCGCGGTTTCATATTCAGGAAGTTGCTGTAAATAAACATTCTCTGCCAGATTGTCATTAAGGAATGCATTCTTGATATCAAGTTGATGCAACTGCCAATGATAGTGAACGGTCAGAGAGATCAATACTCGTAGCGTATTCAACTTATTGACCAGAGAAAATGTTTCTTCATAGTCGAGACCATATTGTTGAGTGAAATTGCGAGGTGCATGCCGGGCTTTGAGGCCTAATGCATCCTTCGTCACATCCGATGACGCGTGATTCTGTCATGTGTCAGTTACCTTTCATTTTAATTTTATGTATATTCTTTCCTGCGTCATTTTGAGTTTTTGGCTCACCGGTTTGACCACCCGGTGAGACCATGAATAAATGGTATGATAATTTTCAATAACGAGGACGAAAAAGGCAATCCCTAAATAATTAAGAACACAAATTTAAGATAGGAATAATGTAATATTAGATTCTATTTGCAATAAAAAGATGAAAACTAAATGAGAATAAAATAATTGTGGATTTTATTTGGAGAAGCTTTAGGAAAGAAATTCAGAAGGAAATATCAAAATAGTTTGAGGGTTTTCTACTTAAAGGACCTCAGCTGTGAAGAAAAAAGAAGTCTGGAAAGACGCAGGGAACGAAACAAAAGTTTTGTTTCCCTGTGTTACTGAAAATCCTCCGTTGAATCCAGACTTTCGTTTCCAAAATGAACCCCATTACTCTCGTGGACCTCCATCCGGGGACGAAGGCTCATAAGCGTTCGACTCCTGTGTCGCAAACCCCGACGACTTCATCGACTAGAAGCTCCGACACCGTTTCCTCACATGCCGCCATCCAGTCTTGATGGGTCTTCTACTCCCTTTAGTCCTTCGTCGACCTCGATGCCGTACTCTAACGGCCTGATCCACACTGCCTACCGTTGACGACGATTGCATCTTCGAGTTCAACATCCTTCCTATTCGCTAGGCCGACGAATTCGTTCAGACCCGTGTGCAACCGAACTAGAAGGGAACCTACTACTTACTGTAGTCTTATGAATGCTTTGGGTAAACTCTGCCCCATTTTCCTCGTTTTTATTACCTTAAATTTATGCGATTCAATTAATTATCAAAGGGCCTACCACGTATGCTCGCTTTCTTCTTATCATAATTTTTTCTTTTCGAAGAGCTTGTGGATGATTATAAAATCTCGCTACGGTCCGAACTATAAACTCTCGAGAGTTCGTTCTCAAATAACGATTAACGATTTTTCGAAGTTCAAAGGTCAATGAGTGATCTCACGCACAAAATTTTGGATTGGACCTCTCGCCTTACATCAATTTGGTATCAGAGGATTTTGATTCACTCTCACCGTGAATCAACGGTTCAAATTTTGTTTAAATAAAATAAAATAAAATAAAATATTAAGATCACTATTTTGTTTTTTAAAAATAAAAAAATATTTTGCTTTTTTGAGTTTAATAATAATCTATCTGAGTTTTAAAAATGAAATGATAATTTAATTATGAACCATATTTAAAGAAGCAAAATATTAACACACTTTTTGAATTTCAAATAAAAGAAAATAATTTTTTATTATGTTTTTTCCCTCAATAAAAAAAATTTAAGTTTAACGAAAATTAATTTGCTTAAGCTAGTTATTTAAAAAATAATTTATCGGGTCCTTTCGAGTTTTAAAGATGTTCGTTTTTTCTCTCATAAAAAGGGTTTCTTTTTATTTTAAAAAAGAAAAAATCTATTGGTTAAAAACAGGGTATTTTGACTTTAGTTTGAATATTTTTTAAAAATATCATCTCTTTCTTGATTTTTTTTAAAAAATAGATATTAAAGTATTTTAAGTAATTTTTAACAAATGGAAAGTCACATAGAACATTTAGAGACTAACATTGGAGATTTAAATGCGCAAATGAAAAATTTAGCGAACATGATTGAAATACTTGTTGTGAGTATGAGAAACATAGGTCAGGTCATGAATGAGTTACACACATCGGTCAATAACATATATGCCACCATGCACCTAGAGTGAGCACTTCCCCTTGCAGTCAAAGTAAACCCTAACTCTAGACGTCTAGAGTCTGCCCGAACTTGAACTCTGTAACCAACCCTGTTGGAATATGAGAGTCAAGTTAGATGTAAGTGATTTTGAAGGACATTTAAAACCCGAGTGACGTCTAGACTGGTGTGATCATATGAAGCCCTTCATAAATTGGAAGCAAATGCCTCTCAATAGGCAAGTTGAATATGCTAAACTAGGTTAAAGGGACCCGCATTGGTTTGTTGCGAATTATTAGAACACCCGAGATTTAACTTAGGAATGCCCCCAATCACTATATGAGTTGAGTTCAAGTCCCAACTTATGAAGTGGTATTCTGATTATATTTAAACCCCCCTATTGTAGATTCCACAATCTATGATAAGATAAGTCAACGGTGGACGAATACACCGATGAATTCCTCGTTCTTTAGCCACAACTCGACCTTCGTGAGGACAATGACATGACCGTGTCCCGTTACCAAAATTAGGTATGTTATTCTATCCTGGACCAGCTAGAGTTGCACGATTATCGTAACTTTGGTGAAATTTATAGTAGATCCCGTAGAGTTCAGGCCTTACAAAAGTGGACATCCAAACTTAGGTCTATTGATAGACCCCCATCGAGCATCACCACTGCCCCCACTGTTAGGATCTTAAATTTCCCTCGCCCTCCCATCACTACTAGGATTCCAACCCCACCATCTAACCCCTCTCAGTGCAAGGAGATCATTGTGTCTAAGCCCAACAATGGAGTATTCTGATGCTTCAAGTGCATGGAATTGGGGCACAAATCATCGAAGTGTCCACGACGTCACTCCGTCGCTATTATTGATTCTACTGATGGACGTGAGCCTAAGTATGTAGTTTATGTTGGTGACTCCAATCTTATGTCAGCCCGAGTCTAAGGATGTATTTTAAGTAGAAGGCGAACACACTGGTCTCTTAGTATGTGTCTTACATTATATGTTGATCACCCCCGGCGAATCTATTTGGAATGACCATAGGAGACACGATATTTTCTTCACAACTGTACACATCCAGGGACAATTTTGTTCCTTATCATCGATATCAGTTGTACGGAGGACTTCGTTTCTCAACGTTTGGTAGACACATTAGGGCTTGAGATGCACCTGTTCGAACAACCTACATAATATCCGAATTTAATAGTCATTTAACTATATCCGGATTTAATAGTCATTTAACTATGGCCGTTACCCACCGCTACCTAGTAGAGTTTTTTTTACCGGGAACACGTATCAAGATAGTGTTATGTCATGTCGCCGTCATGGATGTTCGTCACATTCTATTAGGGTGATCTTGACAATACAACCAACATGTCATGCACGACGACACAAGGAACTCTCATTCCTTCGAGCACCATTGACGCATGATTGTTTTTCCCTAGAAGAACTCTCTTATCTCAACAGCACCCGAGAGGACCTCTCCATCTTCTAGTTCATTTTCCAACGACTCCACCACGCTACTACTTATCACACTCCCGCCTAAGCCCCCACTCCATGAAGTAAGTCGCAATCCAGATGTGCCACTCACCCCATATGACCTGGGCTCGATCCCATATTTATTTGTTTCTAGAGTGCCATCTGATATTTCTCAGTTTTCCTATACCACATATGATGACCACTTATCCCGCACACCTCACTCTGTCGATTTCATATTTGAAGATTGTGCTTTTATTTCTTTGGGTATATGCGGACGTGTTGAATTGCATCAATATATTAGACATTTATCGCTATTTTTGGAACACACCGTGGGGTCGACCGAGAACCAAACTCGAGTTTAATAGCACTTATCACTCTCAGACCGATAGACAGACTGAGGTAGTTAATAGGAGTTTGGGGGACCTTCTTAAGTGGGGAGAATCCAAAACAATGAGATCTCGTGCTTCCATAAGCTGAATTCACATTTAATAATTCTATAAATCACTGCACTAATAATTCTCCTTTCAAGATTGTCTATGAGTTCTCTATACCCCACCTGCTTGAACGCCACTCCCTACATTCTAATGGACATATTTGCTTCGATGTGCAACCTCATATCAAATATTTAAAAGAATTTCATAATACTATTGCTAATAAATTGCGAGCAACTTCTGAAAATTATAAAATCACAGATGTTCGTCATCGTTGGGAGTTATATTTTTCAGAAAGAGTTTGAGTGTTTGCTTATTTCAGGAAGTAGAGATTTGCTCCATTGACATATCACAAGCTACAACAAATGAAATTTGGTCCTTTTTAAGTTCGGAAGCGCATAAAGCCACCTAGTTCCAACCCTAATCCACCTACTGCAGCCTCAGACATACCACCCGACTTAGTACCAGTGTTGATGCTATCACTAAGGATATAAACCAGATTCTCGGTGTACGAGACTTTCACACTCGCATCGGGGCGTACCAAAAATACTTTGTTTTGTGGCAAGGACAAAAAATTACTAATAAATCTTGGATTAACAGCTATGAATTACAACGACGATGTCCAGATCCCACCATTCCCCGTCTTTGCGAGTTCTCGCTGGAGTCTAGCTCTGTTAACCCCGCGTCGGGGTCAAGCTCTGTTAATCCCGGGGTAATTGATAAATCCTTCGTCGCATCCGATGACGCGTGGCACCTTTATGCGTCAGTTACCTTTTATTTTCATTTTATGTATTTTCTTTCCCACGCTATTTTGAGTTTTCGGCTTGTTTGACCACCCGGTGAGACCATAAATAAATAGTCTTATAATTTTGAATTACAAGGACCGAAAAGGCAAGCCTTAATTAATCAAGGATGCATAGGTTATTAGGTTTAAGAAAAGAATAATGTAATATTAGATTCTATCTACAATAAATAGGAAAAACCAAGAGGGAATAAAATAATTGTGTATTTTATTTGGAAGATCTTTAGGAAAGAAATTGAGAAGAAAATATGGAAATATTTTAGGGGTTTTCTACTTAAAGGATCTCAGTTGGGAAGGAAAAGGAAGACCATAAAAAAGCAGGGAACAAAACAACAATTTTGTTTCCCCGTATTACAAGAAAACCCTCCACCGAATTCAGGTTGTCATTTCCGACATAAACCCTACTGTTCTCGTTGGCCTCCATCCATGAACGAAGGCTCATGAACGCTCAACTCCTGTGTCGCAAACCCTGATTACTTCATTAACTAGAAGCTCCGACACCGTTTCCTCACTTATCTCCATGCAGTCTGACGAGTCCTCGACTCCCCTCAGGTCGTTGTTGACCTCAATTCCCTACTTTGATGGCCTAATCCACATCTCCTACCATTGACGACGATTGCATCTTCGATTTCAGCATCCTTCCTATTCGCTTAGCCGACAGATCTGTTCAGGCCATTGTGCAACCAAACCAGAAGGGAACTTGCTACTTACTATAGTCTTGGTATTGCTTTGGGCAAGCTCAGCCCCTTTCTGCCCATTTTTATTAACTTAAATTTATGCGATTCAATTAATTATCAAATGGCTTGCCACGTACGTTCACGTTTTTCTTAATTATCACAATTAGTCATAAATTATTCTTTGCGAAAAGCTTGGAATGATTTTAAAATTTAGCTACGGTCCGGACCATAAACACTGGAGAGTTCATTCTTAAATAACGATTAACGACATTTTTGAAGTTCAAATGTCAAGAGTGTTTTCTCGTGCAAAATTTCGGATTGAACCTCTCGGCTTACATCAAGGTCCTCAGCTGGCCCATTCTGACTGTGCTTAACAGTAAAGACTCATTGATATCCCACATTGGAATGACCAGGAGGATGGGAAATGAGGTCTCAATGTCGATTCACCCAGAGGGTAGCCATTTCATCATCCATTGTGGCCCACCACTCCGGATGTTGGAGAGCTTCCTGCATAAAATAGGGGGTGGAAATAGAGGACAATAAGACAAAAAACCTGTGAAATTTTAGAGGTAAGTGGTGAAAAGAGACATAATGAGAGAGTGAGTTGTAAAAGGTTGTGCGGCCTGTGTGGTAGCCTCCGATGGATCAGCTGGTCATGGAGCAACATCTGTAAGGGGAAATTGTCTCAGGGCATCTGAACGCGGATGGCGACGAGCATGGGTGGATCCGAGTTAAGACACGTCTGGGTGTGAAAATAACTGAATCACACGTGACGCCTAAAAGCCCTACTTTCTTTTCCATATCGCATCCGCCTGGATCAAGAAAGACCGTTTGTGCCCTAAGCATCCTCAGCGTGCACTCCTGTGTCGGTGTGGCTTTGCCCCTTTCTACTAGTGCCTTCATCGTCATCATTGTGTGCCATAATATCCTCCTCTGTCTGTGCCGTGTCGGTGCCCCATGCAGTCGCGCTCTTGTTTCCGACTTCCCCCTTCTCTGTTCTTCTTCGTCTTCGAAGATATTGGCGAGGTTGTTGACACAGAGGCGTGTTGCCTCTTTTCCGCTTCCCCCTTTGTTTTGGATTTGTCGAAATTGAGTATTCTCTCCATTGTTTTCTTTACCGGTTTGATTCTTTATGGGTTATTTGCATATTGGAAGTTGGTCGCGAACTTCTTTTTCTCTGTTCTGGATTCTTTTGCTTTGTTATATTGAAAGAGTCAACAGTCCCTCTTTTTTGTCTGATTTCTAGATTTTTCAACACATTTAATAGATATGTTTTTCTCCTTTAATACAGGAAAAGCTGTCTCCTATGAATTCTTTCGTTAATATGGTGTTTGAGACACACATTGTGCTGCATCTCCTCCTAAATCGGAATCTGGAACTGTTAGTAGCTTTGCAGAAGCCATTGATTTCTTAAGATTATCACCACTCCACATTTTCTTTATCCATTCAATTTTTTGTTTGTTATCTACTACAATTTTGTTTGGGAAGAAGCAAAAATTAAAGGAAGTTTGAGTTGAATCTTATGGATAATTTATTAGATTGAAGTTGAAGAACTTATTTCATAAAAAGATGGAATTTGTTAAATCCGCTGTTTGGTTGGATGTAATTAGACAACAATATTGAATTCATATCATATAGATCTCCTAAAATTGCCGCGATGTTGTTGCCAATGAACACAAGTGTTAGAGGATAGAGTTGTTTGTGGGGAGGTCTGGAATGTAAAGCCCATTTGATAGCTGCCCTCGACCTATGATATTTTGCGTTCGTCGATCCTGTACTGCAAAGGAAGAAGAGTGAAATGTTATGTAGCAGTCATGATCATGAGTAAAACGACTAACAAAAAGGAAATTAAATTGTGAGCCATGAACATAAAGCATAAAGTGTAGCGAGATAGAGCAAGAGACACATCTCCATATTTGTAAGCCTGTGTTGTTTCTCTATTGACATTTGACAACGATGATAAACCTGAGACTAGTAGTGTCCGTGTACCGAAAAGGTTTCTGCGGAGTAATGAGAGCTCACTATTTAGGAGGAACTATAGGAAAAACATGAAATATCTTCATTGGAGGTAGAGACGACAAATCCGAAAGTCTGAGTAACCAGCCCTCGCAAGTGCCGGAGTTCCTCTCTTAGGGTGTCATTGTCTGAACGGAATGTGGTAGGAACATCCACCACTGGAGAGGAATGATGCAGAGGGTTGGGTGCTACCGCGGGAACCCGCATTTCCTGTAACACGCAGACTCAACATGATTTACTCGTCCACAGTGAGTACACAGACGAGTGTTGTCTTCTAGGAAGATTTCGACCATCGCGCCCAGCTCCCCGAGGCCCATTTTGACCTCCACGATGCTTGATAGTAGGTGAGCGAGCTTCAGCCGAATGTTTGAGGAAGGAGGTGGAGTCATGGAGACATTTGTGGGAGGAGTCACCTCACAATATGGAACAAATATCGGATAACAAGAGAATTGTTATAGAGGACAAGATGGTGACACATTAACACGAACATTGTAGAGATGAAGAAGTAGACGTGCCATGATCATTGCGATGTTAACGACTTCCTTTTGAACCCGTTGGGTAGCAAAATGCAATGTTGGCTGTAGGTGTTGAATCTAAGTCTCAACGAGAGACTTATATTATGCTATGAACGGGGTCAGATCACCATCCGAATAGGATCCAACGGTCTGGAGGCCGCGAAAGCAACCGAACAAATGTTGAAGATTATCCTGCCTGAGGTAGAGAAATTTCAATTCATCCCACATGGCCTTAGCATCCTCGTGATACATATTCATGCAATATGACTCACTATCCATTGGTATTCAAGTTCTAGGACTGATCATGACCATCATCTCGGTCCCCAGAGCCACTACTCAGTAGGCTCAACAGGCGGCTCATGAGTCAAGTGATGAAGAAAACCCTTAGTTTGTAGAACTCGTCGCACTGAGTGGATCCTCTCAACAAAAATTTTCCTTCCAATGTGGAACAAGTGCCGAAATGGTGGATGAAATTGGCGCAACATTTGTCCCCATGATATCAGCGAGCTCGAGCCAAGAAATTGACAAGTTCATGATCGAAGGAGGTGGCGAGCTCTGTTATCAGAGACACTGATTAACTGTTATAGGAGAACTCACGAGTCCTGCTGCAGCAGAAGTGGCGAGATCGTTGATAGAGGGAGCTGACGAGTACCCACCAAGAGCAGTGAATCCTGTTGTAGTGGGAGTTGGCGAGTACCCATCAAGAGCAGTGAATCGTGTTGTAGTGGGAGTTGAGGAGTACCTAATAAGATCCGGCAAGTGTCGGAAGCAAGGGTCGGTGAGCTCCAACAAAGGTGAGTTCAAGCCGCGAGGTTGTCTAGGCGAACTCCAGAGTAGATATACAATGGACTCAAGCGGCAGGGAGACGATCTTGGTTAGTTTCAGTAACAATGGCGAGCACAATCAGGCTCTATCCATGTGCCCAGTAAGACTAGATGTCTGCGAACACGAGACGGGAAGCGACGAGTTATGATTTTTTGAGGGCTGTTAGCATCGACGAGTATTCAGCGACTTCGGGAAGGAAGTTCGTCACGAGTGCTGTAAGCAACGTCGAGTCGAAGGCGAGGACAGAGTATCAGAGGAAGGCGGCCTGTGAGGCTATAAAAGCAGGCGGGACGTTGTTATTTTAGACGATGCAGAAGAATGAAAAATGGCGAGCCCATGACTCGGCGTGTGCGAGTATTGCTGGCGGGAGCAGAAACCTATTCAGCGTCTTCTGCATGCTCTGATGCATGCAGAAGAATGTAGTGCAAAGCTTAATAATTGTATTAATTCTCATGTCTTTATACAAGTTCATGTACACACATATATATTTATATATTGGTCAAAGGAGTCACATCTTAGCTCCAAACCATTGTGTGACTAATCTATAAGAGAGAGAGAGGGATCTCCTAATGGGTCAAATAAGTGGATCTCCTAATGGGATAATCTATAACAAATTATCGTATTTGTTTTAATTTCTTTATGACATTAGTAGAAGGATTTCTGTAAAAGTTGACTCAGATAGTTGGAAAATTCTGATAGCGGTACTTTTGTAAAGCATATATCCTTCTGTAGCCACCGACCATCCTTCAACTATTTTTACTATTTTATCCTTTTGAATAGCTTTTTAGTCTTTAAATGATTTATTCCGCCCTCTTAAATCATCGGTTCTATGAAAAAAATCTGCTCGCATCGGTTATCTCTTCCCCCTTCTTCTTGCTGAAGCAATTTTGAAATATGTGATATTGCTCCTCATGCATAGCTGGTTGTGGAGTACAGATGTTACTGCAATCTGTTGTAAGGTTTTCCTGACTTTTTTGAGTTTTATGACTAAAATAAAGTGCCCCTTGGTTGATGATGTTTCTTCTATCTAATGCATATATTACTTTGTCATTTTTATATTTTAGAGGAAGAGAGGCGCCTTGATGTCTTCTCGCCACAATTTAATTCTTTACCATGCGAGGACATCTGTTCTGGTGAGAATTCAGACCACATTCTTGTCATTAGTTTCTATTTTTCTTTCGGAACCTTGATTTTGGGTTTCTTTAATTTTCAAATCAGATTGTAATGGCTCAGGCGATTTACAAAATGTTGGAGATTCATTTGACAATCAGGGAAACAGTGGAAGTAATATTTCAAAACAAGCTATCTTGCAGAAAAATGGCTCAAAGAACCATATTCTGATGGATATTTCTAAGGACGATGTTCTTTGTGCTATGTGCCGGGAATTGCTTTTTCAGCCAACTGTGCTAAATTGTGGTCACGGTTAGCGGCATAACTGACTTGGATGGTATCATTGTTACTGCATATTAAATGTACTAAAGAACTGTTTATGATGTTTGTGTTCTATACAGTATTTTGTGAGTCTTGTTTGTCCCGAATGGGTAGCGAAGATCTTAAATGCCACATTTGTCAAAGCATACATCCTGGAGAATTTCCAAAAATTTGCTTGGATCTTGATCGCTTCTTGGAAGAGCAGTTTTCTAATGAATATTCAACGAGGAGGGAGAGATTGCAACAGCTTAAGAAGTTAAATCATCAATGTGGAGGGCCATCAATGACACCCAGTAAGCCATTTGTGATATATTTTATATCATCCCCAATACATAAAACTTTAGGAATGGATAGTTATGCGAAGCAATGTGGTACTCCCGAGTCTTGATTTTGTGGAATTTATGGAAGCGGTTATACAAATTCAATTGCCTTTAACCGATCCTGACCAAAAGAGATAAAGGACTCACTGACCTACATTCAATTTTGACATAGGACGGATGTGGTGTAAGTGTAGTGCCATTGAGGTATCTAAATGATGTAATGCTCAAATAATTATTTGACAAGTAATTGCAACAAATTAAAAAGTTAATCTAGGCAACGCAAACATGCATGATGGAGATTAGGTGTTAGAAACAAAGAGCACGGACTATTGAGAACTAATGTAAGATTGCTTGAATCAAATACTCAGCGAATAAGTCTTTCAAGTAATTTCAGAAGGTTGATGCAAACTTCTACAAATTTATATTCCTAATCTTATGGTTTTCAACATGCAATCAACAAAAAGGAAAATAAACTTCTAAATTTAGAACTTGCATGAATAATTGAAACCCCAAATGATTAGTTCACTATAAATTTCTGGCGTGGACAGCAACTGGTTGCAATTTCGCCGCAGGTTAGGACTCACAGGAAAGAGAGCTGAAGCCGGGGGCTGGATTTCTGCTTGTGGGGTGGAGTAAAAGTCCACGACTTATTGTTCCAGTGCTTCCTAGGTGAATAGTAACGAGGCTCTGACCACAAGAGGTGGGAACGACTGGAAGCAGGGGACTGGCGGCCAATAGCAGCCGTCTGTTGTCGATGGGGTCGCTAGGAGCCTAAAACAAATTGCACCGACTCGGCAGGGGGTCGATGGGGCAGCTGCAAGGAGGAACAATAGCATGGGTACCATAACATGCCATTGGTGAGCCTGCAGGTGGGAACCATGGTGGTCAGGTGTGCGGTTTCGGTTGGTGACAGGTGGTGCGGAGCTTAAGGCCGGTGGAATCTGTGGCTGGAGAGGAGGGTGTTGGATGGAGACGACATATAATGATAATGATGCATTGAGGGTGGCCGAGTGTGCATCGGGCACAACATCAGATTGCGTAATGGGCGACAGGGGATCTTGTTGTGCAGCAGATTGAAGGCCCGTGACCATGACAACAAAAGTAGCGAAAGTGCTTGTGTGGCCACGTAAGAAGCAACTAAATCTTTATTAGACTTCTCCAAAGCTGTCATGGCTTCCACATATTGTTGGCAGGCAATCTGTTATGCTACTAGAAGGGAAGCTATGAGGTAGAGAGGAGAAATTAGGGTTTAGAGAAAGAAGGAGAAGGAAAAGACCTGAATTAATTCTTCATGATGCTCCAAGAGGGGTTCCAGGTATATATATACCCGGAACCAAGGGGCCGGCCGGACCCCATATGGGTTGAACCAGTTGGTTCAGCCCCGCCGGTCTGAGATTAGTGAATGGGGGCTGAACCGGTTTGTTCAGCCCCGTTGCTTCTTGTCGCCTCCTTAGGTCGTCAAGCATATTTGTGCCCTTTGAACCGTAGCACGTTCAGAGGCATAACATTCCCCTCCCCATCAAGCACCAACTTGTCCTCAAGGTGGAAATCGGGAAACGAGTCATGGAACTCCAGCAGATCGACGCAGGTATTTTGTGCCACTGTCAAATTTTTCCATTTAACTGATATCTCGGGCTGATATTCAGTACCATGTTGCTTCCACTTGATCAACAGTATTTACTCCGGTAACAGACGCAGCTCCCTTGACGTAGTAGCCTCGGGTAAGAGAGGGCTTGGCTGGACGGCGTCGCCTAGCTTCCTCTTGAGTTGAGATACATGAAAGGTCGGGTGTATCCGGGAACCTTCCGGCAGCGCCAAAGTGTATGCCACCGGCCCATCCGCTTAGTAATGCGGAACAGTCCATAGTATCGTGGTGCTAGCTTTTGATTCGCCCGGCGGGAGACGGAGAGCTATCGGTAAGGTTGGAGTTTGAGGAATACCTCGTCCCCCACTGCGAATTCCCTCTCGGTTCGATGTTTTTCTGCCTGTACCTTTATCCTGTCTTGAGCTACCCGAAGATTTTCACACAGGAGGGTTAAGGTGCGATCACGATCACGCAATTGGCGGTCGACTGACGGAAGAGCTGTGTTGCCGGTCTCATATGAGCCCAAAGAAGGTGGCAGACGGCCGTATACAACCTCGAACGGGGTAAGTTTGCTGGTCGTATGATATGAGGTATTGTAACAGTACTCGACCCAGTGTAACCATCGGGTCCACATCTGGGGCTCGTCCATCACAAAGCAGCTTAAATAGGTTTCCACCCCTCGGTTGAGAACCTCTGTCTGGCCGTCTGTCTGGGGATGATAAGCCGTGCTCAGGCGTAGTTGTGCCCCTTGAAGCCGAAAAAATTCCTTCCAGAAATTGCTCAAGAACACCGGGTCATGATCCGAGATGATAGATCGGGGCACGCCGTGATGGCGTACGATCCCGCGAACAAAAAGATTGGCCACAACTTCGCCCGTGTAGGGGTGGCTCAGGGCAAGAAAATGTGCATATTTGGAGAGTTTGTAGACCACAACCAAGATAACTGACTTGCCCTGAGATTTGGGCAATCCGTCGATGAAGTCCATGGATACCGTTTCCCAAATATGGTATGGAATTTCCAGCGGGGTCAGCAACTCGGCCGGAGAGGTTGTTTCATATTTCTGTCGTTGGCACACCTCACACTGTTGCACAAACTGTTGAACGTCCCGACGTAAGCCCTTCCAGAAGACATTCGCCTTCCCTTGCTAGTAACTGTCTTCCAAGCTGAGGAAGAGGGAATGACCACCCGACCCTGATAGTAAAGGTGCCCCCCTTGGAGCTGGTACCCCGGTGTATTGGGCTGCCCCAGTCGCAGTGCGTCCACAATAAGCCGGAGTGCGAGGTCCTGTTACACCTCCGCCTGGATGTCGTTGAGGGAATTGATCAAGGGGCCCGAAATGTGGGCGAAAGAGCTCTCCGGAAGGCGCGAGAGGGCATCAACAACCACATTCTCCTTCCCTTGCTTGTAAACGATCTCGTAATCATACCTTAACAACTTGGTCACCCACTTCTGTTGAATAGGAGAAGCTAGGCGTTGCTCCAAGAAATGTTTCAAATTTTGGTGATCGGTGCAGACCTTGAAATGAGTCCCCAGTAAGTACGGACGCCACAGGGTCACTGCGTGTATGATGGCGAGCATCTCCTCCTCGTAGGTGGACAAACCAAGAGTGCAGGGAGCGAGAGCTTTGCTGAAGTATGCTAACAGTCTCCCATCCTGCATCAAAACCGCACTGATGCTCACTCCGGTTGCATCGGTCTCTAGTATGAACTTCTTGTCGAAATCCGGTAGGGCAAGGACCGATGTAGTCGTCATGGCCCGTTTCAGAGCCTGGAAAGCTCCCTCAGCGTCGTCCTGCCACACAAAGCCCTTCTTCTGTAAGAGCTGAGTAAGCGGCCGTGCAATCTTGCCGTAGTCTTTTACGAACCTCCGGTAGTAGCCCGTGAGACCCAGGAGTCCCCGTAAAGCCCGTAACGTCGTGGGGGCGGGGCCACGTCACCATGCTCTCGATTTTGTGCGGGTCGGCCCGGACCCCTTTGGCCGAAACCAAATTGCCTAGATACTCGACCTCTGCCTGGCCGAAGGAGTACTTGGATTGCTTAGCGTACAACTGATTGTGGGGCAATATGGTGAGAACTTGCTGCACGTGTTGGAGGTGTTCTGCCCAACTGTTACTGTAAACCAAGATGTCATCGAAAAATATCAACACTGAACGACGTAGAAGCGGCCGAAAGAGTTCGTTCATCACCGCCTGAAAGGTAGAGGGGGCATTGGTAAGCCCGAAGGGCATCACGAGGAATTCGTAATGACCATCGTGGGTTCGGAAGGCCGTCTTATGGATGTCTTCCTCCCGCATTCGAATTTGATGGTAACCGGAGCGCAGGTCCAGTTTGGCGAATAAACATGCTCCGTGTAGCTCATCCAAGACTTCCTCAATCATGGGAATGAGAAATTTATCCTTAATTGTTGAACTATTCAGGTTGCGGTAATCAACACATAATTGTCAAGAACCGTCTTTCTTCTTTACCAGAATAATGGGCGACGAGAAGGAACTGGTGCTAGGACGGTGGTGAGCATCTCCCGAATACTACGCTCGATCTCCTCCTTCTGGATGTGCGGGTAGCGGTATGGTCGGATATTGGTAGGTTCCGACCCCACCTTGAGCTGAATCGCTTGAT
Source organism: Platanthera guangdongensis (assembly GCA_039583875.1). Classification (NCBI taxonomy): domain Eukaryota; kingdom Viridiplantae; phylum Streptophyta; class Magnoliopsida; order Asparagales; family Orchidaceae; genus Platanthera; species Platanthera guangdongensis. The sequence continues at coordinate 199,152,913 of CM077159.1, forward strand.
CCCGGAATCTCGGTGGAGGAAGGGTGTGCGGCTCCTGGAAGACGTCCTCGTACTGAGTCAATAGTGACTGCATCGGCTCTGGTACTTCAGATGAGAGAGGGGGAGGGGATGCAAGGCCCATAATCATCGCCATCGAACTGCCCTCTTCAGATAGACGTTCCAGACCGAGCTGAGAATTCCCCGACGAACTCGGTCCATGGCGCAAAATCTCGTCCCATCAGGAACCACTTCGTCCACTGATAGGTGTCATCCTCCAGGTGGAAGGCTTCTAGCTGCACCCATTGTTCCTCGGGGATTTTCTGATATTGGAAAAACAATTCCGCCTTTTGTATCCACTCGAGTGCATCTCTGCCTCTGAACTTCGGAAAATTCATGCGAGTTCTCTTAGGTGCCATGTGGGCCTGATGATGCGCTTGTCCAAACCCACCCATCTCATGTCCGTACCCCGCTGCCCTCTACTGCTCCACAGGGGTGTATGGTCCCTTAGGTCTTGGAAAAAACGTTCCCTCCCTTGTTCGCCGCCCGGGTGTTGTCCCCCCCCCCCATAAATCCCTGCCGGTGGTGGCCGCATGTGCCTTTGATCGCCAATTCCGTAGCCTGCGGGGTGTCCGAAATTCCGGGGAAGGTTTAATAACCCAGCGATCCCCCTCGTGGAACCACCCGGGGCTGTCGAAAGCCGCATCTTCCCCGCCGCCTGCTCCGGAAGCCGCCAAAATGGTGTGCGGCTTGTGTCGATCTCGTCGTAGCCCGCGGGAGGGCCGCCCAGGCCGTGCGCTACCGCTGCCTGCTCCGGAGGCCGCCAGTACCGCGCGCGCCCCCCTCCGGCCTCGATTCCTGCTGGATAGCCTCCGCACGTGTCGAACAACGGTTGCGGGATGCCGTCGAGGCCGACCTGCGCGAACTGGCTGGAACCCGATAGTAGGTACTGTTGCTGTGCGGGATCGGGTATTTCCGCCTCTGATCCCTCCGTAACCACCGCTTTTCCTTTTAGGTTTTGAGTTAGGAGGGTTTTGATCTCCTCCATGCGGGCCTCCATTCGTTCTTCCATTTGTTGGGTTGAAACCTTCATTCTTTCCTCCATGGCCGCTACTGAATACATTAATCCGTTGTAGTTTTCCTCTAACGAAGCTAGTCGGCCGGCATCTTCATTCGAACGGGTGTTCACCATGGTGGGAGGAAGAGACCTCTGATACCAAATGTTATGTTACTGGAAGAGAAGGTATGAGATAGAGAGGAGAAATTAGGGTTTAGAGAAATGAGAAGGAAAAGACCTGGATTAATTCTTCATTATGCTCCAAGAGGGGTTCCAGGTATATATATACCCGGAACCAAGGGGCCGGCCGGCCCCCATAGGGGCTGAACCCGTTGGTTCAGCCCCGCCGGTCCGAGATTAGTGAATGGGGGCTGAATCGGTTGGTTCAGCCCCGTTGCTTCCTGTCGCCTCCTTAGGTCGTCGAGCATATTTGTGCCCTTGAACCGTAGCGCGTTCGAGGGCATAACACAATCTCATATGGTATCTTTTCGAAGACTTGAGGATGAGAGTGATGATGGCTTGGCGAGCATACAGAAGGCCGACAATGCGCGGATGCCAATGACATGAATTGTTCAGATTGCTGGAGGCACGATTGGGAGCGCGGACTGAAAAATGATGAGGGGATACGACTGCAGCTCTGGATAGTGGAGTGCGAAGGAGGATGGACGGGATCTGATAGTCAAACTGTTTTGGGCTAACCCAAACTCGTCGCTATATTTGTGCATGAACGTTATGAAATATAAACTAAGTGGGAAGATTTTTGTAATTTCAAAAGATAAGGGGCGCCACAAGTAATTTTGCAAACTTATAGGGGACGTCCCGGGGTACATGGCCCTAATATAATAAATAAGTATGTATAATTATATAGTGTTGATGAATGATGTATCATAATATTTTTTTTTACTAATAATAAACTGATTAAAAATTAATATGAAGGCCCGAAGATAGAAGTAAAACAATCACAGTTATTGTTACGCTCAATTCTGGAGCTGAGATTCTAAGTAGAACAACTCCAGGTAATTTACTCACAATTTCTCTGTTATTGCTGTTATTGCAGGTGTCTCTCAAGAGGAGCATAATAAAAAATCATCAAAAATCTCCAATGATTCTCATCTCTGGCTCGACGAAGATTTATCGAACATTAACGTCGGAGTTGGTTGCGATTCTTGCGGGGTGAGTTCCTGTCAAAATCTTCACAACCAGCTTATCTTCTATGATCTGTCTTCCATTAATCAGCTATCTATCGTTCGCTCATTTCAGATGTACCCAATTATTGGAAAGAGATACAAATGTAAAGACTGTAAAGAAGCTGTAGGTTTCGATCTGTGCGAATCTTGCTATAATACGACTTCTAAGCTTCCTGGCAGATTCAACCAGCAGCACACACCAGACCACCACTTCGAGCTCGATGATTCTCATATGCTGTACAATATATTGCTTCTAAGTTCTTCGCCGTTGGAAGATCCATATCAAAATCTTTTCGGCGAACCTGATCTAAATGGCTCCGTTAGTGCCGGCAATGATTCTAATGTCGACATAAATAATCATCACAGTGACAATGACAACAGCTGAAAGAGAAAGATCGACAAGGACTCCCGTCTCTTTCTTTGGAGTAGAAATGATGTAATTATCATCTTCCCTAGTTTTTAGCATTCATTTCAGGAGGGAGATGCACTATTTTGACTTGATTCTTCGGCATTTACGCGTGTCCATCGATATGGAAATGCGTGTTTTATGCATGAAATTGTATCATGATACTGGAGAAAATTGATATTATTTGGGAAGTAAGATTGTTGTAAATATCGGTATCGAAATGTCATGCATGTAGGTTCCCTTGCAGGATTAGATGTCAACTGTTAGGAATTTAGTTGTCATAGTTTGTGTTTTGGGTTTGGGCGCCACACTAAAGAGAAATTCATGGAAGCCTTAATCTTGCATTATGTGAGAATAATACTTTGGTGTTTATGTACCAAATTTTCCTTTTTTTATTATGTTGAGAGAAATAGAGAAAGTATTCATAAGTCGCGCACACACTTACGAAGCAAGTCTGGGCTTGAGTTTGAAAATTATTCGAGTCGGTTTTGTATGTAGTTGGTGTCGTTTTACCTTGTGGTTTTTCAAACTTGATTTAGGTTGCGTTTGGTGCAGTTTATCGCAACTTATTTGCTCCGGTGAGGTTGGACAAAAAACGTCAGTGTCATAGAATATATGTTTGGTATTACAAATGTTACTATCATTACCAAAAAAAACTAGTTTGGGGCATAAGATTTTGGTATGACAATGACATTTTTGTCCAATCTCACCGGAGCAAATAAGACACGATAAGCCGCGCCAAACACAGTCTTAGTATCGTATTAATGCTTAGCCTTACTTTTGTTGGTGTTGTTGTTGTTTCCTTATGACTTATTCTTTTGCACAATTTACTAGCTTACTTAAACTATACTATCATCAATTATAAATGATTTTGTACCATCAAATCATAAGAGATTCTTTTCAGCACCCTCCAAAACATCAAACCAATTTCTCTCCTTGTGAGGAGGTATAAATAGACCCCGTCTGGTCTAGAGGGAACAATCGTCATATGTACTCCTTACAGAGGATACATTATTCATCACTCACTAGCAAACACTCTCTTTCCTAAGTTTCAATAGTTTGCTTCATCCATTGCCTATGTGGGAATGTTGGTTGAAAATTGATGCAATTTTTAGGACTGAATATTTCACACGTCTTACTCCAGTGCGATCCCCACTTAGGCTGCGTTTGGCGCGGGTTATCGCGACTTATTTGCTCCGGTGAGGTTGGACAAAAATGTTATTGTCATGTCAAAATATTATGCTTCAAACGAGTTTCTTTTTTGTAACATTTGTGATATTAAACATACATTCTATAACAATGACGTTTTTGTCCAATCTCACTGGAGCAAATAAGCTGCGACAAGTCATGTCAAACGCAGCCTTAGTTTATCATTTTATTACTTCCTATTATTATGTTATTATGTATGTGCTCTTGTTTTTTTCTCTCTCTGAAAAATAATTTACCTTTTTTTGAAGTCATTGTTTTCATTTACTAGTGAGATGCTGCTAGCAACAAATTTTTTTTTTTATTGTGAAATTGTAAGCTTTGGACAGAGCTTATGTAGATATGATTACTTTCCTTCATACCATTTTGAGAGCAATATGTTTGTGTTTGTATTTTACTCTTACTATTAACAATTGATATCAAGACTGGAGGCTCTTTATTTATTTTTGGATTAACATCCTTAGGGTGAATATCATTATTACACATCATTTTGTTCAAGTCATTTGCTCATGGACCAAATTTATTTATTATTTAAAAATAGAATTATTTTAATTTATATTAAAAGAAGAGATCAAAGTTAAACACATTGGTTTGAGTTAGCATGCTTGGATATTTGACGGCAGTAATATAAAATTGAGGCTCTATTTGGCGTGATGTTTTTGCTCTGGTTATTGTACAACCCCGTGTCCGGCGAGCAAGGCCGCCAGGAGCCAGGCAGATCGGGCTAAGGGGAGTGGGCGAGCTCGGCAGTGGAGAAGCCGAGCCCGAGCTCGGCATTCGTCGACCAGAGATCGGCATTCGTCGACCAGAGATCGGCATTCGTCGACCGGAGATCAGTATTCGCCGACCCAGAGCTCGGCATTCGCCGAGCTAGCCCCAGCTCGCGCCCTCGCAACAGAACTCGGCAACAGCAGGCGAGCAGGACCCGCTGAGATGATCAAGCTCCCCAGCTCGCCTGGATGAATGAGGTACTTTTTACTGTTTTGCCCTTGTTGGCCTGCCCATAGCCTTTCAAAACAGCGGAGTTTGGCTGTTGGCAGACCCAACCGAGGGTTTTCTGGTAATTTCAGGTCAGTTCTTTTGGTTATTGGCAGTTCAGATTTCAAAAATTATAAATAGGACCCAAGGGATACCCCAGAAAGCATGCTTCCTGTGCTCTCCTGCTCCAGTTCTCAAGTGCTTTCTGAGGGTACCTTAGCTCGGCTTCTGGCTAAGGAGGGGAAGCGCTCTGAGATCTTCCGGGTGTGTGGAGGGACCTCCCTGCCGAGCCCTTGGGTCGGTCTTTCCTTGTTTTCTTTGTTGTTTTGCTTGCAGGAGCAAAGTAGACGCGAGACTACCCCTTCCCCAAGGGTCGAACTTCAAAGGAGACCGATTTTCGGTTTCAACAGTTAGCTTGAAACAATGTCACTGTTATTGAACATATGTTTGATACGACACCAGTTATAATAATCGCAATCAAGAAAAAAAACTAGTTTTAAAAATTTCTTAGACGAGATCTGACTTTCACGAGCGCTACCGCTGTGCCAAACAGAGCCTAAATGAATTGCTTTGGTGGTTTATATTTTTAATGAATTGTTTTTCAATAATTATGTAATCTATACTATATTATAAGGGAGAAACACAATTTGGTTAAACATTCGCTTTCTGATTTGCTTTTCTTCATTAAAAATTTCTGATTTTTTAAATTTGTGTTTTCCTTTTATTTTAAAAAAATGTTCTCTTATAAAAACAAAGTCCTCTAACTACAATTGCTGCAGATCGCCAAAGGCCCCTGATAGACCGTACTAAATTGAACCGTCTTAGCCTGTGATAGGTTGAGCGTGCAAACAATCACAAAAAATAGAAAACTAGAAAATGAGTTTTTTTAACGTGAAAAATCCGTCAGCTGGGTGAAATATCACGTGGCCGGATCTGTGTTGGCCAAACCTCTACTAGTTGGTTGTTGTACATGACTTTTTGATGAACTCGAGTGCGACAAGCTGCCTCTTATTACAATTGTTGAATGTGAGCGAGAGAGTACTGGACTCGGAGAGTGCCATGTCACCTCTTACAGAGCAAAATTTTTTTCTTACTACAATAAGGAGCCTCACACTCTGGAGGCTTTAGAGACTTTGACTGTTGCTTGGAGGTGGGAGCAGCTTGTTGCACTCGTTCTTATGTCTGGGGCTTGAAAGCTCAGATGACGCGCTCCGTGCGCCTTATCCTTTGTGGTTTGTCTCATGTTGAGCTTAGAGGAATCTGGCGTAGTTGACTTGTCACTGACCGGTAAGCTTGTTGCTGAGTTGAGGACACTGGAAATAGTGAGCGTCGTGTGCGTCTAATTGTATGAGCGGTTCTTGGCGGGCTCTGAATTTGGTCTTGTGAACTACTGGCGGTGCGGGACACATAAACTTCGGGAGCCCTGGTGGGATTGGTCTGTTCAGACTGAGGAAGCCCGCGATTGGCTCGGTCGCTACACAACCAACTGGTGGGTGACGACAATTGTTATATCTCTTGCGGTTTTCAAAGTGCTTGTTGTATCTTGCAGGAGGCTTCAACGGTTGAGACAAACTTCGGCGGAATAGACCGTCTCCGACTAACTAGACGGAGCGCTGGCAGGAGCGATCCGAAGAGTTGAGCGCCCGACAACGTACTTGGAACGGTCTTGAGAACAGAGGGCATGGAGACGCACACATGGAGGAGACGTGTGCAAGAGTGCGTAAGGAGGGGGAGCGTGCAAGGAAGAGACACACGCAAGAGGGCACAAGGATGAGGCACGCGCAAAAAAGCGCAAGGAGGAGGCACGCGCAAGGAGGTGGCGCGCGCAAGAAAGCGCAAGGAGGAGGCACGCGCAATGAAGAGGTGCGCGCAAGAGGGCGTAAGGAGGAGGCACGCGCAAGAGCGCGTAAGAAGTTGGCGCGTGCAAGGAAGAGGCGCATGCAAAAGGGCGCAAGGAGGAGACGCGCAAGGAGGAGATGCGCGTAAGGAAGAGCCGCGCACAAGAGGGGGAAAGGAGGAGCTGCGCGCAAGAGGGCGCAAGGAGGAGGTGCGCAAGGAGGAGATGAGCGCAAGGAGGAGCCGCACGAAAGAGGGGGCAAGGAGGAGGCGTGCGCAAGATCAACAGCGCGCCGAGAGGAGGCGCGCACAAGAGCGCCTAGGAGGAAGCGCGCTCAAGAGGGATCAAGGATGAGGCACACACAAGGAGGAGGTGTTGAAACCGAGAAATCAGTCTCTGTGGAGTTCGGGGTCCATAAAAAGGGGTGACCTCACACTTACTGCACTCGGACAAATATCACGGACCAAAGGCTCAGGAAACTAGGAACAGACCCTCGGCTCTAGCGCGAAGGTCCCACCTCACACCCGAAAGACCTTGAAGATCTCCCCCTCCCCAGCCAATGCTGCGCTAGGTGCCTTGGAGGATGAAGAGAGAGTGAAGAAGTGATCCTCTCCAAGGCACCCCTAAGGGCTTATTTATAGTTTTCTAGGAATGGCCTGCAAATAACCAACCTTCACTGCTTTGAAAATTACCGAAATTCTCCCGGATTGGCCTGCCAACAGCTAAATCTCGCTGTTCTAAGCGGCTAATTGCAGTCCACCAGGGGTAGTCCCTCAAGCCGGGCGAGCTGGCGGTTAGGCGAGAAGAGGGGGGCGGCCTGGGCGAACATGCGGCCTGCGAGTGGCGACCTGGCGGCCTGCTCGGCCACTGGGCAAGCTGTTGCCTGCTTGGCGAGACGGTGGCCTGGTTGGCGAGACACGGCCTGGCGAGTTGCGGCCTGCTTGGCGAGATACGGCCTGGCGAGCTGCGGCTTGCTTGGCGAGACGACGACCTAGTTGAAGAGACGCGGCCTGGTTGGCGAGATGCGACCTGGCGAGCTGCGGCCTGCTTAGCTTGATGCGGCCTGGCGAGCTGCGGCCTGCTTGGCGAGATGACGGCCTGGTTGGCGAGACGCGGCCTGGCGAGCTGCGGCCTACTTGGCGAGCTGCGACCTGCTTGGCGAGCTGCGGCCTGCTTGGCGAGCTGCGGCCTGCGTGATGAGCTGCAGCCTGCTTGGCGAGACGGCGACCTACTTGGCGATACTGCGGTCTGCTTGGCGAGACACGACCTGCTTGGCGAGACGACGGCCTGGGCGACTCCTCAAAGGGGCCGGGGGGGAGAAATATTTCCTCCCCTACTAGTATTTACGCAGGTGCACCCAAAATTGGCCTCTAGGAGTACAAAACTCCCAAAAGCTTAAAAATGTGCACCAAGTCTTGCGCCTTGTTTGGGACCCTCTCTTCGCGAATACGGGGTTGTACACAATCCCCGCTCTTTTCGAGCGAGTTCTACGCTCGTAAAGAAACGTCCAACCCAATGTATTCGCTGCGTAGCCTTCTTGGAGCCGAAAACTCTTGGCCTCTCGGGGGTCAATCTGTCAAGCCAGCTAATGGGAGCCTAGATGAAGAGACAGCCTCGGGGTAAAAATACTTGGCCTCCCCGAGGGGTCAACCTGTCATGCCAGTTAATGGGAGCTTGGGTGACGAGACGACCTCGGGATAAGGTCTACTTACCCCTCCGAGTGATCAACCTGCCCTACCAGATAGTGGGAGCCTGACAGTGGAATCATCTTGAGGTGAGACCTACTCACCCCTCCGAGAGATCAACCTGCCATGCCAGCTAGTGGGAGCCTGACAGCGGAATCATATCGAGGTGAGACCTACTCACCCCTCCGAGAGATCAACCTGCCCTGCCAGCTAGCGGGAGCCTGACAGCGGAATCATCTCGAGGTGAGGTCTGCTCAACCCTCCAAGACATTAACATTCCCTGCCAGCTAGTGGGAGCCTTACATCGGAATCATCTCGAGGTGAGACCTACGCCCCCTCCGAGAGATCAACCTGCCCTGCCAGCTAATGGGAGCCTGACAGCGGAATCATCTCGAGGTGAGACCTACTCACCCCTCCGAGAGATCAACATGCCCTACCAACTAGTGGGTGCCTGACAGTGGAATCATCTCGAGGTGAGGCCTACTCACCCCTCCGAGAGATCAACCTGCCCTGCCAGCTAGTGGGAGCCTAGCAACGGAATCATCTCGAGATGAGACCTACTCACCCCTCTGAGAGATCAACCTGCCCTGCCAGCTAGTCGGAGCCTGGCAGCGGAATCATCTCGAGGTGATACCTACTCACCCCTCCGAGAGATCAACCTGCCCTGCCAGCTAGTGGGAGCCTGACAGCGGAATCATCTCGAGGTGAGACCTACTCACCCCTCTGAGAGATCAACATGCCCTGCCAGCTAGTGGGAGCCTGACAGCGGAATCATCTCGAGGTAAGGTCTGCTCAACCCTCCAAGAGATCAACTTGCCCTGCCAGCTAGTGGGAGCCTGGCAGCGGAATCATCTCGAGGTGAGACCTACTCACCCCTCCGAGAGATCAACCTGACCTGCCAGCTAGTGGGAGCCTGAAAGCGGAATCATCTCGAGGTGAGGCCTACTCACCCCTCCGAGAGATCAACCTGCCCTGCCAGCTAGTGGGAGCCTGGCAGCGGAATCATCTTGAGGTGAGACCTACTCACCCCTCCGAGAGATCAACCTGCCCTGCCAGCTAGTGGGAGCCTGGCAGCGGAGCAGCGGAATCATCTCGAGGTGAGACCTACTCACCCCTCCGAGAGATCAACCTGCCCTGCCAGCTAGTGGGAGCATGACAGCGGAATCATCTCGAGGTGAGACCTACTCACCCCTCCGAGAGATCAACCTGCCCTGCCAGCTAGAGGGAGCCTGACATCGGAATCATCTCGAGGTGAGACCTACTCACCCCTCCGAGAGATCAACCTGCCCTGCCAGCTAGTGGGAGCCTGACAGCGGAATCATCTCGAGCTGAGGCCTACTCCCCCTTCGAGAGATTAATCTGCCCTGCCAGCTACTATGAGCCTGACAACGGAATCATCTCGAGGTGAGACCTAATCACCCCTCCGAGAGATCAACCTGCTCTGCCAGCTAGTGGAAGCCTGACAACGGAATCATCTCGAGGTGAGACCTACTCACCCCTCTGAGAGATCAACCTTCCCTGCCGGCTAGTGGGAGCCTGACAGCGGAATCATCTCGAGGTGAGGCCTACTCACCCCTCCGCGAGATCAACCTGCCCTACCAGCTAGAGGGAGCATGACAACAAAATCATCTCGAGGTGAGGCCTACTCACCCCTCCGAGAGATCAACCTGCCCTGCCAGCTATTGGGAGCCTGGCGGCGGAATCATCTCGAGGTGAGACCTACTCACCCCTCCAAGAGATCAACCTGCCCTGCCAGCCAGTGGGAGCCTGGCGGCGGAATCATCTCGAGGTGAGACCTACTCACCCCTTCGAGAGATCAACCTGCCCTGCCAGCTAGTGGGAGCCTGACAGCGGAATCATCTCGAGGTGAGATCTACTCACCCCTCCGAGAGATCAACCTGTCCTGCCAGCTAGTGGGAGCCTGACAGCGGAATCATCTCGATGTGAGGCCTACTCACCCCTCTGAGAGATCAACCTGCCCTGTGTAACACCTCCCCTGTAATAGACGTATAATATGGGTCCGGCCGGGGCCCCACAACATACGAACACCACAGCTTTAGTATTAAAAGTTGATATAGCTACCCAAACTCAAAACACTTGCACAACACAGCGGAAAACCAAGCACAACTAGAAGTTATCCACTAATCCAAAAGAGTAAACAAATGGCCTTAAGGCCTTACATCAAATGTCCAAAAGGGGGGGGGGGGGTATACAGTACAATCAAACATGAATGTGCTCAGCACTCCTAGTCTACCTCGGCATGCAAGCCGGACAAAAATAGTCTCAAACATACATCATCAAAGTAGTGCTACAAAAGAGAAAACACTTCATGGGCTTAGGCCTTCTTGGCCGGCGTGCTAGCTCCTGCGTGCGATCCTTGCCCTGTAAAAATTATTAGTAACGTGGGTCAGCAAAGGCTGACCTCAAACTGTGTAACAACACATCTCCTCCCGGCCGCCCCTAACGGACCCCGGGGAACCCTCCAACCTGCAAGTCAGCACTTCATATGCAATATAAATTTCTATAAATAGAAAAACATTAAAACAGGCTTGGATGTCTCAATCAACAAACATGTTCTCTACTGGTTGAGCATATAAAGAAAGGGCCTATTATGCAACATGAATGCAACACCCGGGCTTCACCCAAGGTACCCTAAACCGTATGCATCTAGCACAACATCACAACATTTGGGTACTCACATTTCCCCAATTGGCATAAAGCCGCAAACATTGAGGGAGACACAACTCCCTCACACGGCGCACAGGCCGCCACATGGAAATCTTGCCAAGGCCCCACCCGCTCGTGGGCTTAGCCCCGGGCTTGCCTGCAAGCTCTGACGTCTCATGTCAGGATTCCAACAACCACAGACTGACCGATTCTAAGAAGCCTTGCTGGACCCCACCCGCTCATGGCCTCTTTGCCCGGGCTTGCCCCAAGCTTGGCATTCTCGTCAGTCTCACAGAAGGGGACTAGTCTCGCCGGGACACTCTCCACACATGACGCACGTGTCACGGGATAGCCAGCCGACCACGGAGACATAGCCACGCCTTGGCACAACACAACCAAGACTAAACACATCGCAATCCCTCTTTGTACCGCAGCGTTCCCGCGCACCAAGGAAAACATCTCCAACTCGTGCGGAGCTAACCTTGTCCACCAAGGAAACCATCTCCATTCTCATTTGGAGCTAACCTTGTCAAGGAAACCATCTACCACCACGAGGAGCTAACCTTGTCCGGGTTCGACTACATGTACTCTTTTCAAGCCAACGGGACAATCACCACCACAACACAAACGTCATCTTGCCGCATCGGAAACCTCTACGAATCCCTAAGTTCGTATGCAACATCACCGTGTCGGACTAATGGTCGCGACTACGGCTTCACCCACCATGCCTAATCCACTAGCGAAGCGGATCTCTAATGCAAAATATGCCGGGGACGGACTCAATCGACCCGGAAGTTCCTCTTGAAACTTGGCAAGCCAAAACCCCTCTCATTTGAGAGTTTGGTGCCCAAAAATTAGAGAAAAGAAAACTAGATGATGCTAAAACGTGCATCCTAAAGACCGAGAGGAGAGATGTCGTTACCTTCCGACTCCTCTTCCTTGCCATGGCAAAAATAGCCGGATGGAACACTTCGCAATGCTCCAAGCTTCACGGATCCGGACTCGGCTCGCGATTCGGAGCTCCGACACCCTTCCTACAGCCCAAGAGTTCTTCTTCTTCCTCCTTGCTCTAGGTTTTCTCAAGATCTAAGAAAGAGAGAACTTGAAAGAAAATGAGGATCTGTAACCCTAGGGTCGGACTTAACTGTCCAGGAGATGGCCTGAACCGTTAGATCCCAAAACCAGAAAAAGACTGGCTGCGATTCGCCTGGAAAATAAAAGATCTGGGCCGAACACGGCCTGGCACACGCCCGTGTCCAGGGCCGTGTGCCTCATTCGCCGTCTCAAATCGACGCGCCTGGAATCAGACACGGGCATCCGACACGCCCGTGTTCAATCCGACACGCCCGTGTCCCCAGTGACACAGCCGTGTGGCCTGCCGTGTAGCTCCAACGACACGGCCCCAACACCAACCCGAGAGGTGACACGGCCTGGGACACGCCCGTGTCCCAAGCCGTGTGCCCCAGTCTCGACACACTGTCGAGCAAAAGTGTCGACACTTGGGCCGAGTGTCGACACGGCCTCGACACGCCCTGCGACACGCCCGTGTCGCAGGCCGTGTGCCCCACTCTCGACACTCTGTCGAGCACAAAGTGTCGACACTTGGGCCGAGTGTCGACACGGCCTCGACACGCCCTGCGACACGCCCGTGTCGCAGGCCGTGTGCCTCACTCTCGACACTCTGTCGAGCACAAAGTGTCGACACTTGGGCCGAGTGTCGACACGGCCTCGACACGCCCTGCGACACGCCCGTGTCGCAGGCCGTGTGCCTCACTCTCGACACTCTGTCGAGCACAAAGTGTCGACACTTGGGCCGAGTGTCGACACGGCCTCGACACGCCCTGCGACACGCCCGTGTCGCAGGCCGTGTGCCTCCTGCCAGAACCCAAAAATTTTCCAGAACAGCAGATTGAACCTCTTGCAAAAACTGGGGTGTTACAACTCTCCCCCACTTAACTGAATTTCGTCCCGAAATTACAAAACAAAAGGGTACAAAACTTAAATTGTACCTGACAAAAATAGTTCTGGATAGTCTTCTAGCATGGCCTGTTCTCGCTCCCACGAGAACTCCTCACGACCGCAGTTGTCCCAACGAACTTTCACAAGTTTAACTTCTTTATTCCGCAACTGCCGAATCTCTGAATCTTCTATAGCGATTGGAAGGACTCGCGTCCTCAAGTCTTCCTCAATCGGCACCGATGCCGGCTCAATCACCACGCTAGCCTCCACCAAGGCTTTCCTCAACACGGAGACATGGAAGACGTCATGTAATCCACTCAAATCTGCGGACAATGCCAACCGATAGGCTGCTTCTCCTATCCGCTCAACAATTTCAAAAGGCCCCAAAAACCTTGGACTCAACTTCTTGAGTCGGCGAATCCGCGAGACGCCTTTGAACGGCTTGACTTTCAGATAAACCCAATCACCAACTGCAAATTCTAACTTCCGGTGACGAGCATTAAAATATTTCGCTTGCCTGTCTTGTGCCACCTTCATACGCTCTTGGATGGTCCGTACCATCTCACAAGCGTCAACTACCGCATCCTTTCCCAGAAGTTTGGTGTCTCCCGCCTCTGCCCAAGACATTGGCGTTCGACACCGCCTCCCATACAAAGCTTCGTATGGCGCCATCTTTATACTAGCTTGAAAACTGTTGTTGTACGCAAATTCTACCATGAAGAGGTGATCCTCCCACCTCTTGCCAAAATCAAGAACGCACATCCTCAACATATCCTCCATAGTACGGTTCGTTCTCTCCGTTTGCCCATCAGTTTGAGGATGGAACGCCGTACTAAACTTTAGCTTCGTGCCCAAGCTCTTCTGAACCAGTCTCCAGTCCTTGGACGTAAACCGTCCATCGCGATCACTGACTATGCTCTTAGGAATTCCGTGCAGTCGCACAATGTTGCGAACATACAACTCCACCAGCTTCTCCACGCTGTCCTCTTTCCGGTTCGGGATGAAGTGAGCCACCTTGGTTAGGCGATCCACGATCACCCAAATAGCATCATTCCCATGCTGCGATCTAGGCAAACCATGCACAAAGTCCATGGAGATGTCCTCAAATTTCCATTCAGGAATTGGAAGGGGCTTCAGGAACCCACCCGGTTTCTGACATTCGGCCTTCACCAAGGCACATGTTTGGCAACGACTCACATACAAAGCCACATCTCGCTTCAACCCCGGCCACCAAAAGGATTTCTTCATATCCAAGTACATCTTTGTACTGCCTGGGTGAATGGAGTACTTTGAGAAGTGAGCCTCGAACATCAACTCCTCACGGAGATTGCCAAACTGCGGTACACAAACCCTTCCATCCTTTCTCAAGATTCCCCCGATCATCTCCCAGGTGCTGCTCTCGCCCATTTGAGCCTCCAACACAAAAGGTTGAAACTCCACATCTAATCGAGTCGCTTCCCGAATACGATCGGACAAGTCGTTTTGCACTTCAATCCAGTTCAACCGAGCCACGCTAGACTCGCCTCTCGCAACACATTCCAATCCAAGGGACTCCCATTCCCGTACCAACCGCTCATCATGAGCTTCGATCCAATTTCCTAGCCCCGAGTACTTTCTACTCAACGCATCCGCCACCACATTGGCTTTACCCGGCGTGTACTGAATCGCCACTTCGTAGTCTCCAAGAAACTCAACCCATCTGCGTTGCCGCATATTCAAGTCCTTTTGATCTAAGAGATACTTCAGGCTTTTATGGTCCGTGAAGATCTCCACTCTTGCGCCATAAACATAATGCCGCCAAATTTTCAGCGCGAAGATTACCGCCGCCAACTCCAAGTCATGGACGGGGTAATTCCTCTCATGAGGTTTCAGCTGTCTAGACCCAAAGGCTATCACCTTCCCATGTTGCACCAAAACGCAACCCAAACCGCATCCCGATGCGTCACTGAAAATTTGAAATCCATCTGTCCCTTGCGGTAAACTCAAGATCGGAGCCATCATAAGCCTCTCCTTTAGTGCCTCGAATGCTTGACCGCACTCTTGGGTCCACACAAATTTATGGTCTTTACGAGTGAGAGAGGTGAGGGGTAGAGCTATCTTCGAGAAATTCTCCACGAATCTCCTATAATACCCGGCTAGTCCAAGAAAACTTCGGACTTCCGCCACGGTCCTCAACACCGGCCAATCTCTGATGGCCTCCACTTTCGCTGGATCCACTGCCACCCCATCACCACTAATCACGTGGCCCAAAAATGCCACCTTCTCTAACCAGAACTCGCATTTGGAGAATTTTGCATACAACTCATTCTCCCTCAACACTTGCAAAACTATTCTCAAGTGGGTCTCATGCTCCACTTCCGATTTGGAATACACCAAAATGTCATCAATGAAAACAACCACAAAAGAATCCAAGTATTCCCGGAATACCCGATTCATCAGATCCATGAACACCGATGGTGCGTTCGTTAGCCCGAACGGCATCACCGTAAACTCAAAGTGTCCATACCTTGTCCCAAAAGCAGTTTTGGGTATGTCCTCATCCCGAATTCGTAGCTGATAGTAGCCTGACTTCAAGTCCAACTTCGAATATACCATCGACCCCACCAATTGGTCAAATAAATCATCTATCCGAGGAATCGGATACTTATTCTTGACGGTCAACTTATTAAGCTCTCGGTAGTCTATGCACAGGCGCATGCTACCGTCTTTCTTCTTCACAAACAACACCGGTGCGCTCCACGGTGAAGAACTGGGTCTAATATACCCTTGCTCCAACAGTTCCTGTAACTGAACCTTAAGTTCCGCTAACTCCTTTGGTGCCATCCTAAATGGAGGACGTGACACCGGTCTAGCCTCCGGCACTAACTCGATCGAGAAGTCGATCTCCCGCCGAGGAGGCGCTCCAGGAAGTTCATCCGGAAACACATCCTTGAACTCTGCCACCACAGGCACTTCCTCAATCGACAGTTGGGATAGACGAACCTCCAATAACGCTACAAGCGCTACACCACCCTGGTTAACCGCCCGCACCAACTGCATGGCCGATATCAGGGAACAGGCCACTCCACCAAGGCCCTCAAACTTGACTTCTGCTTGCCCTTTACTCCTTAAGGTCACCACCTTAGAAAGGCAGTCAATACTGGCGCGCTGCTCTGCAAGCCAGTCCATACCCAAAATGACATCGAACTCTACTAAAGGTAACACTGCCGCTTCCAGAGCGAAGACAACTTCGTCTAGCTCCCAACAAATGCGTCCTTTAGCCCCGGTGGTCATAGATGACCCATTGGGCATGCGCACTTTCAGCTCTGCACCCGACGAGAAAGACTCAACTCCTATTCTCCGGATGAAGCTCTCCGCAAGAAAGGAGTGCGATGCTCCTGTATCAAACAATACCCTAGCGGGGTATCCGGAAACTAACACGAAGCCTACAACATAGACGTTACACAAAAGTCTAAAAGGATGAAGCACAAAATTTAAACTTAAATTCTCTTCATACCTGTCACCACATCCGTCTGGCGGATCGCTTCTTGCTGTCCAAGGTTGTAGGCCCTTGGTTGCACCAGTTGGAACCGAGAAGCGCTCGACTCCGCCATCTTTCCTTTCTCTGCAGCACTGGGGCCCGAGCGCACAGACTGCTCCTGCTTTGACTCTTGCCCCGCTCCCCCTTGCTGACAAGCACGGGCTATGTGCCCAACCTTCCCGCAGTTGTAGCACGTCGGCGGTCCCCTAGAGTGGGAACCCCCAGGCGTCCAGTTGCTCCTCTCACCAGATCTGGAAGTGGAAGGCTTCTTCCTCCACCTACTCCCATCAGACTTTCCATGAGATTGGGAAGGCTTCCCTTCCCCTTGCTTGGGAGTAAAACCCTTACGGCGTTGGGTTCGCTCCAAATCATTCTCCAAACTCCTGGCGGCTTCAACTAACTCATTAAATCCCGCCCTCTTCATGGAGATGAGGGGCTGCCTCAGATTCTCCCTCAAACCTTGGTAGAAGAGGTTATCCCTCTCTATATCATCAGCCATTGTCGTTCCCGCATAACGACCCAATCGGGTGAACTCTTGCACGTACTCATCCACTGTCTTGTCTCGCTGCATTAGATGCAGAAACTGCCTCTGCAGGGCCAACCGAGTTGAAACTGGGATATACCTCTTAAGAAAAGCGTCCCCAAACTCTTCCACTGACGGGGTGCGTCCCGGAAACTGGCGGCCGCTATGGGCCACCCACCATAACTTGGCATCCCCTTCCAACATGAAAGCCGCATACTCAGCTTTCTTTTCCTCTGGCGTCTCTGCCGCCCTTAACAGTTCTTGAATACGAACCCACCAGTCCTCCGCATCCGTTGGCGTTCCAATACCCTTGAAGGACGGGGGATGGAAACTCAGGAAGTACTTCATGTGTCGATCTCCATGTCCAACAACTACTCTCTCCGCCAAAGGTTCCACTCGCCTGGCTTCTGCTCCTGGCACGGCCGTTGCCGTATCTGGTGTGGCAGGGGCTGCCACCTGAGCCGCTGCTGCAGCCTGAGCTGCCACCATCGCTTCTGCAAGCATGCGGCAGAAGTCGGCCGGGTCTACACCCGTGCCCAAAAGACCTGGAGCAGTAGCACTGCTCGCCGAGAGATCATCCCTTGCTCTTGAAGTGCCCGCCTCGTTGCTTGCACTCTTCAGGAAGACAAGAAATAAGGGATTAGTCTCCAATCTCAAGACTAAAACATAAGGACACTCATGGTCCCGCGTTACTCTTATGTGGATAACTTCTCTACGCACTGACCTTGAATCTAACCTCGCTTTGATACCAAATTGTAACACCTCCCCTGTAATAGACGTATAATATGGGTCCGGCCGGGGCCCCACAACATACGAACACCACAGCTTTAGTATTAAAAGTTGATATAGCTACCCAAACTCAAAACACTTGCACAACACAGCGGAAAACCAAGCACAACTAGAAGTTATCCACTAATCCAAAAGAGTAAACAAATGGCCTTAAGGCCTTACATCAAATGTCCAAAAGGGGGGGGGGTATACAGTACAATCAAACATGAATGTGCTCAGCACTCCTAGTCTACCTCGGCATGCAAGCCGGACAAAAATAGTCTCAAACATACATCATCAAAGTAGTGCTACAAAAGAGAAAACACTTCATGGGCTTAGGCCTTCTTGGCCGGCGTGCTAGCTCCTGCGTGCGATCCTTGCCCTGTAAAAATTATTAGTAACGTGGGTCAGCAAAGGCTGACCTCAAACTGTGTAACAACACATCTCCTCCCGGCCGCCCCTAACGGACCCCGGGGAACCCTCCAACCTGCAAGTCAGCACTTCATATGCAATATAAATTTCTATAAATAGAAAAACATTAAAACAGGCTTGGATGTCTCAATCAACAAACATGTTCTCTACTGGTTGAGCATATAAAGAAAGGGCCTATTATGCAACATGAATGCAACACCCGGGCTTCACCCAAGGTACCCTAAACCGTATGCATCTAGCACAACATCACAACATTTGGGTACTCACATTTCCCCAATTGGCATAAAGCCGCAAACATTGAGGGAGACACAACTCCCTCACACGGCGCACAGGCCGCCACATGGAAATCTTGCCAAGGCCCCACCCGCTCGTGGGCTTAGCCCCGGGCTTGCCTGCAAGCTCTGACGTCTCATGTCAGGATTCCAACAACCACAGACTGACCGATTCTAAGAAGCCTTGCTGGACCCCACCCGCTCATGGCCTCTTTGCCCGGGCTTGCCCCAAGCTTGGCATTCTCGTCAGTCTCACAGAAGGGGACTAGTCTCGCCGGGACACTCTCCACACATGACGCACGTGTCACGGGATAGCCAGCCGACCACGGAGACATAGCCACGCCTTGGCACAACACAACCAAGACTAAACACATCGCAATCCCTCTTTGTACCGCAGCGTTCCCGCGCACCAAGGAAAACATCTCCAACTCGTGCGGAGCTAACCTTGTCCACCAAGGAAACCATCTCCATTCTCATTTGGAGCTAACCTTGTCAAGGAAACCATCTACCACCACGAGGAGCTAACCTTGTCCGGGTTCGACTACATGTACTCTTTTCAAGCCAACAGGACAATCACCACCACAACACAAACGGCATCTTGCCGCATCGGAAACCTCTACGAATCCCTAAGTTCGTATGCAACATCACCGTGTCGGACTAACGGTCGCGACTACGGCTTCACCCACCATGCCTAATCCACTAGCGAAGCGGATCTCTAATGCAAAATATGCCGGGGACGGACTCAATCGACCCGGAAGTTCCTCTTGAAACTTGGCAAGCCAAAACCCCTCTCATTTGAGAGTTTGGTGCCCAAAAATTAGAGAAAAGAAAACTAGATGATGCTAAAACGTGCATCCTAAAGACCGAGAGGAGAGATGTCGTTACCTTCCGACTCCTCTTCCTTGCCATGGCAAAAATAGCCGGATGGAACACTTCGCAATGCTCCAAGCTTCACGGATCCGGACTCGGCTCGCGATTCGGAGCTCCGACACCCTTCCTACAGCCCAAGAGTTCTTCTTCTTCCTCCTTGCTCTAGGTTTTCTCAAGATCTAAGAAAGAGAGAACTTGAAAGAAAATGAGGATCTGTAACCCTAGGGTCGGACTTAACTGTCCAGGAGATGGCCTGAACCGTTAGATCCCAAAACCAGAAAAAGACTGGCTGCGATTCGCCTGGAAAATAAAAGATCTGGGCCGAACACGGCCTGGCACACGCCCGTGTCCAGGGCCGTGTGCCTCATTCGCCGTCTCAAATCGACGCGCCTGGAATCAGACACGGGCATCCGACACGCCCGTGTTCAATCCGACACGCCCGTGTCCCCAGTGACACGGCCGTGTGGCCTGCCGTGTAGCTCCAACGACACGGCCCCAACACCAACCCGAGAGGTGACACGGCCTGGGACACGCCCGTGTCCCAAGCCGTGTGCCCCAGTCTCGACACACTGTCGAGCAAAAGTGTCGACACTTGGGCCGAGTGTCGACACGGCCTCGACACGCCCTGCGACACGCCCGTGTCGCAGGCCGTGTGCCCCACTCTCGACACTCTGTCGAGCACAAAGTGTCGACACTTGGGCCGAGTGTCGACACGGCCTCGACACGCCCTGCGACACGCCCGTGTCGCAGGCCGTGTGCCTCACTCTCGACACTCTGTCGAGCACAAAGTGTCGACACTTGGGCCGAGTGTCGACACGGCCTCGACACGCCCTGCGACACGCCCGTGTCGCAGGCCGTGTGCCTCACTCTCGACACTCTGTCGAGCACAAAGTGTCGACACTTGGGCCGAGTGTCGACACGGCCTCGACACGCCCTGCGACACGCCCGTGTCGCAGGCCGTGTGCCTCCTGCCAGAACCCAAAAATTTTCCAGAACAGCAGATTGAACCTCTTGCAAAAACTGGGGTGTTACACCCTGCCAGCTAGTGGGAGCCTGACATCGAAATCATCTCGAGGTGAGGCCTACTCACCCCTCTGAGAGATCAACGTGCCCTGCCAGCTAGTGGGAGTCTGGCAGCGGAATCATCTCGAGGTAAGACCTACTCACCCCTCCGAGAGATCAACCTGCCCTGCCAGCTAGTGGGAGCCTGGCGGCAGAATCATCTCGAGGTGAGACCTACTCACCCCTCCGAGAGATCAACCTGTCTGGCCAGCTAGTGGGAGCCTGGCGGCGGAATCATGTCGAGGTGAGACCTACTCCCCCTCCGAGAGATCAACCTGCCCTGCCAGCTAGTGGGAGCCTGACATCGGAATCATCTCGAGGTGAGACCTACTCACTCCTCCGAGAGATCAACCTGCCCTGCCAGCTAGTGGGAGCCTGGTAACGGAATCATCTCGAGGTGAGGTCTTTCATGGATCACAAATATTTTTTGGCGGTCCCTGTCATCATTCATAGTTGATACAATGCAAGCAAAGTTCATTACAAGAGATGATCCACTTCTTTCCTACTTCCCTCTTCCCTCGAGAATCATCGGATCCCTCCCCGGGTGCCCACATCAATCCTGTCCTCACATCTCTCCCCTACCGCCTCGGGTTGGACTTCTTCAATCCGCACCAGATCTTACGCTTGTTGAGGCTGTGGAGGTCGTGGTGCCTGAGCTCTTGTCCTTCTCAACTCCAGGAATTCGGGGCAAGTAGCTGTTCCATGGCCCTCCTCCTGGTGGAACTCACAGTAGGGTAACTTTACTCTGACTCTTCTCCTTCCTGCGCGGTTCCTCCTCTCCCTTCGACCGATCTCCATCGCTTGCTGCGGTGGGGGTAGGAGTTGCCTAGGGGCTTGCCTTTGGAAGTTAAACCTCCCCTGAACTCCCTGAAAATCCCCCCACCTTGGATGAGACCTCTTCCTGGACCCTAAAAGGGTCCTCCCTGTTGCCTCCAACCTGGCTCCGGACCTTCTTGAGGTCCCTGGAGCCCTGGAGCTCTCTGCTCCTCTCTCCTTCTCCCCTCCTGATGACTCGAGCCACCTTGCTCCTTCGACTCTGCCTCTGTTGTCAACTTCTTAACAAACGCCTGGATGGCCGCCTCAGTTGCTATCTCCTATGCCACCCTTTCCATCAGATCCTCGAAGGAAAGGGGGGCCTTTTGTGTCAGGCTCATCTTGAAGAACCCCTCACGCAACCCCACCGTGAACGCCATCTGGAGGGCATACCCCGACATCTCCTGGACCTCCAGGATCTCTTCTTGGAACCTGTTAACGTAATGGGCCAGCGACTCCTCGGCCCCCTTCCTTATCAGGAAGATGGAGTCACTCTTCTTCCTTTTCTTGGAGGTGGAGAAGCGAAGCTGAAAGCTCTGGCTCAAGTCCTCAAACCCATAAATCGATCTTGGTGGGAGTTGGTGGAACCAGTCCCTTACCTTGTCCTTCAACGTGATCGCGAAGAGGCGACACTTGAAGGCATCCTGTACAACCCCGTATTCGGCGAGTGGGGTCGCTAGGAACCAGACCGGCCGGCTCAGATCACCCAGGCCCCAGACGAGCTCGATAGTGAAATCTGAAGCCCGAGCTTGGCATTCATCGACCCCAAGTTCGGTATTCGCCGAGGTAAGCCCGGGTTTCGTCGAGCTGAGCTCGACTAATGGAGGCCGATCGAAGGGCGAGCATAGTGGCCCAACTCGCACTCGCCCTATGGAGCTCGGCAGACAGCGGGCGAGCAGGATCTTCAGGGGTGGCCGAGTTCCTCAGCTCGGCCAGGACCGTGAGGCATTTTTACTATTTTGCCCCTGCTGGCCTGCCCATAGCCCTTCAGAACAGCGGAGTTACGCTGTTGGCAGGCCAACCTGGACTGCACATAACAGTTCAGAATAGTGGGAGTTGGCTATTTGCAGGCCGTTTTCAGAAATATATAAATAGGACCCAATGGGTACCTCAGAAAGCATGCTTCTTGTGCCCCCTTGCTCCATCTCTCAAGCGCTTTTTGAGCATATCTTAGCTCGTACTTTGGCTAAGGAGTGGAAGCACTCTAAGATCTTCCTGGTGTTTGGTGGGTCCTCCCGCCGAGCCCTTGGGTCATTTCTTCCTTGCTTCCTTTGTTATTTTGCTTGCAGGAGAGAAGTAGGTGCGCGATCACCCCTTCCCCAAGGGTGAACTCCACAAGAGACCGAATTTTAGATTTCAACACATCCGTCATCCGCCTGATGGAGACGACATCCTCAAACCACTGCAGGTGCTGGACGGGGTCATCCTTCCCAGTATAGTAAGCCATGTCGGGCTCCCTGAACCCCTCAGGAACGGGAGATGAGATGATCAGCTCGCTGAAGGGTGACCTGCTCGCATGGAAGGCTGACACTCACCGGGCTGGAGAACAACTCTCGGCCGGTGCGGTCTTGCTTGATCCCATCTCCCATCCTCTCCTTCCCAGGACTCTTCCTGGTACACTTCCTTCTCCCCCTGTTGGGGTCACCTCGCCTAGACCCCTGGGAGTCGACTCGTCGAGAGGGGGGGGGGGGAGCTAGCTCCTGAGAGGTTGGAGTGAAGCTGCCACCCCTAGGAGCAATACTTCGCAGCATCTCCATGATGCCTTGGATGGATGTCATGAACTCTTCCCTCCCCACAAAGGGTCCTGGGTTGGGAAGCTCGCCGAGATCATCACTACCTCCCTGATCTCCAGCCATGACACTCTCCCGAGATCTTCTGTGCTACTCACTCTCCACGCTCACCGCACCAAGATGTTGAAACCGAGAAATCGGTCTCTATGGAGTTCGTGGTCCCTAAAAAAGGGGTGACCTCACACTTACTGCACTCGGGCAAATATCACGGACCAAAGGCTCAGGAAACTAGGAACAGACCCTCGGCTCTAGCACGGAGGTCCCACCTCACACCCGAAAGACCTTGGAGATCTCCCCCTCCCTAGCCAATGCTGAGCTAGGCGCCTTTGAGGATGAAAAGAGAGAGACCTCACACTTACTGCACTCGGGCTTATTTATAGTTTTCTGGGAATGGTCTGCAAATAACCAACCTCCACTGCTCTGAAAATTACCGAAATGCCCCCGGATTGGCCTGCCAACAGCCAAATCCCGCTGTTCTAAGCGGCTAATTGCAGTTCACTAGGGGTAGTCCCTCAAGTCGGGCGAGCTGCCGGTTAGGCGAGAAGCGGGGGGCGGCCTGGGCGAATAGGCGGCCTGCGAGTGGCGACCTGGCAGCCTGCTCGGCCACTGAGCGAGCTGCGGCCGGCTTGGCGAGACGGCGGCCTGGTTGGCGAGACGCGGCCTGGTGAGCTGCGGCCTGCTTGGCGAGATGCGGCCTGGCGAGCTGCGGCCTAGTTGGCGAGACGCGACCTGGTTGGCGAGACGCGGCCTGGCGGGCTGCGGCCTGCTTGGCTTGATGCGGCCTGGCAAGCTACGACCTGCTTGGAGAGACGGCGACCTGGTTGGCGAGACACGGCATGGCGAGCTGCAGCCTACTTGGCGAGCTGCGGCCTGCTTGTCGAGACAACGACCTGCTTGGCGAGACGGCGGCCTGTTTGGCGAGACGGCGACCTGCTTGGTGAGACGGCGGCCTGCTTGTCGAGACGGCGGCCTGGGCGACTCCTCAAAGGGGCCGGGGGGGGGGGGAGAAATATTTCCTCCCTCTACTAGTATTTACGCAGGTCCATCAAAAATTGGCCTCCAGGAGTGCAAAACTCCCAAAAAGCTTAAAAACGTGCACCAAGTCTTGCGCCTTGTTTGGGACCCTCTCTTTGCGAATACGGGGATGTACAGGAGGTGCACGCAAGAGCGCGCAAGAAGGAAGCACACACAAGAACACAAAAGGAGGTGGCACGTAAGAGCACGCATGGAGGAGGCAGACACGAGTGCACGAAAGGAGGAGGCGCGCAAGGAGGAGGCACACACAAGTACATGAAAGGAGGAGGCGCGCAAGAGCGCTCAAGGAGGTGGCATGCACATGAGTGCACAAGGAGGCGCACAAGGAAGAGAAAGGAAGAGAGAGATAGTCGTAGGAGGACGAGAGAGAAAATATATATGAGTATTTTCCGACCCCAAAGAGAATATCCAAATGAAGGAGGAAAGATGTCTATTTATAGATTCCAAGAGGGGAGACTCTGTAGTTTCCCCCTATAACTACGAGCCAGAAGAATTAGAATGCTCTATTTATATCATATAGATCACCAATTTTACAAAAATGACGAGACGACCCCCGGGCGGTTACGGGTTGGCCGACGACAATTGATGGCCATTCCCGGTGGCGGGAGTCCGACCTGGAGGGAAGAGGAGGCCGAGCGGCCGGGAGGCCGCTCGGCGCACGACGACAGAGACCTGGCAACCGCTCGGTTGGTGAAGGCTGAGCCGCCGGGGGGTCGCTCGGCAATGGGGGCCGAGCGGCTTGACGACCGCTCGGCCGGGTGGCTGCGTGGCAAGGGGCGCCAGCCACACGGCCAGGGGGTCACACAATGGTTTTGGCAGTGTCGACCGACGAATGGCCGACCGCTTACGACGGAGGCAATGACGGTTGCTCCAACGACAACGGTTGGCGCGGCGAAGACGATGTCGGTTTCGGTGCGGAGGCGGCGATGACAGTTTCGGTGCATTGGCGACGATGGCTGTTGGTGCGGCGGCGATGACAGTTTGCAGCGACGTAGATGACAGTTTCGGTGTGGCGGTGACAATGACAGTTTCAGTTCGTCGGTTACGATGGCGGTTGGCGCAGAGGCGATAATGATAGTTTCGGTGCGTCGACGACGATAGCTGTAAGACCCTATTTTTTTCAGAACTGGGTCTTACGACCAGAATCGCCGTTTTGCGGTGACACCAACATTCGGGGTGGTTGTCACTGCAAAACGTCGATCCTGCCGGCATTGATGATCACAAAAGAAAGTAGAAGTACAAATGAATAAATATAAGTACAAGTCCACGAGATCGCATATATATATAAGTAAAAGAAAGTGCTATAGTCCACAATGAATACAAAATATGAAAGTGAGTAGAAAAGAATGGGGCTTAAGCCCGGTACATGTCTAATACAAATAATCTCTCTGACATATCTAGCGGATGCAACTGAAAGCCATCTTCGACATGTCGCCGCGTAGTCATGGTAGTGCGCATAAACTGCTCCTTATGTCCTGCCTCCTTGTCATGCCAGTGTTGATGCTTCTGCTGCTCGGACCCCTAAAATTATGTGGTCCACCGACCGTTAGTCAAAAGACTAAGCTACTATCGTCCTCGCCTCACCCCTGCGACTCCTAGGCACCGTGCGGGGAGGATGAAAGTGGAGGACAACAAAGTAGAGTAGAACAAGCAGGTGACAACTACCCTAACAAGAGTATGTATAAAAGAATTATAAAAGGAAAAACAAGCTTGCAGTTCTATAATAAGGAAGCAGTAATGTAATCAAGTAAAACAAAGCAGTGAGTATATGAAAAGTAAACTAAGAAATAAATAACCTTAACTTATGTGAATGTCCTTACAAACATATAAGTTAAGGTTTTTTTTTTGCAAAACTCCTATCGTATAAAAAGTCTCATACCAATTTATACGATGAAGTGTCATGTTGTATGAAAGTATGAGTGAAGTGAAATGGTATGCCATGATTCATGCAAATGCAACACACACACACACACACACACAAATCTATGCACACAGACCTTTAGTTTCCCCTATTTGAAAGCTAACATCACTCACAGGAGCCTCCGTCGTGGCAAACAGAGACAGTGGGTCGGGCCACCCCACTCTTAAACGAGTATTCACACTACCAGGCCTAGCCCTTACGTATGCCCCTGAAGGACGCAACCAGGGTATCCAGGTACTTTGCTGACCCACCGCCAGACTTTCCCTTGGCCCAGTGTCCACCACACCCGCCGAGTCAGCGTACCGATACCAAAGACCCTGGTACCAAAGACCCACCACTTTTATGCACATGCAACCATGAGTTCCCGAGCCATCGACTCCTCGGACTAACCTGTCCGTTTCCACAACCTCCGAGCCTACCGCTCGGCCAACCTAACCAAACTAACCTCCTGAAGCACCAGAGAGAGTGAAAGTGACATCCTAGATTATTACTAATTACTCTTGTATTCATCTTAGTCATACGGTTTAGATTAACCTCGGACTGCCCAGAGCATTCCATGTGAAGGGCCCTCGGGGGCACTAAGAACTATGATGGGGCTGAAGCCCAAAGCTCCCTTCCGCAAGACACTTACTATTATTGGTGTCTACCCAAACCAATCTCACTTAGTGTTATACCGAATCTAACCCTAATGTATTTGACTTTCTCTCTCTTTCTCAGGGAAGACAATCTTCGTCAACCATAAGCACCACTTAACATTAGCCAATCAGGTTTCCTCAACCGCCTTCCAATGGTGACCTCACTCATTCTCAACCAAACTAGGTTCACCACTACCCTTTTCTCATAACTGGTTTCACACGTTATTCAACTTTTACAGTTTTTACTATGTGCAGACCGACTAACCTACATGATGAGTACGAGAAGTGATTCCTTCAATTATTCATCCAAATGCCCTATAATTATTACTGGGGGTCTATCATGACTTTTTTAGGCTAAATCCAAAAAAATAGTATTTTTTCTAACTTAATTGTTATTTAATTAATTTTCTGCACAGTAAGACCAACAATGCTTTTGAACATCAAGTACAATTTTCTTTTTAGGTAAGGCCTTATAAAAATTATGTCATGTGTATGACATCAAAATAAGAATAAATACTGAAATTCATAGTTTTCCAGAATGAAGTTACCATCAATTAATTATTGAATAAACAACTATAATGTTAGGATAAATAAGGGAAAAATAGAATCAGCCTTCCAAAATTTATTAAAAAAATTACTAGATTAAAAACAGGATCAGAAAAGTCCATTTACTAAGAATTAGTATTTTTAAACATCATTTGGTCCCATAAATAAATCATTTAAGACAAAATAATATCAGGCACCTTGTGAAGCAACCCATATATACACTCTTCCAATAATTCTATAAAAATTCACAGAGCTCATGTATAACTTAGATGGTCCTTCTAACAAATTTCATAAGTTTTCAATGATTATATATCTCGTAACAAATTCCTTAATGATTTGAGCTACTACAAGGGTTGTGAATGAAGTATCTCAAATATTGACCTAAAATTCACACTAAAATTTCCAAAGCTTAATAGCAATATTATTTGGCCACTGTCTAAATTTCATGGTCATCCAAAATCCTATGATGTAGTAATAAATTCAAGTGTAAAAGTGCCCTAAACGGTTCTAAGTTGTTACAAGGGGGATGTAAACTCCAAAAGTCATAGAATTCCTTCCTATGGTTATTTACCATTATAATATCACATAGACTAAACCCCAAGTCCATACATGAACATAACACCTTATGTCCTTCACAAACCCCCAAAGTTCAACCCTTGGGTTTGATCTAGGGTCCTAGGGAAATTCACCCTAATCCACCCAAAACTCCAAGTGAGGGTGTTTTAACAGACCCTGCGGCTCTGGCCAAAGTCCCATCCCATTTGAGTGAGGATTGGCCCCTCCATGCCCCAAGTACCCTTTTGCCCTAATTTATCCTTAAGGGACCCAACTTTAGTCTTATCAAAATCTATTCAAACCAACCCCAAATGAGCTGATATTTTTATCAATGTTATATAATAACCCTAAGGACCATCCAACAAAATTTTGGTGAGTTATGAGGTCATTAGACCCTAAAATTAAATAATACAAGGATTATTAAATTTCTACAAAAACTATAGAAAAGTTTTTCCAAAAATTTTCATTTTTGGATATGTTAAAGGGATAGACAAGTGTAACTCCCACCCCAATTTTCAAGTCATTTGGACAAGTGGTTTGGTGGTGGCACTCAATTTAATCTCTGACTAGCCCTATGTATAGTCTGCACCATTTTGAGTGTTGTGGTCAGACCAGTGACCCAAATTAGTTGAAATCAATTTTAAAATAAAGTAGACTTTAAGGGATACAATTTTCATGTTGGCTATTTTTCAAGGTTCAGCACCTAAGGGCCTCATTTATTTAATTTAAAAGGGTCACAGTAAAGGGGATAAATGAAACCTTAATAATTATAATTATACTATACAGATCTAACCGACGACCCAGATTACGTCTTCTTCCTCCAGCCGTTGGCCATGATCAACCCGAACTGGAACGCTTCCAAGCCCTTTTGCTGGCCATCCAACCCCCTCCCCAACCGGCCACTACCACCACCACCTTCGTTGAGGTGGGGGTTATCGCCGGAGGGCGGCACGACCGCCGGAGGGGCGGTTTCCGGCGAATCCGAGAGGTGTAAAATCCATGAAATTTCAGAAATTTTGCTCACCAAATCGGGCTCAATTGAACCCAATTTCTCTCCTAATTGATCTAAGACTCTACCACAAGGGGAGAGGAGGAGAAGCAGACCTTCAACCGGGCTTGCCGACGAGTTTGGCGGTGGTGCGCCATGGCCAGTGGTGGAGCTCTCAGGTGCTCTGCAACTGTACAGTAGAAGGGCTCGAATTCTTCAGGTGAAGGGTGGAAATGTCTGCTCTAGGTATGAGGAAGCTTTTAAAACAACCAAATGGGGGAGAGGAGGGGTCTAACTTCAATGACCATTAATGGCCAAGGGGGAGAGGTTCAACCATGGTAGAACCCACTGAATCCAACCTCTGTACAGCCTGGAAAGCCCCTTGATCTTCTCCTAATTCATCAGGGGAGATGAATCCAGCATTGGAGATGAAGAGAGGAGGCCCCTTGGCCTTCCAAGGCATGAATGTCCCTCTTTCTCTCTCTTTCTCTCTCCTCCATTAAAGGGAAAAATGAAGCTTTCTCTCTCCTAGTCACCATGACCGAATTTGATGATCATTTCAGCCAAAAAGCACCCCATTAACCCATACGAATAATTAAAATGAGGTTAGACCAAGTGAATTTGTGATTGAGCTTGAGTTAGCCTATTTGGGTTATATTGACCCAATGTGGGTTAACCCAACCCTAGACCACATTGGGTGACCTAACTAACCCTAATGAGTGGTTAGTGAGCCTTTGGCCTCCCCTAAGGTCTAGGAAGGTCTGGGTAGAGTCAGTTGGGCACCTTGGAGGCCACTTGACCCTTAATTAGGGCACTTTGACCATTTTAGTGCTAGGGTTGACTTGTGTCAATTTAGCCTCTTTGGTTGACACCAATGGGTCCTTGGTGACCAATTGGCCTCCCTTGGGGCTTAGAAAGGTCTAGGTGGGTCCCTTTGGCTAAGGGGTGGTCAATTGACAATGTGTGAGCTTAGTTTTACCTAATTAGGGTTTGAGTTGACTTTGATCAACTTGCCACTTTTAATTGACCCCAATGGGTCCTTGGTGACTCAATGAACCTTCTAAAGGGCTAGGAATGTTGTGGTGGGGTCAAGGGGTCAAGGTGAGGCCCTATGGTCAAACCCTAGGTTAGGTAATTGGAAAGTGTTATTTGCAGACAATTGTGATCTCACCTTCATTCCTAGGTTCACTTGGTCTTCTTGTGCTTCCTAGGATTTTGTCACAACCTAGTTATGATGTACAACCCCGTATTCACGAAGAGTGGGCCCCAAGCAAGGCACAAGACTTAGTGCATGTTTTTAAGCTTTTTGGGAGTTTTGCACTCCTGGAGGCCAATTTTGGGCGGACCTGCGTAATATACTAGTAGGGGGAGGAAATATTTATCTCCCCCGGCCCCTTTTGAAAAGTCACCCAGGCCCAGGTCCGCAGACCGCCCCCACCCGCAAGTAGGCCGTAGCAGGCCGCGTCTCGCCAGGCCTCAGCTCGCCAGACCGCCGCCTCGCCCAGGCCGCCGTCTCGCCAGGCCTCCGCTCGCCAGGCCGCCGTCTCGCCAGGACTCAGCTCGCCAGACCGCCGTCTCGCCAGGCCTCAGCTCGCCAGACCGCCGCCTCGCCCAGGCCGCCGTCTCGCCAGGGCTCAGCTCGCCAACCGCCGCCTCGCCCAGGCCGCCGTCCCGCCAGGCCTCCGCTCGCCAAGCCTCAGCTCGCCAGACCGCCGTCTCGCCCAGACTGCCGCCTCGCTCCGGTCGCCATCTCGCCCCGCCGCGGCTCGCCAAGCAGGTCGCCCAACTCGCAGGTCTCAGCTCGCAGGCCGCCTGTCCGCCCAGGCCGCCCCCCGCTTCCCGGCTAACCTCCAGTTCACCCAGCTTGAGGGACTACCCCTGGTGGACTGCAATTAGCCGCTTAGAACAGCGGGATTTGGCTGTTGGCAGGCCAATCCGGGGGCATTTTGGTAATTTTCAGAGCAGTGGAGGTTGGTTATTTGCAGGCAATTTCCAGAAAACTATAAATAGGCCCTTATGGATGCCTTGGAGATGATCACTTCTTCACTCTCTCTTCATCCTCCAAGGCACCATAGCTCAGTATTGACTAGGGAGAGGGAGATCTCCAAGGTCTTCCGGGTGTGAGGTGGGGCCTCCGCGCTAGAGCCGAGGGTCTGTTTCTAGTTTCTTGAGCCTTTGGTCCGTGACATCCCCCTGAGTGTAGTAAGTGTGAGGTCACCCCTTTCAGGGGACCCCGAACTCCACGAGAGACCAAGTTTTTGGTTTCAACACATGACAAAACCCCTCTTAGTGGTCTAGTTGTTTGATGGCTGTTGTTGCGGCGGCGATGACGGTTTGCAGCGACAAAGATGATAGTTTCGGTGCGGCGATGACGATGACAGTTTTGGTGCGTCGGCAACGATGGCGGTTGGCGCAGAGGCGACAATGACAGTTTCGGTGCGTCAGCGACGATGACAGCTGGTGCCGCGACGACGATGACGGTTTGCGGCGGCTGGCGCAGCAGCGGCGATGATGGTTACGTTGGGGGAGGTTTGCGAGCCGCCAGAATGAGCGACGAATGAAGTATAACACTCAGGAGTTTGCGAGCGGCCAAAGTGCTGTTACGCCGGGACAATATTGTGACCAGAATAATATCACGTGGAAGTACAGTCGCAATTGATCATAGGGGCGGTGCCTTGTGCTTGTTAGTTGTCACACTTGTCATGAGGATGTTTCTCCTTCGTGCAAAAAAACAAAAACATTGAATTGGACTCGGATTCGCTGATAGGAGCTTCAATAAATGAGCACAGGCCGCCTCTCCCACTTCTGCATCAAATCTTTCAATCGCCATCTCCAGTCCCCGCCGATCGAAATTCTCGGCTCTTGCGTTTCCATGTCGAATCGCCCCAACTACGAAGGATCCCAGGGCAGCCGCGCCGGAGGAAGCGGCAGAGGAAGAGGAGGCGGTGGCGGAGGCGGCAGAGGAAGAGGAGGCGGCCGAGGAGAGCAACGGTGGTGGGACCCCCAATGGAGAGCCGATCGCCTCCGCCAACTTGCCGGGCCGGTGACTTTTCATCTCCTTTCCCTTGGATTTATTAACTCATCCGCTCTGGCCTTCGCCACAGATTGTACCTTTTTATGGTTTCCTTGTCACTTGGATGTGTAAAAGATCTTCATAGATTGATTATGCTCACTGCTCTTATTCATTTGAGCATTTAGTGCAAAAATAATACTAATTATTTTTCCGATTGTAGTGTTTGTCAGGATGGTTCATACTT
Organism: Platanthera guangdongensis; assembly: GCA_039583875.1. Lineage (NCBI taxonomy): Eukaryota > Viridiplantae > Streptophyta > Magnoliopsida > Asparagales > Orchidaceae > Platanthera > Platanthera guangdongensis. The sequence continues at coordinate 199,184,858 of CM077159.1, forward strand.
TGATGGCTTGACTTAGACCTTCCTATATGTTTATCTAAATAACACTTTTATTTAGGATCTGTTCAGAGTTTAGTGGTATTTAGATGTGGTAGTTCCGTTTGTCAAATCCAATATGTTTGATTCAATGTTCATCATCAATAGCCTTATCCTAACAATTTGCGGTCAACTTTATGAATCCTGTACTTTCATTCATTCACGTCGAGTGCTGGTTGAAGTGTTAATCCTAAACTTCTTAAATCCCTGAATAATTTTCGTTCATTTTACTTTGGGTCTACGTAATCTCTTACATAATCATTCAGCTGTAACCTAGGAAGCACCGGTACGGGTACCGGGCGCGATACATACCTAGTGCAGCGACACGACAAAATTTAAAAAACAAGAATGTGGGTACGACATGATACGTTATAGTAAATATAATATATCACAAGTGCAACAAATAGTTATCAAAACATCAAAACATCAAACATAAATCATAACTTAGAAGTACAAGTACACAAATCAATGCAACATAACATGAAGTTTTCAAACATTAAGCATTCATAAATTTTACAAAATTTAACATCTTATATATTTAACTAAAAGAGATAAAATTAAATTTAAGTCTACTCATCAGTTTTTTTTTTCTTCTTCATTATTGCAGATCAATTTCATTGTTGTAGATCAACATCTTCAATCTCTGGTTAGTCTATATTATCAGTACAAATACACAACTAAATTGAGCCTACCAATGCTTTCTAGCATAGAGTCAACTCTTGTTTACTCCAAAAAAATCAAATCCTATCACAATATGCAGAATGCTGTGCTAAGTTCGTGTCCACATAGGTATATCCGGTACGGGTATGCTGCTTTCGCGGAAGTATCTGTGCTTCATAGGTAGTAACTCTATCTCCTTGTCTAATTGTTAGGTTCTCTAACTTACATTGTATAAGATCAAACTACCCAAGTATATCTTCTGTTATCTTATCTTTTATAGATGTCTCTCTCATTGTTCTATTATAATTACACCTATTTATCTTTCTCAATTTCACCAAACACATCTTTTTATTCAAATTCACATTTATCATAATCAGCTTAGATGTCTAATAAATATTTTTTACAAGGAAACTCTCAAATCCATACAACTTTCTCGAACCTGTAGTTTTATAAAAAAAATCTGTCGCTATAAATCGTCTTATTTCATAGACTTTGTAGGTACTTCTCTATTTTAACTACCTAGTGACACGAGACGAATTTATAAGTGACGAACAAGTGATGCATTAACTCTACATACAATGCAAATGAGCACGTAATAAATGCAATGAGCCGAAACACCGTCTGATGATGGTTAAGATACGCAGGTGTACGATTAAAATACAACCCCAGGTGAAGTGCGGGGAGATAATTTTATTATCCTTCAATACTATAGTAACACATGCAAGTCCCGACAGAGAAATCAAACAAAACAATAAATAATTAAATTGCACGCATATAATTTAAAACAAGACAAAATTGTTTCTTTAAGCAAAACAAGATTTAGCTTTCCTCCGCGAGGAGGGGCAAAACTAAAGACCATAACATCAATATTAATAAGGAGAACAAGATCCACACTACAAATTAATACTCACAAGTAAGGGGGGAGCGTAGCGTGGAGTTCCAGTGATCTGGGTGGTGACAACTGCTGTCCGGAGGTGGCGATGATGGTGGAATGGTGAATAAGGCTTATATGGAAGGAGATGGACTAGGGAGGATTTCTGGACAAATAGGAACAGTAGTTCCTGCAGGCTACATGAGGACTTCTGAAAAAACAAGAACAACAAACTTATTGGCAGGATAAGGGAGAGGTTTAATGATTTATTTGTGGAGTTTGTGGGGGGAATTACCATGGATGTTGGGAGGCTAATTCCAGAAATATGCAAGGGGTTGGCTATAAACTACTAGGCTGGGTTTACTGGAAAAGTAGAGAAAGTTTCACGGTGGAATGAAAGCAGGTTACGGGATTCAAATTTTAGGCACAACTTAGACTTTACTTACGGGAAATGAAACAAAACAAGGGAGGTAGACTTTTATTTTGACTTGCTGGAAGCGTGGATTCCATGGTGAATATCGTGGACAATTATGGCTGCTGGGATTCACAAGAGGTTGGGGAAATGGATGCGGCAGCTACAAGGAGGAACAAAGGAAATAAGGCTACAAACCTAAGGAGGTCGCCTTAGGGATTCGTGACATCGCACCACAAAAGATCGCCGGATTTCGGGAAGTCGTTTTCTCCAAAATCAACAATAAGGAAGATGGTTGCCCCATACTCTTATTTATAATAAAAGGACATTATGACACCCTGACATCAACAACTATGATTAACTGAGAGTGTCAGTTGCCCAATTACACTAAATAATAGTTGGAAATACAAAAGTATATATCAAAGAACACGTAAAGAAAAATTCGGACTCATCCACGTAATTGGATCGTCGGTCCAGAGAAGCTAAATATGACAGCTGACCAATCGGCCCCGAATGGGGCCAAAACTCGTGTTCCATCGCGGGTTCGCGTTGCCGTTCCACATCCCCTAGTCTGGAGGTTATGTTCTCATCCATATCTTCATTCTTCTGAATAATCAATCCAAGTTTCTTAAACTTATCACACCTAGATATCTTTTTTATCTTGTAACATGATAAATTGATAATTTATAATATCAATCCCATTAAAATTACATATTATGTACTTGATTTTGTTGTACTAATTTGATGAATTCAATTTTCTAATGATATTTTCTTTACTGAATTTCTCCTTAATTCCATAACTTGTAACTAATTAGAAGTATGTCTTATATGGAAAACATGCACCAAGGACCTTATTTTAGATAGCTTTTTAAAACAATTTTATAATTATTATAAAAAATATGGACTAAGTAGATACTTACTATGAAGTTGATTGAAAATTCTTTTGTCACTTTGCCGCTAGTTCTAGTACTAGTTTGCACCCCATCATATTTATCTATCTTTAATAAATTAAACATATTTTTGACACGCACATTCCTTCTTAGTAGGTCAAATATCGTGGTATTCAATTGCATGGCTTTTTCAAAATCAATAAAAACATGCTTTATCACGCATGGCATGGGAAAATTTGGTGTGATGTGGTCATCATGGCATCTGGAAATGATCGGTAATGTGAAAACATGGAATTGCAGTGTTCTGTGTTGTTCGAAATTGAACCAGATTGTCTCATGCGCATGTCACATGATATTGAATAATGCTAAATTTAATTAAAAGAAGAGAATCTTACAATTGAGATTAAATCAAGACTGATCAAAGATGAACAAGACTTGCAATGATGCACAAACACTTGATATTAGTCAAGACAAATATAAATAAAACAAATTTAGGTCATGAAATGTAGGGCTGCATTTGATGATTTAGATTCATATATGATGGGCATTGCTTGGTTCTATGGGATAATTGAGACCGTTCATTTCGAACAAATCATCGATCTCAGAATGTTAGGATTTTATGTATATTTATGATGTTATTTTGTATGTTTTGAAAGCCGTCATTATAATCTTATCATGATCGTTCATAGATCCTCCTCAGTTTATATATGAAGGTAGAATGATTATTTTATAGAGATTGAAAGTTGGAGAGAAATCGCTCCTTTTGATCACTGGTGCTGAAGCCGAAATTCTAAGTGTGACGCTTGAAAACCCCCTTTTCCCTCCACCCCTTTCCTCGCTGTCTGCCTCTCTTCCAAATCCACCCCCACCCTAGTTATGTGAAGACCTTTCTTGGTATCCACAATGTATTCAATATCTGAGCGTAGTTTCAATTCATTCGCCGCAGCACATTGCATCAAGATGCTCAAAGAGTACAAAGTAAAACACACAATACAAACTTTTCATTTCATTTTACATGTTTTATTACAACAAAGATACTTAGTATATACATAGGTACATTTGTAAAAGATGCCTAATCTATTTGGTTATAGAAGACACATTGTCAGTCTTCACAAGTTTCCCTATGTTTTTCTTGAGCTTCTTCTATCCCAATAAATATTTTGACCCATACCTTTGCACACTCTTCTGCCAACATTTTCTTTTCCTCAACAGTTAATGGAACCCTTTTTGGAGCACTGGACGATGTTACTTGTCACGACCCGTCTAATAACAATTATCTGAGTGCGCTACGGGCGGGTCGTGATGCCACATGCATGGGCGAAGAAAATTCTATGTCTGTTAGGTACTTAGGCGGGAGTTGAAGTTATAACATTAGTTTTAAAAAAATAATTAATTTGAGAAATCTAGTTTGTTTTTATGCGGAAGGTTTAGTGTAAAGTTGATGCACATGCATTTTAATAAAATCTCATGCCACACACAATTCTAGTAAAAATGTAAATGCAATAATCCAAAGATTTAAACATGCTATTAATATTAAATTTATATACATTAGAAAAAACCTAGCAGTTGTCCATGACTCAAATGAAAGTAGCCGATCATATCTATTACATCATAAATATATCCAACAGGAAAAGAAACCAAATACATAGTACCTGGCACAACGACCAAAGGTAAACCTCCAAAAAGACAGGAAACTTGATGCAGCTCAAGCTCAGGGGGCAGACGGCGCAGTCACGAACGCTAAGACAAATTCCAAAAAAAAGAAGGAAAATGACTCAGAACATAATAAATAAGTAGCGAACAAGTTAGAAATTTAAGTACGTGCAGATGAAAAACAAAAATTATAGAGTACCAATTTATCTTTTAGCAAAACTAGTAAAACAGACAAGTAACAGAATCACGCAAAATTATCTGAATTTGTTAGCCTACTTCAGAGTTTAGCATAATCGTTCTGGCAACGACATAAACTGTAATTGATGAAATGCGTAGGAGTTTATAGTGGATACACTCATACACATGGTTCACACTCAAGTTCAAGTCTTATTAGAAAAGAGTATTTCCCGCTTACCATGACCGTGCAAGCAAGATGATGTACCATCTAAACACTACCTTTCATGATTTGCTTATGACACTCAGGACGTAAGTGATTCATAATTGTTTAAAGGCTTCTATCATAACATGACATGCTAAAGGGTTACAATTCATACAGTGTCAGATACTATTTATAAAAAAGGAACAAGTACGAGGCATTTAAATTTCAATGTTTGCAAGCGCGATGAAATTTTCCACTTGCCTTAAGGTGAAGCCGAAACTACCGACGACAGCTAAGAGGCGCAAGTAAGGACAAAAGCCCTATTTGAACTTGTACAGGAATAATCACAGACGATAATTGATAATTAACAAGACAGAAAACCATACGCTAGCATAGACTTGGCGGTACTTGGGTGACGGAAATCCTAAATCGGTGAGGGTTTTGAGCGTTCCCAACAATTTGGCCGAAGTGCGGTGTCGAAAAACACAAGTAAATTCAGGATTAGATGATTATTTGACGAACACATGATGAATCGACGTAATCACTTCGATTAGGGCGCAAAAATTATCATAATAATTTAGGACAAACCTGAATAAATGAGATTGAAGGAGTTTCTTATCCAAGGAGACGAAATCTGAGCTCAAAAATCCAAGTAGAGGGGGTTTCGAGCAAACCCTAGGAGTCTTTGAAATCCACCGGCCGAAACGGAGAGGAAGGGGGACAGAGCGGCTGCTGCCCCGAGGACTTGAGCACCCGGCTCCTTGGAGGGGAGAAAGGCTACTGCCGACCTGAGAATGAAGAGTCACCGACCGGTCCTTGAAGGAAACAGAAGATGCTGCTGGCCCGGGGAGAAAGGAGGAAGAAGCTTTGTTGCCGCCGACCTGAGGAATAGGGGCAGAAGGCGCAGCCGCCGGCTGGAGGCGGGAACGAGAGCTGGAGGGGCGTCGGCACCGATGCAGGAGCGGGAGATGCGGGATTGGGAAAGCCCTAGCATCGAATGAAATAAAAGAGTCGGGAGGTGGGGGGGGGGGCTCGGTTTGATAAGAGAGGAGAGCTTAGGAAAAATTTAAAAATTGTCATTTGATATTATTATAAGTCTTTTTTTCTAATATATTGAAATATAAGTTGTTACAGTCTCCCCTACTTAGAAAGTTTTGTCCCGAAACATTTGAGAATTCTCTGAATGGGGTTTCATATGACAAATATTTAGATGACATACATTGCAACAAGATTTGCAAGTCGAGCCGTCAGAGATAAGTATAAATATACTGAAAATAGAAAGAAGCACAAGAGCGAGGACATATCAAGATCAAGAGAAGAGATGTGGATACTTGCCACATATGTCAAATTCAAGTTCCCAAGTAAACTCCTCAAACTTGCCATGCATCCAAAGTACTTTGACCATAATAATGATTCTCTTTCGAAGCTTGCGTTCTTGATACTTTACAATCTTAGTGAGCTCGATCGGATAAGACAAATTGGCTTCAGGAATCACTGAAATTTCTTCAATGACGCGGGTAGGATTACAAATGTACTTCCGAAGCTGGCTAACATGGAAGACATCGTGAACACTTGACCTCATACCAGAAGGGCCTTTCGCTGGTGCCCATGTCCGGGTTGCCTTCTGCCAAAGAAGCAGGTAGCTCCAAACGGTAAGTAGATCCTCTGATACGCCCTGAAATGGAAAACGGTCCCACGAATCTCGAGCCGAGCTTATGACGGCGACCAAACGGTTTCACCCCGGGAGTAGGGGAAACCTTCAGGAGCACTTGATCACCCACGACAAATTCTAACGGACGGTGTCGCTGATTAACATACTTCCTCTGTCTCTTGATGGTACGACTAAGCTGGAGTCGAGTTTTCTTTATGGATTCTTCCATTTCCTGAAGTAACTCGGGTCCCAAAACAATCTTTTCACCCACTTCCGACCAATAAAGAGAGGTCCTACAACGATGCCCGTACAGTGCTTCGAAGGGGGCCATCTTGAGGCTCTCTTGATATCTATTATTGTAGGCGAACTCGACTAAAGGTAGGTGTTCATCTCAAGTTCCCCTGTAGTCCAAAATATAACATTGAAGCATGTCTTCTAGAATCTGATTAACTCTTTTGGTCTGGCCATCAGTCGTTGGATGATAAGCGGTGCTCAGGTTGAGATCGGTGCCCAAAGCTTGCTGTAAGCCCTTCCAGAAATGAGATACAAATCTCAAGTCACGATCAAATACTATCTGCAGGGGAATCCCTTGAAGTCTAACAATCTCTGCAACATAGATCTGAGCCATCTTCTCGATGGAATGACCTTCCGTATACGGAATGAAGTGAACCACTTTAGTCATGTGATCTACTATGACCCAAATCACATCATGCCCTCTCGGAGTACGGGGCAAATCGGTGATGAAGTCCATCGAGATGTCTTCCCACTCCTATTCTGGGATAGGCAGAGGCTGCAGAAGACCACCGGGACGCTGATGCTGAGCTTTCACCTTCTGGCACGTCAGCCATCGAGAGACGAAGCGAGCAATATAATTCTTCGTACCAGGCCATCACACAATCTGCTTCAAGTCATGATACATCTTATTATTCCCGGATGACCAGATGTGTGAGATTTATGAGTTTCTTTGCAAATACCATCAAACAATTCAGGAACTTCAGAAATGTAGAGGCGGCCTCGGAAATGCAAAACATTGTCAGAGATAGAGAAATCCGGAAGAGTTCCAAGTTCAGCCCTTTGGCGGATGCGTTGGTGTGCAGGATCTGATGGCTGCAAATCCTTCACCCGCTCCACCCATAACGGACCAGAAACTTCTTCATGACCCTCGGGTGAGATGGATATGTCCATCCGCTCGAGTTTATCAATCAAGGCTGCAAGAGTAACTGACATGGGTGCACGAGCGGCCACAGAAGCCTGTTGGCTCAATGCATCGGCCACTGAACTGGCTTTACCAAGAACATACGTGAGCTGCAAGTCATAATCTGCTATGAATTCGAGACAACGCCTTTGATGAAGATTGCGATCCTTTTGAATGAAAATATACTTTAAACTCTGATGGTCGGTGAAGAAGTGACACTTCACGCCATAAAGATAATGTCGCCAAAGCTTCAATGCAAACACAACTGCAACAAATTCCAAATCATGAGTGAGGTAGTTGCGTTCATGAACTTTTAACTGCTCCGACCCATAAGCGATAACACGATCGTACTACATCAGGACACAACCCAAACCAACCCCAGAAGCGTCAGTGTAAACTGAAAAATCTACCCCCTCTGAAGGAAGAGCTAGAACTGGAGCCAAACACAGACATTGCTTCAATTCCAAGAGGCATGCTCACACTGATCTGACCACTCGAATCTAGTATGCTTTTGAGTTAACTTTGTCAGAGGAGCAACAAGAGAGGAAAAACCCTTGACGAAATGTCGGTAGTAGCCAACCAATCCAAGAAAACTGCGAATCTCAGTAGGGGTAGAAGACCGCTTCTAGTTCATAACTTCGGAAATATTGGCAAGATCAACCGAAAGTCCATCTCCTGAAATGACATGCTCCAAGAAAGCGACACGATCCAGCCAGAACTCACATTTCGCCTGTTTTACATAGATCTGATGCCGACGAAGAGTGAAGAGAGTAAGTCTAAGATATGCATCATGCTCCTCACGGGTCTTGGAAAAGACCAGAATATCGTCATTGAACACAATGATGCACTTATCCAGATATTCGCGGAAGACGCGGTTCATCATATCCATAAAGGCGAAAGGAGCGTCAGTCAAACCAAATGACATCACCAAGAATTCAAAATATCCATACCAAGTCCGGAAGACAGTCCTGGGGATGTCAAATTCTTTGATCTTCAACTGATGGTAACCCGATCTGAAATCAATCTTGGAAAAGACGGTACTACCCTTGAGCTGATCGAATAGATCATCCACGCGCGGAAGGGGATACTTATTTTTGATTGTAACCTTGTTTAAATCCCGATAATCGATGCACAACCTCATGGAACCATCCTCTTTTTAACGAAGAGAACGAGACCTCCCCAAGGTGAAGAGCTAGGACGAATGTATCCATGCTCAAGCAATTCATCCAATTGCGATCTCAGCTCTTCTAACTCGCGCGGGGACATACGATGCAAAGCTTTAGATATGGGACGCGTTCGAGGCTCTACATCAATGAAGAACTCCACCTCTCGGTCAGGAGGCATTCCAGGCAATTCGGCAGGAAAAACGTCAGGAAACTCAGAAGCAATTGGGATGGATTCGAGTTGAGGAGAGACAACATCCAAAAACAAAGCATATCCAAAACAAGCAGAACATCTTTGACTGAGCAGACGAGTGGCGCGCTCAACAGAAATTACCTTCAGGTGACTGCGGGTCTGAATATGAACGCTATAGTCTTTGTCATCGATACTGAGATTGACCCTCTTTGCCACACAATCCAGCTTTGCTCTGTACGTTACCAGCCAATTCATGCTCAAGATTACGTCGAACTCCGTCATATCCAGAACTATAAGGTCGGCTGAGACTCGCAGTTCGCCAAGCAAGATCAGATTGTTGAGAATGCCCCATACTCGAAAGGTGCAAATGACCAAGCAAAAAAATTTCATAAGGGACCTCAAGAGACGAAGTGGGCCAGCCATGAAGATTCACAATATGACGAGCGATAAACGAGTATGATGCACCAGAATCAAATAGAATCTACAACCACTTATTTTTGACCTAAATCTCCCAAGAAATGGATGTTATAGACGAAATTCTTGATTATTCGATACTAAGGCAGATAAGTCAAAAAATGCAGAAAATTAAAACTCTACACATAACATACCAAGGATGACGTCGACAGATGCAAGCGCCTCGCCCCGAGAGATAATGTTCAACACAGCTTTGTCCTTCTCCTGAGCTCCATAAACAGCTTACAGAGGCTGAGTGAGGATCGAGCTTTCCTTCATGAGACAGTCTTTGACGTGGTGTCCAACTTGCCCTCACCTGAAACAAGCATTCTGCTTGCGGCGACAGTCTCTCACCAAGTGGCCCGGTCTATTGCAGTAAGCGCAGACGAAGGAGGCAGAGGCAAGCGTCACCTGTGGTTGTCGAGCAGGAACAACCATCTTCCGCTTCTTCAGGAGCCGGTGGCAGACTTGGGCGACATGTCCCACCTTGTGGCAGAAGGCACACACCTCCTTGGATTTGAAGCCTTACTCCTGAGATGGAGCACCCTTGCGTTTGAAGTCAGATGCGACGACATTGCTTGAACCATGCCGAACCTTCTTAAAAGTACGGTTCAGCTCAATAGCTTCCACCTGCAAGGCGGCTCCAACAGTCTCGACGTAGTTTGTGGCGCCATGAGCCCCTTCATAAAGCGACTGATCTTCTTGACTTCATCCGATACGAACTCCGTGACAAGGAGGGATAGGCGAGAGAACTCTTACTCGTACTCGGTCGCTGTCCTGTCGGGCTGCTGAAGGGATAAGAACTTCTCGGCTAACTTGTCCCGCTCCACAGAAGAGAGGAACTTCTCCATAAGAGCATCCTTGAATTGTCCCCAGATCATGCTAGCATAATTGGGGAGACTGCGACGCTGAAGCCACCAGGTGTAAGCATCCTCGGTCAGCTGGTATGCTGCAAGAAGAACCTTCTGAGCTTCTGGAACTTCAGCATATTCGAAATGCTTCTCCATCTGAGAAAGCCGCTCTTAAATGACGAAATAGTCTCGATCTCCACTGTAGTATGACGACTGTAGCCTCTTGAACGTCAGGGAATCTGTCATCGCCACAGGAGGAGCAGCCAGGCTTGACCGATCGGGGCCACTGGGGTGACAGCAGACGAGCCGGTTCCAAAACCAAGTGCAGGAGGAATGGCTCCAGGAGGGGCAGTGGTGTTAGCAACTCTAGCCGTCCCTGCGCTGCCGGAACCAAGGGCCGGATCAGGAGTTTGGCGATCCTCTTCCAGGCGAGTGAGGCGATCCAGAATCTGCTTCAGCAGTTGGGCAGTGGCTTCTCCCGAAGCGCCTCACGCAAAAGAGGTTGCTTGCTTGCGTTGCGATCGCTTAGGAGCCATCTATAAAGAGACAAAAGAATCTAGTAAGAGAACAATCAAGCTAAACAGAAAGGATTGAATTAGAGGTTCTAACATTCTAATACTGTTGAATACGTAAATCATGTAATAGTTACAATATTTTCACTGGACAGCTCTAGGTAATGACCATGTAATTGCAAATGTGACAATACAATCACGTGTGATAGAATAATGATTTGTAAAATCCATGTGTGTGCAATCGTCATCTGTTGTTCTTAGCTTAACACTTGTACAATGATTTATGGTATGCATGCAATGCATTGTGCCTAAAATGCATTTCTAAGAATGTTCATGAATGGATACACATGTCATGTTAAGTGCCCATATCGCTTAACATGTCTTGCATATTACAATACTAATGTCATATCACTATTCATTTAATATTCGCAAGCGGCGCATATTCTAGTGAAAATTCATATGCACATAAATGTTAAGTTTGCCCATAACCCCTTAGCATTCGTATGCATACTACTCATGTTTATGAGTGTAGTGTGAGTATTTCAGCTTTGAACAATAAGCAATGACATGGTGAGTGAAAAAATGATGCATGCATTTTTATTTATATAAGAGAATTCAAAATATGTTGAAATTATAAAATACTTAATTTTAAGATGCTCAATCTGGCTCTAATACCAATTGTCATGACCCGTCTAATAATAATTATCATAGTGCGCTACGGGCGGGTCGTGATGCCACAAACATGAGCGAAGAAAATTTCATATCTGTTAGACGAGAGTTGAAATTATAATATTAGTTTTTAAAAAATAATTATTTGAGAAATCTACTTTGTTTTTGTGCTGAAGGTTTAATGTAAAGTTGATGCACATGCACTTTAATAAAATCTTATGCCACACACAGCTCTAGTAAAAATGTAAATGTAATAAACCAAAGAAGTGAACATGTTATTAATATTAAATTTTTGTACAACAAAAAAGCCTAGAAGTTGTCCATGACTCAAATGAAAGTAGCTGATCATATCTATTACATCATAAATATATCCAACTATAAAAGAAACCAAATACATAGAATCTGCCACATCGACAAAAGGTAAACCTCCAGGAACGCTGGAAACTTGATGCATCTCGAGCTCAGGGGGCAGACGGTGCAATCACGAATGCCAAGGCTCCAAAACAAGAAAGAAAATTCCTCAGAACATAATAAATAAGCAATGAACAAGTTATAAATTTAAGTACGTGCAGAGGAAAAACAAAAATTTTAGAGTACCAATTTATCCTTTAGCAAAACTAGTAAAACATGCAAGTAACAGAATCACGCAGAATTATCTGAATTTGTTAGCCTACTCCGGAGTTTAGCATAATCGTTCTGACAACGACATAAGCTGTAATCGATGAGATGCGTAGGAGTTTATAGTGGGTACACATGGTTCACACTCAAGTTCAAATGTAAGTCTTATTAGAAAAGAGTACTTCCTGCTTACCGTGACCATGCAAACAAGGTGATGCACCATCTAACCTTACATTTCATGATTTGCTTATGACACTCAAGACCTAAGTGATTCATAATTGTTTGAAGGCTTCTATTGTAACGGGCCAGACCCACCCCACACAGGGACTTACGGGACCCTAGCTGACACCGCTACCTGGGCTGCAGCCCGGTACACCCCAACGCCTCTCTGTGCCTGTTTCTCAGCAACAGTGCGTTGTTGGCGCTAGGCTTCGAACCCGAAACCCTTGATAACACTCACTTCTGCTCGAGCACAGAGAGGCGTTGGGGTGTACCGGGCTGCAGCCCAGGTAGCGGTGTCAGCTAGGGTCCCGTAAGTCCCTGTGTGGGGTGGGTCTGGCCCGTTACATAAAAAGTGCCTAGCGCCAACAACGCACTGTTGCTGAGAAACAGGCACAAAGAGGCGTTGGGGTGTACCGGGCTGTAGCACAGATAGCGGTGTCAGCTAGGGTCCCGTAAGTCCCTGTGTGGGGTGGGCCTGGCCCGTTAGATCTATCATAACATGACATGTTAAAGGGTTACAATTCATACAGTGTTAGATACTATTTATAAACAAGGAACATGTACGATGCGTCTAAATTTCAATGCTTGCAAGAGAGATGAAATTCTCTACTTGCCTTAAGGTGAAGCCGAAACTGCCAACGACAGCTAAGGGGTGCAAGCGAGGACAAATGCCCTATTTGAACCTTTACATGAATAATCAAAGACGATAATTGATAATTGACACGAAAGAAAACCATATGCTAGCATGTCATGTTACAAAACTAATTCGGAGTGGGTTAACAATTTACCTCTCTCAAGAGTGAGGAGAGAGTAGTTACCTTGAAGGATCAAAGACTTGGCGGCACTTGGGTGACAAAAATCCTAAATCAGAGAGGGTTTTGAGCGTTCCCAACAATTTGGCCGAAGTGCGGTGCCGGAAAACACAAATAAATTCTGGATTAGACGATTATACGACAAACACAAGATGGATCGATGTAATCACATAGATTAGAGCGAAAAAATTATCATAATAATTTAGGACAAATCTGAATAAATGAGATTGGAGGAGTTCCTCACCCAAAGAGACAAAATATGGGCTCAAAAATCCAAGTAGAGGAGATTTCGAGCAAACCCTAAGCGTCCTCCTTGAAATCCACTGGCTGAAACAGATTGGAAGGGGGGACAGAGGGGTTGCTGCCACGAGGACTTGAGCAGCCGACTCCTTGGAGGGGAGAAAGGCTGCTGCCGACAACGTTTTTAAGATCGCGATTTAGATCATAAGATCGTCTGATCTTACGATCTTACACAGGTGACTGATCCACGTTCTACGTGGGATCTCCGAGACACTAAGATCGTTACGATCGCAGGGTGAGATCGTAAATCGGTAGGATCGCCGGGCTCATCGATCTTAAAATCCGGCATAAGTAAATTTACCGATCCCGCGACTCATTAATTCTTCCCAATCCATCGTTCTAGGTCATCCCGGTCCCGATCCGCCGCAGCAGGTGTCGACGTCTTCTGCAGCAGGTGTCTTCTTCTTCTTCTAAATGGTTTTTTTTGCAGGTGCTCTATTTTTCTAGCCTTATCGACGGTAGTTGTTCTACGATCGACTATCGATACTTCGATTTCCCCATCCTCCTAACCGATTTCTTCATCATTCGTTCTCAGCAGCAGAATTCCTACTCAGAAGTTTTTCTCCTGGTCTGGTATAATATCAGATCCCACGTAAACCGATTTTTCTCCTTATTGTTCTTTGTGATTGATAGATTTATTTGCTTACAGATTATTCAGATCCTACATTCTTTTGTTAGGCTTTATGATGTGGATTTAGTTTTAAATTTTGATTCATTGTTATCTAGATTTTCTTATGGTTCCAGATTTATGAAATATGGTTAATACATATACATAAATCCAGATCATTTATTAAGGTTTATCTAATAGATGTTATCTAGATCCTTTAATTTTTTGTGGTTCCACATACATAAATCTAGATGTGTTGTTCTAGATTTAGGAATTATGGTTCTTTGACTCAATTGATTTTTGTTGGTTTATTGTGCATGATTTGTTATTAATTGTGTATTGATTTTTTTCTGTTGAAAAGTAATGTATGGTTAACGTTATTAAAAGAAATCAAATTGTTTTTAGGTATAGAGTTTCTTAAATTGTTAACACTAGCAATGAACCAATGAGTTCCTTTCTATTATTTTGTTCAAAATTTTTTAAATTGTTAATAACTTAACACTACTAATTGTTTTAGAAATGACTTCAAGTGGTGGTTCGAATAGTGCATCTGGGAGCAACAATGCTGATGCTCGTATGAGATCTAAAACGGAAAAAACTGCTGCAGGATCTAGAAGTGATGTTGGATGGAAGTATAATTTTCCAGTAGAGGGAGATGTTAGGAAAATAAAATGCAAATTTTGTGAGAAAGCGGTGATCGGAGAGATCTATCGGTTAAAATATCATTTGGCGGAAACACAAAAAGATGTTGGAGCTTGTAGAGCCATGCCAGAAGATGTGAAAAAAGAATTATGGGATATTCTAGTTGGTTTGCAAGATCGACTATTGAAGAAAACAATTGCCCCTGCGGAAGAAGAGTCAAATGGAAGTGCGAAGAGGAAAATAGATGATAAATGCTCTGCTAGCCTTTTCAAGAGAAGTGAAAAAACACAATCAACAATTAACAACATTTTTAAAAAGGGGGTGCAAGAGGAAGCATGTAATGATATTGCCTCATTCATCTACAACAACGCAATACCATTTAATGTGGTAAAGAGTGATGAATTCCACAAGATGTGTGAGTCTATTTCAAGACAGATTGAGTTTCAAACCACTATCTTTTCATGAAGCAACAATATGATTTGACAATGGAGGCTCTTGCTGAACATATAGTTCATTGGAAGAAGTTGGGATGCACAATAATGACCGATGGGTGGACGGATAAAAGAAGAACACTAATAAATTTGTTAGTAAACAGCTCTATGAGAACAATTTTCCCCAAATCTATTGATGCTTCTCATATGAATAAAACAACAGAGAAGATATTTAAGATGATTGACGACATTGTTGAGGAGGTTGGTGAAGATAATGTTGTCCAAGTAGTGATAGATAATGCTGCAAACTACAAAGCTGTCGGAGAAATGTTGATGGCTAAAAGGAAAAAGTTGTATTGGACACCTTGTGGCGCTCGCTGCATTGACTTGATGTTGGAGGATATGGAGAAGAAGATAGTTGTGCATCATGAGACAATTCCAAAGGCAAGGAAAATTACAACTTATATTTATTCTAGAACTAATCTCACACTGATCTTGAAAAAATTTATAAAAGATAAAGATTTGGCGAGGCCAGGAATGACTCTCTTTGCCACTGCATGCTTAACTCTGGGATGCTTTCATGACAAGAAACTAGCATTGATAAGAATGTTTAACTCAGATTAATGGAAGGGTAGTCGGTTTGCAGCTTCCAGAGATGGAAAATTGATTGACGATGTGATTATGGATAAGGAGTTTTGGAAGAATATTGTTATTTACTTGAAGAGGACATCCATTGATGAAGATGCTTCGATTGGTTGATTCAGATGAGAAGCCTGCCATGAGATTCGTTTATGAGGAAATGGATAGGAGTAACGAGAAAATTGCACATGCCTTTGATGGTGTGCAAAAATAGTAAGTGTTTTTAAATAAAATGTAGCATTATTTATTTGTGTCTTGTTTTAACTTATTTGAATTTTTTTTCATTGTTTAGTTATCAACCTATATGGGATATTATTGATGCAAGATGAGACAAGCAACTCCATAGGCCCTTGCATGCTGCTGGCTATTATTTGAACCCCCAATTTCATTACAGTCCTACATTTAAGGCTGATCATGAAGTAAAACGTGAACTATATGACTGTATAAAAAGAATGACGGGGGGAAACCTAGATGAAATTACAAAAATTGATAGTCAGCTTGAAGATTTGAAGAATAAGAGACAATTTTTTGGATCAATAGTTGCCAAAGCTGGAGTTAATATCAAAACTCCAGCGGCGTGGTGGGATTCATATCGGGAGGAACATCCAGAGCTTCAGAAATTTGTTCTTCGTGTGCTAAGCTTGACATGTAGTTTCTCTGGATGTGAGAGGAACTTGAGTGCCTTTGAAATGATATAATTTAAAAAATAAGAAATCTTTTTTATGTTGCATTTAAATTATGTTATGTATATTAACTTATTTGATTTTTTTTAGGGGCACACAGAGAAGAAATCGCTTAAAGCAAAAGACCATGAATGATGTCATTTTTGTGATGACAAATTCAAGATTGGCAAAATAAAAAAAATAAGTACGGATAATTTCAATTTTGATGATATCACTTCAGATAATGAGTGAATTGTTGAAGATGAAGATGAAGACAATCTGAATGATCTTGGGGACACTTATGAAGTAGATGCTCCAAATGAAGCGGAGTTGGATACTCCTGTTTTTATTGAAGAACTTGTTGCAGTCGCAGGAGAGGAAGAAGAGCAAGTGATGGTTGAAGGAGAAGAAGATGCTTTTGGGGAAAAATTGAATTTTGACTTGAGTGATTTTATTTAAAGTTGAATTGAACACTTTTGAGTTTGTCTTTTTGGAATATTATATTTTGATGTGATGTTATGATATGGAACTATGCATTAATTACAATGTCTTTTATATTAATATTTGTCGAATGTTGATTGTTACATATTTCTCATGCTTTTGTTTTACATTTTTCTGATGCTTTTGTTTTATAAAAATAATTCTTCCAATGTGTATAATTTTTTTAATTTTTATTATAATACGATCTTGCGATCCGTGTCGATCTACGTTTTACGATCTTAGGGATGCCTTCCAATCCTAAGTAAGATCTCGATCGTCACAACCTTCCTGCCGGTCTGAGGATGAAAAGTCACCGGCCGGTCCTTGAAGGAAACAAAAGATACTGCTGGCAATGAGATTATTAACACTCTGCAGATAATTAAAAGGAGACAAACAATTAATTTTAGCAATTAAGCAACGATTTCCTCCGCTTGGAGGGCCAAAGCAAGCGTGCGGCGAATAACTCCTCCTGCAATTATTAGTATAATAAAACCAATTTCCACGCAACAATAATCTCAGCACAGTACAATAAAACACCAAATGAAAATGTTAAATCACAGAATACAATACCACAAATGCTCACAACGTAGAGGGCTGAACCGAGGCACTGGAGAATTTGAAGGGCCGGATATGTAGACGGGCGATCGGAGGTGAACTTGGTGGTACAACAACGGTGAGGTGGCTGCCCATGGTGGAAAAGAGGGGAAACGGGCCGGAAACGGAGAGATCCAACCACTAGGGAATAGATCCAGGTGTAGGTGGATAGATCCGTTGTTTTGGCGACGGATCCGGGCTACGAGATGATGAATATTGGGGAAAATGATGGATCGGAGGGTGGTAGCACTAGATCAAGATAGATCTAGGGTTTTCGGAGCGGTGTGAAGTGGATCCACGAAGGGGAAGGGGGATGAGTGGTCGACTAGGGCAAATAGGGCCTTGGAGGTGGCCGGTTTGAGGTGGAGTTGTGCGGTGGGGTGTTGGATGGGTTGGAGGAGGCCGGCGGTGGGGAGGTTGTGGGCCGGCGGCGGAAAAACAAGAAAAAAGGGGGGGATCGGCTTGTTGGACTGCAGGCCGGCTGTATGCGGGAGGGGTTTTGGGCTGTTTCCGGTGGCTGGAAATGAGATTTGAAGGGTGGAAAATGAAGGTGGGGGTAGGGTGTACCTTGGGGAGGAGTTTGGCGGCATAGGAGTCGTCACCTAGGGTTCCACGGCGTCGGAACCGGGGAGGGATCGCTGGAATCCGGGAATGCTTCTTCTCCAAATCCAACGATGAATCAATTCAGCCCTCAAGACTCCTATTTATAATAAAAGAAGGCTAGGGCATCCCCCATCAACGACTATGATTGGCCGGTGGGTTCGGCCCTTAGAATACATGAAAACAAACAAAAAAAAAATAAACGAATATAGTTTTTTGACTCGCGGCGACGTCCCGGACGCAACCGCGGAGTCCGATCGGCGATCCAATCAATTCCTCCTGCGTGAATACATGTACGTGGGTCCCGCCTTGCGGCGAACCCCTCCAGGTGCATCTGATGGTTCCCCATCACTTCTTCCTAAAATGGTAATCCACGACGGGTTAGTCATAAAAAGATGACTATGCGAGTAAAGTATCTCTTGAATTGCTATACATACAAATAAGGTGAATTGATATCAACATGCATTCAAAGCATCAAAGTATATTACATAATAGTTAAATGAAGTAATCTTATTTCATGCATTCTCTGTTGTTTCTCAAATTTCCTCATTCTGCTTGTTTCTCTTTTCCAATCCAATTTGTACTTTAATCTCCTTCAGATCATTCAAAATTTCAAAGTATTCACTCATTCTTTTAATTACATAGCTCAGGAAATATTAAGGGATTCATCATATTCTTGGGCCCACCCCTCACAGGGTTTTCAAATTATAGGAAAACCCTATACTTGGGAAAAATCCGTAGGTAAACTCCATCCAAGATTCTCCTTAACATTTCCCATCTTTATCTTATTATGCATTTTTTATCTTTTCCTTTTACGGTTTACAATATTTAATTCAATCTCTCATTCTTATTCATATAAATATGTGATTTGGAATAATAGTTTTCCCTCAGAATACATATTGGTTTTATTTGCCATCTCTGTTTGATTTCATAGCGATATTCAAATATCAGTGATTTTAAAATCGTAAGGTTATGCACAAACAGGAAACTTAAATTTGTATCAAAAATAGTATGCAGGAAATAGTAAAATAACTTTAATTCAAGAGATAAAAATTTAACATAACTTTTCTCCTTCCTGTATCTTTCTCAATTTCATCACCACACCTATCTTGAGACGCCATCCTCGGAGGAGAACTGAAATTCTAAGCATCTTTAATTGGGTTGCGTCAATTAGATATAGGGGATGTTAATTCTAAGATGATTCGACTTTTATTAAGGGCATGTCTAGGGTTGGGGACATGTTACGTGAGCTTGAAGAAAATATATACTTAATCAAATATAATGAAAAATATGTACATACTCAAAATATTTTGTAATCCTTTACTTGGAATAGTTTAAACCAAATCCAATTCCTTATATTGAATTTTAACTAGGACAAAAATCGATCTATAAAGTTATTGTTAATAAAGCCAATCTACTGGATAAAGCCACTTAAAAATCTGATTAGAGAAATATCAGTTTTTAAAGTTTAGACAACCCATGTAATTCTAATATTAGTGATAGAAAATCAGCCCCCATGTATTATTTCCCAACTTCACATATTCAGCTAGACATATGAAAATACATCCAACCACATATTAAAGGATTCCCCATACTGTTAAAATAGGCTTCTGTTTTCCATAAATAAGTGAAATCCAAATTTTTGAAGAAGGGGGAGAGAGAAGTCTAGGGATAGAAAGAAGAAGAAGAAAGACTTTATTTCAGTTTTCTGAAGTTGTATAGCAGCCGGTAAGTGAACAGATAGAATCCCAAAATACCAATTTTCTGTTCCATATTTACTAAGATTCATCATGAAGGAAAGGAGAGGGAAGCAATTCTGACAGTGGGAGAAGGAAGAAAGTGTTGTACAACCGGCCTTATCGGACAAGCAGAGGTCCATTTGAGGTCTTCCAAAGCTCTGATATTGTAGGAAGAGGCACTGAAGTCGCTGTTTGACAGAGGGGAAAATTATCGGCCCTAGCAGACTTAGCGGTAGAAGCAAGGCAGCAGCCCTAGCAGACTCAGCGGCAGAACTCAACGGTAAAGGCAAGGCAGCAGCAGCGGCAGGAATCTAAAGAGGGGGAGAAATCAAAAGAGAAGGAATCAGATGCTGTTGACGACGCCTGGAGAAGAGGGAGCGTCCGCATCAAGCCCTAGCGGGAGAAAGAAATGTTAGAATGGTAGAATGCGGGGGAGAGGAAGAACAGACTGGCTTTTATCGCAAGCGAGAAGCGGCAACCTAATCATCTCACTGAATAAACTGCTTATGCATTGACTGTGTTAGCCGGCTAGCTCATGGCAACACAACAGGAGAGTGACATCACTCCATCCAACTGTTAAATTAGTGACAGTACATAACACATTATATATATATTATTCTCTACTTACTATATAGTGTATAAATATTTAATAGATAAATCCCCCTCTTTTATGCCAAATAATTTTATTTATCAGAAAAATTTAGGTGTTACCACCCTTTTTGTTGTGGAAATTTCGGCACTACAATCTTTGTCAAAAATATATGTATTAAAAATAAATATGATAAAAACCAATCGATACTGATTTCATTTCTCATCATCTGGGATTTAATATCTTTTAAGTGTTTTATAATGATTTGGATCATTACATGTTATCATAGCTGGTCACATACCACCCATACCCCTCTACCCCGACATTTAAATTCCTATAATGAATCCATTGGTGGAGGAAGGGGGATGCTTCAGAATGGTAATTAAACGACCATACTCTTTGTTAAGTTTGTCATGTCATAATTGAATTGAGCCAGTATTTCTGGTCAGATTAAGTGCAGAAATGTTCTGTTAACAATAAGATTCAACACGAGCTCTTATAATTTTATGTTGTTTATCAGTAAGATAGCCTAGCATACAGGTTAATCCCGCTAGACTTCAGGAATGGGAGAGGTAGGTAGTCTTCAAAGTAGGTCAACAAGTGAAATCATTAACTCCGGGTAGCACGTGGGTAAGTTAATTTAACTTTTTGGATTTCTTCTAGGTTAACTCCCTGGAGAATCGCCAACCAACTATGTCATATTCACCAAAAACATGGTCTGTGCTTAAGCCTCGTGTAACATATGCTTTAACTTGTTGGCTTATTGTTTATGATTTATTTTGAGAAGATTCTTTGAGCATATTTAGAACTGTGATTTGATTTTATTATCTTGATTCTACTATGCGAAACTCTTGTGGTTGCTAAAATTAGCAAGGATTTATGCATTCACTGAATTTCCAATGGACATCCAGCACCAAACATAAAATGATATTTTATTCCACCATTACTACTACGCAGGACAAAAGTAGTGAATTTTTCCAGTAGGAAATTGCTGAAGCATATAGCCGTGTTACTAGTAAATTCCTATGTAGCACTTCAAAATGTCCTTTGTTCTGGTATAGAAGGCACTTTTCTTAGGCATACACTATTGAAGCCTTTAAACTGTCGTCATTGCATTGTGTGTCCTTTGTTTCCTTGTTTTGATATTTTGCCATCCTTTTACTGCTTTCTACCAGTCAAAGACTCTGCTTTTACTCTTGTGATCTGGTATTTATGAACTTGGATTTGTAAATATTGCTCTTATTATAAATTTAATATCAGGTGGAAAATTTGGATCCAAATGAATGGCAAAATAACCTGAAACAATTTAAAGATAGTGGCCAGCAGGAGCTGGTCGTTAAACTTAACTTAGGGCGTCGAGGACGGCATACTCTTGAAGAGATGGCTCAGCATCATGGCCTTTATTTGTAAGCATATATGTCTTTTTACTTATACTTTAGTGAACAAGGGCATGTACAACTCCTAGTTTGGGTTTTTGTCAAAAAAGACAGCAATAGTTTAATTTATAACCTAGGATAATTGTTTTCCAAACTTCACCAACAGTGACATGTAATTCGAGCCTTATGTCAGGACTACTAGTGTTTTTCCTAAACTCTGGTAGTACAACTAGGGTTCTCCATTGAACTTCGTATAATCTCCCAATAGGATTTAAGAACAAACCTTAATGGCATATTAGGCATGATCATTTGTTGGACATGCTTGGCTGGAAAAAAACACATTGGCGCCCGACCATGATTAAGGTCTGACCTGACCATGAAGTTTACATCCGGACGAGTCTATCCCGATCATTTTTTGTATTTAATACAGCTGAAATATGTCGAATTAGTGCTTTTTATGAATTAGTGCTTTTTATGAATTAGTGGTTTAATGCATTTTATGTGTAAATTTAGGAGTTCTTTTCAATGTTAAAATTGTATTTTGGTATCTTATATATTGTTGGTTGACGTGATTCCAACATGTCTAGCGTGTTGTGTGAAATTGGTTTATATTCGAATTATCCTGGCCCGGCGTAGTCTGTTGATTTGTCCCACATTGCCTACCACACACCATTCGCCTGTGCTTATTAGCCCCAACCCACTCCTCCTATCACTTCAGAGTTTTGGAATGGAAGGACGGGTTTCTTACAAGGTATCAAAGCGCTGGTTTGACCCGTTGCGGTGGCGTGTTGGTTGATCTGATTCTTGCGTGTCCATCTTGTCGTGTGGGACCGGTTTATCCAGATTATGCCTAGCCTAGCGTGGCTTGTTAATTTGTCCCACATCACCTACCACACATCACTTGCATGTTCTTATAAGCCCCGTCCCATTCCTCCCATCACTTCAGAGTTTTGAGATGGAATGGCAGATTTTTTACATGGTATAGAGCACTGATTTGAGCCGTTGCGGGGGCATTTTAGTTGACCAAGTTCTAGCAGGTCCATGTTGTATTGGACTGCATCGCGTGGGACCGCTCATGTGCAGATTATACTCCGTTGGATTATCCCCAGTGGCCCATTTGTTAATTAGTCCCACATGACATACCACGCATCACCCGCCCGTGTTTATAAGCCCTGTCCCACACCTACTGAGTTTTGAGATGGAAGTGCAGGTTTCTTATATGGTATCTGTGCGCTGGTTTGACCCGTTGTTAGTTGACTTGAGTCAGCGGGTCCACATCATGTGGGACCGCGTCATGTGGGACAACACATTTGCATATTATCTCCGATGACTCGTCTATTGATTAGTCCCACATCGCCTACTGCACATCACTCATCTGTGCTTATAAGCCACATCCCACTCCTCCCATCACTTCAAAGTTTTGGGATGAAAGGGTGGGTTTCTTATATGGTATCAGAGCGCTGGTTTGACCTACTGCGAGGGTGTGTGGTTGACCTAATTCCAGTGTCCAACGTGTCATGAGGGACTTGTTATATCTAGATTATCCTTGACCAGGTGTGGTGTGTTGATTTATCCAACATCGTCTACCGTGCATCACCCACCTGTGCTTATAAGCTCGGCCCTGCTGCGGTGGCGTGGTGGTTGACCTGATTCCAACGTGTCATGTGAGACCGGTTTATATCTAGATTATCCTCGGCCTGGCGCAATTTGTTGATTTGTCCCAAATCACCTACCGGGCATCACCCGCATGTGCTTATGATGCAACCCGAGTTGGATCATTATTTTATTTTTACCTGTCACATTTTAATGTGTCACACACGTCTTCACGCAAGTTTATTTTTTGCGTACGTTATTTGTATGTGTTTGTCTTTGTATCGTGCATATCTCCCGTGCTCGTTGCCTAGCTTATTGGTGTGACCGACCAATACGATCATGAATAAAAGGTCCATCAAATTAGGTAGTATGATATTTTGGGTAAACTATGAAATAATAACATTCAAGTATGATAAATTTTCTTAAAATATAATTACAAAACAATAATTTAAATATCAAATTGAGAAATTATTGTGAGAGAATGTCAAAAGTCCTTCCTTTCATTTCCTATTCCCCCATCTTTTAAAGAGCCCAGGAAAACTCCCATTTTTGCTAGCCGACCACTTTGAAACCCCCCTAATTTAATCCCTTTAATATTATATTTTGGTAACCTCCCCCTTCTTAAAATGTATTTTCCTTTTATAAAGCCGTTGGTCCCCTTCTTCAAAATTCAGCTCGGCGACTGAAAACTGAATGAGTCATTTTTTCTCGTTTGATTTTCGCTCCAGCGTGACATTGTCGCCCTTCTGGCCTCCTGTCTTCTTCTTGTTTGTCCCGCTGTTGTCGCTGAGGGTCCAGTCTGGTCTCGTCATCCCTCCCTGCGCTCATCTCCGTCGAGATCATCGCCCTCCAAAGTTACGGGAACCACATCCATCCTTTCGTTCAGCTCGTACGTTCTCCAGAGCATCTTCGTCAAGCCCTGTCCGTTTCGCCGACCTCTTCCCGACGGCTCTTGCATGCAGTCGACCTGTCCTTGGACCCTCCCTGTTTAAGACCGTCGAGCCCACGACGACTATTTTCCCTCTAGCCTCTGTCTAAAGAAATTGTGCCTGATTCCTGCTTGTACACCCTTTACCTTTCATGTGGCTCAATTTCTATTAGTTTAAGTTTGTACTAATATTTACATGATCTAAAAAATCAGAGTTTGCCCAAGTTTCAATTTACCCTTTTGCCGTTAATTTCAAATTTTCTTGCTCGTCTTTCTTAGTCTCGCCTGTGGATTGCGTTTATTCATATTAAATCATTGTGGGGATGCTAAATGTTCAAGTGCATTTGTGAATCCTCGGTCGATTCTCTCTTGATTTTGTTCGTAAAGGTTTGCTTGCGCACAAACTTGAAAAGGATCACATTTTTAATATTTAAAATATAATTTCAGAATATTAGAATACATCAACTTATAAGCCTCGTCCCACTCCTATCACTTTGGAGTTTTGGGATGGAAGGATGAGTTACATGGTATCAGAGCGCTTTCATCCCAAAACTCTGAAGTGATAGGAGTGGGACGAGGCTTATAAGCATAGGGGGGTGATGCACGGTAAGCGATGCAGGACTAATCATCAGACGGGCCACGGGGGATAATCCAACTAAGGATAATCCGCACATGGGTAGTCTACACGACGCGGATCCACTGGAATCAGATCAACCGACAAATATCATATTACTTTGTATTGTGTATTCTCGTACCGTCTGATGGTCATTTACATTTTTTTATATGGTAAGAAAGCCATGCTTACAACAGGGGGAAGTCACTAGTTTTCAGCAAAGTTCCATTGCCAGATTACCGGGCAGATCTAGATGAGCGTCATGGATCCACACAGAAAGAGGTAAAAAGATGCAAATATCTAGCAGCAAATTGTGCATGTGCAATGCAGATTACCTTTTTTTTAAATCATTGTCCATGCAGATTGTAATGTCTGTAGAGACTGAAAGAAGAGTTGAAAATCACCTGTCAAGATCAAAAGACACAGGGACCACAGGCGATTCTGGAAGTTTTTTGAAACATATGAGAAAACATGATTCTAGAAGTATATCTAACCAGGGGATTGAGCAATCTTTATTTGATACAGCATCTCCTAAATTTGAACTGATTACAAAAAGCCAAACGGATTCTGCCAAGGATGAAGTTAATATTGAACTCAGAGACATACAAATTTCTAAGAAGGTTCTTTTTATTTCAAATTGAGCTTGCTCGTCCAAATCCTAATGCATACGATTATAAAATCTCCTCCAAGTCTTCAGTACTATATTAATTTTTGGTCTTGTTTAAGTTGACTTGTTTATGACTTTGTATTGCGTTTAATTATTTTTGGTCCCTTCAGTCAACTCCTAGTGCAAAAGCAATGCAGTCTTTCAGGGAAAAATTGCCAGCATACAAGTTAAAAGATGATTTCTTGAAACATGTCTCATCCAACCAGGTACTTCATTCTTTGCTATTTAACATTTTTTCTTTCTTTTTCTCTTCATACTTCTCTGTTGATTTTGTGTCTCATCCAAAACATAAACGGCATAGTTTTCCGACTTTGATTTAGATAATTATTTGTCCCATTAATTGATACATTGAAAAATATGAGAGAATTCCTCACAGCAAATATTTAGTCATCTTCCACAAGTATTATTGCATACAAATTCAGAACATAAAAACTTTAAGTTGATTGAAATCCACGCCGTAGTTGAAGGCTATAATGCATCAATTTTTGCAAAATTTGTGTTGATCCATACAAGCCTTGTACATATACAATGATCTATCTTCCCTCAAAGATCTTTAATCTTGCACTCCAATAGAGAGAGAATTACTTTCAATAAAATATTATTTATAAAAAACCAAAAAACATAATATGAAATATTATTATTTGCTTTGGGTTTTTCTATTTATATAACAAGCGTCAACGAATTTTCAAATAATATTAAAAAAATATTAAAAAAATGTTTGTAGTGCCAAGAAAATTGGATAAAAATTTAAGATGGTGTTGGTGTCAAACATCAATATCTAGGTGTGGGCACTAGAGATTATGATATGAATATGACTTTCTGGACCCTCAACCTCACCATTGAGGACCACTATCTTAATACCACATGTGTCTCCTATTTACTTATATTGCCCGAGTGACATTTTGGTAATATTTGATGTATACCCGCTCTCGCATATAGAGAGGAGTCTTAGAGGTATCTTTTTGGCTTTTTAGGTTTGATCTCTAATTTGGAGAGGGGTTACCAGAGGGAACCATCAACCAACCCTCGAAAGCTAGGCACGAGCATACATCGCGAGTTTTTTCCTTCACTTTTATTTTACTAAAATTCTAATTTGATAGATTGTGCTATCAGATTGCATGCTGAGCAAGAACCCACATTGCGAAGGATGCCCATTGAAAATATTGAAAGTACAGGCTAGTTGGAAGACTCATGGACAAGTGATTGCCAAAGATTCGTACTTCAAGAAATCATTGCAGAAACTCGCTACCAAGTCACAAGAGATTTATTTGATATTAGAAGAAATTAGCATGCCTGAATTGGACTAGGAATTAGAAAGAAGCACAACAAAAAACCAATGTCTCTCCGCTTTTCTTCTATAATCGCTGACCCCAAAATAATTTTCTGTAGTTGTTGACCCTCTCTCTCCTTCAATCAACCGTTGCTCTTCATTCCTTTCAGCATCCTCCGTAGGTGACTGAAGCCACCACCACCATTGCTGCATTGTTGCGGTCCAAAATTGACCTTGACATTCGAGTCCAAGAAGCAGGGACATAGTTTTTGTTCAAATATTCCGTAAGGTGAAAGGATATAGCATGTTTTGCGTGGCATCTGGCAAGAGTCTAACACAACGATATACTACTTTCCACAGCCAAGAATTGTCAATGAATCTATTAAGAAACCATTATGAGTTCAAGAATGTTAATTTTTTTTGGAAGGAAAATTATAAGGTACCTTGTTAATATTAGTTAGACCTAAGGAACCTTAAACTAAATCAAGTATAATTCCTTATTCCATCTGTAAGGAACTAGTTTCAGATCAAATTAAGCACCATTCCGGCGTGCATGGTAAAAATTTAAGAAAGGATATCATGGTTCAAAATATTTGTTTCTTTCATTTAATTTCCAATGGAAATCAGAAAGAAACTAGAAGTGGAATTTGCTACTCATATGGCCAAAATAATTATTTCAGAAAATTCAGCTAATTAAGTGTCTAGCGTCTGGATTAATAAAACAAATGCTACCCTGATAGAGTCGATGAATGTGCAATCTTCAAACACTATATCAGGTTTAGACAACCCTACCTACACCATTCCATCTCCATTCATGAATACAGAAGTAATTGCCCAACGTGCTGATAGTAGTTTGGGAAGAGATGACGGATGAGAAAATGTTTTCCAATCCAAGAAATGAAAGAATTAGGTCTTTTGAGGTAGAAGACAATGGAGAGTCCTTGTTTTAGGAGAATTGAAATGAAGAAAAAATGTGTTCATGGATTGAGTAATTGTAGTTATATTTTACTTTAAATGAGGATGACACACAATAAGATTTCTCTTATTTTACCAAAACTTAGGCATTATGCTTTGATTGGACTGAATTCTAACCTAATTAGTCTAATTCGCCAAGATATTGCGTATGTGATTTATACAACTAATCCGCTTTGATTTCTATCTTTTGGGTTATACTGATGATATATTAGAACAATGCATAGCTAAGCCTCTAAGGCAAAGTGACGCAGGACAAGTCTACAAGTGGTTGATGTGCGCGATGCCCTAATCCTACATGCAATTCAAGCGGGCACACCACAAATGCAAACGGAGCTACGACCAACCCTAGAATGACGTGAAAGCAGGCACACAATCCAATGAATAAAAGTAGGGATTGATGTAGGGTAGGCTAAAGGTAAAAGCTAAGCGTGCAACTCCATATGTATTGTCGGGAAAGAGTGACCCTATTGGATCTAGAATGATGAATGCAAATACCTCACAATCCGACGAGAAATTATCACTAATAATAAAAGATTTAAATAACAAGCAATTAATTTAAGGCAACACAAATTAGTTTTGAGGTAAGCAAAGTTGGGCTTCCTCTGCTCGGAGGGCCAAAACAAGAGTGCACAAGCAAATAAGTCTCTGCAAATCACAAGCAATCTCAAGACAAAAGTATACAACAAGAAATATACTGTAAGCAACTAAGCATTAAACATTCAGTCCATATCATAATATAGAAGTAAATATAATACAAACACTACACTAAAAAAGACATACAACCATGAAGATTGGGGGACTGCGGCAGGCGATAATTTTGATGATGGTTGTTGTAATGACACAAATGACCACATAACGTTAAATATAAATATTTCAGTTTCCCCTATGACGAGAAATGAAATCAGTGTCGAGTTATCATATTTATTTATATTTTTGTATTATTTGGTGCCATTTCAAGATTTATACAACAAAAACACTCAATCCTTTATCTCACTATAGTGGGGTCGGCTATATGGATCCTTTGTCGTCACTGTGCCCTATCTTTAGTCATGATATCACTAATGCCTAAATACATCATGTCTTTCCTTATAGTTTCATTTCTAGTCTTTATTGGTCTACCCCTCCCTCATTTAACATGCCATGCCTATCGACTAGACTCTCACAACGCCTAACAGGTGCCTCTAATGGTCTCCTTTGTATGTGTCCAAACCATCTTAATCGAGTTTCTCGCATCTTCTCTGTAATTGGTGCTACTGTCTTATCCCTGATGCATTCATTTCTAATTTTATGCAGTCTCGTGTGTCCACACATCCACCTAAGCATTCTCATCTCCACAACTTTTATTTTTTGCTCATGTAGACAATTCACTGCCCAATACTCAAAACCATAGAGCATCGCTGGTCTAATTGCAGTATAATAAAACTTGCCTTTAAGTTTTAACGGTACTTTACGATCACGTAAGATCCCTGACGCGTCTCTCCACTTCAACCAACCTGCTTAGATTCTGTGTGTCCGATCTTTATCAATACCTCCGTATTTCAAGATTTATGATGAAAATTAATGATACTCGGGTTATTTCATATTTTGGGCATTGAATTAATCATAATATTCATTTTATTTCATATGTTGGCTGGATGATTAGTTTGGGTGCGGTGGCAATTTTGGGATTAAATGCTAGTCGGTCTCACTGACTGCGCCGCTTCCCTTACACATTATATACTTGCATCAACTTCCTCTTCCCCTCACGCTTCCATTCTGACTTTTCTTTCTCCCGCTGCTACTTCTGTGCTCTCGCTAGGGCTTGACACTCCCTCTAATTCTCCCTTTGGATTTCTCTCCCTCTCTGGATTCCTACTTTCGATGCTGAGTTTTGTTAGGGTTGTTGCTGCTGTCTTGCTTTGCCGCTGAGTTTGCTAGGCCGACGATCTCCCCTCTGCCAAACAACGACCTCAACGTCTCTATTTCCAGTGCCGGAGCTTTTGGAAGAACTTGGCTGGACCTCTGCTTGTCCACTAAGGACCGGTTGTACAGTACCTTCTTCCTCCTCCCTGTAAGATCTCTCCTTGTACTTCTATTGCTTCATGTTGAAATGGGGAAAAAATCATTTTGGGATTGCTGGTACATTTGAAATGGTTTTTGGTGGAGATCAGCCCAGATCTGGACGTCACAAAAGTGCCCGACGCCGCACCCGTCCGGATCTCTATCGGCCCTGAGTTTTGCTTATTTAAATGGTGTCATTTTTATGTAATTTTGCGTGTTTTTTTATTTGGATATATATATATATATATATATATATATACATACATACATATATAAAGTTCAGTTTCGGGTTCAGTTTTTCTTTTTAGCTGAAGTTGCAGAAAAGCACGGCATTAAGGCTTGTAATCACCATTCCTGACATTGGCGCTGCACAATGGATGAATGCCCGCACGTTGAGTCTCCTCCACGTTCCACCGCTACCTCCGGAGCTCCAACCGCCGACCACAACCCCTGCAACCGCCTCTATGCCCACTCCTTTACGAAGCCACAGATTAGCTCCTCGCCCGTTCAGCCAGAGCCTTTCATCCCGCAACTGCCGGCCCGCGTGCATGTTTTATTTGCTTGCTTACTATCTGAAACCCTATAAAAAGGGTGGATTGTTGTATTTTTAGGGATTGATGAATGTATTGAGATTTCTGTAATTGCTTTGTGCTTCCCTTGTCAGTCCTGTAGTAGGTTGTTGATGAAAATTTAAGTTTGTTGTTTGTGTTCATTTCCCTTTTGAGAAGACGAAAACAGTGACATTTTGTTGTATTAATTGTTGTTTGCTTCTGTTAAAAGAGTTGGAGATTTTAGTTGGTGAACGATTCTACTGTTTGTTTTCCCGTTTTGGAGCTGCTGTCTTATTGCCTTTCGCAAACAGAGAAGCTGAATAGTGGCTTGAATATTTTTTTGTGAGAGTGAGAGAATTTTAGGTTGTTTAGTTTGTGCCTTCCTTATACTGTTGAGTGATTGAGGTTTCGTGGACCACTTGTGTGAGGTAGAGAGTGAATTAATTCTGTGATGCCCGTGTGCGATAGCGGCCGACCTCGGAACAGAAGATCGAATGTGACGAGGAATTTCACGTGGGATCCCCGTCGACTTCGGTTGTGGAAAGTCACTTCTTTCCGTGGGTAATTTGCTTATTCTTTTTTCTTTGTGTGTCTAAATTTTCTCTTGGGTTATTAGATTCATTGTTGGGTTTTCGCAAGGATTTTGTCAGCGAACGCTACGTCAAAAACTCCAAATGAAAACGTATTTGGAGTTCACGATTTTCGTTTTGCTACGACAAGGGGAAAAAAATGAAAGTTGCGAACCTTCTTTTCCTGAATTTAAAATTGAACCATTATTTTCAAGTGATTTCTATTTTTGAAACGAAATAGTAATTTTATGCTTTATAAAAACTATAAGTTATTTTTTTCTCAAAGTTCGTGCAACGCCCGCTCAAAATATAATTCTTCATTGCATGCATTTAGGGTTTTCTAGAAATAGCCGACAGGCGCGCAAACCCTACGCGCTGTCCTGCATCAGTTTTTCCCTTTGCTTTGGCTGCATATTCCTCCCCCTTCTCTGTGGGCCAAACTCAAATTTTTTACTTATGTAATATTTGGCTATTTTGTTGTCAATTCTTGATTGTTTTGGGGAGGGAGATTGATGCAGGACTGGAGTCCCACCAGTCTGCCACCCTGGCGCAAGGAGTCACACCATCCCAGGTGTCCCACCCGGAATCCACCCAATATGCTATGACGCAAGGAGTCACACCATCCCAGGTCTCTCTTATAGTTTCCCAGGGGCCCCGCCCGCCCCCGCACGAGATCCTGCGCCGGCGGCGGCGAGCTCCCTACTGCCGCCGCCGCCGCCGCCGAACGTTACTGCTATCCCGGCGGTGAATGTTTCGTTGCCGCCGCCGCCGCCTCTGGTCGCTTCTCAACAGACTGCTATGCTGCGACCTCCTCCGTCTACTCCGCTGAAGACCCCGCAGCAGCCGACGAGCTCGTCGCAGCCTCTGCCGCCTCCGTCGAAGTCCTTGGCCCGAAAGCCGGATAAGCCGCTGCCAAGCTACTTCCCGCCGAGAGTGGGGGATTCCGACCATGGAGGTTGCGGGCAGGGTAAAGCGGCCGAGCATGCTGGTGGCCCATCTTCTGGTCGGCGGGATGTTCCAGGGCGTGGCCCTTCTCCTCGGCGATCAAGATCTCCTCGCCGCGGTAAGCGTCGTCACTGGTGCTGCTTTTGGCGACTAAGGCTCTATTTGTTTGGGCGTTTCACAATTCCGTTTTGGGCAAATGCCGCCGAAAGGAGGGTAAACAAATGAACCTCCGACGACGTTTGCTCCGTTTCCATCCGCCCGCCTTGAGAAACGCCCCAAAAAGCTCCGTTTGGAGCAGCCACCTCCCCCTCAAGTTCGAACTCTCCGTTTCCACCCACCGGATCAACCCGCCACCGCTAAAACAAATGAAGCCTAAGTGTTTCATTTCTAATCTGACGATTTCTTTGTTCTGATAGATCGCCCGACGACTCCAGGAGCGGCCTTCATCGACGCCATCGGGTTGTCGGGCAGCGAGTACCACCACGCAGCTGCTCGCGCCTACCTGGAGCTGGAGAGCAAGTTCGACCAGTTGGCTATCTGCGAGCCACATCGCCGGATCTCATCTCTGGAAGTGCGGGTGGCGAAGATTGAAGAGCTCCGTACTACTCTGGAGAGCTACGAAGCCCGCTTCCATATGGTGAAGGAGAATGATCGCCAGCTGGAGATTAACAATCATCGCCTCCAGCTCGTCCTCGACGAGCTGGCCGGCATCCGCGCGAGCATGAGCTCCGTCGGGCGGCTGACGAGGATGGAGGAGCAGCTGCGACTTGGCGACGACGCGATGTCGGTGGCGACGGAGCATTATCGGCGGGCGCGAGAGATGGGCTGGGCTGGGCGACATCCTCATCCACCGGAGAGACCTCCTAGGACTTAGGATTTTTCTTTTTTCATTTATCTGAAACTCGCCATGTGCGACTTATTGTAATAAACAATTATTTGTATTGCAACAAGCGAGTTTGTATCTCGCGCTTCATTCTTCTCTTTTGATTGCCTTCTTTGCGGTTGTTCTGCAATGCCTGTTGTTTTGCGATGTGCCGAGTTTATTGTGCAGGTTCTGATAATCGTCGCGATATTCTTTCTCTGCGCCGCACGATATATATGCCGAGATCCACTTGCTCGCCCAGATCGCGACTTAGGACGATACTCGCCAGGATAGAGATATACCCCCCCCCCCCTTTGCCTTCGCCTATAAATAGAGGGGGTAGGTAGGACATAAGTACGCTGTTGCGATTTTCGATCCCTAGCTCGCGAGTATCTTTCTCTGCTCGCGCGCTTCGGTTCCTCTTCCTTTCTCGCCTTACTTCCTTTCTCAGCTCGCCAACTCGCAGAAATGGTGGGAGATGATGCCAGTGCTCGCCGACAAGCCCATGCCGCTAACTTCGCCGATGCTGCCTTCAAGAAATCAATAACCACAGAGCGAGATCTGGAGAATTTCAGGGAGAGGCTTCTGCCCGAAGGATACTCGACAAGACTCCCTATTCGCACTGAGAGGCTCAACACCTACATCGAGGGTGCGATGATCTTGCCGCTCCGTCACTTTGACGCCGGCCCGCGACTTCCTCTATGGTCGGAGTATTGCGAGATCTTGCGGTATTTTGGCATCGTTCCCGCGCAGATCAACCCTAACGGAGTGGCGATTATCATGAGGTTCCTCTGCTACTTGCGGGAGGAGAGGGTCGCCTTCGACCTTTCTGTCTTCCGCAAGATATTCGCCTTCACCGCGACCCCCGAGGGGGTCGTATACTTCAACAGTCATGTCTGCACCTTGGTGGGGACGGCGAACATGGTCCACCGCTGGAGCGAGCAACTGATTGTCGTCCACGACTACTTCGCGGGTGTCATGGTAAGGCCGTACCAACCCGACGATGTCGCCTTCCTCCCGCCGATATTGGAGGGCGTCCGCGAGCAGTTGGTCGAGTCGTTCCGTGGTCGCCGGTTCGACGTCATCTTTTGGAGACTTAACGTCAACACCCTTTTGGAGATCCACCCCAACGAGGGTAAGATTTGAGCTAGAATCGCTTCTTGCATGCTCGCTTCACTTTCTTAAAGCCTGGTACTGATGTTTGCTCGACATTATGCAGTGGCGTACGAGCTCCCGGAGAAGCCGCTTCCTCCGGCGAAAGAAGTCGCCACCTCCCTCCCGGAGTCCAACCCTCCGCCCGATGTTGGCGAGAAGAAGAAGCTCGCCAAGGGAAAGGCAAAGGTCAGGTCGCCGGGCCCTGCGACTAAAAGGGCAAAAGTATCGTCGCCGCGACCTGGCGACCGAGAGTCGCCGCTTGATGCTCGGCCTCCACACTTCCACCCCAACTTCAACTTGGGGCGAGGGGCGGTGGACGCTTACGGCCGGCCGCTTGTGACTTGGTCGGAGGATGAACACCTAGTGACGCTGAGCACCAACCTCCCCTCCTGGTCGGCGGACTGGGAGGACAAGGGGGAGGCCTTCGCCTTCCTCCATGCGCTATATGGGCGAGCTGATGCCGAGTCCATGCTGGAACTCAGCTCGGAGGACCTCGCCCAGCAGACCACATTCTCGCTCACGCGAGCTGTCGAGTTGGGGCACTACTCTGCGAGGAAGCTGCTGGAGACGACCGCGGCCCTGAAAGTCGTCACCAAGAAAGCTATCGACCTGGGCATGCAATCAGTCCGCTGGAGAGAGTATGAGTTAAGTCGCTTCCTGCGCGCGACGTTGATGGTGTTGGACTTGGATTCATTTTGCTGACTCTGTTCTTTGTCGCAGGCTGCCGAGATTGAAGCCGCCAAAAAGCTCTCCGAGTGCGAGGCGAAACTCGCCAAGTCTCAGGCGGAGCTGGAGGCAGCCCAAGTCCGCGCCACCGAGATGGAAACTCGCTTGACTGCCCTCGAGGGCGACGCGAGTTCTTCAGCTCCTCAGCCAAGCGCCGCGGCCGGAGGACGACCCGCATTACGCGATCAAGAGATCTCGCACTCTCTGGAAGGAGAGGTCGTCGGTCCGCCGCTAGATAGCTCGTGCTGCAGGAAATGTCATGCTCGCGAGGCTAAGGCTCAACGACCAACTCGCCGAGGGGGAGAAGCCGCTCACTGTAGATGAGCTCATCCCCGAACTGCTCGCCGATGAGTCGACCTCGCCCGATCGCATTCCTTCGTCAACATCGAGCTCCAGCAGCTGCGGCAGCGGTAGCAGCGGCAGTAGCAACGGTGAGGAGGAGAGCGAGGATGGCGGCGAGGAAGAGGAGGACGCTGATATTGGAGACGACGAATATAGGCCTGATACTGGCGACTATGAGTCCTAGTTGCTCGCCGATATTTGTCATGCTCACATGTAGCAGTTTGCCATTTTTGTAACTTGTAAAATTTTTGATATATATATTAATACAAGTTTGAATTACCGCACTGTCGTTCTCTGCTTGCATGTTTTGTTGGTTGATGATGCTCGCTAGGCTCATAGGCTCGGGGAGGATGAGTGCCCGTGACGCTTCACCCGCGCGTTGACATCATTCATAGTCGCGTAGTTATTACTTGTACGACCATAGTCGCTTCAACATCTCACATACCGATACTCGTCTGTGTCCTGCACGTGTACTCGCCGTAACTTACTCGCACGCTTGCCAAGTCGTACTCGCATACTCGCCAAGACCTACTCGCATACTCGCCAAGGTCTGCTCGCACCTGCACAATTATTTATTTTGCGGGAGTTACTCCTGACTGGCTCGAAGACCAGAGCCGACACCCTATGGGGAGCTGAGCTTGGTTGGTGGTTGGGAGTAGTCGACACCCAATAGAAGCCAAGCTCAACTGGGGGTGAGTGGGGGTGAGAATCAGTCGACACCCAGCAGGAGCCAAGCTCAACTGGGGGTGGGAATCAGTCGACTCGGGGAGGCAAGTAGTCGGTCTGTAGGAGAGGAGCTCGTACAAAGATCGCGGACTACGACATCACTCCAACGAGGAACTTGATCTCTCCCGAGAAGGTCCTTGACCAATATGCAGGAGAGGAGCTCGTGCAGGGACCTGGACTTACGGCGACACTACCACTCGAGGACTTGAAACATTATTGGAGTCGACAGCTCTCAGGAGCCTTGCTCAACTAGAGTGGTGTAAGTGAACTCGGGGAGGCAAGTAGTCGGTCTGCAGGAGAGGAGCTCGTACAGAGATCTCGGACTAGACATCACTCCACCGAGGAACTTGATCTCATTCGAGCAGGTCCTTGACCAATATGCAGGAGAGGAGCTCGTGCAGGGACTTGGACTTACAATGACACTACCACTCGAGGACTTGAAACGTTATCGGAGTCGACAGCTCTCAGGAGCCTTGCTCAACTAGAGTTGTGTAAGTCGACTCGGGGAGGCAAATAGTCGGTCTGCAGGAGAGGAGCTCGTACAGAGATCTCGGACTACGACATCACTCCACCGAGGAACTTGATCTCACTCGAGGAGGTCCTTGGCCAATATGCAGGAGAGGAGCTCGTGCAGGGACTTGGACTTACGACGACACTACCACTCGAGGACTTGAAACGTTGTTGTAGTCGTTTTTCCTGCTGCTTAAGAGACTGCCAATGAATCAAGTGCATCAATATTTTTGAGGATGAAGAAATTATAAAGAGAACCAGGATCTCGCCGCCGTCGAGTCGGGAGGTTGACGTCCAACCCAGTTCCTGATAGTTCCTCCAGTCGGAGGAGAGATGCAATCGGGGGTAGCTAGGCCGACATGCGAGGGAGGAGCTGATTTCGGCCGTCAATGCAGGGGTCCGGTCTTACAAGGATGCTTATATCCCGATGCATCGTCCCATCGTCCGCCCTGGGCTATCTAGGAGGAACAGGTCGAACGCCCGTTTCCCAATCCGACCGTTGAAATCATTTTCAGCTCTGCCACCTGACTTATGAGCGTAAATGAATGAGCGAGGGGTAATGTTTTTCCGAGGGTCATCCAGGACGCACTCGCGATTAACATATTCCCTTGGGGCCTATCCCTGCCCTTTGGCTGGTTATCCTGCCTTTGAAAATTACTAAAGGGCTGTTGCCCAAATGAGAGCTCGGTAAGGTTGATCCTTCCTCGAATCCGAGAGATTGGGGTCCAAACCTGTTCCTGATAGTTCCTCCAATCGGAGGAGAGATGCGGTCGGGGGTACCTAGGCCGACATACACGGGGGGAGCTGATCTCGGCCGTCATTGCAGAGGCTCGGTCTTACAAGAGCGCTTCCGGAGGCATCGTCCCATCATCCGTACTGGGCTATCTAGGAGGAACGAGTCGACAGCCGGTTTCTCGGATTGATCTCGGAGCAGAACCCTAAGGCCTCAGAAATCTTGAGATGAAATAGCACAAAGAGAAGCCAAACAGTTGCCACTATCTGTATATATATGTGAAAATATGTACAAGTAAAATACAACATTAACCGCTAGGGATAGAACCTTTTCAGGTCATCCCCGCTCTAAGTACCTCTTAGTTGCTCTCAAATCTGATCCTGAAGATAATACCCTCCGGTGGCCAAGGCTTCTTGGACGATGAAGGGACCTTCCCAATTAGGATGCAGCTTGTCAACCGTTGCTCCTCTTCTTGCGGCGTCCACCTTTTTCATGACCAGATCCCCTGCGAGGAAATGTTTTAGGCGGACGTTCTTGTCGAAGTGTTTCTCCATGCGCCGCTTGATCTCCTCTTGGCGGATGGAGGACAAGTTACGAAGCTCTTCCACAAAATCCAGTGAGAGTCTTTGAGCGTCTTCATTCTCCAAGCGTCATTCCTCGCTGCCGTCCCCAGCTGCTATGACTCTCGGGCTCCGAACCTCAAACTCCACTGGGATGAGTGCCTCAGACCCGTGGGATAACTTGAATGGAGTTTCCCCCGTAGCCGAGTTTGGAGTTGTTCTCAGAGCCCAAAGGACTGAGGGGAGCTGTTCTGCTCAATTCCCTTTCAAGTTGGTGACTTTCTTCTTTAGGAAGTTGATGATCAACTTGTTGGCTGCTTCCACTTGTCCGTTGCTGTGAGGATGATGCACAGAGGCGAATCAAAGATCCGTCCCCAGCTGCTTGCAGAAGTCCTCTAACTCCAGGCTGACAAACTGTGGCCCATTTTCGGTGACAATGGCGAGAGGAATCTCGAACCTGCATGCAATCTCTCCCCAAATAAAATTCTCTACAATTTCCGAAGTCGTCTTGGCCAGAGCTTTTGCCTCGATCCATTTGGAGAAGTAATCGATCATGACAAAGACGAACTTCCTCTGTCCACTGTCTTGAGGAAAAGGGCCGATCAAGTCCATCCCACAGATAGCGAAGGGCCATGGAGCGGTGATCGAGCGTAGATGTTGAGTTGGTTGTAGTTGAAGAGGCGCAAAAAGCTGACATTGAAGACATTTCTTGGCGAAAGCTTCTGCATCCTTTCGAATGGTGGGCCAGAAGTATCCGTGCCTTAGAATTCTTTGTTCCAGAGTGTGAGTCTCTGAATGACTGCCACACTCTCCTGAAGGGATCTCCTCCAGAACACGAGGGACTTCAACCTCTGACAGACACCGAGCCAGAGGGCCTGAGATAGCTTTGCGATAGAGCTCTCCTTTCTGAAGTAAATAATAAGCAGCTTTGTAGCGGAACTTCCTCTGATACCCTTCGCTGGCAGGGACCTGACCCGTGGCTAAGAAGGAAAGAAATGGATCCTTCCAGGATACCCTCTGCTCGATCTCCATCATCTCCCCTTCTTCGATGGATGGTCGGAACAGTTCGGTGACGGACTCCCAGCTCGGGGACCGTACTTGGCAAGGTAGTCGGCTTCCGAATTCTCTTCTCGGGGTACATGCTCGACGAAGAAAGATTGAAACCCCCCGATCAGACCTTTCACTTTGATTAAATATCTCTGCAGGATCAGATCATTCACCTCGAACTCGCCTCTGATCTGGGATGCAACCACCATCGAGTCGGTGAAGGCTCTGATATCTCGAATTGCTAACTCCTTGGCGAGACGCAAGCCAACCACCATGGCTTCGTACTCCGCCTGGTTATTCGTAACGAGGAAGAGGATCTCGACTTCTTGCTCGATCCTGGTTCCCTGGGGGCTTACCAGCACGACCCCGACTCCCACAAAATACCTCCCTGAAGCCCCGTCCACAAACATCTTCCAGGAAACTGTGCTAGAAGAGCCTTCCTCCCCTTCCACCTCGGCTGAGAAGTCGGCCAGGAAATCCGCAACCGCCTGCGCCTTGGTCGCTACCCTTGGAGAGTAAGAAATATCAAACTCGCTAAGCTCCACTGCCCACTTCGCCAGTCTGCCTGAATGCTCCACTCCATCCAGGATACTACATAGATGATGATCGGAGACGACCCTGATGGAGTGAGCCTGAAAATAAGGACGGAGCCTCCGAGCCGAAACTACCAAAACAAACACCAACTTCTCCAAAATAGGATATCTCGTTTCCGCCTGCCGCAACACTCTACTCACATAGTAGACAGGGAGTTGCTTCTTGCCTTCCTCTCGGACCAACACCGAGCTAACTGCCTCTGCTTCGACTCCCAAGTAGAGAAAGCGATCTTCATTTCCCCGTGGGTCTTGGAGGAGAGGAGCTTGGGTTAGCTGTTGCTTGAGCTTTCCGAAGGCCTCCTCACACTCCGCGGTCCACTCGAACTTCTGGTTTCCCCGAAGAGTTTTGAAAAATAGAGAGCACTTCTCCCCTGCCTTGGATAAAAAATGACTAAGGCCTGTCAGCCTTCCCGTCAACCTTTGAACCTCCTTGGGATCCCTCAGGGACGCTATCTCCAGAATGGCCTTCACTTTATCTGGATTAGGTTCCACCCCCTAAGAGTGAGGAGGTGACCTAAGAACTTCCCTCTTCCTGCACCGAAGACGCACTTGGCCGGGTTAAGTCGCATCTTATACTTTCTCAGGGTAGCAAATGTCTCCACCAGATCCGTTATGTGCTCCGCAACGCTTTTACTCTTGACGAAAAGATTGTCCACACAGACTTCCAAGTTCCGCCCCTTCTGCTCCTTGAAGATTTGATCCATCATCCTTTGATAAGTCGCGCCTGCATTCTTGAGCCCGAAGGGCATCATCTTGTAGCTATAGCAGCCATCGCTGGTTATAAAGGAGACATCGCGGCAGTCGGGGGGATGCATCCGGATCTGGTGATACCCTGAAAAAGCATCAAGAAAACTCATTACAGGAAACCCGACGGCGGAATCAACCAGCGCGTCAATTTGAGGCAAGGGGTAGCAATCCTTCGGGCAAGCTTTATTCAACATAGAAAAATCGATACATAGACGCCAGCCCCCTCCGGGCTTCTTCACCATTACAACATTGGAGACCCAGCCTGGATACTGGATCTCCGAGACAAAACCCGCCTCCAGCAACTTCTCCACCTCCTCCCTGATCGGTCCGGCCAGCATGGCAACGCTCTTCCTCTGCTTTTGACGAACAGGAGCCACCGCGGGATCCAGGTTTAGGCGATGACAGGCAACATCGGCGTCGACCCCTGACATCTCGGCGGCGCTCCATGCGAAGACGTCGACGTTGTCTTGCAGGCAGACTGCCATCTCTATCTTCCCTTCCAACGGCAGGGATCCTCCAACCTTCAACAGTCCAGGCTCTCCTCCTCGAGAGATCACTTCTACCTCCTCCACCTCTTCAGCAGCACATAACCCCTTCTCCTTCTCCAGCAGCTCCTCCAACTTCTCCGCGTCACCCATCCAGCTGATGGTGCTGACGGCATTCAGGTAGCACTCCCTGGAGGCCTTGGGATCTCCCCTGATCCTGATCTGAACATTCTCCCGACAATACTTCAAACACTGGTGATATGACGACGTAACGGCCTTGAAATAGTTGATGAGGGGCCGCCCGAAGATGACGTTGTATCCGCTCGGCGCGTCGACGATGATGAAGCGGCATCGGATCGACGTCCTGCCGAGTGTAACCAGAAGTTCCACCGCCCCTTCCACCTCTTTCTTCTCTCCTAAGAAGCCAAAGAGAGGTCCATCTGCAGCCTCGACCCGAGACGCTTCCACCTGAAGCCCGACGAAGGTTCTCTTGAAAATGACATTCACCGAGCTACCGTTATCCGCGAGGATTCGGTCGACGGTGAAGTCTTCGATGACGACTTGAATCACTAAGGCGTCGTGGAAGGGGTTCTCATTCCCCAGCATGTCCTCCTTCGAGAACGTGATCTCTTCCAACGGCGGCGGGTTCTGCGCCGTCGAGGCGACGTTCTTCCGATAAATCTGGTGGAGACTCCCCTTGCGGGAAGCTCCGAGTCCGGCCCCTCCGTTGATCACGCCTACATGCCCTCCGTTGATCACCCCTCCGTTGATCACCTCTCGGGCCATGTATCACCTCTCCACGACCTCCCAGGTCGACGCAATCTTCATTCCTCCTCCTCACTGGAGCTTGGAATGCTACCTGCCCCACCGGGGCCTCCTGCCTCTGTTGTTCTCTCTCTGCTGCTCCTGCTTCCAACCTCCTCCTTGCTTCCCAGAACTCCGGGCAAGCCAAGGTCCCGTGCCCCTCTACTCGGTGGATGTCGCAGTAGAGGGGAATCTCTGCCTCCGGACGCATCGCCCGCTGCTCCCTCCGACGCCGTTTGTTGTCTTGGCGGGCGATGACCATTGTCTCCCTTCTTCCTCCTCCTCGACCTCCCTCCTGTCGGTTACCGTTCCTCCTCTCCTCCTGACGATTCTTGGGATATTGGAATTGTCTATTCCCCCTCTTCCTGCCCGGGCCTCCGCTGGCCTCCTCTCTTCTTGTCTTTGAGGCCTCTCTTGCCTTCTCTCCTCAACCCTTCTGGGTTCTTCTCTCGTCCTCCTCTCCTCTCTCCTCGACTCTTCCTTCCTCCTCTCAACCTGCCTCTCCGGCGTCCTCCTCGCCTTCGCTCCCGAAGTTCCTGCTCTCCCCCTATCCCTCGGATCCTCTCCATCCAGCCTTGCCAAGAAGTCTTTGTTTTTCTCCTCTTCCCGAACAAAAGTGTTCGCCCTTTCTATCATCTCTTCGAAAGACCTTGGGGAATTAGACCCCATCTCCATACTGAACAGTTCTTGCTTCAACCCGAACTTCAGTGCCACCATCAAAGTGAAGCTGTCCACCTCCTCTACCTCCAAGATCTCCTCCTGGAAACGATCGACGTAATGACCCAAGCTCTCATGCTGCCCTTGGGTAACTTTGAAGAGAGTCGTCGCCTCCTTCTTCCTCTTCTTTGATGTCGCGAACCTCGCCATGAGGCCCTGACGCAGGTCGGAGAAACAGTACACGGACCCTGCTGGGAGTTGATGAAACCAATCTCTGGCATTCCCCTTGAGGGTGATGGAGAAGAACCGGCACTTGAAGGCGTCAGACATGTTGCGGATGAAGACGACGTATTCGAACCATTGAAGAGGTCTGACAGGGTTGTCCTTGCCAGAGTAGTAGGTGAGAACGTGCTCTCTGAACCCTTCGGGAACGGGGGCGGCGAGGATCTCGTCACAGAAGGGGCTCCTCCCTCCCTGGCGGTGGCGAGTTTCATCCTCGCTGGAAACATCATACTCGTTGCAGTGCCGAGTATCTCGGTATCTCGCCGGCGACATCGGATCCCGAAAGCGGACCCCTTGGCTGCCCGCCGGATGATATCGCGATTGCATCAGTCGCTCTTCCCTTGCCCAAGCGGGCTCCTTTCCAGCTCGCCTCGGCGACGCTTCCTCCTCCAGCGGTGTCACGCGACGGGGAGAAGTCGCCGTGACATCGGCCCGATGAGAAAACCCGGCGAGGATGGTCTGCTCAATCCGCTTCGCAAACTCCTCGAACGCGACAACTGTCACGAACTCGCTACCTCGCGCGACATCTCCAACTTCTGCCGAGTTGCCGACCAACCCTCCATGCTCGCCATCATTGGCCATCTTATTAAACCACTAAACTTTCCTCCTTGGCTGCGATCCACGCTCACCGCACCAAGTGTTGAAGCCAGGAAAATTCCCAACCTCGAATTCAGACCAAAGCCGCCTAAGGTTACCAGCTCAGAGGTTAGATGAGACGACTAGGATGACTAGGATGAGGAACTAAGTCAAACAGAACCCCAGATGTTGCGGTAGGAAGGTCCCACCACGTACCCGGATGCTCGAAAGGAGCAGCCCCTTCTCAACCAGAAATGGCCGAACTAGGTATGATGGAGACTAGCTGGTGACGAAGTCGCAAGATCGCGACCTGACCTCTAAGGAAAAGGAATCCAAAGACTTGGCTAGTATCCTGAAAAGAGAGCTCGCGAGTATCCTGCAGAGGATTTCCAGTGCCTCACCTCGTACCACTGGGGTCCTATTTATAGGAAAATCCAAAGAGGGGGGGGGGGGTCATATTTATACCCCACCCCCCGGCGACTATGCGACTTCCGGAGGAACTCGCAGAGGCTAGGCGAGTATCTCGCCTAGTCGCCTACCTGGCGAGTATGCGAGGGGAGCTCGCCATACTCGCGCAGGCCTTCTAAGGTCTTGCGCGATGATGCTGACTTCTATCTTGACCTGTTGACCTTGACTTCTGCTGACCTGGACGTGGTAGGGCCCATCCTCGACGAATACGGGTTGTACAACGACGACGGAGCGTCATGAGTGACGGAGGCCGGTGGTGGCACCACCAATTGAGGTGGAGGAGACGACTCGCGTTCCGATGTTGGCGGCGACGGCGGCTATTGCACGAGGTGAGTCGGTGGGGATAACGAGGCGAGTCAGGGAAGCATGCGGTCGAGTCGTGCGTCAAAGCTATCAAGCCGAGCTAGTATTTGAGCGAAGAGATCCGCGTTGGCGGAGGAGAAGAGAGTGGACATGAGGAGAATGAGGAATAATAAATTAAAAAAGAGAGTAAAAATCAAAATAAAGAAAAAAAAATGAGGTGGGCTTATCAAAGAAAAAATATTTAGAAAGTAAAATAAAGGAAGGGGGTGATATGACGTGGGGAAATAAAATTAAAGGGGGAGAGGGAGGGGCGGTTGGGAGGGAATAAAAAAATATAAAAGAATAAAGTAAAATAAAAGGGGAGACATGCAGTAGGGGGTGGATGTTTAACAAGGAGAGTGATGGTGGTGGGCCCCCGTGGGGAAGCTGGAAGAGATGGTGATGCGGGACAGGAGTCCACTTGCCCGCCACCTTGGCATCACCACCAAGGGGCCCACCTGGAGTCAGCACCAGGCGGATCACGTACACCCCAACCAGCTCTCCGCCATGAAATCACCACCATGCGACAGGTTGTTGAGGCTCGATCCCCAGACCTCCTAGATAAGAGGCCTTCACCAGCGTGATCCGCGTGATGCGGGACAGAAGTCCACCTGCACGCCACCTTGGCATCACCACCAAGGGGACCTGGAGTGGTGGCTCTCCGCCACCATGCGGCAGGTTGTTGAGATCCCCAGACCTCCTAGATAAGAGGCCTTCAAGCGCTCTCATCACCAACTGATCCGCGGATCAATGAGAGCGCTGGTGAAGGCCTCTTATCTAGGAGGTCTGGGGATCAAAGGCATGGTGGTGATTCCATGGCGGATAAAGCCGCCTGGTGCTGAGGTGGGCCCCTTGGTGGTGATGCCAAGGTGGAGGTGGAGAGATGGGATGGGCGCAGAGGTGATGGGCTCGAGAGAAAGAAAAAAATAGGTGAAGGGAGTGGCGCAGGTGCTGGGCTCGATGTTCTGCTGGCGCGTGCTATGCGGGAGAGGAAGGAAGCGCGATGCCCGACATATGCCGCTGCGGAACAAAGCAGATGTTCAAGATCTATTGCAGGGGAACGATGAAGACCGCATGGAGAGCAGCTCTGGGTGCGGCAGGGAGGCTGCCAGTGGAACACGACACTCCTGCTCGAGGTGATGACGCGAAGGAGAAGCAATAGTAACAGTGGCGCAACAACGGCTGGTCGGAAGGGAGGATACTTTGCAACAACTCAGTGACCGAGGGGAGGAAAGCCCCTCTGATACCAAGT
Organism: Platanthera guangdongensis; assembly: GCA_039583875.1. Taxonomy (NCBI): domain Eukaryota; kingdom Viridiplantae; phylum Streptophyta; class Magnoliopsida; order Asparagales; family Orchidaceae; genus Platanthera; species Platanthera guangdongensis. Next base: position 199,229,772 of record CM077159.1, read on the forward strand.
TGTTACGTGCCTCTTTCGGCGGGTTGTCGAAGTGCTGCGGAGATGCGGATGGAGGTGGGGATACAAGGGTTGTTATCCCTATAAATGGTAAAGGAGAGGAGAGAAGATGAAAACCCTAGTAAGGAGAGGGGTGAGAAGAGAACTAGAGAGAGAGAGGAACTTGAGAGAGAAGGAAAACTTGAATTAATTTCTTGCATGCCTCCAAATGACCCCATGAGTCCCCCTAAATAGGACTCAAAATGACAAAATCGTAAATACAACCATAGACGCGTGAATATAAAAATACTACGACGCGAAAAGTACGACTCAATAATAACGACTCGATACAACACGACTCAACATAATAATAATAATAATCATAACAACACACGATAACTGACGACAGATCCATGTAGTCTAGCACCGGAGCTGTACCATCTCATTCTTCAAATGGGTTTAGCCGGTTCACTTGACACAATTATTGGTCTAGCCTTTCTTACTTGAATCTTTACTCGACTACGAACAAGACTGTCCACACTCGATTTCGATGTATAATATCAAGTTGGCTAAATATGGTCGAATCGAACTTACGTGTCGACCCCGACGTGACTTTCTGAGCAAATAGACTCCAAATTGACCCAGTCAGTTGCGTTAGACTCGTATGATCAATACGAGCGTGATGCCTTTCGTTTTGTTCAATTCTGACAATAATTGAGAAAGTTGACCAAATTAGGTCACGTTTGAACTATGAATCGATCCGAAAAGGTAAATATGGGCAAACAAATTCTAAATTGATCTCAGTCTGTTGTGTTAGACTCAATGTTTTGAAAACCGGAACAGAGATCGAACCGGAGGAGGGAAATGTTCAAGGTTGAACCGGTCCAACCGATTTAATCGGGGTCGAACCGTTATTTTTAAATAATATATATATATATATATAACAATATTAAAAATAAAAAAGTAACATTATAATAAATATTTGTACATATATTTGTTATTTATCATCATTATAATTTTGTACAAATAAAAATAATATATCACCACTTGCATATGTTTTTAAATCCAATTTGAATGATATATAATTACAAATAAATAATAAAATATAATTTTATTAAGATAATTTAATATAATTAAATGATATATGCAAGAAAAAAAACATTGTTTCATAAATATAACTAAATGATATATTAATACAGATGAATGTTTGTTTTTTAATTAAAATATTTAATGTTGTTATATATACAATATGTTTCCATTGTTTTCAACAAAGGCAAGTTGGCTTTGGGGAGTGGGGAGGGGGGGGGGGGGGTTGGAATTATCTTCATAGGTGCGGGTTCAAATCCCAGCAACTTGCATTTTACCTGGAGTTTTTGACCACCAAGTCTTATTGGACCCGCCCGGTCACGGTTCCCCGGTTTCCGGTCGACTCACCCGGTTTTCGGGAGGTCCATGTGTAAAGCGGGTTTGGAACCTGGACCGGATCGGGTAGGTGCCTGATCGGCGGTCCGACCGGCCGTTCCGGTCCGGTTTTCAAAAGCTTGGTTAAACTTGTATGATCAATACAATCATTTTGTTCAATTTTGATGTGAATTAATTACGTTAATGAGTCGTTGTGAGCTATGCAGCAACTCAAGTAATTACGAGTAATCGGACTTTGAATCGACTTCAGTTTCATTCCCTAAACTCGTGTCCAATAGGAGCGCAACGACACTCTCAGTGCCATAAGATCCCCCGGTTGGTGTCGCTTTTCCTGGGGGGGGGGGGGGGCTTACAAGAGCCTTATGTAGATGAACCTTTTTTTGGTTTTTACATTGAACCTTGCTCTAATACCAAAATGACCATTAGAGAGAATAAAAGATAAATGAAAAATGCTCCAATGGTAATTTAATCATCCTCACAACTAATGTATTTATGGTGATAGAATATTTTAGAGTAGCTAGAATTGCACAATGTGCATGCATGTTTGAATTACAGAATGTGCATGTGAGGATGACGTCAAGTCTTCATGCCCTTTATTCCATAGGCGACACACGTGCTACAATGAAAGGGATAAAGGGTCGTGATCCCGCGCGGGTGAGCTAACTCCAAAACCCTTCCTCAGTTCGGATTAGGCATACGGTGGTGAATTTGTTCTCGGGCCTTGTACACACCGCCTGTCACATTGTGGGAGCTGGCTATGCCTGAAGTCATTATCTTAACTGCAAATAGGGGAATGACGAAGGCAAGTGTAGTGACTGGAGAGAAGTCGTAACAAGATGCGGGTGGATCACCTCCTTTTCAGGGAGAGTTAATGCTTATGCTTGTTGATTATTTTCGGGTGACATTGCTTGACACTAAAAAAACGAGGTACGTTTAAGTTAATGCTATGTTAATCCGAAGAAAATATAAGCTAGAATTAATGCTGCATTGTTGTAGTTATGAATGGAAATCAAGGATCTTCAGATCAACCCAATGTAGCTGGGATAAGGCTGTGTGAAAAAAAGTGATTAATATCCTTAATGAATCCCCTAAGTTATTTTTTTTGTTTTTTGAACTTTCATTGATAGGGCACAATGGCGACAAAGGATCCATATAGCCAACCCCACTATAATGGGATAAAGGCTTCAGTGTTGTTGTTGTTGTTTGAACTTTCATTGATGTAATGAATTATTTCAAGTTTTTTATTGTTATATTCAATTTCTTGCTTTTTTTACTGATCTAGGAGGTTCCATTTTCTCACTTCTTTCATTTGGTCTTTGGCAAGCAGGTGCTAGTTGTCTCTGGAGAAACTGGTTGTGGCAAAACCACACAGCTGCCACAATTTATACTGGAGGAGGAAATAGCAAACCTTCGTGGTGCAGATTGCAACATTATATGTACTCAACCGCGCCGTATATCTGCAATATCTGTTGCAACACGAATTGCTTCTGAAAGGGGAGAAAAAATTGGGGTAACTGTTGGGTATCAGATTCGTCTAGAAGCTGAGCGTTCTGAGCAAACCCGACTTCTCTTTTGTACAACTGGAGTGTTACTGCGAAGACTGGTACAAAAATCTTTTTTGCTTGGATGCCGATTTTTGAGATCAAAGGCCCTTTAGATTTTTTTCATCCAGTAATTGTTTTTTTTTTTAATTTTGAGTACTAGGGATAAATAACAGTCTTAATGTAAGATTTATATGGTAGCCAAATGATGTTAGAAGTCTCCCTCAACGGAGTTTATGTTTCTTCTCTAGTTCGTGCTCTAAGTTTGGACACTCACATTACTCAAAATCTATGTTTTCTGCTTCGAGTTATTATACTGAATATCAATCAGTGTTGGTATATTTTGGCATTCAACAGTATAATGAAGCAATAACTCTAGTCAAATAAATATAACTGAGTTGTGATTAGAAAAGAATAGCATGTTTCCACAATTCTTTGAATTAAAATTTGAGGCAATTGCTCTGTCTTTTCTCTGTTTTCAGCTAGTCCCAAAGTGTTACAGAACTATATATCCATATTATAAAAAGAAATACTTAGGTGATCATCCATGGTCCTCAAGACCATGAACGAAATCCGAGCCGTCCGATAAAATCCAAAACCCGCTGAAATAATTACGGTCGTAGGATCATTGAAGGAGGTGGACTGCCAATAGTAAAACTTCCCAAAACTCCCGATCCAAAACCTCCTGATACTTCCCGTATCTCACGGGCTAGACTCCGCCGCCGGCAGCCTGCCCGGAACCCACCGGCATGGTCGCCGGACCCCAGCGAACCCACCCGGGGTAGTCCGACGGGGCTCCAGCAGGACCACCGCCGGCGGTGGCCCTGACCGTGAGGCCCAAATCTAATATATATTGTTAGAAAAGACTATGTAAAGGCCCACATAATGACCCATTTAGCTTCTTCTTCTCCTTATGTATTAGTCCCACACCTTGTAAATGAGATTTTTCTCTCTTTCTTCTTCCTATATATATGTACTCATACATTGTATTTATATGCTCAAGAAGGATATACAAGGTTTAATGTTTTCCCTTCATTAATCTGGTATTTCTCTACATGGTATCAGATGGTACGATCTCGGGCGGTCTCTGATTTTTTAAACCGCAACCCTCTATCTGGTTTCCTTTCCGCAACCCTCTCCGCGGTCTCTACTTTCCTACCTGCAACTCTCTCCGCGACTTCTTTGTTTTGCGGTTTACTTAACTCTAACCGCAAGTCTCCTTCCCGTGGGACCACCCCTTCCTCTTCTCTCACTTTTTATAACCTCTCTAGTCTGCTTCGTGGGACCCACTCTCTTTTATTTTTTCTTCCTTACCGCGCGGTCTGCTCCTCTTGTCGCGACGGTCTTCTCCTCTTCTGCCCCTTCGGTCTCTTTCAGCTGCGCCCCGCGGTCTCCGCGCGATTTGCTTATCATCTCCAACCAACTGCCCCGGTCTCTTTCTGATTCGTGCGGGTTACTGGTCGCGCGGTTTGCTTTTGCCGACTTGATCTTGTCACGCGATTTGTTGCAGGTTTGCTCCTTCTCCGCTCTCCGCGTAGAAAACTTGATCTGCTTTTTCTCCGAGTTGGGTCTTGCCGACTTGATCTTGTCGCGCGATCTGTCGCGGGTTTGCTCCTTCTCCGTTGTTCGCGGGTTTGATCCTTCTTCGATGTTCGCGCGGTGTGCTCCTCCGCTCTCCGCATGGATTACTGTTTTTCTATTTTAGTCGTTGCGGGCTCCTTTGCTCTTGCCGCTTCGGTTTCTTGTCGCGCGGCCTTGCCGTCCTCTCTCAATCCGCTGATCAAACCGACGTGGCCTTGCTGGTTAGCCTCGTCAAACCGTGTCGTTGTGTTTTCTGTTCGCTGCAGCCCGGCTAAGCCGTTGTTGATCTTGTCGCTGGTCTATTGCCTGTCCGCTAGTCTTTAGCTAGGCCCGCTGTGCCTGACCCGCCAGTTGCGATTGAGGTTTGCTCGCCCTACCGGTTAGCCGCCTTCTATAATCGACTGCCCTCATGGTCATGGATACGTCTATTGCTACTTCCTCTCCTGCTGGGGCGGTTGCCCCTGTTCCTGAACTTCATGACGAGTTACGAATCACTACTATTTCTCTGACAGGGAAGAAAAATTTTGTTGAGTGAGTGCATTCTGTTCACCGGGTTCTTCAGTCAAAAGGATTTCTACATCACTTAACTCAGGATGTTCCCTCTACTCCCACTGATGACCGGCTTCGTAATGATGGACGCGTTCAGACGTGGCTCCTCAACACCCTTGATGGTGAACCTTACCGCATGATCATGTATTCACGAGATGGCCAATGCAATGTGGGATGAGCTTCATTCCCTTTACTTAGGCAAGGACAGTCTCCAGCACCTGTATGACATCATAACCTATCTTCAGACTCTTGACACCGGCGGTGCTGCCGACTTAACCTCATTTGTTGCTCGGCCCAAGACACTGGTTGAAGTCTAGATCCAGCATCTGCCCCCCACTATGGATCTTGCTGCCCAGCGCGCTCAAAAGTAAGCAGTCGGTATTGCCATGATGATGACCTGTGTCCCGCCTCATCTTCAGAGTGTTCGGGTTCAGATCCTCTCGTCTGCCGCGTCTCCCACATTCTTTGATGTGTGCTCCATGTTGCTAAAGGTTTCACCGCCTCCTGATACTACTGGACCTCCCTCACCGACCCTTCTCCAGCACTCCTCTGCGCCATTACTACCTCTCCCTCCTCGTACTCGTAGAGGACGTTCAGACTCTCGGGGAAGGGGTCGAGGTGGCCGACCGCGGCCTAAGTGTTCTTTCTGCGGTAAGGATGGACACCTTGAGGCAACCTGCTAATTGTACAACCTCGGGCTCGCAGGAGGCAACTTAAAGAAAAGTGCTGAGTTAGGGGCAAGAGGATTGCAGAGGCGAGTAGGACCATAAAGTTAACTCGCCGGTACTCCAAAAAGGCAGAACATAATAGGCGAGATGGGAGCAGCGGAGCAGGCGAGAGGGCTCTCGCGGCGTGTGCCGACCTCTTGTGGCGAGACGATTCTCGTGGCGTATGCTGACCACTTGTAGCGAGACAGAGTACTTGCGAGGCGGGGCACTCGCGAGGCGAGCTGATACGTTCCTCTCGCCCTCCAGGTATTTTCTCACTCGCCATATGAGAAAAAGACGTTTTTACTTTCCTACCCCCAAGTGGGGGTTTTACTCTTTTACCCCAGGTAATTTTACCCTTTTGCCCTTTGGTGTCTGCGTATAACTCTTCTGAACAGCGGAGTTTGGCTGTTAGCCGACCCAACCCAGAGTATTTTGGTAATTTCAGGTCGGTTCAGTTTGGTTATTGGCAGGTCAAACTCAGAGGCCTATAAATAGACCGATAAGATGCCTTGAGGAAGAGGAGAGCGCTGGTTAACTTTTTTTTTCTTTTTCGTCAAAGGCACCTAGCTCAGCACTGGCTAGGGAGGGGAAGAACTTCTAATTCTTCCGGGTAAGAGGTGGGACCTCCAAGCTGAAGCCCGCGGTCTGTTTCTAGTTCCAAGACTCACGTCAAGAAAGGGGTTTGGGAAGAGTAGGTGTGGGCTGCAACCTTAGGTCCGAACTCTCGGTGAAGTCGGGCTTCTGACTTCAACACTAATGCAAACATGGTCTTCCTCCTCGTCCGGCTGCTTTTGTTGCTGACCACAGTTCCTCTGCCACTCGTGCTGATCTTGAAGAAGTCCGCCTCCAGCTCCAGCAATTTCACGGGATGCTTCGTCACCCGCCTGCCTCCGTTGCCTCAGTCTCTACTGAAGATATCGTTTGTCTTTCCACTAGTCCGCGCTGGATGGTGGATTCAGGTGTCACTCACCATATCACCTCGCTGAAGCCACATCAATACCTGGATTCTTCATTTCCTAAGTGTATCACTGTGGTCAATGACGCTACCGTTCCTGTCTCTGGCTCTGCTGATATCTCTCTCAATTCCTCTATTTCTCTCCGCTCGGCTTTTTATGTTCTGGGCTCCCCATTTAATTTGCTTTTTTTAGCCGCCTCACTGTCGATTTGAATTGCTCTGTCACATTCATCTCTACTTCTTTTTTGATGCAGGATCGACAGACGCAGAATATCATTGGTAAAAAACGACTGCAAAACGGGCTCTACCTTCTTGATGTTTCTCCTACCATCCTCTCCTCAGTCTCCTTCATTGATTGACATCAACGTCTTGGGCATATCACTCTTCCGGTCCTCAAGAAAGCCCTTCCTGATATTTCTCTTACAACTTTTACGTGTGATTCATGTATTTTGGGAAAACAACATCGTTCCTATTTTCCTCCTCATTGTACTCGGAGCTCTGCTCCTTTTATTTTAGTGCATTCTGATGTTTGGGTCTTGTAAAACTAGTGTCTCATTATCGTTACTTTATCACCTTTATTGATGATTATTCTCGGACGACATGGTTATACTTTTTTCGTGATCGCTCTGAGCTTCCACGTGTGTTCCGGGCTTTCATTCTTGAGACTCGCACACAGTTTTCCGACAAAATTAAAACTCTCCGAACAGATAATGCTCGCGAATACACTAGCCATGAGTTTGCTAATATCTGCTCTGAATTTGGAATTATTCACCAAATTTCGTGTGCCTATACCCTCCAACAAAACAGAGTGGCTGAACGTAAGAATAGACATCTTTTGGATGTTGCTCGTTCCCTCATGATTCAAATGCAGGTACCCAAGGCTTATTGGTACTTTGCGCTTTCGACGACATGTTATCTCATTAACCGTCTTCCTCCATCCGTCCTCCAAAATGCTACTTTGTTTAGTCTCCTCTTCCCCTTTACTCCGCTATTCTCTCTCACGCCTCACATATTTGGGTGTCCCTGTTATGTTAGCGTACTTGGTTTGTCCACTGACAAGTTGGATCCCCGGGTAGTCAAATACACGTTCGTCGGTTATTCCCATACTCAAAAAGACTATGTTTGCTACTCTCCTGCTACTCGCAAGGTAACCGTTTTAGCTAATGTTATATTTTGGGAAGATCAACCGTTCTTCTTCATTCCAAACCCACCCTTCCACCACCATCCTTACCAAGACCTGTCATTCCTGTTACCTCGCCTCCACCACCACTTCTCCCTGACCCCACTCCTGTTCTCCCCAAGCCCCTTCTTATTTGTGTCTATACTCGTCACCCTCCTCGCTCCGCAGCCCCAATGCAGTCGGCCTCGACCTTTGACACTCCGTGATCTACTGATCTGACACTGGCCTCCACCGCCTATCCCATGGCGAACTACGTGTCTTTACATTGCCTGTCCCCAACGCTTTACATCTTTGCTACTTCATTATCCTCTATTTTTGTCCCTAACTCTGTGCAGGAGGATCTCCAACATCCGGGATGGCGGACAACCATGGACGAAGAAATGACAGCCCTCTGGGCTAATCAAACATGGGATCTGGTTCCTCTTCCTCCCTACCAGACTACTGTTGGTTGTAAATGGGTCTTTGCCATCAAGCATACCCCTGGTGAGACAATTGACTGTCTTAAGGCCTGTCTGGTGGCTCGTGGATTTACTCAATGACAAGGTCTTGACTATGAGGAAACCTTCTCTCCAGTAGTCCAGTGGCCAAGCTCAACACGGTACATGTCCTCCTTTCAGTGGATGTGTGTCGCAAATGACCCTTACATCAACTGGATATCAAGAATGCGTTTCTTAACGGTGACCTATAATAAATAGTCTATATGCAACAAGATCTGGGGTTTGTGACCACGTGGGAGTACTGGATTTGTCACCTCAAGAAGTCGATTTATGGTCTCAAACAATCCCCTCGGGCATGGTTCGACAAGTTCAGTAGGGCTGTTTGAGAATTTGGTTTTACTCGGAGCTCGGCAGATTCCTCTCTGTTTACTCAATTACTCGACATCACACAACATGCATTGTTCTCCTATTAGTATATATCCATGACATCCTAATCACAGGTGATGACTCAAAAAGAATACAAATGATCAAACAACACCTGAGCTCTGTTTTTCAAACCAAAGATCTGGGGAACCTCCGGTACTTCCTCGGGCTTGAGATCGCAAGACGTCGTGATGGTCTTGTCCTATCTCAACGGAAGTACTGTCTCGACCTTCTTCAGGATGTCGGCTACTCTTGATGTAAGTCGACCAATACTCCTATGGATGTCAATCATAAACTTTGTGCACATGCCTCAGATACATATCTGTTTCTTCCAAATCCTGAATACTATTGGCGTCTCGTTGGAAAACTGATTTACCTAACAGTCACGAGACCAGACTATCCTTTGCATTTGGGGTTGTCAGCCGGTTTATGCATTCTCCTCGGATGTCTCATCTACAGGCCGTCGAACGAATCCTGAGATATCTAAAAACAGCCCCTGGTCAAGGGCTGGTATACAAAACCTCGTCTTCTACTCCAACATTGGTTGCGTATTCAGATGCGGATTATGCTGATTCCCTGGATGATCTGTAGTCTATCAACGGATTTTGTACCTACTTTGGAGGCCACCTTGTTACCTGACGCAGTAAGAAATAAGTTGTGGTTGCTCGATATTTGGCGGTAGCTGAATACCGTTCGATGTCATCTTTTATATCCAAGCTTACATTGCTTGAAAGTCTCCTAGGTGATATGAGAGTAAAACTTTCCTCACCAGCTACCTTACGCTGTGACAGTCAAGCTGCTATACACATAGCTAAGAATCCGGTCTTTCACGAAAGAACGAAACACATTGAAGTTGATTGTCATTTTGTTCGGGAGAAAGTTCAAATGAAGAAGCTGGAATTGAAACATGTTCCGTCTACTGACCAAGTTGTTGATCTTCTCACTAAGGCCCTACCTAGTACTCTATTTTATAAGTTCTTGTCCAAGCTGGGTGCCTACGACTTGTACGCTCCAACTTGCGGGGGAGTGTTAAAAAAGACTATGTAAAGGCCCACATAATGACCCATTTAGTTTCTTCTTCTCCTTATGTATTAGTCTCACATCTTGTAAATGAGATTTTTCTCTCTTTCCTATTCCTATATGTATGTACTCATACATTGTATTTATATAGTCAAGAAGGATATACAAGGTTTACTGTTTTCCCTTCATTAATCTGGTATTTCTCTACACATATATATAGATAGATAGATAGAGAGAGAGACACACACTTATATATATATACATATATATGTGTGTGCATATATATGTACACACACACACATATATATTGTTGCATTGAGATTAAGGATGCAACTCCACTGTGATTAGCTTAGGTTTGGAAAGGTTCAATAGAATGAGACAGCTGCTCTGTTGTTTCATCCTGAGATCCTTTGTTACCCCATCCAAAGTATGATTGGAGATTGGTTGAGAAGCTGGTATATTTAACTGTCAATCATCCTGAAATCTAATTTTGTGAGCATGGCGATTCAATTCATCCATATGAGGCAGGTTTCACACCTACAGCCAATTGGCACATTCCGAGGTATCTAAAGTGCTCTCTTGGCCAGGGACTTGATAGTCAATTATTATACACTCCGTCTCTTGTGACTTATTTTGATATTGACTCTCTATTGATGACTGTTGATCTACGAGTAAATTTTTTTCCTTCTTTTAAGATAATCTCATTACACGGAAAAGTAAGAAGCAACTAGTTATTACCTACTCTACAGCCGAGCCGAATATCCTTCAATGGATTTTGTGATTTTTTAGCACACTTGGCTCAAAAGCCTTCTGATTGATCTTGGTATCTCTCTCCCTTCTCCGCGACACTCTTTTGTGGCAATCAAGTTGCAATTCTTATTGCCCAGAATCTTGTCTTTCATAAATGCATTAATCAAATCATCGTTGATTGTCGTTTTATCAAGGAGAATGTCAAGCTTTGAGAAATCCAACTTCAGCATGTTCTGGCCGCCTCCCAATTACTTAAATTCTCAATGAGCCTTTACCTCGCCCATTGTATCTTCAGTTTCTTTCCAAGCTTAGCTAATGCCGCATGTATGCTCTAGCTTTGCGTGAGTGTAAATTGTATTTATGTGTACTTCATTTGCATTTCTTATTGATCCCATTTTGGGTGTATGGCTTTAGGTGAGTTAACATCTTGCATAAATAGGCTTTTAGCCTCTATGGAATATCTAGAGAGAGAGTTTCTCACTTTTCCGTATACACTCTTTAAGCTACTTTGAGCTATTCTACACTTTAAGCTACTTTGAGCTTGCAGATTCATTTGCACGTGTTTGATCACTTTGAAAATATATAGGCACTCTTGAATGTAGAGATAATTCTTAAATAAATTTCATCACTATTGACAAATCATTATGTGGTTTAACGAACATTTTGTTCATTGAGCTATTGTTCATTCCTTCTTTAGTGTTGTAGTCTGATATTCTTAATCTACGTATATTGCACCAGTTAACTTTTTGTGGCACTAATAATCCTTTATAGTTAACTTTTTGTGGCACTAATAATCCTTTCTTTCTTCCTGGTGAACAATGTCAGATATTGTTAGTTTAGGTTTAATATTCTTTGTGATCTGTTGTTTCTCTGAGCGCTAATTACCTTACACACTATTTAATGCGACAGATTTTGTTATATTTATGATTGAATCCTTCTTGTAAGTCTGAACTTTACTATGTGATACAGATTCAAGAGCCTGATTTAAGAGGGGTTAGTCATCTGTTAATTGATGAAATTCATGAAAGAGGCATGAATGAGGATTTCCTCATTATAATTTGTCGCGATCTTCTTCCTCGGCGCCCAGATCTTCGATTAGTTTTGATGAGTGCCACAATAAATGCTAATCTTTTTTCAGAATATTTTGAAAACACGCCTGTCATGCATATACCGGTATTCTTACAAATCTTTGATACAAATTAAGGAACCTAATTTTTCTTTATTTTTTTAGACCTTGCCTACCATGCACATCTTGTTCGATGTTTTCCAGGGTTTTACTTTTCCTGTGGCAGAACTTTTTCTGGAGGACATCCTCGAGAAAACTCGGCACAAAATCAGTTCAGAGTTTGATAACTATCAAAGAAAATCTAGAAGAAGAAGGCTGGCGGTGAGCAAAGATGACCCTTTAACAGAAATGTTTGAGGTAAGGACTTCAAGATATGATGCATGACTTGGTAATATACCATACATTGCTTTGCAGTTTGAATTGATTTAGTTTAGCCATATTCTTATGGTAGTGCTTTTTCACTTGTAGAAACTTATTTGTTTGTTCTTTTTTTTTCTCAAATGTAGGATGTTGAGATTGATAGCCAGTATAAAAATTATAGCATGTCCACAAGGCAGTCTCTTGAGGCTTGGTCTGGTTCACTTGATTTGGGGCTTGTGAGTTGATATTTATCTTAAGATTTTTTTTATTTTGTTTGTGCTCCATCTTTTTCTTCTTCTTTAATACACTTGCATAGACATGCGATATACATATCCGGTGAGCTGTGCTCATGTGCACATTTACACACATTTCCTCTTAAAATTCATTGTAAGTTGATATTTACTGTGCTTAAAGATGTGTATCACAGTGATTGACGCAAGGTATGGCCCTAAGGGTCTAGGGAGACGATCTATATGCAAGCATACATCCGGCGTTATAAATTCTCTTGCAATTATTTTATAATTTATAAATCTGAATACCAATCATGTCACAGAAAAAAGCAACGAACAAGTGTACACGAGACAGGGTATATGCGAGAGAGTGCTCAAACTGTAAATAACTAACCAAATGGAAATTCACAATGTTCAAAAGCTTGAAACAAAGATTACAAATAACACACCCCTTTGAGTAGGCAGTAAACACAACATTCAAAATTAGGAATTAACTTGCAAACAAAGAAACTTACACGATACTACTAGTAGAAGGCTTGGAGAGAACCACCCGGTGGGTTTGGGTGGGGGGGGGGGGGGGGGGGGGGGGGGGGGGGAGTAGAAGCACTGGAAATTGGGCTCCCGGTGAGGCCTTGGATGGCTGGACAGCAGACCAATGACTGTTTCTTGGAATTTTGGAACTGGACAACAGACCAAGGGCTCTTTCCTGGAGTTTCTGGAGTCTTAGAGGCTGTCTGGGAAAAGTTCCAGCTGCTGCTGGATGCGGAGAAATGGTGTGTCCTAAAATTGAGGTGGAGATAGTGGGGAGTTATGGAGGTACTTACGGGACGGTTGTGGGTTACTGGGGGTGGTGATGGCTGACAGAGGTGGTTTCTGGTGAGGGCCGCAAGAGGTGGGGGTGGTCCGATGTATTTTCCGGAGATCGCCGGAAAACAGAAAATGGAATGAGGATTGGTATGGGGATTAGAGAGGGATCACCGAAGATGTCCGGAAGTGGTTTTCCGGTGATCACCGTAGGTGGATGACATAGGATTTTGGAGGTGTTTAGCGGCTGTTTTGGGGGGAATTTAATGAGGGAAAATGGGGAAGAGGAGGCCGACTGTTTGGAGGGCTGCTGGAGGAGGGATTGGGGCAGCAGTGGGATGGGGGAGGGAATATTGGGACGAAGGATGGAGGGGGTGTACGGTGTACCTGCTTGGAATGGTGCTGGAAGGTATGGCCAGGGTCGACTATATAATGGGGAGGGGGGATGGAGGGGGTGGCTGCTTGCAGTGGGCTAGAAGGTGTGGTGGGGGTCAGCTCTATAATGTGGAGGGGGGCAGAGGGGGTGGCTACCTGTAGTGGGCTGGAAGGTGAGGTGGGGGCCGACAGTGGGATGGAGAGGGGTGGATAGGCTCACGACAAGGAGGGGTGGTAGGGGAATCCATACTTCACCCCCGGGACTCGGCTTCGGCACCGAAATGATCAAAGATTAAGTTTCTGCACTAAAATCTTCAATACCCCCTTTAGAGCCTTCTACCACTAAATATAGACTAGTGATGGGGCAATGAACGGTCATGATTCTTCGGTTATTGTCCACCTAAAAAAACAAAATACACGATCAAATTAAAAATGCTAAGAACGAAAAATATTACAATCGGATATTCACTCAGGATGAGCGGTCTCGATCGTCACTGGGCCCGTGGTAGACGGTAATAGACCTGAACGGGTCGAGCGGCCCGATCCCCATCAGCCATGCAATGAACAACTAAGGCATTAAATCTTTGTAAAATTTCATGCATACATCAACATGGACTTGAAGATTAATGATATTTTAAAGCATAATGTTTTACTACAAACGATATCATAAATTGAGTAAAAGCAGTTAATCACTAGATGGTTGAATTTTTTCAGGTATAGACCAAGCTTGGATGCCATTTGTTTAGTTTCCATAGTGTTAGTTACAATATCATTTGGTTTTTCTTTTGTTTAATCATTTAAGGTGGAAGCAACAGTTGAGTATATTTGTCGTTATGAAGGTGATGGGGCGATCCTTGTGTTCCTTACTGGCTGGAATGAAATATCAAGTTTATATGATAATATTAAAGTAAACACTTTTTTGGGTAATCCTAGCAAGTTTCTGATTCTTCCATTGCATGGTTCAATGCCAACAAGCAATCAGCGTGAGATATTTGACAGGCCACCAAGTAATATGAGGCAAGTGCTTTTCTTTTAAGTTATACTCTAATCTGTATTTATGCATCTTATAAAAGTGATCAAGAAATTATGGTGTGCAATAGTCTTGCTTTTGATTTAGATTTCATAGTGTCCCTACCTACCATAATACTTATTTGTTAAATTTTTAATATCGTAGGATAGTGTCAATTTACTTGCACAACATTGTAACTCTAGTATTTAGTCTCTATGAATTTTATCTCTTCTATGCTTGAAAGGGTCTATAAACCTTAGCATTATGTTACAGTCCTCCGATTGCTAGCGGGTGCGTGGTCGTGTGAGAGAGAAATCTTGGAGAGAATCCTCTTGATCGTTTCTCTATTTAGCTTTCCCAATGGTGGAGGGAGGAGGGACTGATACTTCTGGTGAGAGCCAAGCTCAACCCTCACGTCAACCGTAAGGAGGACGGTTGCTGGCTAGGGGATGTAGGAGATAATGAGGAGTTTTAGAAATAGTTTTTTTTTAACTAACCCTCTTGCCCACTTAAGTAGCGAGAGAGGGGCATGTTTCAAAACATTACAATTATGTCTCTCACCCTGGCTACGATGTGTGAGTAAAATACAAGCGCCGAAAAATTGTAAAGATACAATATGAGAAATAAAGATGCAGCCTACAGGCGGTTAAGGCCCCCGTTGTTGAAACCAAAAACTTGGTCTCTCGTGGAGTTCGGGGTCCCAAGAAAGGGGTGACCTCACACCTACTGCTCTCAGGGGGATGTCACGGACCAAAGGCTCAGGAAACTAGGAACAGACCCTCGGCTCTAGCGTGAAGGTCCCACCTCACACCCGGGAGACCTTGGTGATCTTCCCCTCCCTAGCCAATGCTGAGCTAGGGTGCCTTGGAGGATGAAGAGGGAGTCAAGAAGTGATCTTCTCCAAGGCACCCCTAAGGGCCTATTTATAGTTTTCTGAGAATGACCTGTAAATAACCAACCTCTACTGTTCTGAAAATTACCGCAATGCCCCCGGATTGGCCTGCCAACAGCCAAATTCCGCTGTTCTAAGCGGCTAATTGCAGTCCACTAGGGGTAGTCCCTCAAGCCGGGCGACCTGGCGGTTAGGCGAGCACTAGGCCGGGCGAGCTGGCGGCTGGGGCGGCTGGGCCTGCGAGCTGGGCGGTCTGCGAGCTGGGGCGGCCTGCGAGCTGGGGCGGCCTGCGAGCTGGGGCGGCCTGCGAGCTGGGGCGACCTGCAAGCTGTGGCGTCCTGCGAGCTGGGGCGGCCTCCGAGCTGAGGCGGCCTGCGAGCTAGGGCGGCCTGCGAGCTGGGGGGGCCTGCGAGCTCTGTCCTGGCGAGCTACGGTCTAGGCGGGCTGCGGCCTGGCTGGCGAGACGCGGCTTGGAGAGACGGCGGCCTGACGAGTTGCGGCCTGGCGGGTTGCGGCCTGCCTGGCGAGACGGTCGGCCAGGCGAGACGGCAGCCTGCTGGTTGGAGCCTGGCGAGTTGCGGCCTGGCTGGCTGGCGAGTCTGCTTGGGCGGCCTGGCCGGGCTGAGGCGGCTTGGGCGGCTCTTCAAAGGGGCCTGGGGGGAGACAAACTTTCCTCCCCCTACTAGTATATTACAAGGGCTAGGCCTAAATTGGCCACCAAGAGTGTAAAACCACTCCAAAAGCTTAAAAATACAAAGCTGGTCTTGCGCTTGCCGAGGGGACCTTACTCTGCGAATACGGGGTTGTACATAATCCCCGCTCTTTTTGAGGTTGACACAAGCTCGAAAAGAAACATCCAACCCAACGTATTCGCCGAGTGGACTTCCTAGAGCCGAAAATACACGACCCCTCCCGAATGAGTCAACCTGTCATGCCAACTAATGGGAGCCCGGGTGACGAGACGACCTCAGGGTAAAAAACACTTGGCCTCCCCGAGGGGTCAACCTGTCATGCCAGATAATGGGAGTCTGGGTGACGAGACGACCTCGGGGTAAAAAACACTTGGCCTCCCCGAGGGGTCAACCTGTCATGCCAGCTAATGGGAGCCTGGGTGACGAGACGGCCTCGAGGTAAAAACACTTGGCCTCCCCGAGGGGTCAACCTGTCATGCCAGCTAATGGGAGCCTGAGTGACGAGACAGCCTCGGGGTAAAAAACACATGGCCTCCCCGAGGGGTCAACCGGCCCTGCCAGCTAGTGGGAGCCTGGCAGCGAAATCATCCCGAGGTGAGACCTACTCCCCCTTCGAGAGATCAACCAGCCCTGCCAGCTAGTGGGAGCCTGGCAGCGGAATCATCTCGAGGCGAGACCTACTCCCCCTCCGAGAGATCAACCTGCCCTGCCAGCTAGTGGGAGCCTGACAGCGGAATCATCTCGAGGCGAGACCTACTCCCCCCTCCGAGAGATCAACCAGCCCTGCCAGCTAGTAGGAGCCTGATCGCGGAATCATCCCGAGGTGAGACTTACTCCCCCCCTCCGAGAGATCAACCGGCCCTGTCAGCTAGTGGGAGCCTGACAGCGGAATTATCCCGAGGTGAGACCTACTCCCCCCTCCGAGAGATCAACCAGCTCTGCTAGCTAGTGGGAGCCTGACAGCGGAATCATCCCGAGGGGAGACCTACTCCCCCCTCCGAGAGATCAACCTGCCCTGCCAGTTAGTGGGAGTCTGGCAGCGGAATCATGGGAGCCTGGCAGCAGAATCATCTCGAGGCGAGGCCTACTCCCCCTCCGAGAGATCAACCTGCCCTGCCAGCTAGTGGGAGCCTGGCAGCGGAATCATCTCGAGGCGAGGCCTACTCCCCCCTCCGAGAGATCAACCAGCCCTGCCAGCTAGTGGGAGCCTGGCAGCGGAATCATCCCGAGTTGAGACCTACTCCCCCCTCCGAGAGATCAACCAGCCCTGTCAGCTAGTGGGAGTCTGGCAGCGGAATCATCCCGTGGTGAGACCTACTCCCCCCTCCAAGAGATCAACCAGCTCTGCCAGCTAGTGTGAGCCTGACAGCGGAATCATCCCGAGATGAGACCTACTCCCCCTCCGAGAGATCAACTTGCTCTGCCAGCTAGTGGGAGCCTGGCAGCGGAATCATCTCGAGGCGAGGCCTACTCCCCCCTCCGAGAGATCAACCAGCCCTGCCAGCTAGTAGGAGCCTCGCAGCGGAATCATCCCGAGGCGAGTCCTACTCCCCCCTCCGAGAGATCAACCAACCCTGCCAGCTAGTGGGAGCCTCGCAACGGAATCATCCCGAGGCGAGACCTACTCCCCCCTCCGAGAGATCAACAAGCCCTGCCGCCTAGTGGGAGCCTGGCAGCGGAATCATCCGAGGTGAGACCTACTCCCCCCTCCGAGAGATCAATCTGCCCTGCCAGCTAGTGGGAGTCTGGCAGCGGAATCATCTCGAGGCGAGACATACTCCCCCTCCGAGAGATCAACCTGCCCTGCCAGCTAGCGGGAGCCTGGCAGCGGAATCATCTCGAGGCGAGACCTACTCCCCCCTCCGAGAGATCAACCAGCCCTGTCAGCTAGTGGGAGCCTGGCAGCGGAATCATCCCTAGGTGAGACCTACTCCCCCCTTCGAGCGATCAATCAGCCCTGTCAGCTAGTGGGAGCCTGGCAGCGGAATCATCCCGAGGTGAGACCTACTCCCCCCTCCGAGAGATCAACCTGCCCTGCCAGCTAGTGGGAGCCTGACAGCGGAATCATCCCGAGGTGAGACCTACTCCCCCCTCCGAGAGATCAACCAGCCCTGCCAGCTAGTGGGAGCCTGGCAGCGAAATCATCTCGAGGTGAGACCTACGCCCCCCTCCGAGAGATCAACCTGCCCTGCCAGCTAGTGGGAGCCTGACAGCGGAATCATCTCGAGGCGAGGCCTTCTCCCCCCTTTGAGAGATCAACCTGCCCTGCCAGCTAGTGGGAGACTGGTAGCGGAATCATCTCGTGGCGAGGCCTACTCCCGCTCCGAGAGATCAACCTGCCCTGCCAGCTAGTGAGAGTCTGGCAGCGGAATCATCCCGAGGCGAGGCATACTCCCCCTCCGAGAGATCAACCTGCCCTGCCAGCTAGTGAGAGCCTGACAGCGGAATCATCTCGAGGCGAGACCTACTCCCCCCTCCGAGAGATCAACCTTCCCTGCCAGCTAGTGGGAGGCTGGCAGCGGAATCATCCCGAGGCAAGACCTACTCCCCCTCCGAGAGATCAACCTGCCCTGCCAGCTAGTGGAAGGTTGGCAGCGGAATCATCCCGAGATGAGACCTACTCCCCCTTCGAGAGATCAACCTGCCCTGCCAGCTAGTGGGAGCCTGACAGCGGAATCATCTCGAGGTGAAGTCTTTTTATAGATCACAAATATTCCCCGGCGCTTCCTGTCATCAATCATAGTTGATACAATGCAAGCCAAATTATTACAAGAGATGATTCACTTCTTTCCTACCTCCCTCTTCCCTCGTACATCATCGCATCCCTCCCCGGGTGCCCACATCAGCCCTGTCCTCACATTTCTCCCCTGCCGCCTCAGGTTGGACTTCTTCAATCCGTACCGGATCTTGCGCTTGTTGAGGCTGATGAGGCTGTGGTGTCGGAGCTCTTGTCCTTCTCAACTCCAGAAATTCGGGGCAAGTAGCTGTCACATGGCCTTCCTCCTGGTGGAACTCACAGTAGGGTAACTCTACTCTGACTCTTCTCCTTCCCGGGCGGTTCCTCTTCTCCCTTCGATTAATCTCCATCGCTTGCTGCGGTGGGGGTAGGAGCTGCCTACGGGCTTGCCTTTGGAAGTTAAACCTCCATTGGCCTCCTTGAAAATCCCCCCCCCCCCACCTTGGATGAGACCTCTTCCTGGACCCTGAACGAGTCCTCCCTATTGCCTCCAACCTGTCTTCGGACCTTCTTGAGGTCCCTGGAGCCCCTGAGCTCTCTGCTCCTCTCTCCTCCCCTCCTGATGTCTCGAGCCACCTTGCTCCTTCGACTCTGCCTCTGTCAATCTTGCCAACTTCTTGACAAACGTCGGGTTGCCCGCCTCAGTGGCTGTCTCCTCTGCCGCCCTTTCCATCAGCTCCTCGAAGGAAAGGGGGGCCTTTCGGGTGAGGCTCATCTTGAAGAACCCCTCGCACAACCTCACCATGAACGCTAGCTGGAGGGCATACCCCGACATCTCCTGGACCTCCAGGATCTCTTCTTGGAACCTGTCAACGTAATGAGCCAACGACTCCTCGGCCCCCTGTCTTATCAGGAAGATGGACTCAGGACTCTTCTTCCTCTTCTTGGAGGTGGAGAAGCGAAGCTGAAAGCTCCGGCTCAAGTCCTCGAACCCATAGATCGATCTCGGTGGGAGTTGGTGGAACCAGTCCCTTGCCTTGTCCTTCAACGTGATCGCGAAGAGGCGACACTTGAAGGCATCCGTCATCGGCCTGATGGAGACGACATTTTCAAACCACTGCAGGTGCTGGACGGGGTCATCGTTCCCAGTATAGTAAGCCATGTCGGGCTCTCTGAACCCCTCGGGAACGGGAGTTGAGATGATCAACTCGCTGAAGGGTGACCCCCTGAGGGGTGGTCTCGCAGCCTCTACTCGCGCGACCTGCTCGCCTGGAAGGCTGGCACTCGCCGGGTTAGAGAACAACTCCCGGCCGGTGAGGTCTCGCTCGGTCCCATCTCCCATCCTCTCCTTCCCAGGCCTTCTTCCTGGTGCACTTCCTTCTCCCCCTGCTGGGGTCATCTCGCCTAGACCCCTGGGAGTCTACTCGTCGAGAGGGGGAGGAGCTAGCTCCTGGGGGATTTGAGTGGAGCTGCCACCCCGAGGAGCAATACTTCGCAGCATCTCCATGATGCCTTGGATGGATGTCATGAACTCTTCCCTCCCCACAAAGGGTCCTGGGTTGGGGAGCTCGCCGAGATCATCACTACCTCCCTGACCTTCAGCCATGACACTCTCTCGAGATATTCTGTGCTGGTCACTCTCCACGCTCACCGTACCAAGATGTTGAAACCAAAAACTTGGTCTCTCGTGGAGTTCGGGGTCCCAAGAAAGGGGTGACCTCACACCTACTGCTCTCAGGGGGATGTCACGGACCAAAGGCTCAGGAATCTAGGAACAGACCCTCGGCTCTAGCGTGGAGGTCCCACCTCACACCCGGGAGACCTTGGTGATCTCCCCCTCCTTAGCCAATGCTGAGCTAGGGTGCCTTGGAGGATGAAGAGGGAGTGAAGAAGTGATCTTCTCCAAGGCACCACTAAGAGCTTATTTATAGTTTTCTGGGAATGACATGCAAATAACTAACCTCCACTGCCTTGAAAATTACCTGAATGCCTTCGGATTGGCCTGTCAACAGCCAAATCTCGCTGTTCTAAGCGGCTAATTGCAGTCCACCAGGGGTAGTCCCTCAAGCCGGACGACCTGGCGGTTAGGTGAGCACTAGGCCGGGCGAGCTGGCGGCGTGGGGGGGCGACCTGCGAGTTGGGCGGCCTGCGAGCTGGGGCGGCCTGCGGCTGGGGCGGCCTGCGAGCTGGGGCGGCCTGCGAGCTGGGGCGGCGAGCTCTGCGAGCTGGGGCGGCCTGCGAGCTGGGGCGGCCTGCGAGCTGGGTCCTGGCGAGCTGCGGTCTGGGCGGGCTGCGGCCTGGCTGGCGAGACGCGGCTTGGCGAGACGGCGGCCTGACGAGTTGCGGCCTGGCGAGTTGCGGCCTGCCTGGCGAGACGGTCGGCCAGGCGAGACGGCAACCTGCTGGTTGGAGCCTGGCGAGTTGCGGCCTGCCTGGCTGGCGAGACGGCTTGGGCGGCCTGGCCGGGCTGAGGCGGCTTGGGCGGCTCTTCAAAGGGGCCTGGGGGGAGACAAAGTTTCCTCCCCCTACTAGTATATTACAAGTGCTAGGCCTAAATTGGCCATCAAGAGTGTAAAACCACTCCAAAAGATTAAAAATACAAAGCTGGTTTTGCGCCTGCCGAGGGGACCTTACTCTGCGAATACGGGGTTGTACACCCGTCATGAACCCTTAACATCACCTTTCACTCATGGATCAAGCTTGTCCTCAACTTGAGTGGTAAAGGGTTTGGGTCTCTACCCGTCCTTGTATACTCCTCATCATCTAGGGGTTTGTCAATTTCTAGCAAAATGTGACGTTTACACTTATGCATGACATATATTGCTCGTTGTAATTGAAACAAATCACTTGGGCGTGACGTTCTACTAGTTCTACTAATGACATGCGCTTGAAAACTGAGGTGTGCAACCTAGACTTGAAATACGACAACATTGAAGGCTTGTCACCGAGACACCTAAGGCTACTTGGTTAGCCATCATCTTATTGATTGACTCCATGATTTGAGTGAGGTTAGGACCACCTCCGTCCATCGTTGTTGCAATTTTGGGTGCTGGCCGGCGGAGGGAGTAGAGGCTTAGGTATATAATTCCCGATTCAGAGTGTTGGGTAGTCCGACGACGAAGTAGGAGCAGAGAAGCGTTGTAGGAGAGATGAGATGCCCGTCGAAGGTACATGTTGATCAGTCGTCTGGCTAGAATGGGGTCTCTGATGTCACAGGGAGAGTTGGAACTGGGTGTCAAGTGTGGAGAGTCGTGGGAATGTGTCAGACACACCTCCGTCGATGGAATCGTGTTGGCCAAGGGTGCATATATCGGCCAAGCGGGATGCATCGATTCCATACAGGAAGTTGAACACATGTTGATGGACGAGATCACGCAGGCGGGTGGGTTCGACGGGCTCGCAGACGGCCAATGCGCTGCTACATGTGATGGCACATCTGGATTGTCTGATGCAACAAATGGAGGAGGAAAAGGGCCCTGCTACCAACTTGCTGCGTGCCTCTGATTTTTATAGGGTCCGCAGTTATGAGAGGGAAACGTCCCAGAGAGAATCCTCTAGATCCTTCTTTGACCTAGCTTTTCCAATAATGGAGGGAAGGAGGAATGATACTGGCGAGGAACCGAGTTCAACCTACGCACGTCAACCATAAGGAGGATGGTTATCAACTAGGAGATAGAAGGGAAGGAGGAGAGTATGAGAAGGATTTATATAATTAGGTTTTGTTTTCTTTCAGTAACCCCCTTACTCACTTAAGTAGTGAGGGATGCATGTTTTAAGATATTACAATTATGTCTCTCATCCGGACTACAAGATGCATTCGTAAAATATGAGAGAACGACAACTATGAAAATACTGTGTAGTGTATACTATACATGTGACTAAGGCCGCACGTCGTCACTCCCATCGTGGACCCCTAACAAATTAATCGAACAAATCTCCTACTGTGTGTTTGTGTTTGCTCAAAAAGGGCACTAACATAGTGGGTTTGATGTTTAATCGTAGTGTGTTAGTGCAGTGATGTCGGGAATTCAAAAATGATGCAATCCTTATGTAAGTGTCCAACAAATCAAATAGCAATAAGCTCTGAATATAATAAAGGAAATTACAAACAATCGCAATTGAAAGTAGCATATTAGATAAACAATTGCTAGTTGAATTAGATCAAAGAGTTCCACGAAATGCTCAGCAAATACGGCTTTCAAATGGAACAACAATTGGACAAATTTGTACCAATTTAGATCACAAACAATATGTTTCTTTACCGAATAAATAGCAGGGAGTAATAATAACTTCCAATTACAACTTACACAACTAATTGGGGCATGTAAAGGTGGTATGTGGCTGATTTAGTGTCTGGGCTGCACCAAAACTACAATTTCTGCTGTGAATTCTGAGCTATACTGCTGATTTCTGCAGTAATTACGAGAATTTGGGGGAATTTGGGACTTTAATGGTGTTTGGAAAGCAATGGAGTAGAGGGAACTAGGCGGGGATGCATGGAGAGAAACTGTATGGGAACAGGAATGTGATTGCGGGGGCTGGCAGTTTTAAGTGATTGTTGTAGTAATTGGGAGAAGAACAGATGGTTGGTTGTGACAAACACTTCGATCCAGAGATAGAAAGTTGATTGGTTGGTAGAGGAGGGGAATTGTAGGTGACGCGGTGATACAATGCGGGCCACCACATGACGATATTAGTCTATGTATCCCATGAGCATTATTGCACTTTGTATTTCCCCACTCACTGAGTGATAGTATTTTTAGATGAGCATTCTTTTGCAGTCTTAGGTTTTGACTCTTTTTGAGAGTGGAGTGTCAAGCAGGACCCAGCCTTCAGATGTTTGGCGAGAACTTGTTTCTCGATTGTATCTTTATGTTGTTTAATGCAATGCAAATTTCATCCTTTGATCCTGATATGACTAGTGTATCAACTGGTCTGACCTGCCATCGTTTAGGGTTCCACCAAACCCTAATTCCGCCGCTTCATCTCATTCTGATTTCGCGAGTGCGGCTTCCACCCCGCTACTCAGTTTCTTTTTTCCGACTCCGCGAGTATTTGTTGCCGAAAGCCTGTCTCCGCCTCATGACCTCCATTGTCGAGCGTCTGCCTCCGTCTCACGAGTTTTCGTTGTCGAGCGTCTGCCTCCGCCTCGCGACCTCTGTTGTCGAGCGTCTTCCTCCGCCTCGCGATTTCCGCCTCGTGAGTTTCCATTGTCGAACGTCTGCCTCGCGACCTCCACACCGCTGACAGCACCGACTGCCTCGCCGCTCTCACCCGACGCCTCCAACGATTGTGCTGATGTTTTTTTCTACCCTTTCACAGCGTTCTGCTCTTTCCGACCGCGATTCCGCCGGGTGCAGCGCCACCCACATCCAACAACGCCTTCTCCAGCTCTTTCCCCCGCCTTCCGGAGGCCCTCCTGCGGCTTCTGCGGCCTTCCAGTGGCCACTTCTCCCCCTCGCCGCCTTTTGCCGCGCCGGGCTGCCCTCCTACAGCTATTGCATCCTTCCAACGCTTCTCTCCGCTAAACCTAACTGCTCTTTCATGGCCACGACTCGGGAATGACCCTCCACGCCGACGAGAACACTTTCACCACTGCCATCTTGGAATCTCAGCGCATAAATCACATCGAAGCTTAGTTGATGGATCTCACTCTCCTCCTTCGAGGACTTAACACGATAGTTAATCGCCCTCCAGCCCCTCCTCGACCGCCACCAATTCAAACCATTTCCAACCATGGAGCGGGAGATCGGAGGTGACGAGGAATTCCTCGCGGGATCGTCTTCAACTTCGATTGCGGAAAGACGACTCTTTCCGTGAGTAATTGTTTCTTCCACCTCCTTTGTGTGTGTCTACATTCTCTCTAGGATATTAGACCTATTTGCTGGATTTTCGTCTGGATTTTTGTCAGTGAATGTTACGTCGAAAACTCCAATCGGAAACGTAACTTGGAGTTCACGATTTTTGTTTTGCTACGACAAGAGAAAGAGAACGAAAATTGCTAACATTCTTTCCCCGAATTTTTAAATTGAATTATTTTCAAGTGATTTCTTTTTTTGAAATAAAAGTGTTACTTTTATGCTTTGCAAAAAAAAATAATAGTTGTTTTTCTAAAGGAATATGCAAACAATCCGCTCAAATTTTTTTACGAAAATTAATTGAATCATCGCATGCAATTAGAGTTTTTTAGAAAAGCCGAGAAACGCGCAAACCCTACGCGCTGTCCTGCATCACGAGGAAAGGTAGCTACCTTGACTTTAATACCAAGAATTGTTATTCATGCATGGCGACAACAACCGAGAATGTTTTTATTTTAGCCATCTATGTATTTTTTTTGTATGAAAGACGTTTGGGTAAATTATAAGTGAACCTTCTTTCTATGTAAGGAGAAGTCTAGGGTGTCTTAGGGTCATCTTTTGAACATTTAGGTTTTTGGATCTCTCATTTTGGAGATGGACTTCAAGGAAAAACCAAACTCTTGGTGTTAGTCACGAGTATTCCTCTTGTCTTAGGGTCATCTTTTGAACATTTAGGTTTTTGGATCTCTCATTTTGGAGATGGACTTCAAGGAAAAACCAAACTCTTGGTGTTAGTCACGAGTATTCCTCTTGATTTGTATCATGTTTTCAAGTTCAATTGCAATCTAATTTTCGTATTTGTAACGTTGGTCCGACCTTTCTTGCCGGTCGCCGAATTATTTTTGTTGTTGGCATCAATCTATTATCCTCACAACCTCTTCGTTAGTTCCCTCAGTTTCGTTCTACAACCTCCTCTCGCTAGATTTTGGAAAAAATCCCTCTCCCATTCCAGCCCTCGAAAACTCTTCTTCCTCTCCACACTTCGGTCGACGACCTGGCTCGGCACTTCCCTCCACACCTTGCTTCACCACGCCTCTGTTGTTTTGCTTGGTGGGCGCCAAGACTCTGATCCTATACGAGGAAACGAGGTATTTTCTGCATTTCCAATCCAACCTGTGATCCCCCTATGACATTGACGACTGAATTCATGCATCGATTCCTCATCCTCTGCGACCACACTAGTCATCGACTGTGTCCAGGATTTGACTACTTCACATGCAATAATTTGCGCCTAGTCAACATCCTTTTTCGCAACCGCTAGAAGACCGCTGCTCTTTCACCCCCTCTTTATGCCAAAGACCCGTTAAACGATGATGATTTGTGTGGAAGCCCTGGAGCATACCCTCACCACCATAAACAGTCGCCTTGAGGCCCAAACCGAGCAATTCACGTCAATTATGACACTGCTCTACACCATGTTACCTGGCCAGCAATCTTGGGCTAATGTTGTCTCCTCCTTGGGATCTCCGAGCGAGTCATCACCAGACGAATTCGCCCTAAAGGGACTGCATCCTCCACTTTTGCATGACATCAATATTCCACAGCTTATGGGTTGTATTACCCACGACAAGGAGTATTTTTTCATTCACCAGACCACCTAGACACAAAAGGTCTCCACAGTCCTTATTGACATGGAAGGATCCACACTCCATTGGGTCCGCTGGCTCCACTTATGCGCTACGATCACCGCTACTTTGGCAAGGGTATCGAACACCTTTGTGGGGTTTGCCATGACTCCTACATGGATGAATTTATGGAGCTGGCCACACATGTTCTAGGTCTTCCACCCGACCACTACTTGATTTATTTTTTGCATGACTTGCAATCTCATATTCGAGCTCGTCTCCGTACTCTCCATCCTTCCACCATGAATTGAGCCCTGAACATCTCCATATTCTTAGAAGCCGAATTCGTCACGACCTCCTCTACTCTACTTTTAGGAAGCACCAGTATAGGTATGGGTATCGAGTATGGTCCATGTCCAGTACGGAGGCATGCCAAAGTTTAAAAATAAATGTGTGGGTACGGTAGGATAGGTTGTATTAAATATATAACTATATATGTGTATATCTCACAAATGTAATTAAAGTCTGCAAACAATAAAAGATCAAGCATAATTGTATAAATCATCAATTGAAATAAAAATTCTTAGTTAATACAATATAAATATATAATATGAAGTTCTCAAACAACAAATATTCATAATCATTTAAAATTTAAGATTATTCATTAGTCATTTTCTTCCTCTTCTTCCACATTATTGGAGATTAACGCATCTTCAATTTTTGGTTCATCTAGAGACGAGTTAGCACTTAACAATAGTAAGCATGTCAACTCCATCAAAAGGATTTGTCCATGCATCTCCTCAAATATTCCACATTCTACTTCCGTCATTGTAGATTTCATTTTTCTCGATAATAAGCGCAAATTACTATGCGCATACACCAAATCATCAACTCGTTGTGGTTGAATTTTGTTTCTTCTCAAAGAGCGAATGAATATGTGCTCCAATTTATCTCACAACATGAGGACGAAAAAGGTTGATCTAAAAGCTTCAGAGCAATTTCTTGCAATCTCGGTGTCGAAGTTTCATAGTAGCTCCACCAATCTTTGGTCAACAATGAAGCTCTACTCTCCAAGCTATCAGGCTCATTAACCCATCTCTGGCTTTATTTTGGAAAGCCATATCAAGATGACCACTTTTTTTGTTTCCCTAGCTAATTGACAATTTTAACTTTCATTAGAAAATTGTATTAACTTAGGACTCGGCTTGCATCTTTTTTCTGCTTCAAAAACCACTATCTGAAGCTCTTTTAAATACTCTCGGGTCACCTAATGCAAACCCTAATACCATTTCCAGATATTTTAAGGATGTGACTCTTAACCCCAGAATACAAGCCGCTATAATTTATCTCACAAAAATTGCATTTTCATTTTATCTTCCCACCACCAACTTCTCTTCTGTGAACAATAGACACAAGCCAAAGCGGTGCTTGATCGTCATTATCCACATCATTAGAAATAAATTTACTTATTGTTGAGGTATAAGTTGAACCAGTAACACTAATATTAGAGACTGTGACTGAGGCATAACTGCTGCAATAAGAAGACAGGAAAAAACATAGCAAATACATATAGAAAATGGAAGAAAACAACAATACATATAGAAAATGGAAGAAAACAATAATACATACATTAAATGTAAGGAAATTTCTTCAAAAAGAGCAATACAGGAAACTCCGCATTCTTCTAAACAACAATATACAATTCCTAAATATAATAAAAAAATCATATATATATATATATATATATATATGTATATTTTTATAACAAAATTTCTGATTTCTATAGAAATCAGAAAAAATTCTTGATTTTTTTTTTGTAGAAATCAGATATCTGGTAAGCAATGTATATAAATAGCAATACAATTAAAAGTCCTCAGATTTCTAGTTTCTGTAGTTTTTTTTAATAAGGAGGATATTTGATGGAGATCGCGGTGATCCACTACTCATTTGGATCATCCGAGTCCACGGATGCGTCCGGATGGTTGTTTCGAGTCGATTTCGTGTATTTATTTTATGTTTTCGAGTTGTTTCGACAGCCGATCGGCTCGGACATTCTGAGCAGTCCGATCCGGGTGCCCTAGTTTACTTATGACCTATATATGCAGGTTGCGACTGAGTGGGGGGCATCGAGAATTCAGTTGTTTTTTGAACCGTCGGTTGTGCGTTTTCCTCTTGGTGCGACTTCGGGAATTTCTAGCTGGTGCGACGTCAGCACAACCTCGCCCCCTCTTCTGTCTCCTCCACTGCCAAACCACCATAATACCTCCTTTCCTCTCGAGTGTTCCCCCTAGCCTCTTCAACATGCCACGCCTCTATTTCCCTCTCCTACCTGCTGAATCCACCCAAAAATACTCTTATTCCAGCAAACTCCCATAGTCACCCCTCCCATTTCCATTTATTCAGTCCCATTCCACCTGAATCTACCCAGGTTTGCCTTATCCAGATTTCCCCGACTGATTCCCTTCTGATTCAGCAAGAGCCAGTCTGCACCCTCTCATTCCCAGGTTTGCCTTCTCGGGGACGTGGCCGGTCTGGAAAATCTCAATTTAAGTGCACCTATTGTGGACGAGATGACCATCTTGAGGCCACCTGCTATCGCAAATATGACCTGCCTTCCCATCTTGCTGCTCTTGCTATGGCCGATCCTCCCGCTGCTCCTGCCCCGGACTTTGCTGCCTCTGCGCGGGCAGACATTGATGATCTATGCACTCAGCTCCAGCACCTGCAAGGGGTGATCTCTCGCTCGTCTGGCTCTGTCGCATCTATTTCCAATGAAGGTATATCTTATCTCTCACAGTGCTCTCACTGGATTGTGGACTCGGGTGTCACACATCATATTACGTTGCAACGACCTCCGCACTATTCAGTGACTGCTCACCCCCAATTCATCACTGTGGCAAACGGTGATACCACCCTTGTTTCTGGTGTTGCTTATATACCCCCCACACCCACTCTCTCTGACTTCTGCTCTTCATGTTCCAGGTTTCCCATTTAACTTATTCTCCGTTAGCCGCCTCACACAAGACCTTAATTGCTCTGTTACTTTCTCACTTTCTATCTTTGTTGTGCAGATCAACAAACACAAAATATCATTGGTGAGGGACGGCTGTCAAATGGGCTCTACCTCCTCGATGTCCCTCCTTCTGCTCTCTCCATTGTCTCCACTACCGATTTGCATCGCCGTCTTGGGCATGCTCCCCTCCAGATTCTCAAGAAGGCTCTTCCGGATGTCTCCTTGCATGAGTTTTCTTGTGAATCGTGTATCTTTGGCAAACAACATCGTGTTTCTTTTCATCTTACTTGTACTCTGAGTGATAGTTCATTATCATTAGTGCATTCTGATATTTTGGGTCCTATAACACCCCTTGTATGTTTGGCTATCGATATATTGTCACTTTTATTGATGATTATTCACGCTTAACATGTTTATACTTTGGGATCGTGTTGAACTAACCTCTACATTTCGCACCTTCCTTAGCGAAATACGTACACAGTTCCCCTCTCCTCT
The DNA here is from genome assembly GCA_039583875.1 of Platanthera guangdongensis. Lineage (NCBI taxonomy): Eukaryota > Viridiplantae > Streptophyta > Magnoliopsida > Asparagales > Orchidaceae > Platanthera > Platanthera guangdongensis. The sequence goes on from CM077159.1 coordinate 199,259,352, forward strand.
AAAGGTTATTCGCACGGATAATGCCAGGGAATACACTAGTCGGACATTTGCGAACTTATGCACTGAATTCAGTATTATACATCAAACCTAGTGTGCCTATACGCCTCAACAAAATGGTGTGGCAGAGCGAAAGAATCTTCATCTTCTTGATGTTACGTGGTCTCTCATGTTTCAAAAGCAGGTTCCTACTCGTTTTTAGAACTTTGCAGTCTCTGTGGCATGTCACCTCATCAATCGCATGTCTTCTTCTGTGCTCAACTATGCCACTCCGTTTAGTCTTCTCTTTTCATCTCAATCCCCATTTACTTTTCGCCTTGTGTATTTGGTTGTACTTGCTATGTTCACAATCTTGGTCCAATCAAGGATAAGTTTGCTTCTCGGGCCAGCAAGTGTATGTTTCTCAGGTACTCTTGGACCCAGAAAGGCTATGTGTGTTATTCTCCGACAACTGACAAGGTTGTTGTCTCTACTGATGTCACCTTTCGGGAGGATCAACCATTCTAGGACTCATCCTCTGCCACCGCTCCTCCCTCCCCTTCCATTCCTTGTCTGGTTGTTCCCGTCACGTCTTCTCTACCACCTCTTCTTGCACCTGTTCCAATTCTACCACCCAAACCACTTCTTTTTCGTGTCTACACTCGTTGTACCCCGATGTCTGGAGCTCCACAGCAGCCTTCCTTCACCAGTGTTATTCCGCGGACTGACGATCCTGCATCAGCATCTACTGCTCACCCCATGGCCAATTATGTTTCTCTGCACCGTCTTTCGCCACCTCTACGCAATTTTGCTCTCTCCCTCTCCATTTCTATTCCTAACTCAGTGCAAGAGGCTCTTCTACATCCAGAGTGACATGCGGCTATGGACGAGGAAATGACTGCTCTTTGGTCTAACCAGACTTGGGATCTGGTGCCTCTTCCTCCCAGACATTCTTGTGTCAGTTGCAAGTGGGTGTTTGCTATAAAACATACTCCAGATGGGACAGTCGACCGGCTAAAGGAACGTCTTGTGGCTCGGGAATTTACTCGACAACAGAGACTTGATTATGATGAAACCTTTTCTCCCGTAGCCAAGTTGAACTCTGTTCGGGTACTGATCTCCTTGGTTGTGCATCGATACTTGCCTCTCCATCAGCTGGATATTAAAATGCCTTTTTGAATGACGATCTTCACGAAACGGTCTACATGCATCAACCTCCCGGGTTTGAGATCACGGGGGATTCTCGTGCATGTCATCTAAGGAAATCTATTTATGGTCTCAAACAATCTCACAGGGCTTGGTTTGAAAAATTTAGTAAGGCTGCTCGTGACGTTGGATTCAAGCGGAGCTCGACTGACTTCTCTCTCTTTACTCGTCATCAATCAACTGGAACTGTCATTCTCCTGGTTTATGTGGATGATATCTTGATTACTGACGATGACACCACAAAGATACAAAAAATTAAGCAACACTTGAGCTCCGTTTTTCAAGCAAAAGATCTGGGGGCTCTCAGATACTTTCTTGGACTTGAGATTGCAAGACGGTCTGATGGTCTTGTTTTGTCACAACAGAAGTATTTCCTTGATCTCCTCCATGATGCTGGCTACTCTGGGTGTAAACCTGTGGAAACTCCGATGGATGTCAACCACAAGTTATGTGCTCATGGGTCTAACTTCGATTCCCTGCTTACGAACCCTGAGTATTATCGACATCTTATGGGGAAACTGATATACCTAACAGTTACAAGACCTAATATTTCGTTTGTTGGAGTGATCAACCGATTTATGCATGCTTCTCAGACTTCTCATCTCCAGGCAGTATAATACATCCTCAGATATTTAAAGATAGCTCCTGGAGAAGGATTGGTATACAAGCCATCCTCCTCTCTCTCTTGTTGAATACTCAGATGCGGACTACACGGGCTCCCTGGATGATCGACGTTCCACTACAGGTTTCTGCACCTACTTTGGGGGTAATCTTATCACTTGGCATAGCAAGAAGCAATCTGTGGTTGCTCGCTCGTCTGCTGAAGCTGTGTATCGTGCAATGACAGCCGTTGTATCTGAACTCACCTGGCTTGAGGGTCTACTTGGTGATTTGGGGGTCACTTTATTCTCACCAGCAACCTTGTTTTGTGATAGTCAGGCTGCAATTCACATTGCGAAAAATCCTGTGTTTCATGAGCGGACCAAGCACATTGAAGTTGACTGTCATTTCGTTCATGAAACAGTTCAATTAAAGAAGTTAGAGCTGGAGCATGTTCCTGCGTCAGGACAAGTTGTCGGCATTCTCACCAAGGCTCCAGCTTACGGGGGAGTGTTAGAGAATATTAAGAAAAATGATGTATTGACCCATGTAGGATTTAGTGTTTAGTCCCACATTGTTTGTATAGCTAAGTTTTCCTCTCATCTCTCCTATATATTTGTACTCATACTTGTATTTTTAAATTTAAGAAGTATATCCAAGGTTTCCAAAATAACCACTTTTCTACAACTTTAATTGATGTAGACTCGATTCAAGGTTTCCAAAATAACTAATTTTTATGTGAAATAATATTTATTTGTTATAAAATAGAACGACGAATTTGAAAACTAATAATTATTTTAAAATTTTTAAAAACATTGGACCGAGCGGGCCAAAACGAGATGTTCGCGCGCAAAACTGCTCTTCCTGATAAACTTCGCAAAACCGTTATTTGTTATTTAGAAAATCTCGTCGGCGCTCGCGAATCGAACCGTAGCGGGACTTGTACGTTCACCAGCAACAATTTATGAAATAAATGAGAATTTCAGTGACTAAAACATTCGAGGCAAGCTCTTAATTATTTAAAGGTTGCATAAATTTAAAACTACAAAAAAATTCGAGCAAGAAAGGAGCGTCGTTACCACGAGAGATTCAGTCAAACCAAACCCATAAGTGATATCAACTCGGATGTCGGCCGACCGTTAGTTGGAGTCGCCGGGGAGTAAGCTTCGAGGCCGGCAGCTGAACACCAAGTGATTGTGGGTAAGAGGACAGCTCAGGGGCTCACTGGAAAAGGAGTTTCGGGTCGACGGTGGGTCCCTGGCGTTGATGGCCAGTGCCGAGTAATTCTCGTGAGCCGTCAGAGAAGATGAGTCGCAGTCGACGACGGATCTGTCATGCGACAACAGCCAGACGGTAGTAGTGCGCTGGATGCTAGGGCGGCGGATGAGGGCAGCGCCGCTGGACGGGAACGAAGAGGAGAACAGTGCAGCGGCCAGGCGGCTTTGGATGTCGCTGTCGAGGAGACTGGTTCGCCGGAATTGTTGAAGATGAACAGTGTGGGAACAGTGCCAGCAATATAGAGGATCGATTATTAAATCGATCTCTACTGTCCGTTTTCTCTCTTCTCTGTGCACCGAAGGCCCATTTTAATATCAATTTTTTGGTCTTTGCAAACTTCTCGTATGAGATCAGTTAAATAAGGATAAAAATATATATTGCAATCATTTCATACCAGGGCCAGTCAAATGGAGAAACCCAATTTTAATTGTTTCCAAGTACTAATTTCCGAGAGTTCTCTTTCCACAAATTTTACTGTTCGAAATTGTCTCCCAAATATACTACTTCCGAATATCATTTTTCGATTTTAAGTTTATACGTTTTAAATAATTTTAAACTTTCCTGTTACGTCCTAACGACTAAAATTACCGGACCTTTTTATTAAGGGTCTCATCGGACGGTCAACCCGAAAAGCCAAACAACAAAGCAAATGTGCGACAAATGAAATACATGATAAATAACTGCATAAATAAGATACACGACGCCTAGTGACGTCATGACATAACTGATGCGATAGAGGATTCATCATTAATGCTAGTGTTGCATCCAACTGAATAGTGGATCTAATAAATTATATTGTTTTATGAAGATGTTTTCTAACTTCATTCAACCAAATGAAATCTTAAATTGACATTCTTGGAATGGGAGATGATGAAATTTCTTTGTAAAGCTAGAGTGAGTCGCTAAACTATTCGTAGTTGCAAGAAAGTATTTAGAACTGGTTTGATTTGATATAATATTGGTACTGCATACAAAAGTTTTTTGATTATTATGTACCTTAAACTTTATTTTTGTGTGATTTCTGGATAGCAAACACTTCATTGGTTTCAATACTGAAGTCCAGCCTACCATTTTCCCAATTTGGTTGATCAATTATCACCAAACAAACATATGTTTATGTTTCATTGTCCTTTTTATCTTCTGTAAGTATGTGTTTGTGTTACCAACACAGAAATTTGATTGCAATAGAATTCACAAACTGGATACAATTCACGAGGGATACTCATGTCTAACCTCAGGTGGTTGGTTCCTCCTTGAAGTCTCTCTCAATGAGAGATCTCAAAACCCTCATGATCAAAGATACATAATACTTCCAAGTCTCCTACTTATATAGGAAGGAGGAACTCACTTGCAAATTATCCTAAAATCCCTACAAAATAAAAATACATAATGATGAAAGCAAAATAAAATGCTTCATTTCATTGTCTTCGCGTGTGCGTAATAGTTGGATTGGACAAAATTGAGATTGGTGAATTTGAATTGAGATATTTAATTCCAAATTCATTGTTCCATTACGCAAATAAATTTGGAATTGGAGTTCTAGAGAAATCTACAGGAATTGAAACTAGGCTACAAACTCAATTTCTCAGTTCTCACCTTAACATGAAGGAATTGATAATTATTCCGACTATTAAAATCTTGTAAAAAAAAGTGCAGCCCGGTGCACAAGGCATCCCCGCACAACGAGGGTCCGAGGAAGGGTCCCACCACAAGGGTAAAATGTAGGCAAACCTTACCCTGGATTTTTGAAAGAGGCATCTTTCAGGACTCGAACCCGTGACCTCAAGGTTACACGGCAACACCTCAATTGATGCACCAAGTCTCCCCTTCTATTAAAATCTTGCAAAGTGAGAAAAAATCACTAAGAAATAAAATTTTGAAGTTAGAATCTTAATGAGATTTTTTCAGAAAATTTCTAGAGAATTTTTTTAACGGGAGAATCTTAAGATAAAACCCTTTAGAGATTAATTTATGAAGAGTGACAACCAGATTTTTAGAGAGAATTATATCTTATGGGAATTCTAATGAGATATCCAAAGTGTCTTTTAGAGAGAATTTTAGAAAGAGAAATCTTCGAGTAATAGAATCGTTATAAAATAAAACCTTTAAGAATATATTTGTAGGGAGAATTATAAGTGGGATTTTTTAGAAAAACTTCTTAGAGAGATTTATTTCTAGTGAAATAATTATTGAGTGAGATAATCCTAATGAGAGAACCTTTGAGAGAGATTTCCGAGAGATGATGAGATTTTTAGAAAGTGAAAATTACTATAGAAAATTTTTATGCAGGAGAATCTTAGTTGGATAGAATTCTTGATAGAGAATCCTAGCGAGTTTTTTAGAGAGAAATTTCTAAAGAGAGGATTCTAATGAGATTACTGGAGTGAGGGGTGGAGAAAAGTAGGTGGAGATGTGTGAGTATAAATCATTCCATAATTTGAAATTAGGTGTTTGGCTGATAAAGATGATCTTTTATAAGATATATTATGAGTGACACTTGATGCTAATTTATTTAGTATTAGCAAGACTAGTTGTTCCTGTGATTCAATACTTTCTTAAAGCCGAACAACGAAATTGAGTTGATGAATTTCATTTTGTATATTCAATTTTATTGTCTGGCCTAACATCAGAATTGAAATTCTAGTCACTTCTATTTCTGATGGTAATTAGAATTCAACATGGTTCCATCATCATATTTCTGTTCCATCCAACCGACCGGACCTAGGTTCTTCAACAAAGATAATACTAACATTGTTATGTCTGTTCACTATCAAATTTCAGGAAGATCATTCTAGCAACAAATATAGCAGAAAGCAGTATCACTATTGATGATGTTGTCTATGTCATAGATTGTGGAAAGGCCAAAGAAACCAGTTATGATGCTCTTAATAAGTTGGCTTGCCTGTTACCGTCATGGATTTCCAAGGCTTCTGCCCATCAGGTAAATTGATTTATTGAACTCAAAAGATAACAATTTTTCAGTTTCTTAAAATTTGGGTGATGCAATAGTATTATATTTCTACAGAGAAGGGGCCGTGCGGGCCGTGTGCAATCTGGAATGTGTTATAGGCTGTACCCAAAAATTATTCACGATGCAATGCGCCAATATGATTTACCAGAAATTCTTCGAACTCCTTTGCAAGGCCTTTGCTTAAATATCAAAAGCTTACGCCTTGGGTCGGTTGCTGTATTTCTAGCAAAGGCACTACAACCGCCAGATTCGCTTGCTGTTAATAATGCACTCGAACTTCTCAAAACAATAGGAGCATTGGATCAAAGAGAGGAACTCACTCCTCTCGGTATTCTGTAGCTTTATGTTTATTTGTGCTACTTATATTTGTTGATTTATTTCCTCCAATTATTGATGCTTTCTATTGAATTCAATGTAAACAGGGCGTCACCTTTGCACCCTACCTTTAGATCCAAATATCGGAAAGATGCTACTGATGGGATCTATATTTCAGTGCCTGGATCCAGCATTGACAATTGCAGCTGCTCTTGCATACCGGGATCCCTTTGTCCTTCCTCTAAACAGGAAAGAGGAAGCTGATGATTCTAGAAGATCCTTTGCTGGTGATTCTTGCAGGTTAGTTTAAACCCACACATCGGCTGGAATGTTCAGTGTCTCCAAGAATTTGAGTTCTGAAAACTAGTGTATATCTAGTTAGTTGTACACTCCTGCATTTTAAAAGGAATGCAAGATATCAAACCACTAAATAGAATAAGCGTTATAGTTTAATGAGGGTTGAGACATGGGAGGGTTGATTGTATTCCTTGTGAAAACGTTTGTAGGTAATGTCAGGAAATCTAGTTAATTATGTAGTGGATTTGAGATTTTATAGTGCAGATAAGAAGGATATATGATGTGATGCTGATGGAAACCTTGAAATTTTGGAAATAAACTTCAAAAAAAGATTCATAGACTTCAGCAAACTAAATGCATGGAATCTTGCAGGAGGATTTAGGAACATACAACATGGACATCGGAGACAGCAAGAAGCGTCAAACTTCGTGGAACCAAAAAAATATCAGCATGGAAAATTCAGTAAACAAGCTTTAGAGATAACATATTGAGAACTTCCAGCAATAAGATGTAATTCCGTGGGGAGAAAATTACGGTCATGGTAGATGGGAGGTAGAGATAGGAAAGAAAGTGAGAAGGGCAAGTACTTCTTCCATAGTGATTTAATGAGAAAACATTTTGCATTTTGATTGAATCTTGAATCATCTCCAAGGATTCAATCATCTCTTGATGCTAAATGTGGAAATTCACAATGAACTACATTAGTTCTTGCTTTGGAGGAGAATAAGGTTAGAGGAGGAGAGGGAGAAAGGCAGGTAAAGTGAGAATAAAGAAGAGCATAGAGAAACTGATCAAGATGTATAGGAAGAGAAAGAAAGTAATAATTAGTGAGCAGCAATCTTGATTTTATATAACCATTAAGCACTAGCTATTACATGAGACCCTCTATGTTGGGATGCTATGGAAGCTCAGTTAGATATTTGGCTCGAATCGGACCCAAATCGAGCCCAACGAACAGAACCAACTAGACAAGTCCCGACTCGTTGGTTTTTTCAAGTCGATTTGAGCTAGAGTCGTCTCGGCTCTTTTTTTCAATATATAATATTTTATATTAATATATATAGTATGTATATATATAATATATTTAAAATAAATAATTTTAAATACTATAATAAGTGGATTAAGGTAGGGCAGCCGCAGATCCGTTGTTCATTTGCTTTGACACTTTGATTTTGAGCTCTCCATCCTCTTGGACCTATCCTCTCCCGCGTGGATGCTCTCTATATCTTCCTCTCTTCCTGTCTTCCTCTTCATCATCTCCCTGTTCCTTCCTAAGCTATCATGCTAGCTCTTAATTTCACGTCTCTAATTTCTAATGAAACAATTTTGAGCCTCATTTTTATTTTTCAAGCCAACTTTGTGTGGTGCTCGGGTTAGCTAGAATTGGCTTGATAACAAGCCCTACCTTTATGTAGAGTAGGGTGTTTTAAAAGAAAATAACTTAGATAGGAATAGAAAATACTAGTGACTCTGGCTTTCAAATACATGAAATATAACAGCATATGTAAGTATATATAAGATATGAAATTGAGATACTGTAATATTATCTATTAGCTCCAACTCTCACTGCACACATGTATCTATTATTGTTAAGAAATGAGCCTCCTACTACACCATCATGAAGATGACCATCCAATTAAATCCTAAAATAAACTAAATGGAATAAAATAACATACCATAAATAAATAAACTCAAAATATAAACAAAGTGAAAATATAATAAAAATTGTTAAAAATAAATAAAACAAGAATATGCAAAATATAAGAAACATGCCAGTTCTAGTACTTTTCATGCGGGATACTGGACATGCTCATTTAAATATCAATATCAATTAATATGGAATCTTCTAACAACTAATAAGTATAAGAAAGGGCATTTGGTCTAAATGGTATCATGCTCATTTACAAGATGTCTGAGTTCAATTATCAAAGTGAATCTATGCATAAGATTAAGTATACTATTGAATTATATGCAATTTAACTCCATAACATAAACAAAGACCATATAGAACCAGGACTTATAATATAATAACAATCATAGATGATATAACATAAGAATTTTTATAAATTCAGTAAGTGTCATATTTCAACAGTTTAATATCACACATTTACATACAAAAATCTAAAATTATCAAAAAAAAGTTATCGACAGTGCACTTCAAACAAATCATCCATTATAGTATTTTGTAAAAAGAATACAATTAAAGTGATCATAATACAATAATAGAATAGCATGAAAATACAAATTCATAACTAAAAAGTATTTATTAAAATGTTTATCCTGGATTCAAAGAATGAGCTTAAAAATGAAGTGGGGTGTTATTCTTATTTCAATGTTCCACAAGAATAGTATGCACTACTTCAAAAAAGTTAAACACGTTCTTATGTTCTTTAGTTTGAGATCGAGCGCTCGGGCGAGGGAGGAAGAAGTCCTTCGAGGGATTTGAGTGGAACTATGGTTGCAAGGGAGAAGACCGGAGGAGAAGAGGGGAAAGAGGGCAACTACCCGGCAAGGAGAGATCCCGACGGAAGGTTGTTGGCGGAGGGAAGCACAATCGATGCTGCTTACGGAATACTCACGGGAGTTGCTTGCGGGAAGAGGCACGCTAGTTAGGTTACGGGAAAAATAGTTATGTGAATCAGAGAGAGAGAGAGAAAAAGGAAAAGAAGAGAGAGAAAGATTTAGATAATAACTTCTTGCTTTTCAATTTCATCAACCCAAGTCATTCAAATAGGTTTAAGTCCCTCACTTGATGCTCGACGTAATAAAAATATAAAAGATGTGACTAAAGTACTATCAATCCCTTGTGGATTGTATGTGTCGCTGATACATGCGCCCCTAATGTGGGTCCATAACGTGCATAACATTTTTTCCCTGTCGACATGCAGCTTGTCCCCATGTTGTGGCAGTAAACAAACCAATAGTTTTGTCGGAGGGGTGCCCCTGAATGGATTCAGCTTAGAGACATGTGATACGTCATGTATGCGGGCGTCCGATGGGAGTTGAAGCGGGTATATGCCACCTTGCCGATGCGTTAGAGGTTCAAAAAGGGCTCAGAAAATTTTGGGCTCAATTTGTTGGAGGAAAGGGCGGAGGTCAAAGTCTGGCGGTAAGGTCGGCATTTCAGCCAAATCCAATCAGCCATGACAAGAGAAAGCTCTCGGTGGCTCTGACTGAGGATTGGAGGAAAGTCGATCGGTTGTGTGAAGGTCTCTCCAAAATTGTTTGGGATCTGATGGAGGTTGGGAGAAACGCCCTCTGAGGTGGAGATAATTGTCATGCGTGGAGCTTTGTGGACCAAAAAGGAAGCGATGTATGCCATCTGGTAGTGCCCGTACTACTCAATTTGCTGATCACACTGGTGCGAACACATAGTGAGGCGGTCAAAATTCCACGTCAATGGGCCTAAAGTTCGGAGCCAATGTACACCAAGCACCACCTCAAACCCTTGAAGCACCACGTCAAACCCTTGAAGGTCCACCACAATGAGGTATACTGATGGTCTTCCACCACAATGGGGATCTTGCGGCAAATACCTGGGCACGTCATCTGGTGTCCGTTGGCTATCGACACATGCATACGTCTGCACAGTGAGACCGAAAGGTGAAGGCGGTGAGTTGTAGTATGGCTGATGAAACTATGTGTGCTCCCGAGTCCATGAGAGCGAGGAGGATTTGGCCCCAGAGTGTAATGTCCATCTAAATCGTAGGACCTTCCTGAGGGACGGAGATGGCATGTAGGGAAATATCAGAAACACTTGTGTTTGGACCATCATCATCAGACGGGTCGTCCACTTCCACCCAGAAGAGACGCTTGCATCTATGGTCCAGGTCGAAGGTCTCATCACAATTTATACAGAGACCCTTGCCGCGGCGGTCAGCCATTTTAGAGACGGAGAGGCGGTGACGAAAGAGAGGGTGACTTGAATCGAACCCCTTCGACGATCCAGGGGCTGGTTTCCCCGGGGAGCTATTGTTTCGAAAAGAATATGTTGCATCTCTGCTGCTTCTTTGGGGACGGTCTAAGAGGAGGCGCTTCTAACAAACCTGCACGAGGCTCATCAAGGTCGTGAGATCAGGAGGGGTCTAGAACTCCACATCTAAGCAAAGACACTTATGGAGGCCCGCCGTAAAGATGGGAACCTGCTGGGAAGGGCTAATAGAGGGAGCACGAGTAAGGAGTAGTCGTCAATGAGCCTCGTTTGCTTGAGGGAAATGAGGTCGCCTAAATGGTTAATGCGTACGGGGGGTACAAAACGGAGCATGCAAAAGTCTGTGAACTTCTCCTAGGTGAGTTAGGGTTGCTCCCTTTGGATCTAAGTGAGTCACATTTGGGTTGGGCCCATGAGATAGAACGAGACAATCCCCAGACGGTCTTCCCACGAGGTCCTTTGTTTGTTGAAGAAGAAATCACAATGGGTGATCCATGACAGGGGGTCTTCGCAGCCCTCGAAAATAGGGAAATCCATTTTCACATAGTTAGGGTTGTCGTTACCTTCAGAGCGGCGGTAGCTATATGCTCATGGTGGTGGCCACTGTAGGGGCCATCATGGAAGGAGTTGAAGGCATGCAGTGGGGGTTGTATGGTATCGATCCGGGTGTGGATGGTGGCCACCATTAAGTGGATCATCTCTGGCAGCTGGTTCATGGGCATACCCCCTTCTTCCATTAGTGCACGCGGTGGTGTGGGAGGGTGTGGGAGGGGTAAAATGCCGGAATCGCAGCCGAGGTGGCTCTCTAGGAGGCCCTCAGTTGTCGAAGGGTTGGTCGGTCTGCTAGAAAGGAGCCCAGGCCGAAGCAAGGGGCGCGGATCCCGGATGGTTCAGACGGTGGGGCGTAGAGCGGTCTCGGGGCGAGTGGTAGAGGGGGAAAGGTACCATCGGCGCTGGCGGGCGCGGGGAGTGGCTCTGATACCAAGTTGTTTTGTGCTCCGGTTTGAGGTCGAGTGCTAGGGCGAGGGAGGGAGAAATTCCTCAAAGTATTTGAGTCCATTTCCTAGATCCTAGTGGAGCTATGGTTGCAAGGGAGAAGACCGGAGGAGAAGGGAAAAGGGGCAGCTCTCCGGCAAGGAGAGAGCCCGGCGGAAGGTTGTTGTTGGCGGAGGGACGCACGATCGACACTTCTTGCGGAATACTCGCGGGTGCGGCTTGCGGGAACAGGCGTGTGAGTTAGGTTACGGGAAGAATAGTTACGGGAATTAGAGATGGAGATAAGGGGAAAAAGAGAGAGATTTAGATAATAACTTCTTGCTTTTCAATTTCATCAACCCAAGTCATTCAAATAGATTATGCCCCTCACTTGGGTCATAAGACAAGTGAGTCAAATTAACTTATGCGCAACATAATAAAAATATAAAAGATGGGACTAAAGAACTATCAATCACTGGTGGATTGAATGGGTCGTTGATACGTGCGCCCACAACATGGGTCCATAACACACATCTTCTCTTTTGTGCTCATACGCATAGAAAACCTTATTCATTTTTTTCAATCATTGTTTTCCACATATCATATAGATTAAATGAAGATAATGTTTATCCATCTCCCAAAATCATATCATAAATAGGAACCATGAATGAAAGTTTGTATCAATTGACTCCCACCATTCATTATCTAACACTTTCTTTTTCACATGTCTAGCTTTTGTTGTCATTATGAAGGCGAAATTGAAACCTCGATGTTGACAACAACTTATTTTTTAAGAACCTTCACTTTCAGTTTGCATGAAAGCATAGAACGGTGCTCATGACCCTTTTTTTCTCTGGCTTTTGTTTATACGTAGAAGACATGTAAATTTAGGAAGCTATTTAAAGCCTTGCTCTTCCTGTTCCGGCTAAACCTTCATAATGTCATGGCATATTTGTTTCTGTGGAAAAACATAAACTTGCATTACACTGAAAGTGCTCCACAAATAGTTAAAACAATCATTACATACACATAGAAAGGTGCTTCAATTAGAGAATATGCACATTTCCTCCACAAATAGTTAAAACTATCATCACATACACATAGAAAAGTGTTCATTAGATAATTTGCACACTTCCTGAACAAATACTTAAAACCATCATTACATGCACATAAGAAGGTACTCAATTAGAGAATGTGCACTCTTCCTCTTAGCAATTCGACATACAAATATGAATTACGAGAGATATTCGTCCATATAGATATTTAGGTGCCCATTATATCCTTATGTTGCTGTTGGAATTATGATTGTTGCATGTGAACTTCCTACCCAAATTGGCCTTAAGATATTGTTGAGATTGTGTTGCTTGTATGCAAGATTTTTTCCCCACAAATATCAAATCAAATCTTGCTGGATATGTAAATATCCATTTCTGAAGCATAAGAGACTTACGTAGATGATTGATAATTGACTATAAAAAATATCTTGATTCTCTACATGTTTTGTATTTGACCTTGCTGATCTTTCTTGTGGTTTTGGCTTGTGGTATATTGAAGCAAAATACTGTGTTATTTGAAAGGTGTTGCTTTTCATGGAATTTTTCTTATTTTCTTTTGAATTTGTTGTGTTTATCAAAAAGTAATATAGAAACTTCTTTTGTAGTGATCACATTGCTCTTCTTAAGGCTTTTGATGCATGGAAGGAGGCAAAAAGTTGTGGACGAGATCGAGCTTTTTGTTGGGAGAATTTTTTATCACCTATAACACTGCAAATGATAGATGACATGCGAAACCAGTTTCTTGATTTATTATCTGACACTGGTTTTGTCGACAAAGCTAAAGGAACCAAGGTGGTGTTTGCAGAATTTAGTAATTTATTTAGATTCTTCCAGTTTCTATAAGATACATTTTATGTGCCTTTGATGTCAGAATAAAGACATTCATCTAACCTTATTTCTACTATTTGGAATTAATATTATGAATAATCATTTTCCATTTATACTTGTTTTAGTATAGTCTTAGTTGTCAAACATATTCTTTGCCTATCATATTCATCAGCTTAATTTAATGTGTGCCCTTAAGCCTAGGTCTTCTTGATGGGGATCACGCCACACTTTGGGTCTACGAATTTCTCCTTTTTATATTTGTGCCGACGGATTCTAGTGCAAAGGACGCCACTCCTTTTCCCCCTCCCTTGGCTGGCCAAACCAAGACCTCAATCACCATCTCCGACCACCACCCCTTCAAAGCCATTCATTTCGAACGGATCATCAATCTAGGAATCTTACTATGTTTTATGTACTTTTTGTTGTTTTGTATATTTTGGAGGTTGTCATAATCTGATAATCATGAGCGTTCATGATTCCTCCAGAGTCTATATGTAGTGGTAAAAGACTCATTTGAGAGACGGTGGAAGTATGAGAAATTTCTCCTTTTTATCATTTGTTGTTGTTGTTGTAATGTAAAGGCATGTTATTGGCATGTTTAGTTTAATCCCACACCTTGGTTTGGAGTTGATGGCTGCTCCTCAAAGAGATCTCTTCTTCTTTCTCTTCTGTTTTTTTCTTCTTCTATTTGCGAGTAATAGTGGTTGCAACCCTCCCACCTCCAATTTGTCTTCTAGTTATATGAGTTTAAAAGGGTGGTATTTCAACATAAAATCTAGTTTAAATAATAGTATTGATAGTTGTTGAGAATATCATAATATCGAGAAATAAATTAAAATTGTATTAATATCTCCTAAATTACATTAATACAAGTATTTGTACTTAATATATAGGAAGAGAAAGAGGGAAAGCAATCTCAATGTAAGATGTGAGACTAATACACAAGGATAAGATGTGAGACTAATACATAAGGAGGAAGAGGACCCTATATGGGTCTTTCTTTGGGCTTTTATAAATCTTTCTTCTAACACTCCCCCGCAAGCTGGAGCGTACAAATCATAAGCACCCAACTTGGACATGACCTGATAATACAATGCGTGTGGTAAGGCCTTAGTGAAAAGATCAACAACTTGATCAGCAACCGGAACATGTTTCAATTTTAGCTTCTTCATTTGAACTTTTTCCCAAATGAAGTGACGGTCAACTTTAATGTGTTTGGTCGGCTCATTGAAAATAGAATTCTTAGGAATGTGTATAGCCGCCTGACTGTCACAAAATAAAGTAGATGACGAGGAAAACTTGACTCCCAAATCATCTAGGATATTTTCTAACCGCATAAGCTCAGATATAACAGACACCATCGAACGATACTCGGCTTCGGCCGAAGAGCGAGCTACCACATGTTGTTTCTTGTTGCATCAAGTAATAAGGTGTCTTCCGAAGTAAGTACACAATTCACTTGTGGAACGTGGATCATCCAGAGAGCCAGCATAATCAGTATCTGAATAAACAATCAATGTCGGAGTAAAAGAGGAAGAGGTTTTGTATACAAGCCCTTGTCTATGGGCTGTTTTCACATATCTTAGCGCTCGCCAGCCTGGAGGTGAGACATCTATGGAGAATGCATGAATCGGCTGACAACTTTAACAACAAATGAAATATCTTGTCTTGTAACAGTAAGATAAATCAACTTTCCTACAAAGCGTCGATAATACTCCGGATTTGGAAGAAGTAGATTGGTGTCGGAGGCATACGTAGAGAGCTTGTGATTGACATCCATAAGAGTATCAATACGCTTGCATCCAGAATAACCAGTGTCATGAAAAAGACCAAGACAGTACTTACATTGGGATAGAACAAGGCCATCAGGATGTCTTGCAACCTCTAGACCAAGGAAGAACCGAAGATTCCCCAAATCTTTAGTTTGAAAAACTGAATTCAGGTGTTGCTTGAACATTTGTATTCCATTGGAATCATCTCCCGTGATTAGAATGTCATCGACATAAACTAAGAGTAGCAATATGTCTGTTGTTTGATGACGAGTAAAGAGAGAGAAGTTCGACGAGTTCCGAGTAAATCCAACATCACAGACAACCTTACTGAACTATTCAAACCATGCCCGAGGAGATAATTTGAGACCGTAAATCGATTTCTTGAGGTGACAAACAAGTGACTCCCCCGTGGTCTCAAATCCGGGAGACTGGTGCATATAGACAGTTTCTTGAAGGTCACCATTGAGAAATGCATTCTTGATATCTAATTGATGTAAAGGCCGCTGGCGTGAACAACCAAGGAAATTAGGACATGAACGGTGTTCAACTTGACAACTGGAGAAAAGTTCTCATCATAATCGAGGTCTTGTTGCTGAGTAAACCCACGAGCCACAAGACGAGCTTTAAGACGGTCTATTGTCAGATAAAGAAGTTGCAAATTTGAGAAGCGCAGGTGAGAGGCGATGCAAGGTTACATAATTCTCCAGGGGATGAGTCGTGGAGATAGGAGCCGGATCAGCAGGCCGCGAGGTACCAGAGGTAGAAGGCGACTGTTGAGGGGCGTCGGAGCGAGGAGGACGGCGAGTGTAGACACGAAGAAGGGGTGGTTTCTTTAATACGAGAACTGGGGTTGGAAGGAGTGGTGGGAAAGGAGAAGTGACAGGGACGACAGGACGTGGCAATAACGACGGTGGAAGAGGGGAGGAATGAAGAGAGACAAATGGTTGATCTTCCAGAAATGTAGCATCAGCAGACACAATAACCTTACGATCAGTGGGAGAGTAGCACATATTCTTTCTGTCTATGAGAGTAACCAACGAACATATATTTGGTAGCCCAAGAAGCAAGCTTGTCAGTGGAAGGACCATGATTATGGACATAGCAAGTACGGCCAAACACCTGAGGTGGGAGAGAAAAAGGCAGTGTGGAGGGAAAGCGATGATTAAATGGAGTAGCATAGTTGAGAAGGGAGGAGGGCAGACGATTGACGAGATAACATGTCGTAGAGACTTCAAAGTGCCAATAAGTCTTGAGAACCTGCATTTGAAACATGAGGCAGAGAGCAATATCAAGAAGATGTCTATTTTTGCGCTCAGCTGCACCATTTTGTTGTGGGGTTTAAGCACAAGAGGTATGATGAATGATCTCAAACTCAGTACATAGAGCATCAAACGCATGACTAATGTATTCACGAGCATTGTCTGTACACGAGTTAGATCTGAGTGATCACGATGTAAGTATAATCATGTTATACGAGAATAATCATCAATAAAAGTAATGAAATGACGATAACTAGAAAAACTAACAATTTTATATGGGCCCCAAACATCTGAATGCACTAAATTAAAAGGAGCATCGCTCCGAGTACAATGAGAAGGAAAAGAAGAATGATGTTTTCATCCAAAAATACATGATTCACAGGTAAATGCAGGTAGAGGTAGGTCAGGAAGGGCCTTCTTTAGAATCAGAAGAGGAGCATGCCCAAGATGCCGATGCCACTCTTCAAAGGTGACGGATGAGAGAATGGTGGGAGAAATGCCCAGAAGGTAGAGCCTGTTGCACAGTCGTCCTTTACCAATGATATTCTGCGTCTGTCGGTCCTGCATCACAAAAGAAGAAGATGTGAATGTCACAGAGCAGTCAAGATCTTCAGTGAGGCAACTAACAAAAAGTAGATTGAAAGGGGAGCCTAGAACATGAAGAACCGAGCAAAGAGAGATAGAAGGGCTGAGAGGCATATCAGCAGTGTCGGAGACGAGAGCGATGTCACCATTGGCCACTATAATAAACTTGGGATGTGGAGATGCTAAGTACTGAGATAGTTTCATTAGAGATACTTTCATTAGAGATAGAGGCAACAGAGCTAGGCGGACGATTGAGTGCCCTTGAAGATACTGGAGTCGGAGGCGCACAACTTCAATATCAGCGCGGGTGGCAGAAGATATGCCAGCAACAATAGAGACATTAGGCGGAGGAGGCAGACCATGTTTACGATAACAAGTTGCCTCAAGATGTCCATCTCTGGCACAGTGAGTACACTTGAATTTTGGTCGGCCGTTGTGATCCCTCCCTCAGTAGTCGGTGCGACGAGAGAGGCCCGGGAGCATCTGGGGGGGAGTCACCTTCAACAACATTGAGCAAACATCGGAGACAGAGGGAATAGTGGAGGAGAGTATTTGAGCCCGAACACTGTGAAGATGAGGCGGAACACGAGTCATCATCATGACAATACCAACGTCTACTTTTTGAGCACGTTGCGCAACAAGATCTGTAGTAGGAGGTTGATGTTGAATCCATGCCTCAACCATAATTTTTGGACCGTGCAACAAATGAGGTTAAGTTGTCAGCACCTCCTGAGTCGAGAGAAGATTGAAGATCTGTGATGATGTCGAACAGATGTTGAAGATTGTTCTTGTTGGCATAGAGGGAATGAAGTTCATCCCACATAGCCTTGGTCGTCTCATGGTACATGGTCATATGATAAGGTTCACCATACAAAGAGTTGAGGAGTCATGTCTGAACACGACCATCATCATGAAGTCAGTCGTCAGTGGGAGCAGAAAGGGTGTCTTTAGTTACATGATGCAAAAGACCCTTAGTCTGAAGAACACGACGGACAGAATGCACTCACTCAACAAAATTCTTCTTCCTACTAAGAGAAATAGTGGTGATCCGCAGCTCATCACGGACTTCAAGAATTGGTATCGCGGCACGAGCAGGAAGGGAAGGCGCGCATCAGAGGACTCCATGGAGCTCACATGCGGCTAGAGCGGACAAAGAAAACTTGCGAGAAGCAGCCGAACTTGCGGCTAGACAGGAGGGACTTACGGCTAGGAGCTGTAACAGCCAGACTTGCGGCTAGCTAGGAGAGAAGTGCGGCTAGAAGGGAGGGCGAACCAGCATAGAACCTGGGCGGATAGGAGCTGTAGCGGCTGGAACAACATCCTGGTGCAGCTAGACACAACGTCGACCACGACTAGGAAGGAAGAGCTGCGGCATGACAAACGCGAGTTGCGGTGCAGAAAGATACCAGGTAGAAGCTGCGAGCTTAGCAGCTGGCGGCAAAGAGCTTGCAATGAGGAGAACAGAAGGTAGCAATTAGGAGGCATAGCTTACGAGGAAGTAGGCCGCGCGAGAAGACAACAATCAGATGGCGGCAAAGAACTTGCGAGGAGGCAGGCGAACCGATGAGGACAGACGACCACATGGTCAAAAGATAGGACTGTGGGCGAATAGAGCAGCGAGCATGGGAAGCGATTAGGAGAGCTGAGGCAAGGCACGATTACAGGGAGCAGGCGAGGTGTGCAGCGAGCAGAATGGGAAGCTGCGACAAGGCGCGACTGACCGCAGAAGAAGCAGACAAGCGGGACCCACTGGCAGAAAGCTATAAAAGTTGGGGAGCGAGTGATGGGGATAGAAAAAGCAGCGGAGCAGATCAAAGAAGAGGATGCGGTTAGAATTAGGCTAACTGTCCGACATGGCGAGAGAGGGTCCCGTAAGAGGAAAACAAAGGACCGTATAGATTTGATGTCATGTTGAGAATACCAAAATATTGAGAAATAAATTAAAATTTTATTAATATCTTCAAAATTACATTAATACAATTATTTGTACGTTAATATATAGGAAGAGAAAGAGGGAAAACAATTCCAATCTAAGATTTGGTACTAATACATAAGGAGGATGAGAACCCTAAATGAGCCTTTCTTTAGGCCTTTACAAATCTTTCTTCTAACAATAGCAAGCCTTATGAACCATATTTTATCCAATAAAACAATTCCAGATCATAAAAATCATTTATTCTGAAGTTTGCATTTGTACTAAGCAATATTATTGTGGCAATATCTTAACATATATGTGATTCTCCTGAACTTGGTTTCAGGCATATAATCTTTATGGAGGTGACATAGAGATGATCTGTGCAATCTTGTGCGCGGGTCTCTACCCTAATGTTATTCAGTGCAAGAGAAGGGGGAAGAGGACAGTGCTATACAGTAAAGATGTTGGAAAAGTCGACATCCATCCTTCCTCGGTCAACTCGAGAATCCACTCATTCCCCCTGCCTTTTATGGTTTATAGTGAGAAGGTCAAAACCACAAATATTTATATCAGGGATTCGACAAATATTTCAGATTATGCTCTACTTCTCTTCGGAGGCAGCCTCTCTCCTAGCAAAACTGGCGGGGGCATTGAAATGCTTGGAGGTTACTTTCATTTCTCTGCACCAGAGAGTGTAACACAACTTATTCAGGTGAGTGATGCATTTGAACTTGCTTTTAATATTGGGTAAATGTCAAAACTTGTGCTTCTCAAATATCAAGTGCCTCCCATATGTTATCTTTTTCAGTCAGCTTTCATTAATTTAGTCACCATGTTTTTCCATGAAAAATATGATATTTTGTATCTTACATGTAGAAATAGGCCCAAAACCTTGTATATCTATATTCCCAGTAATAGTTACAGGTATACACACACTTATATATGAGAAGAAGGAAGAGAGAAATCCTAATACAAGATGTGGGACTAATACAAGAAGAGAGAAAAAAAGAAGAAACAACATGAGCCCTTAAATGGGCTTTTCTAACACTCCCCCGCAAGCTGGAGCGTACAAGTCGTAGGCGCCAAGCTTGGATAAGAACTGATAGTATAGCGGCCTGGAGAGAGCTTTCGTCAGGATGTCCGCAACTTGGTCGGTAGCAGGAACATGCTCCAAATCTATCTTCTTTGACTGTACCTTTTCCCGGATAAAGTGACACTCAACTTCGATATGCTTTGTTCGTTCGTGAAAAACCGGATTCTTGGCAATATGAATTGCTGCTTGACTGTCGCAAAATAAGGTTGCCGGAGATGAGAGACGAACACCTAAGTCTCCCAGAAGGCCTTCAAGCCAGGTTAGCTCAGAGACAACATCATCCATAGCCCGGTACTCGGCTTCGGCAGAGGAACGCGCAACCACATTCTGTTTCTTGCTACGCCAAGTTATGAGGTGTCCACCAAAGTAAGTGCAGAATCCAGTTGTGGAGCGTCTATCATCAATAGATCCTGCGTAGTCAGCGTCAGAATACACGACAAGAGATAGAGATGTGGATGGCTTGTACACGAGTCCTTGTCCGGGGGCGCTCTTGAGATATCGAAGGATGCGCTCGACAGCTTGAAGATGAGATGTCCGAGGAGCGTGCATGAAACGGCTCACAACTCCTACAGCAAATGAGATGTCTGGTCGAGTCACCGTAACGTAGATCAGCTTCCCAACCAAGCGTCTGTAATATTCCGGATTTGTAAGTAGCTTGTCAGAGTCAGAGCTATGGGCCGAGAGCTTGTGATTTGCGTCCATAGGAGTCTCCGCAGGTTTGCACCCAGAATAACCTGCATCACGAAGGAGGTCCATACAGTACTTCCTTTGAGATAACACAAGACCATCCGGGCGTCGGGCGACCTCGAGCCCAAGAAAGTACCGAAGGTTGCCCAGATCTTTGGTTTGAAAGGCAGAATTCAACTGTGCCTTGATCTGTTGTATTCCTGCCGTGTCGTCGCCAGTAATCAGGATATCATCAACGTAAACCAGAAGAATCACAGTCCCAGTTGACCGATGTCGGGTGAAGAGAGAAAATCAGAGAGAAAAATCAGCCGAGCTCCGAGTGAAGCCACTAGCACAGACCACCTTACTGAACTTTTCAAACCACGCACGCGGGGACTGTTTGAGACCATAAATGGATTTTCGAAGATGACAGACCAAAGACTCCCCCGTGGTCTCAAACCCGGGAGGCTGCTGCATAAAAACTGTCTCCTATAGATCGCCGTTGAGGAAGACATTCTTGATATCCAGCTGATAAAGGGGCCAGTGACGATGAACAGCCAAGGAGAGAAGAACGCGAACCGTGTTCAATTTTGCCACGGGAGAGAATGTTTCCTCGTAATCAAGGCCATGTTGCTGAGTAAACCTACCCCTGCCACAAGACGGTCCTTCAGACAGTCGATAGTGCCATCCGCCGCATGTTTAATGACAAAGACCCATTTGCAGCTAACAGGGGTGTGGCCAGCAGGAAGAGGAACCAGATCCCAGGTCTGGTTAGCCCAGAGAGCCTGCATTTCATCGTGCATAGCAGCCCGCCATCCTGGGTGGTGAAGCGCCTCCTGCACATTGTTAGGAAGAGAAATAGAGGAAAGGGAGGTGGCAAATGCGTAGTGAGGCAGTGTTAGCCGATGTAGAGAGACGTAGTTGGCCAAGGGATGAGCTGTAGAGACGGGAGCGCGATCGACCGCAGCCGAACTATCGCTGGCAGCAGGGAGCTGGGGCACGGAGCATCCTGGATGGGCGACGAGAGTCGACACGGATTAGCGGTGGAGGAACCCGAGGAGGAAGGGGGGGGAGGAGGAAGAAGACGACACAGATGGCGTGACCGGGACAACGGGCCTGGGAAGAGATGGAGCAGAAGACGAGGGAGCAGAAGACGAGGTGGTGTTGGGTAAGTGGAAGGGCTGGTCTTCGCAGAAGGTGACATCCGCAGAAACCCTCCGTAGAGAAGGACACAACAGAGGTGACAGCTGAAGCAGCAGGCGCCATGTGGTGACAGAGACGAGGCCGGGCGGCTAGCGGAGAGGAAGCCGGCGACTAGCAGAAGGGAGGCCGGCGGCGAGCAGGAACAGACCGCGGCGGACTGGAGTCGGTCGAGGCGAGTAGGGCAGACCGCAGCGGGTAGAGAGCCCACGCATACAGAGAGAGGCCACAGCGGGAAGAGAGAGACCGCGCGGACAGAGACATGCCGCAACGGGCAGAGACAAGCCGCGTGGATAGAGGAAGCGCCGGAGGAAACTGCGACCAAGATGCAGGCGAGAAGGAGACAGCCCGCACGGTCAGGCAGATCTTAGCAGCGGACAGAGAAGGAGGCCGCGACGAGTAGGGAGGCCGCGGCGGACAGAAAAGAGGCCGCAGGCAAGACAGGTAAGAAGGTGGTCCCACGGAGAGAGAAAAGACTATAAAAGAGAGCGTCCGCAACAAGAGAGAAGAAGAGCGCACAACGGACAAGAGGAGAGTCCGCAGCGGACAGTAGCAGTCCGCAAGAGATTGCGGATAGGGAGTCCGCGAGGGAGCGCGCAACGGACAAGAGGAGAGTCCGCAGCGGACAGAAGCAGTCCGCAAGAGATTGCGGATAGGGAGTCCGCGAGCAAAGAGGCTCGAGCGGACAGAAGCAGAGCGAGCTAGAGAGAGCAGTCCGCGAGCAAAGAGACTCGAGCGGACACAAGAGAGCGTTCAGCGGACAGGAAGGAACGCCCGCAGCGGATAGAAGAGGTGAGCCCCACGAGTCAGAGCAGAAGATGGCTATAAGAAGCCTGAGGAGGGTGGAACCACGGAGAGAGAGAGAAGAGAGGCGGATGCAGAGGGGCAGTCCGCAGGAGACCGGAGCGGACAGAAAGGCAGTCCGCAGGAGTGCCGAGCGGACAGAAAAAAGGGAGTCCGCAGGGAAGGCGGACAAAAATGGCAGTCCGCAGAGAAGCGGACAGAAAAGGCAGTCCGCAGCTAGAGGGAACCTCGCTCTGATACCATGTAGAAATAGGCCCAAAACCTTGTATATCTATATTCCCAGTAATAGTTACAGGTATACGCACACTTATATATGAGAAGAAGGAAGAGAGAAATCCTAATACAAGATGTGAGACTAATAAAAGAAGAGAGAAAAAAAGAAGAAACAACATGGGCCCTTAAATGAGCTTTTCTAACATTACAAATGAAACTTGCATTAAAAAACTTGAAAAATAAAACTAACAAGTGTTATTGATACATTCGTCTTTATATGTATTTAAGTATTTGTACTTCATGTGTCTTTCTATCATATCTCTCTTTATAAAAAATAATAATTTTGATGGTAAATTAAGGATGGTAAGTATTTTGATTAGCTGAATCTCCATTGAGAGTTGCTGCCAGAATCAACTCCTGTGCATTGTGATACTGATTGTTCTTCTAAACTATGAAAACTATCACTCCTCTATTTAAATGTAATGGAAATATTAAAATTTGATTGTTTAAGAAGCAACAAAAAAAGATGAAATTGTACTTTTCAGAGACAGATTTCTACACAGCCATGCTGGCCAATTGATGAATGTTTAAGCGATTAATCCCGTTATATAATATCATCTACATAGATGAATATGTAAGTGATTAATCCCATCTTATCATCTAAATAGTAATCTATACGTGTTTTCATAACAGAGATTGAGAGGAGAGCTGGACAGATTATTGGAGAGGAAAATTGAAGACACCGGGCTTGACGTGAATGTGCAGGGAAGAGGTGTTGTGGATGCTGCTATAGAGTTGTTGCATAGCCAAAATATTTACACCTGAGCTTCTCAACAGTTAAACCCTAAACCAACCCCTTGATTTCTTTTTCTTTTTTTCCTGCCAAAATTTTAGCATTGAAATGCTTTTTTAGGGTTTAGTTGACATTTGCTATGAAGAAGCCAATGAAATGAAATCTTCTGAGAAAATATTTCACTGCAGGTTAGTTTTGTCAAATTTGTGTTGTTACTTATTTGGCTTGAATCTATTAAAAAATTTAATATACAAGAAAATAATAAATTATGTATTCAAGCCCAATCATCATAATCATCATAATAAATTATGTATTATACCAAAACTCCAAATGATCTGTTAGGGAGTGAAACGGCACTAGTCTCTGCCCTTACGTTAGTGCAACGGGGGGCTTTACCCACCTTGCAGTTGGGCTATTGCCCGCATTCAGCCAGGGCTTCTCCCCTATCCCTATTTGTGAACGTGACAGTGTTGCGTCCCTGCGCTATCCGTTGTGAACGGGCTATGCCCTACTTGCCATGTTCATGTGTGCTCTGAAATATTTTGCAACTATTAATGTGTTTTTAATTGAGTTGTTGTGTTGTGTGTATATATTCTATGAAGTTATGTATAGCAGAGAGACTAATAAGGCTTCGTTTGGAAGGACTTACGGCCGCATGAATCGGACCTTAATTATGGGCCGGTTCATGCGGTCGTAACTGCTTGACCGGTGAAAATAAGTCCCCCAAACGGAACCTAAAAGAGAAATTACGACAGGAGTAAAAAAAATATGTGAAAATGGCTTGAATAGTTTTATGAATTTATCAGACATTTTATTGTTACTGTTTCTCAATAACTTTGTAAACATAATCGCTCGATTCAGTAATTAAGGTCTGATTCATGCGGTCGTAACCGTTTGACTGGTGAAAATAAGTTGTTTGATTGGTGAAAATAAGTTCTCCAAACGAACCGTAGTTTAATTCAAACAATTTTTATCCCAATATGGAAGGGGACGCTCTGGTTGTTGCACAATCCAATTTCAACGACTGTTTGTATAATTAAAATAATAATAAGGATAATGCAACTCTACAATCACGATTAGTTTGATTAATAGTATTGCATCAATAAATAAAAAGACAATATTTTTTGCTTTTACTGAATCAAAATCATAAAAAATATTAAAATAGTATAACTGCACAGCACTGCGCTGATTTAAAATTGTGATTTTGGTTATTGAAAATTTAGACATTTTACGGTGTGATTTGGTTTTTGCCACGTAAAATCGAATAAGCTGCACGCACAATATTTATTTTTTTAATCCAACAGACCAGCAGTTTGTCGTGCGTTCAATTCCTTTATGCACAAAAATTGAAATCACACCACGAAAATTGATTCAAACAAAATCAATCCAGGGGGGCATGTATTATTTATCTACATTACATAAAAAAATCTACATTACGTAAAAAAATTTTTAAAAAAAATTCACATGTCAACTTAGCAAAAAACAAAAAATAACAAAAAAAGACGGAAAATCCCACAATCAAAAGGAATTGAAATCACGTGAATTTTGAAGGTGAAGTTTTATTATGTATTATTTATCTACATTAAATAAAAAAATCTAAAAAAAACCACATGTCAATTTCGCAAAAAACAAAAAATAACAAAAAAAGCTGAAAATTTCACAATCAAAAGAAGTCTCGTATTTCCGCCGTTCACATTTCCGCCCTTTTCTGCGCTAAACCTAGCCGCTGCCCGGCATTCCCGCCGCTGCTCTCCTTCCTCCGTGACCCGACGCTGCGCCGCCGGTGGTACTGCATTTTCTTCTTCAGTTCTTCTTCTTCTTCGAGCAGTGGAGGCGTGGAGCTCGCCTTTTTTTTCGTTGAGCGCGAAAAATGTCGAGCTCGACATTCTTCGTCGAGGATCGAGCTCGACGAAAAATGTCGAGCTCGACATTCTTCGTTGAGGACCGAGCTTTCGTCGAGCTCAACATTTTTCGTCGAGCGTCGAGAAATGTCGAGCTTCTTCTGCTTCTTCTTCTTCTTCTTCTGATTTGTACTATTGTTGATTCAGACTATTCCTAATTCATGAGCTTCTGCTTCTTCAGTTTGATTTGAACTATTGCTGATTCTTCAGTTAATTTGGACTATTTCTGATTTGGATTTGGACTATTTCTGATTTGGACAGATTCAGACTATTTCTGAGCTAATGCTTCTTCACATTTCAAGTACTCAATGGATTTGGACTATTTCTGATTTGTCACATTCTTGTACAAATCTTTGCATCATAATTTCCGAACTTCAGTTTTTTCTCCATGGTTTGATGGTGTCACATAAATACATAATCACAATTTGTCAACTGCAGGCGGGTGAAGCAGAAAGTAGTCTGTACTCGGAGCGACTCCGGTCTCTAGTGGATTAGTGGATACCGTGGTTTGTGACTCACCTCCAACGACGTCAACAACAGGTTGGGTAACGAATTCCTCTACCTCCTTTTGTGTGATTTTCTTCTATACGTAATAGCTTGGTGGAGAGATTTAGGTGTGGCTTTGCCGCTTTGGAAACGTTTGGGTGAATCACCTCGCATTTCATTCGGACCGTGTGGGTCCTTTTCGCTTGAGCGGACACTGGCCTATAGTCTTTGTTCAATCTCTAGAGGTGTAGCGAACCTTTGTTTTATTTGTTTTTTATGAACTACCTGGTCGATTGTGTCCGTCCCCGGCATGATACTTGCATTAGAATCTCGAGCGCTTTTCCGGGTGAGACATGTTGTGTGAAGATTATTCGTGTCATTGACATAGATCAGTGATGTTGTTTGCATTTAGATTATTATACGCAGGTGTTATGACAGTCATAGTGTCGTTATAATGCCAAAATTTTATGCGATTTAGTGGCCAAATATTAGGTTTCCAAGGATGCTAATACACTTTAATTTTAGGTCTCATGAAGAAGATGAAAACTATTAACTCATTTTTCAATAAAAAGTTATCAACTGAAGGCGAGATATCTACATCAATAGAACTAATTATTGTGGATTCTTCTTTAGTGAATGTTGATTCGTGTTTAGTTGTTAATACATCTCTCATATTCGAGCATGATCCTGTATTACGTCCTCAAATTTGGGAATATCCAGTAAATGAACAAGATGAAAAGCGTCGATCGTATCTCAAAGCCGGACATTATCAACACAAACTTCAAGAGTATCCTTGTTCTGGTAAACATAAACATAGATTTCAGTATTCTTGCTTTGAAAAGTTCACATGGTTAGAGTATTCACCTGCAAAAGATGCTGCATACTGTTTACCATACTATATTTTCAATAAACCAAGTATTGCTCGTTTTGGATCAAGCTCATTCACAATTGAAGGATTTAGAAATTGGAAGAAAGTCTGTGGAAAGCATTGCGCTTTTTTAACTCATGTAGGGAAGGATCATGGTTCTCCACATAGTATTGCTGTCAAAAGTTGTGCAAATTTAACGTCTCAATCCGAACACAGATAATGTGATGGAAAGACAGACTTGTCAACAAGTATTAATGAACCGGTTGTGTGTTGGAACTTCCATTGATGCATTACGGTATTGTGTTTTTCAAGAAATTGCTTTTCGAGGGCATGATTAAACTCCGGAATCTGTTAATCGTGGTAATTTCATCCAGATGATTAAGTTAGTAAGAAATTATAACAAAAAAGTTGATGCAGTTGTATTAGAAAATTCCCCAGGAAATGCTATGTACATAATACCTAATATTCAGAAGGATCTTCTATCTACTATGTCAAGATTAGTGCAATGTGTTATTCGTAAAGAAATTGGCGATTCCAAATACTGCATTATAGTTGATGAAGCTCGAGATGAGTCTAAAAGAGAACAAATGTTTATAGTTATTCGATTTGTAGATGATCGTGGTTTTGTGCAGGAAAGATTTTTAAATCTTGTTCATGTCAAAGATATAAGTGCGTTAACTCTTAAAAATGAAATTTCTGCAGTTCTATCTCATCATAATTTGACTATTCAAGACATGTGAGGGCAATGTTATGATGATGCTAGTAACATGCGTGGTGAATGGAAAGGGCTAAAAACTTTGTTCCTTAACGAATGTTCACAAGCTTATTATGTTCATTGTTTTGCACATAAACTACAACTAGTTCTGGTTGCACCATCAAGGGAAGTGAAAGCAGTGCATAATTTTTTCAATGAATTGTTGTATGTTATTAACACGGTTGGTGCTTCCACCAAACGCAATGATCAATTGTGCGCTGCTCAAAAGGAATATTTTGATTACATGATTGCACTTGGTGAAATTGAAACTGGTACGGGAGCCAATCAGATAGTTTCGCTACAGAGACATGACGACACCAGATGGTCGTCTCATATAAATTCTGTCTGCAGTGTTATTAATATGTATAGTGCAACTTGCTCTGTATTGCTTGATATTAGTGATAATTGAGGGACATTTGCACAACGAGGTGATGCTGAAGCGGCTTTTAAAAAGATGGGTGCATTTGAATTTATATTTATCTTGCGTTTGATGAAAGAAATAATGTGAATCAGTGACGTTCTATGCAAAACACTGCAACATCAAAATCAAGATATATTAAATGCTATAAGTTTAGTTTCAACAACGAAGACTCTCATTCAAAAATTACGTGCATCTGACTGAGAAAAGTACTTACAGGTTGTGAAAGTATTTTGTGAAAAAAATGAGTCGAAATTCCAAAAATGAATGCTAGATACAGTGATCATCGGTTTTGAACTCCCCGTGATTTCATTACAGTGGAACATCATTTTAGAGTTGACATATTTAACGTCACAATAGATTGTGTGTTGCAAGAGCTGAACTCTAGATTCAATGAAAATTCTATGGAGTTGCTTCGTTTAAGTATGACTTTAGATCCAAATGTTGAATATAAATATTTTAATATTGAAGATATATGTGCTCTTGCAAGAATTTTTTACCCTCAAGATTTCAGTGAGCAAGATATTTATGTGTTGAATACTTAGCTGCAACATTATCAGTTAGACGTTCTTTCTCATTCAGATTTAAAGAACTTGCTAACAATTTCTAAACTTTGTGAGAAATTGGCTGAAACGAAAAAATCAAGTACCTATTATCTTGTTGACAAGCTAATTCGGCTAATTTTCACACTTCTGGTCTCAACAGCGACTACAGAATGGTCATTTTCTGCTATGAAAGTTATTAAAACAAGACTGTGCAACAAAATGGAGGATGAATTTCTGGCAAATTGTATGACTCTTTACATAGAACGAGAAATAGCAGAGAAGATCGAGAAAGATGTGATCATTGATGAATTCTATGAGTTGAAAAAACGGCGTGCACAACTAAAATAAGGTAACATCCATATTGTAATTTTTCTTTTATTGTTAATGCTAAAATTTCAAATTAGAAAATTTTTTGCTTATTATATTTTGATTCATAATTTTTTTGAGCCCCCCCTACTTCGAATCCTGGATTCGCCCCTGGTGCGGTTAGCTCACTCCTCATGATCCCCACTAACTTGGTGGGTGTGAGAAAAGAGTTCAATAACAGAACTTTATTTCACAAAAAAGTTACATAATACATGGGTATGCCCCTATTTATAGAAAATATGGAGGAGAGAAAATGCAATGCCTGTTACAAGCGACTAGACGGATAGATAAAAACTAGCTGCTAGGGATGTGCAGTTAGAAGAGCTAACTGCATGACTATACAGAGCAGGAAAAAGGCACCAATAGGATTGTTCTGGTCTTTATTTGACAGTGCCAACAAATAGCTTTAGGAGAGAAGGTTGTGGTTAGACAACCGTCAGGTCGTACTAGAGTTGTGCTGGAAAACTATGAACACCAACTTCAGTCAAGCCTCTGTTGATCAACAAAGTGCACAGCTACGGGAAGATTAGAGAAGCGTCTCATGCGGTTAGGCAGGAGCTAATCGTCTGACCAACAACTGGATCTAACCTCAATAGTCTGCACATCCACTACCTCTGAAAACCAAACTTCAATGCAGTTAACAAGTGTGGGTAACAACAGACTACTGCTAGACCGCTAAGTCAGGTCGTCAGACCGCCTCAACTTCTACTTAACCGCCAGAGAGGAACCACTACTAGGATCATCAGAAAGGCAGACCACCAAGATTGTCCGCCACTGCTATCCGCCAGACTGCCAAACATGTCTACCATGTCTGTCCGCCAAACCGCCTGGACTTAGGTTCCAACACTCCCCCTCAAGCTGGATCATATATATCATTCATGCTCAGATTGTCACAGACCTCTGAAAAGGAGGATATTGGTTTGGTAAAGATATCAACAAGCTCTCTATCATAGGTGACAAACGAAGTGCATAGTTGATTCTTCAACATCTCTTCTCTAATAAAGAGGCAATCTACTTCAATATACTTTTTCCTCTCATGAAACGCTGGATTCTTCGAAATATATATACCTGTCTTGTTGTCACGGAACATTGATAGAGGATGATCATATATTTCTCTCAAATCAAGCATTAGTGTCTGTAACAACTTCAGCTCATGGGTAGTCAATGTTATGCTCTTGTACTCAGATTCAGTACTTGACCTAGAGACAATAGACTGTTTTTTGCTCTTCCAGCTTAGCAGATTTCCTCCTATGAAGGTGCATAAACCAGACGTAGACTTCTTATCGTTCTTATCATTTGCATAGCTAACATCAGAATAGACTTTAACTCTCAAATGATCATTCTTTTGAAATAGAAGTCCTTTTTTTCGGAGATCCTTTCACATGCTCCAAGATCTTTAGAGTTGATCGTAGATGTCACTCCTTGGGAGCTTGCATAAACTGACTCACCCTTCCTACTGCTTAATAGATATTCAGTCATGTGACTGTCAGATAAATGAGTTTTCCCACAAATCATCAGTACCTGGAGACATCTGCATGGAGAGCTGAATCTTCACCCCAGTACTTGTCATTAGCAACGGTCATTGGACACCGAGCAGGTTTAGCTCCCAAAAGACCTGTCTCAATTAAAAGATCCAAGACATACTTCTGTTGTAAGAGTACTACAGAACTAGGCTTCTAAGATATCTCAATTCCCAAAAAATATTTGGGAGACCTCATATGCTTTATAACAAAATATTGACGATGCTTCTTCATTATGTCAATTTCCTTCTTATCATCCCCTGTAAGAAAAATATCATCCACATAAACAGCAAGAATAATTAGTCATGTAGAAGTCTTACGTATGAACAGAGAGTGATCTGCAATACTTCGAGTAAACCCCATAACAGAGATAACCTCACTAAACTTCTCAAACCAGGATCACATACTTTACTTAAGTCCATGGATGGTCTTTCTTAGTCTACATACCTAAGACTCCCCCGGAGCAACATACTCAGGAGGCTGCTCCATATAAAATGTCTCATGTAGATCTTCATAAAGGAAGACATTTTTGACATCCAACTGAGACATTCCACAGTCTCTATTAACAGTCATAGAAAAGAGAACACAGATCGTTGTAATCCAACTATCCAAGCAACTAGAGAGAATGTGTCAAAGAAATTCACATCACAAATCTGTGTAAAGCCTTTGGCCACAAACTAAGTCTTATAGCGATCGATGGTACCATCAGGAAGAAACTTGATCACAAATACCCATCAATAGCCAACCGCATCAACTCTTTGAGGAGTAGGGACAAGAGTCTGAAAGATATAGTACCTAGACACCTAGAGGGGGGGGGGTGAATAGGTGACCTAATTCTTTTTTAAACTTTAATGGCAGCAATCAGTTATAACACAGAATCTACTCTACTTTTGCAATCACACAGCATACACAGCAAAGCACAGCACAACAAACACAGAGTTTTATAGTGGTTCCCCAAGCTTTGGGTACATCCACTTTCCCCCTTCGCCTATCTAGCAGTGTACTAGATTCGGTCAAACTTCACCACTGTCTCAGAACCCAAACTGGTTCCTACACCTCAGGCCCAAGGCCCTACAACTCAGCTTTTCCACAAAGCCTACACTCAGCCACAAAGGCCTACACTCAGCCAACAAGGCCTACACTCAGCCAACAAGGCCTACACTCAGCCAACAAGGCCTACACTCAGAGATTTCAATCTCCTACACTCAGGCTCTCAAGACCTACCCTCAGCCTTTATAAATACAGGTTTACAATCACTCAGATCCAAAGGATCCTACAAGATAAAAATGAATTTACAATCACTCAGATCCAAAGGATCCTACAAGAGAGGGTGGTTGTGAGTTTCTTGATGAGTTCTTGGAAGAACTCAGCTGGATTCAATCTGACTTAGCTTTCTTCAAAGCTTCTTGAAAGTAGAACTCAATTAGATTGACTCCTTCTGCAGTTGATCCTTGACCTCTACTTCTTAAGACCCAGAATGAATCTGAATCCTTCTTCTCAGCCTAGTTCCAACGGCTGATTTCTTGGATGGAGCCCTCTCTCTCCAACTTCTTAGATCTACACTTGGACAGCTAGATCTTCTTTAAATCTGAACTTGGACTTGTGTTCAATCTCTTCAACAACTTGTTGATCATCAATTTCTGTAGACAGCAAAGGCCTATTTATAGGCCTTCTTCATGGTAACCGGCTGGTCCGGTCCATAACTGAATTCTGACAACTCTGACAAGTGCTGTAGACCGGCTGGAACGGCAGCTGTTAAGTCATCCAGTCAGTTCTTGAAAGTTCTCTAACTGTCTGATAGTGTCGAGACTTTCTGTCTTTAAGTGTCAACACTTATAGACCAAGTGTCGACACATGTTGTCTAAGTGTCGACACTAGTCTACAAGGTGTCGACACAACTCCTTGTGTTGTTGATTCTTTATCTCGACACAGTTTCTTCTGCATGTGTCGACACTGAATATTGAGTGTCGACACAAGTACTTGTTCTTCAGAATTTTGCTGAATTCTTCTAAGTGTCGACACAACACCTTTGTGTCAACACATCTTCATGTGTTGTATCTGTCAAGTGTCGACACTGCTTCTTGGTGTCGACACATAGTCTTCTATGTTGATACTTGTTGAGTGTCGACACAGCTCCTTGTGTCGACACATTCTTCTTCTTGTTGAGACTTCAGCTGAGTGTCGACACATTCCCATAGTGTCGACACTTGTACTTAGAATAATTTGTTGATCTTGCTGTTCTTCACTAAGTGTCGACACAGCTCCTTGTGTCGACACTTTCTTCCAGTGTTGACTCTTCTGCTAAGTGTCGACACATTGTTCTGGGTGTCGACACTTACTTCAAGTGTTGACTCTTCTGTTGAGTGTCGACACATTGTTCTGGGTGTCGACACTTGTACTTAGTCTCTGCAGACTTCTGCTGAGTGTCGACACAGCTCCAAGTGTCGACACTTTCTGATGTAGACACAGCTTCACTGGGTGTCGACACAACTGTTAAGTGTCGACACAGCTTTACTGGCTTTTCTTCATTGAGTGTCGACACTGCTCCTTGTGTCGACACTTTCTGTCTGGTGTCGACTCTGCATCCCAGGTGTCGACACAATGACTCCAAGTGTCGACACTGCTTGCCTGGGTGTCGACATAAGTCTTCTTAAGTGTCGACACTTTCCCTCTGGATGTCGACACATGGACTTAGAAATTTTTGCTTCAGTCCTGCAAATACTTAACCTGCACAAGTAACTCAAAAACACATCAAATACATTTTGATGTATATCATTGAGTTGGGTGAGGCTTCTTCAAATCAGGTACATTTAAACCAATGTACCCAACAGAGTCCAAGTACCCTATTCTGTCAGAGTTTTCATCTCTTCATCCATGTCGACTTTCCAATGAGAAATAGCAAGAGCCTTATGATAGGCAGCCGAGATGACATTAGTCGAGAGAGATAGAGCAAAGTTCTTGTAGGAAGGAGGCCGACGGGTATAAAAAACATCACGAAGATGATGTTGAGTGCATGCGCGAACTCCCTTCCGAAGGGCAATCTGAAGATCAACGTCTCACTTGTCTATAATATCAGATCCATCAGTCCGAGAGACTGCTGGCTCGGGATCTGCCAGCAGCGGCTTAGGTCGAGAAGCAGAATTAGGAGAAAGAAAAGGAGAATCAAAGGTTGGTGGAGAAGGAAGAAACACATGAGAAGGTAGAGGTGCGAAGATAACAGGTAGAGAAGAAGAGTCAGTAGCAGGCTAGGTGCGAGAAAAGTAAGGAACATTTTCAAAGAAAGTAACATCCATGGAAACATACTGTTTCCGGTGAAGAGGATCATACATAATACATGTTGGTGTTTCCAAGGTGATCGCAAAGCAATCAAGCAGTTAGTCTCACTGTTAACGCGATATGAGCCTATAGAGTCGTACTTAAGAGTAT
Source organism: Platanthera guangdongensis (assembly GCA_039583875.1). Classification (NCBI taxonomy): domain Eukaryota; kingdom Viridiplantae; phylum Streptophyta; class Magnoliopsida; order Asparagales; family Orchidaceae; genus Platanthera; species Platanthera guangdongensis. Next base: position 199,293,368 of record CM077159.1, read on the forward strand.
TTGGAGAAATTGGAAGAAAGATTGTGTTAGCCCCACTCATATGGGATATGATAAAGGGACCAAATCTATGACATAAAGAATTCTGACGAGTTGCATCGAGTGCGTATCGACACATGTCGAGTGCGTGTCGACGCATGTCGAGTGCGTGTTGACGCACATCGACTTAATGTCGACGCAGCCAAGCTCAACATCGAAGCAGGTGCTTTATCGACGCTATGTCGAGTAGAAATCGACGCAACGTCGAGTTCAACTCGACACAGGTATGTTGATTGTGTGTCGACGAAGTTGTGTATAATGTCGTCGAGTGTATCTCGACGTTGCGTCGAGTTCTTATCGGCGCACATCGAGTGCAAGTCGATGCATGTCGACGCATGTTGAATTTTGGCGGATTTCTAAGGAGACTTTTGTCTGTTTGTTTTCCCGGGGTATAAATAGACTTGGAAAATAGTTTTCCAAGTAACTTTCAGTGTGTGCTTTTGAAGCCGTCATTTACCCTATATTCTGTCGCAACATCACTTTGTCGCTGCCTCTTTTGGAGCAAATCTAACAGTTTGTGGAGGCGCAGAGGGCATTCTTTTCTCCATACCAAATCTTGTTGGACAAGATCTTGGTGTTGTCGTCCACTCGTGTGGATACCTATAGAGACGCGGATCTATTTCTGTGTGGACTCAGCCTTCTGGAGAATCTTGGTTCAGTATTGACTCAATCCATCTAATGTATATTTTAATCTCTTTTTTGTTTTACTTCTTGATCGATGTTTCATTGCAAGATCCAGTTTATGTTTAGAGTTTTCTTGAGCTCTATTCCAATGTGCACATATGGTGTCTTCTTGGAGAAAGAGTTTTTGTCAAGAAAGACAATCAAGGTAGAGCTTGAAGAAGTTCAAGAACCACAAGCTATGAATGAACCTGAATTGGAGTCGGAGCGAGGACTACAAATTGTTATAGTTAGAGAGCTTGCTCAGAAACACAAGTCCTACGTAGATCTGGTAGAATTAGATTTGAGTCTGAGAGATAGATTTCTCTTATCTCAAATAGGTAATGTATTTTTTATAGATCGTGATAATGAGTCTGCAACCTACCAAGAGGCTATGAATGGATCAGACTCCGAGAAGTGGCTTGAGGCAATAAAATCTGAAATTGACTTCATGTATGCAAACCATTTTGGACCTTGGTGGAACCACCTGAAGGGGTACCACCTATAGGGTGCAAGTGGGTCTTCAAGAAAAAGACCGACATAGATGAGAATGTACAGACATTCAAAGGGCGACTAGTGGATAAATGTTTCAAGCAAATTCATGGTGTTGACTATGATGAGACTTTTTCCCTGTTGTTATGGTAAAGTCCATCAGAATTTTGCTTGTGATTGATGCATATTATGACTACCAGATCTGGAAAACGGATATCAAAACGGTTTCCTTAATGGAAACATTCTTGATGAAGTGTATATGACACAACCCGAGTGTTGGAACACCCTATTATTGATTTGGGCAAGAATCACTATGTCCTTTAGGAAATTTGTTTTGACCTCCTTGTATAGATCTAAAGGTCAATTAGATTGAGTCTAAGGGTTAGTATTTAGGTTTGAAAGCTGCCCTCAAGACCCTCAAGACCAGATACTTCAGTTCAGGAGACTAAGTCATTTCGTCGAGCTCAGATCAACGAATCGTCGAACTCCATTCGACGATCTCTGAGCTCACTTCAACAAATCGTCGAACTTCATTCGACGATCTCTGAGCTCACTTCAACGAGTCGTCGAACTCTGTTCGGAGATCTTCGAGCTCAGATCGACGTTCCTGTCTCTAGTTTGTTTCCCTATCTCTGAGCTCAGTTCGACGTTAGTTGAGCTCAGATCGACGATTTATGCTTCAGTCTAAGTCCAATCGCTGAGCTCAGTTCAACGATAGTTGAGCTCAGGTCGACGTTTTTTTGGAGAGATCAACGTTTTTCAAGATTCAAATTCAGTCAGTTTTGATATTCTCTTCTATTTATTCCCAGCATTTATTTCAAGAATCTTGTAGCCGTTTCAATTAATGTAGAGCAAGTTTCAAGGAGTTTTTAAAGGAATGTTTTATTGGACTTTCCTCCAGAAGACAAAATGCAGTTAAGGAAGTCATTTATGACATGCTAACGGCTATCTTGGACAGAGAATTATTCTATTCAGATCTAAGGAATAAAAGATTATTCTTTTTGATGGTTAAATATAACAAGAACAATAACAACAGCAAGAAGGAGAGAAAAAGTTGCAGATATTCTCAGTCATAGAATTCTTACAGGAACACACATCACTGAATGAGATCAATATACTGAAATTTCTAGATCCCTTTTGATTCCAGTGTTCAAAGGCCTTATCATTCAAGACTCCAGACACCACACATTTCAGCTGCTGCTGGAATCATCTTTTGCTGGAGATCAAATCTTCTGAAGGCCTATCACCCTATTGCAAAGCTTCACTTCCTGAACAACTCAAGATCTCAGGGGGAGCTTTGACAACATCCACTATCTTCTCTCTGATTGTTGACAAAGAAGATCATCTCACCTCTCTCTCTCTCTCTTTGCTGTAAAGGGTTTATCAAACTCTCTTCAAAAGTTTGTGTTGGTTTCTGAGACCTTGTCAAAACTCAGTGGTGGCAAGACACCTGATCAAAAAATCTAGTTTGGTTTTTGAGCACCTTATCAAAAGCTCATTGGTGTCCAGGACACCTGATCAACTCATCCTGCAGTGGATTCCTACCTAGGGTGGTAGAAGAGTGGATGTACCCAGATTGATTGGGGAACCACTATAGCTCCTTGTGTCCTCTGGTTACTTCTTTGTGTTTTGCTGTGTGTTGTGTTGTTTTATTTCTTGCATTCATTTTTTTTAGTTATTGCAAGCACCTTACACCTATACTTAAATTAAGTCTTCCACTACAAAATAGTTTTTAACTTGAAAATTATTTTAATATACTCTATTCACCCCCACTCTAGAGTTAAGATAGATCTTATCCTCCACTTTCACCGAGGGTTTTATACATCCAAATGAAGTTACTAAAATATACAAGCTGCAGAGATCCATTTATGGGTTGAAATAAGCTTCTTGAAGTTGGAATCTTCGTTTGATGAGAAAATCAAAGAGTTTGATTTCATCAAGAATGAAGATGAACCTTGTGTTTATAAGAGGATTAGTGAGAGCATTGTTGTCTTATTGATATTATATGTAGATGACATACTATTGATCGGAAATGATATTTCGGCCCTGCAAGTTGTTAATAACAACCTAGGGAACTGCTTTTCTATGAAAGACTTGAGCGAAGTGACTTATATACTTAGTATTAAGATCTATAGCGATAGATTGAATAAGTTGTTGGGTTTAACCCAAAGTACATACATTGAGAAGGTGTTGAAACGGTTCAGTATGCTTGGGTCTAAGAAGGAATTCTTACACATGTCTCATGGTGTGAGTCTCTCTAGGGTCCAGTATCCTAAATCTTTGTAAGATAAGGATTGTATGAAGTTGATTCAATATGCTTCCGGAATTGGATCAATCATGTATGCAATGTTTTGTACTCGACCTGATGTCTCCTATGTTTTGAGCATGACTAGCAGATATCAGTCTGATCCCGATGATAGCCACTGGACCTCTGTCAAGAATATCTTAAAGTACTTGAGAAGAGCTAATGATATGTTCTTGGTATTTAGTGGAGAGAAAAGTTCATTGTAAAGGGTTACACGGATGCTAGCTTCCAGACTGATAGGGACGACTCAAAGTCTTAATCAGGTTTTTGTCTTTTACCTGAATGGAGGAGCTATGAGCTGGAATAGTTCCAAGCAGGATATAGTTGTTCATTCTATAACAGAGGTCGATATCGTTGTGCAAACGGCGTGAAGGAGGCTGTGTGGCTTAGGAAATTCATCAACGAGCTTGATGTAGTTCCTAGCATTGTTGATCTCATAGTTCTCTACTGTGACAACAATTGTGTCATTGCACAAGATAAGGAACCTAGATCTCATCAGTGCTCCAAGTACATACTTCGTGGGTTTCATTTGAGAGATTGTTGATCGATAAAATGTGAGCATGTGCAGAGTACCGACTGCAGAGAATATTGCGGATCCACTAACAAAGCCTCTAGCACAGAGAAAACATGATGGTCATACTAGATCAATGGGTATTAAAGACCTGAATGATCGTCTCTAGTGGGAGACTTGTGTATCGTATATGTGTCGGTTGTTATTCATGTGATGAATAGACTACTTTATATTTCTTTTTTGTATTTATGACAAGTTCTTTTGTTATATCAATTGTTTCTGTATGATAGATTAATTAGCATAATAAATGCTTTTAGAATGTTCGCTTCCATAAGAATTCAAGTGCGTGACTTGAATGTGAGGGCCTATGTTTATAAGAAGCTTCGTTCTTAAATGGTCTCTGGTCAGAGTATTATCTTAGAAGCTAAGGGCGATGATGATACATTAAAACTAGCATGTGCGTTGACTGATGACTAGTTCTCACAGGTCATGATATTGTGATATCAAGTCATCACATGGGTACTTGTTAGTGAATAAGTTGTACTGGACAAACCCACCATGAGACTACTTTGTGGATTGTTATATGAACATGTCACAAGTAGGTATCAAGTGACAGTGGTGTTTGTGGTTCTTTAACCTAAAGTTGCGGCGTTCATCAAGTGAGAAAGAACTTGCTTTGATGTCATCAAAATTCTTCCTTGAGAAAGATTGATGATAACGGTGGTTATTGGGCATGTTACGAGTCATTTGGTTGTTTGTGTGTGGACAGAAATGAGATTTGTCCTTTTATATGACATGAGTTACATCCATGGGCCCCTTGATAGAATAAGACTAAGAAATGCATGTTCATAATTGGTTAAGTTAATATATAATATTGGACTCACCAATTCCTGGAAGTTCATTCTTGATCAAGAAACTAGGATTGAACAATTATGAGAGTGACACGGTTCATACCTCTAGTTCTATATGGATGTAAATGACAAACAGGCATGACAAAACTGATACATTTGTCATAAAAGGCTTGTTGAGTTATGAACTATTATTGCTTGGGTAGCAATGATGTATTGCTAGATGTCGCTCATTGTTTGTGAGATTTTTGTTGATACTTTGTGATCAAGTTGGGAGACTATTGGTGTTTCGAAGGTGATCGCAAAGCAATCAAGTAGTTAGTCTCACTGTCAACCTGATATGAGCCTATAGGATCGCACATAAGAGTGTTTGAAAAAATTGAAAGAAAGATTGTGTTGGCCCCACTCATATAGGATATGATAAAGGGACCAAATCTATGACAAAGAATTCTGACGAGTTGCGTCGAGTGTGTATCGACACACGTCGAGTGCGTATTGACGCACATTGATTTGATGTCGATGCAACCAAGCTCAATGTCAAAGCATGTGCTTTATTGATGCTACGTCGAGTAGAAATCGACGCAACATCGAGTTCTACTCGATGCAGGTACATCAACTACGTGTAAACGTAGTTGCATCGAATGTCGTCGAGTGTATCTCGACGTTGCGTCGTGTTCTTATCGACGCACGTCGAGTGCAAGTCGACGCGTGTCAACGTATGTTGAGTTTTAGCGGATTTCTAAGAAGACTTTTGTCTGTTTGTTTTCTTGGTGTATAAATAGACTTAGAAAAGAGTTTTCCAAGTAACTTTCAGTGTATGCTTTTGAAGTCGTCACTAACCCTAGATCCCTTCGTGACTTCACCTTGTCACTGCCTCTCCTAGAGCAAACCTAGCAGTTTGTGGAGACGCAGAGGGCATTCTTTTCTCCATACCAAATCTTGTTGGGCAAGATCTTGGTGTTTTCCTCCACTCGTGTGGATACCTATAGAGTCGCAGATCTATTTCTATGTGGACTCGGTCTTCTGGAGCATCTTGGTTGAGTATTGACTCATTTCATCTAAGGTATATTGCAATCTCTTTTCTGTTTTACTTCTTGATCAATGTTTCATCGCAAGATCCAGTTTCTGTTTAGGGTTTTCTTGAACTCTATTCTGTTGCGTATATATGATGTGTTGTTCCACTTCTGTATAAAAGAACCCAATAGTACTAATATCCTTTTTGTGTCAGACATTAGCCCTGAAAAATGCACTTAACTGAGCAAGGAGGGAGTTTGACACATCCAGGAGAAGGAGAGTGAACAAACACTATACATCCATACACGCATGGAGGTAAAGAAAACTGTGTCATACTAGGATACAAAATGGTGAAAGGAGTTTTGTCGTTGAGAATCGAGTAAGGAATCTGGTTGATGAGCTAAAAAGAGAGAAGAACGACATGTCCCCAAAAAAGATCGAGGAACACTCATTTGAGTGAGAAGTGTGCAAGCCACATCAAGAAGATGACGATTCATGCGTTTAGCAACCACATTTTGTTAAGAGGTGTAAAAACAACTAGTTTGATGTATAATGTCACGATGTATGCAAAATAATGAGAATTGATGACTGAGGCATTCTTTGACATTATCAGTGTGAAGTACTTAAATATGAGCATCAAACTGAGTACGAATCTCATTACAAAATGCAATAAAAAATAAAAAAAAAGTTTAGAACGTTCTTTTAGCAATTACAGTCAAGTACATTGAGAAAAATCATCAATAAATGTGACAAAATATAAACTACTCCCGCCAACAGATTTGGTAGGAGTAGGACCTCATATATCAGAATGAACAAGCTCAAAAGGATGACAAGAGCTACGTCCTTGCTTCGTTGGAAAAGATGAACGGTGGTATTTTCCAAGTTGACAAACTTCACAATCCATAAAAGAGTCTTCCCGAGGTAGATCGGGGAATATTTGATGAAGAAGACGAGGAGGAGGATGTCCAAGACGAAGATGTCGTTGTAGAAGAGAAGTAGAAGCAGAAAAAACAAAAGCATTGTCAAGATAGAACAAGTCGTCATTTTCAATCACAGTAGCAATCGTCTCTTTGGACTGAGGATTCTGAAAAGAACAAGTAGTCGCGATAGAAATAGTCGTGCAATTAAGTTGTTTGCATAGAGAAGTAATGGAAAGTAAATTGCGCGAAAAAGTTGGGACATATAGTGTTCGCGAGTTGAAGAGATGGAGTGACATACACTATGCCAAACCCGCACACAGGGGATGGAGAACCATCTGCAATAAAAAGCAGAGGTGACCGGTTGTGTTTGTCTAGATGAAAGAAAAGACGGGGATTGCTCGTCATATGATTAGTAGCACCAGAATCAATAAGCTATCTACCCGTAGTAGTCATATTTGCACTACCCGAAGAGGAAGCCAACGAAGTAGACTTCTTTGAGGTAGTATCAGTCATAGCAGGACGAAGATGAGGATGCTTTGTAGGATCAAGCACATACCCAACTGTTCCAAAAGCCTGGACTGTGGGAAAGGGTGTTACTTAATTTCTTAAATAAGTAGCAGAGCACCACAGATCAAGTAAAGGAACGTCGGACCCAGCAATCCCCCCCCCCCCCCCGGCGTCCAGCACAACCCGTCGGCTCAGAGGTGGGGTTACCACATGGCCCACCACATGTCCACGGTTTCCTGACCCGCCGGACCCACACAGGTAGAAGGGAAAAATCGGGATTTAATAGCGCCCCACCCCACCCCCCACCACCCCCCCCCCCCCCCCCCCCCCCCCCCCCCCCCCCCCCCCGCGGTCTTGAACCCGTGACCTCCTTTTATACCAAATGTAGGATCAAGCGCATACCCAACTGCTCTAAAAGCTCGGACTGTTGGAAAGGGTGCTACTTAATTTCTTAAATAAGTAGCATAGCATCACGGATCAAGTAAAGGAACGTCGGACCCAACATGCTTGACCCAGCAGCATCAATAAGGTGACTGGTCTTGTCATAGAGAGAGCAGAGATATCTAGAGGGGTCATGGCCACCGGAGCGACCTCCATGACCTCTAGGAATATCATGATGGGCTTGGTGAGCAATAGTGTCAGGAGGAGGCAGAGAGGAAAGCAAAGGACGTTGAAGGAGAGCAGTAACAGCTGAAATGCACGCAACAGTTGCATCCAAAGTAGGAGTAGCAGCCTCTCCAAGAATTTGTTTCTGAATCATATCATAAGATTCTGGTAAACAAAGCAAATAGCACACAACTAGAAGCACCTGAAAGTGTTTATGTTGCTCAGCGAGATCAGCAGAAAAAGATCGATGCTGAAGAAGTTCAACACCAAGAGCCTGTAGTTCTTGATAAGCAACAACAGGAGTCATGACATGCTGAGCTAAAAGATCTGAATACAACATATATATGCGGGAAGTTTGATCTCCCTTGGAGTACAGGGCAAAAAGAAGATTCCAAGTAGCCTTAACTGTCGCATCATGTCTAATGACGGGAAGGCACTCAGCATATAGACTATTAGCAAGTCATGTTCTCACCAGAGCATCACTGGCATCACTGACATCACTGTCATCGAAATTCGTGGAGCCGTATGTAGGAGGGTCATCAGTGAGATGATGACACTTACACCGAAAGCGTAACAAGAAGACAAATGACGCACTCCAATCGGGATAATTGAGATCAGTGAGCTTGGAAGAAGTGTGCAAATTGCCAGAAGAAGAGACAGGAGCAGACAGAACAGGGGCGCGGATAGAGGAGAGGAAGAGAAATTAAACATCTCCATAGAAAGAAAAAAAAACAGGTAGAGAAGTCTGTCTGCAGCGAGAAGAAAGATCTATCTGCACTGAGAGGCCTATCTGTTGCGGGTAGAGAAAGAAGCCCGGTGTACAACCCTGTGTCCGGCGAGCGCCCCCCCCCCCCCCCCCCAGGAAGGTTGAGCAGGCCTGTCCCCGCGACCCGCACCCGAGCGGCAGAACGGGCTGAACGACTGAAGGGCTGGTCCGCTCCCGCCCATCTCAGGCGGCCGAGCTGGCGACCCGCAGCAAGCGAGCCGGACCCGCGATTGGCGACCCGCCGGCCAACCCCCCGTACGCGACCTGGCTGCCGACCCGCCCGGCAGAAGACAGGCAGCTCGCCCCTATCGGCTCGCGCTCGCCCAGGGAGGATAGGCGAGCCACGAAGCCAGACCGCGCCCGCCTCCTGCGGGAGATCTGAAGGCGAGCTGACCGCCCGGGGTGCGAATAGCTACTCAGAACAGCGGAGCCTCGCTGTTGGCAGACCAGGTTGGACTGCGCATAGCTGTTCAGAATAGCGGAGTTTGGCTGTTGGCAGACCCAACCAGGGGCCTTTTGGTACTTCCAGGTCAGTCCTTTTGGTTATTGGCAGTTCAGATTCTGAAAATCTATAAATAAGACCCAAGGGGTACCTCAGAGGACACGCTTTCAGTGCCTCCTTGCTCTCATCCTCAAGTGTTCTCTGAGGGTACCTTAGCTCGGCTCTTGGCTAAGGAGGGGAAGCGTTCAGAGATCTTCCGGGTTTGTGGTGGGACCTCCCTGCCGAGCCCTTGGGTCTGTTTTCTCTTGTCTCTCTCGTTGTTTTTCTTGCAGGAGCAAAGTAGGCGCGAGACCACCCCTTCCCCAAGGGTAGAACTCCACAGAGGCCGGATTCCGGTTTCAACATTTTGGTGCGGTGAGCGTGGAGAGTGGTCAGTGCAGAAAAGCTTCGGCGAGCTCAATGACGGGAGGTCAAGGATCCGACAGGCAGAACTCGCCGCCCCCTCCGCCTCTCGCAACAGTGGGAATGTTTGAAGACTTCAGGAACGAGGTGCTGGACCTCGTCAAGATCGCACTCGGCGTGCGGGCCGAGTGCTCGACTCCGACAGCCCAGATCGCGGCCGCCCCCTCTTTAGGCGAAGACGCTCCTGGCAGGCGAGCCAGGAAGGAAGTGGCTGAGGAAGGCCGAGGGAGCGAGCTCTCGGGCGCGAGCTCTTCCCCGGCTCGGCAGGCCGAGGTCGATTCGGCGAGTTGGGCTCGCGGGACTCGCCGGCTCGCCCGGTGGTTGGAAGCAGTCCATTCAGCGAGCTGGTCTCTTCAGCACCAGTGCCAGAAGGGTTCAGGGAGCCCGAGATGACCTACTACACCGGGAAGGGAGACCCGGTTCAGCACGTCCAGTGGTTCGAGGACGTAGTCTCCATCCGTCAGATGTCGGACGGATTCAAGTGCCGTCTCTTCGCCATCACCCTCCGAGAGAAGGCAAGGGAGTGGTTCCACCAGCTGCCGGCTAGTTCCATTTATTGCTTCGAAGACTTGCGCCGGGGTTTCATGTTGAGGTTCACTACCTCAAAGAAAGGAAGAAGGAGTCTGAGTCCCTGTTCCACATAAAGCAGGGGGTGAACGAGACGTTGGGGAGCTACGTCGATCGGTTCCAGGAGGAGGTTACCCAAGTCCAGGAGATGCCGGGCCACAGTCTGATGATGGCCTTCACACTGGGCCTGCAGCAGGGTTTCTTCCGCATGGAGCTGAAGAGAATTCCCCCCCTCTCCTACGAGGAGCTGATGGAGAGGGCGGCGAGAGAGGTCGACGGGGAGGCGTCGAACCCAGAATTTGCAAGGAAGTTGGCCAGGTGGGCGACTGAGGAGGAAAAGGAGTCGAAGGGAGGAAGAGGACAGGAAGAGAGGAGGGGGGAGCCCAAGCAGAGGGAGCAGAGGAGCAGAGGCAGCTCCAAGGACAGCAGCCGGGGTGGGGGCGTCAGGAGCCCGACCGTAGGCTGGGCTGGAGACCAGAGTGGCAGGGGCAGGGGCCACAGAGGGGATACTACGGGAGAGGTCACTATCAGGGAGGCAGGACCAGTTCCACCCACCAGGCTGGAGGCAGGGTCAGAGGCCGCGGCTCCCCGATCAGGAGGAGGTCATGGCCATAGCCCTGGGAGCGAGGAGGGGGGTCATGAGAAGGAGGAGAAGAGAGTTCAGGGTGGAGCTGCCCTACTGCGACTTCCATCAGGAAGAGGGGCACGCAACAGCCACATGCCCGGAGTTCTTGGAGATGAGAGGGAACAGGGGTCGGCAGCAGCAGCAGGAGGAGGTGCGGCAGGAAGTGAGGATCGAGGAGGTCCTGCCTCGGGCGGAGGAGGATCGCTGTGAAGACCGGGTGGATGTGGGGACCCGAGGAGGGATCGGAGTGATCCACGGGGGTGTGGGAGTCGAGGCTTCCCGCAAGGCAAGTCTCCACACCATGTACCGGCGGAGCGTCGCCTCTACGTCCCAAACCCCGCCGCCAGAGGAGAGGATCACCTTCTCCAGAAGTGATATGCCGGACCACGAGGATCCGTTCTGTGATGCGCTGGTCATCAAGGCCGCCATCGAGAACTTCACTGTCTCTCGGATCCTCGTGGACAATGGGAGCTCCGTGAACGTCGTCTTCAAAAAGGCGTTTGGCGCGATGCAGGTGGAAGCTAAGAGGGTGCTGGCCTCGGACGGGCCCTTGTTCGGGTTCTCAGGAGAAAGGAAGGAGGTAGAGGGAGAAGTCGGCCTCCATGTCACCCTGGGGGGGCAGTCCCGAAACTGCAAGTTCGTCATTGTGGACGCCCCCAGCAGCTACAGCGCAATCTTCGGGAGGCCTCTGATCAGCGCCTTCCGCTGCGTCCCCTCGTCTTTCCATCAGTGCCTGAAGTTCAACGCTGAGTGGGTGCAGGTCAGGGTTAGGGGAGACCCGAAGGTGGCACGGGAATGCTACGTCACCGCGGTAAACACCATCTCTTGGCAGGAAGGAGCCGAGGAGATGGGGCGGAGGATGGAGGAGGACTGCGCAGAGAAGGCGGAAGGAGGAGACATGGAGGAAGTGGCCGAAGTGAGGACCGTAGGAGGGGAGATGGAGGTAGAGGTCCCCGTTCCGGAGGAAGGGGACGCCAAAGGATGGGGGGAGCAGCCCAGGCTGGAGGCCGCAGAGGAGGTGGTGGAACTGGAAGTGCTCACCCGCGGAGGCAGGGTGGAGAGGATCCGCGTCAGCGGGGGGCTGACCCCGGAGGACCAGGGCAGGATGCTGGAGTGCATCCAGAAGAACGTGGACATCTTCGCCTGGAGCGCCGCGGAGATGCCGGGGGTTGACGCGGATGTGGCTTGCCACCGCCTCAACCTGGATCCGGGAACACGCCCCGTCCAACAAAAGAAGAGGTCCACGGCGGACAGGCTGGCGGAACCCATCAGGGAGGAAGTGGCGAAGCTTCTCAAAGCCGGCTTCGTGTCCGAAATTCAGTACCCCGGCTGGGTCTCAAACGTAGTGATGGTTAAAAAAGGAGACGGCCGCTGGCGGTTGTGTATCGATTTCTCTCTTCTTAATAAAGCTTGTCCTAAGGACTGTTACCCTTTGCCTCGGATCGACGCGCTGGTTGATTCCGCCTTCGGCTTTTCTGTAATGAGTTTTTTAGATGCCTTTTCAGGTTACCACCAGATCAGGATGCACCCCCCAGACATCAAGGATGTCTCATTCATCACAGGGGACGGCTGCTATTGCTACAAGATGATGCCGTTCGGGCTGAAGAACGCTGGGGCCACCTACCAAAAAATGATGGATAGGGTCTTCAAGGAACAGAGGGGGAGGAACTTGGAGGTATACGTGGACGACCTCATGATCAAGAGCCGGGACGTGGACTCCCACCTCCGGGACCTGGAGGAGACGTTCGCCACCCTGCGCAGATACAAGATGCGGCTGAATCCCCTTAAGTGCGTTTTTGGGCTAGCCGAGGGAAGTTCTTGGGGCACCTCCTCACCCCCGCGGGGGTCGAGCCGAACCCGGACAAGGTCAAGGCTATCCTGGAGTTGGGGTCCCCGCGGAATGCGAAGGAGGTCCAGCGGCTGACAGGGAAGCTAGCAGGACTGAGCCGCTTCCTTTCTCGGGCAGGGAGAAGTACTCCCCCTTCTTCAAAACGCTGAGGGGAGGCCAGAGGTTCGAATGGAGCAAGGAATGTGAAGAGGCCTTCCAGGCCCTCAAGGTGCAGTTGACACAAGCTCCGCTGCTCCAGGGGCCGAAGGAGGGTGAGGATTTGTTCTTATATCTCGGGGTTGGGGCAGAGGCCTTGAGCTCCGTCTTAGTACGTGAAGAGGGGAAGAGGCAGCTCCCCATTTACTATGTCAGCCGGGTCCTGAGGAAGGCAGAGCTCCGGTATCCGATCCTGGAGAAGCTTGCATCCGCATTAATCATCTCGGCTCGAAGGCTACGACCCTACTTCCAGGCACACTCAATCCGAGTGGTGACCGACCATCCTCTCCGCAACGTCTTCGAGGGGGTGGAGCATTCAGGCCGGCTGGCCAAGTGGTCGGTGGAGCTAAGCGAGTTCGATGTCTCCTTCGTTCCGCGGCTCTCGATCAAAGCTCAGGCGATGGCCGACTTCCTGGCCGACTACGTGGTGGAAGTGGCGGAGGAGGAGCTCACCCGCCCGACTCCTTGGAAGGTGAGGGTGGATGGAGCCTCAGGGAGGCATTCTCTCGGAGTAGGAGTGATTCTGGAAAACCCTCAAGGGACTCGGATCGAGCAGACGGTGGTGGTGCATTTTCCCATTACGAACAACCAGGCTGAGTACGAAGCAGTGATAGCGGGACTACGCCTGGCCAGGGAGTTGGGGGTGCTGGATGTGGAGGTCCTGACCGACTCCATGGTGGTGGCTTCCCAGATCAACGGGGAGTTCGAAGCAAGGGAGCCCGTTTTGAAGTTATACTTGGCCAAAGTAAAGGGGGTCATAGGGACCTTCCAGACCTTCTCCATCCGACACGTGCCAAGGGGGGAGAATGAGCAGGCCGACCAACTGGCGAAGCACGGCCCCCGGGCAGGGGGCACCATCACCGACCTGTTTCGCCCCTCCCTCGAAGAAGGAGAGCTCATGGAGATCGATCAGCAGCCCTCGTGGATGGACCCAGTAGTAGTTTTCCTCTCCACGGGAGAGTATCCGGAGGGAGTAGACAGGAAGAAGCTGAGGCACAAGTCCGCCTACTACCTCCTTAAAGACGGGCAGCTATACAGAAAGACCCTCTCTGGGATGCTGGCCCGCTGCGTGTCCGAGGGCGAGGCGCAGAGGATCTTGGAAGAAGTCCACTCCGGGAGTGCGGGAGTCATTCCGGGAGTCGGACCCTGGAGGGGAGGATAGTCAGGCAGGGGTATTTCTGGCCCACCCTGGGCCGGGACGCCGCGGGGTTCGCAAGAAGATGTCATAAGTGCCAGCTGTTCGCCCCCCTCCAGCTACAGCCGGCCCAACAACTCAAGAGCATCACGGCCCCCTGGCCCTTTGCAATCTGGGGAATGGATCTGGTTGGACCGTTCCCCCAGGCTAGCGGCCAGAGAAGATTCCTCCTAGTGATGATCGACTACTTCTCAAAGTGGATGGAGGTGAAGGCGTTGGCCAAGGTGACCTCCCAGGTAATCAGGAACTTCGTTTGGGGGGAGATCATCTGTCGCCATGGGCTGCCCCAGGCCATCGTCACGGACAACGGACCTAAGTTCGCCAGTGCCGAGTTCACCAGTTTCTGCGAGCAGCTTGGGATCGATCTCAGATTCGCCTCGGTCCACCACCCCAGGAGCAACGGGCAGGTGGAGGCGGCAAACAAAATCATCGTCAATCTCCTCAAGAAGAAGGTGGAAAACTTGAGGGGGAGCTGGGTGGAGCAGCTCCCCGCCGTTCTTTGGGCCCTTAGAACCACTCCTAACACGGCCACGGGGGAGACCCCCTTCAAGCTCTCCCATGGGTGCGAGGCGGTGCTCCCCATAGAATTTGAAGTTCAAACACCGCGAGTCGGAATGGCCAAGGAGGGCAGAGAGGAATGGCAAGCCGAGAACGGGGAGGAACTGAGACTCTCCCTTGACATGGTGGAAGAGTTGAGGGATCTTTCGGCCATCCGACAGGAGGAGGTCAAAAGGAGGATGACAAAATACTTTGACAAACATGTCAGGGTCAAGCAGTTCACGGAAGGGGACCTGGTACTGAAGAAGGCAGACGCGGCAGGAAGGTCAGCGTCCGTAGGGAAGCTCAACCCAGCTGGGAAGGGCCATTCATTGTGAAGGAAGCTTTGAAGTCGGGGGGCTATCGGCTCCAAAATGTAGAGGGCGAGGCCCTGAGTCTCACCTGGAGTGGAGACGACTTGAAGAGATTTTTTCCCTAATTTCCTGTAAGCAACACGATTTATTACAATGAAGCTTTTCTTCTCTCCCCCCAGGATTGTCATACCTAAGCTTGCTCAGAGAGTTGGAATGAACTTGGACCCCGAGAAGATCCCGCTGCCAGGCTCCCACCTAGCTGGCAGGGCCGGAAGTCACTCGGTGTCATCCCTAGCCTCGAGAAGATCCCGCTGCCAGGCTCCCACCTAGCTGGCAGGACCGGAAGTCACTCGATGGAATGAACTTGGACCCCGAGAAGATCCCGCTGCCAGGCTCCCACCTAGCTGGCAGGGCCGGAAGTCACTTGGTGTCATCCCTAGCCTCGAGAAGATCCCGCTGCCAGGCTCCCACCTAGCTGGCAGGGCCGGAAGTCACTCGATGGAATGAACTTGGACCCCGAGAAGATCCCGCTGCCAGGCTCCCACCTAGCTGGCAGGGCCGGAAGTCACTCGGTGTCATCCCTAGCCTCGAGAAGATCCCGCTGCCAGGCTCCCACCTAGCTGGCAGGGCCGGAAGTCACTCGATGGAATGAACTTGGACCCCGAGAAGATCCCGCTGCCAGGCTCCCACCTAGCTGGCAGGGCCGGAAGTCACTCGGTGTCATCCCTAGCCTCGAGAAGATCCCGCTGCCAGGCTCCCACCTAGCTGGCAGGGCCGGAAGTCACTCGATGGAATGAACTTGGACCCCGAGAAGATCCCGCTGCCAGGCTCCCACCTAGCTGGCAGGGCCGGAAGTCACTCGGTGTCATCCCTAGCCTCGAGAAGATCCCGCTGTCAGGCTCCCACCTAGCTGGCAGGGCCGGATGTCACTCGATGGAATGACTCAGAAAGCAACGACCTGCGACCCAGAACAAATCGCGTTGTCGGACTCCCACCTAGCCGGCAAGGCCGGGAACTACTCGAAAAGCGTGCGCAGCAAGACGGAATCACAAGAGTTAGTCAAAAAAGAGGAAAGAGTCTAGCATAGCCCCATCCTCAGACCCCAGGAAAGGTGGTCGAGTAAACGCAAAGGCCTGGCGAGAGTCCGCAGAGAATTAAGCATGCGGCCGAGGGACGAGCCAGCTCGCCTCGCTCGGCGGACGAGCCAGCTCGCCTCGCTCGGCGGACGAGCCAGCTCGCCCCGCTCGGCGGACGGGCAGCCGCCTCGTCAGAGCCGAGCCGCAGGGGCAGGTCGCGCCATCCGGCAATGACAGCGTTGGAAAAATGAGGCAGGCGAAAAAGGCATTCATAAAAGGAACAATAGCTAAGAATATGAAGTGTAAGCGCAACTCGTACATACATCTCAGAACAGATTGTTACACATAATAATGTTCATCTAAAAAAATAAATTACAAAAAGTAAGGGGGGGCGCGAGATCTAGAAACCCTAGAGGGGCTGGAAGGCCTTGTCGCCAGGGTCCGGCACGGGGAGAAACAGCGCCGGCACAACGTCTTTCGCCGAAAGCTCTGCCGCCTCGCCCGTAAGCAGATCCGCGCGCCGCAGCATTTGCATCGTGTATTTCGCCGCGCTGGCCGCGTTCTTTTGCATTAGCACTTCCAGGTCATGGTCAGAGAGGTGCTCGCGCGGGCAGACCCTGCTGTCTGGAGGAGCAGCGGCGGCGGCCTCCAGCTCGCGTACCCGGGCCTCCAGCGCCCCCTTCTCCTGGCCAAGGGTGGCGATCTCGGCACCCATTCGACTCGCCGTCGCTGCATCCTGAAAAAAGGAATGGGAATGATCGTGAGCTGTGTTCGCGAGAGGGAGAGGATAACTCAGGTTGAGCGCGTACCACCCCGCCCAGGTACTGCGCGAGGGTCTCCTCGGCAGCGGCGGCCCGCCCTCTCTGAAGGTCCGCGTCCGCCCGAGCGAGCTTTCGGGCCTCTTCCTTCTCATTCGCCATCTTGTGGATGGACGCGGCGTTCCGCTCCACCTGGGTGCAGCGTCTCCCCACCATATGAGCCAGCTCCAAACCGCGCAGCTGGGCCCGCGCGCTCTCATGAATCAGCACTCGCGTCTCCTCCTTGTCATAAATGGCGGCGTCTTCGCGCGAGTACAGACCAAAGGAGAAGCTGTACGCCTCCCCGCCAATAGTATCCTGCTCCATCCAGCTCGGCAGCAGGGTCGAGATCGTTGCACGGTTCGACTTCTTGTCCCACGCCAGGAGCGGGACGCCGAGCTCGTCCAAGTACTTCTCGCCGTAGCCGAAGTTACGATGCCCTCTCGGCACCGGCTCCGCAGCGGCTTCAGACCCACCCGGCGGCGCGGAGGTGCCCGCCGCCCCGACCGGGGAGTCGCTGGTCGAAGCAACCAGCAGGGGCGAGGGGGCCCTCAGTCGGCAAGATCGCGGGGGCCTTGCCCTTTATTTGACTCGCGGAGGGTTGTTGATCCGCGGTCTTCGCCGACTTCGGCGGAGGCGCTGACTGTCCGCCGCCCGGCCGCTTCTTGGCCGGGACCGATGGGATGTCGCGCTGGGCGGCATCCGCAGCCTGGGCGCGGGCGAGAACCCCGGGGGGAACCCGAGCGCTCTCGTAAGGGGGTGAAGAGGGATGTCGCGTTCACCTGCGAAGAAGGGAAGGTGAGATGAAAGAAGAACGGGAAAGTAAGGCCTAACGAAGACGACGAGGGCAAACCTCCCCCCGGCGGGACAGCCGCGAGATCGTCAAGGTGGCGGCGCAGGAACGCGACCTCAAAGTTCTTCCCAGCGAAGAACGCGCACAGATTAGCTTCGTGGCCGCCTAGGCTGGGTGGTCGGTAGCTCGCCTCGCTGAGCTGCACCGGCGAGAAGGGAACGTTGCCGAAGTCCCCTTTGACGAACAGGAACTTCTTCAGCCAGTTGTGGCTCTTGTTAACTGTCTCCCGCACCTTAAGGTGGGCGCTGGAGAAGTAGGCCGTCCCGTCTCGATTCGCCCTGAAGGAGAACAGCTTCCGGAACACTGCGAGGCTGAACTCCACCCGCTCCTCTCGCAGGAAGCAGGCGAACCCCATCATGACGGCGATGGAGTTCGGGGTCATCTGGCCCAGGACGACCCCGAAGTATTTTAGCACCTGGCGCACCTCGGGCCACAGGGGGAGTCGCAGGCCTACCTCAAAGTGGGCGAGAGGGATGGCGAGCTCATCCCTAGACAGGTCGTTGATCTTCTCCCCCTCTTCGGGTCGCCTCGCAGAAAACCCGGCTGGGATATGGTCGCCTAGAGCTTCCAAGTATTCGCGCTCTGTGATAACGGCGCGAGGGAAATCATGCTCGGAGAAGGTCCAAGCGCACTTGCTTCGGCCGTCCACGTCGCCGCCGCCTCCGCCCATCCCCGTCGAGTCGCCGCCGAACGCGCGAGAAAAAGCCAGAAGGCGAACACAGACGATACTCCGCGGGAACGGGAAGCAAGAAAGTTTGGAATCGGTGGAGAAATTAGGGCCTGCAAGGCCTATTTATAGGGAAAGAGAAAGGGCGGGAAACTTCCCGCCGAAAGGCGGGGTGCGGATAGCCAAAATCAGCCCGACGGTTCGACTTCCCGCGCGCGACCGCACCTCAAAGGTCGAGCCGGCACGGTTCTCGCCCGGCTGCAACCGCGGGAGACCAGCGCGGGCGAACCAACCCCAACCCGCACCCGCACGCCGTTCCGCGCAAGACGGGAGACTCCCGTCTGGCGAGCTCCTCGGCTCGCCCTCGCCCCGATCAGCGCAAAAGGAAGAATGGACCTTTCCCTTAACCCGCCCACAGAAAACAAAAGAAAAGCAGCACGATAATTTCAATACATCTCAACAACAAAATAGTTAGGCCCATAGGCGGGCTAAAAGAGTCGCAAGCAATTACAAATACAAGATAACTGCGAAATGACGATAACCCCGCGGTATCCCGCGAGCGAGGGGCAAATAACTGGGTCAGTACTCGACCCACTTCCACCTGTGCCGCCTCTTCGTTCCCGACCGAGGCGGCACACGGGGATCGTGGTAATCGCGAACCGCCACCAGTTCCCGCTGAGCCAGGCCGACCTGCTCCACGGCGCTCTTAAGATGCCCCTCGGCTCGCGTTATATGCACGCCCGGCGAGGTGACATCGTCGTCTTCCGCTTCGCGCGGAGGGCCCTCCAAGGCCGCGAGCCGGGCCTCGGTCTCGGCCTTGTCGTCATCGATTCTCTTCATGATCTCCTGCAGCAGCAGTGTGTGTTTCTGGAATAGCCGCGTCACCTGCCTCTTCATCCCCGCCGCATCGGTCGGGTCGCCCAGATAGTCAGAAACACTGTCCACGTCAGGCGGAGGCGAGTACCCTTCGCTCATCTCGGTCTCAGGAGAAGCCCTGTGAAAGCCTGCAAGCGGGGAGGGGTCAGAATGAGCAAGCAAGAGACAAAGCCAACGATAAAAACCAGCTCACCAGGGGTTGGCACGTCGCCCGCACCGACAGATGGCGAGAAGAGCCCGGCCGACCCTGAAAGTTCCCTCCCTCGAGGGTCTCAAGAGATTTCCCCAGCCCGTGGGAGACCGCCGGACAGGGAGTTTCCGGAGGTGGGCGATCCAGAACCGAGGAACCAGCGACCTTCTCGGGCGACTCGCGAGAGGGGCGATCCTCTCCCCCATTCCCCGCCCCCTCACAGGGGATCGCCTGCAAAACAAAGGGTCAAAGGTACAGCAATAACTCGCGGAAGGTCACGTCCACCGGGGATTACCTCGACACCCGCGGCCGAGCTGGAGCCCGGACAGTCGCGCCCGCCAGAGACCGCCTGACAATCTTCCCCTTCGCCGGCCTGAAGACAGGGCCGGGAGACCCGCGTGATAACCAAGGGGCAGCCTCGAGGGCCTCCTCCTGAGTCTTCAGGCTCGCTGCCGCCAGGCGAGCTCGCACCTCTTCGCTGACCGGCATCGAGAAATTAAGGTCTGCTCAAAGGAAATGAAGGGATCTGGGGAGCCTCCTTCAGGGGTTAGCGGTGCGTATTTATAGCAGGACAGTGGGCCCCTACCAGAAGATTCCCTACCAGCTCAGCACAGAGCTCGCCGAACACGCGGGTTGGATGATTCTTTCCGAGCTTGATTCAAGCTCAAAAAGAGCGGGGATTGTGTACAACCCTGTGTCCGGCGAGCGGGCCCCCCCCCCCCCCCCAGGAAGGTTGAGCAGGCCTGTCCCCGCGACCCGCACCCGAGCGGCAGAACGGGCTGAACGACTGAAGGGCTGGTCCGCTCCCGCCCATCTCAGGCGGCCGAGCTGGCGACCCGCAGCAAGCGAGCCGGACCCGCGATTGGCGACCCGCCGGCCAACCCCCCGTACGCGACCTGGCTGCCGACCCGCCCGGCAGAAGACAGGCAGCTCGCCCCTATCGGCTCGCGCTCGCCCAAGGAGGATAGGCGAGCCACGAAGCCAGACCGCGCCCGCCTCCTGCGGGAGATCTGAAGGCGAGCTTACCGCCCGGGGTGCGAATAGCTACTCAGAACAGCGGAGCCTCGCTGTTGGCAGACCAGGTTGGACTGCGCATAGCTGTTCAGAACAGCGGAGTTTGGTTGTTGGCAGACCCAACCAGGGGCCTTTTGGTACTTCCAGGTCAGTCCTTTTGGTTATTGGCAGTTCAGATTCTGAAAATCTATAAATAAGACCCAAGGGGTACCTCAGAGGACACGCTTTCAGTGCCTCCTTGCTCTCATCCTCAAGTGTTCTCTGAGGGTACCTTAGCTCGGCTCTTGGCTAAGGAGGGGAAGCGTTCAGAGATCTTCTGGGTTTGTGGTGGGACCTCCCTGCCGAGCCCTTGGGTCTGTTTTCTCTTGTCTCTCTCGTTGTTTTTCTTGCAGGAGCAAAGTAGGCGCGAGACCACCCCTTCCCCAAGGGTAGAACTCCACAGAGGCCGGATTCCGGTTTCAACACCCGGCACAGAGACTAACTATATGGTTAGAAGCCGGAAAAGAAATTTTCGTGGAAAGCGAACAAAGGAGCCACGTGAATAGACCAAGAGGCCGCCAGAATAGAACAAGAGGCTGCGAGAAGAGAACTATTCGTAGAAAGGGCAAATTGTAAAATGAAGGTGGGAGGGCTCCAAGAAGCAACAGAAAGAAGAAATCGTTGCTGAAGAAGAGAATACCGCAGAATAGAAGAAACAGCAGAAAGGCGTGGTTAAGAAAGAGAACCTTGACAGAAGAGAAGAGAAGAGTCGACGGTTAAAAATGTAGAGGCTGCTTGCACTGAGCCGCAACTGAGAAAGCTGAAAAACTGAGCAAATGACCAATTAGCTCTGATACCATATGAGAAAAGAGCTAAATAATAGAATTTTATTGCACCAAAAAGTTACATAATACATGGGTATGCCCCCTATTTATAGAAAAGGGGAAGGAGAGAGAAAATACAATGCTTGTCACAAGCGACTAGGCAGATTAATAAAAAACTAGCCGCTAAGGATGTGCGATTAGAAGAGCTAGCCGCACGACTATACATAGAGGGAAAAAGGCACCAACGAGATTGATACGGTCTCTATCTGATAGTGTCCAGCAAACAGCTTTAGGAGAGAAGGTTACGGTTAGACAACGTCTAACTGTCAGGTCGTACCAGAGTTGTGCTGGAAAACTGCGAACACCAGCTTCGGTTAAGCCTCTACAGATCAACAAAGTGCACAACTGCGGGAAGATTAGAAAAGCATCTCATGCGGTTAGGTAGGAGCTAACCGCCTGACCAATAACTGGATCTGACCTCAACAATCTGCACAACCACTACCTCTAAAAACTAAACCATAATGCAGTTAACCGGTGTGGGTAACAACAGACTATTGTTAGACCGGTAAGCCAGGTCGCCAGATCGCCTTAACTTTTGCTTAACCGCTAGAGAGGAACCGCTGCTAGGATCATCAGAAAGGCAAACCGTCAAGGATGTCCGCAACTGCTATCTGCCAGACCTCCAAACTTGTGTGTCATGTTTGTCCGCCAAACCACCTGGACTTAGGTTCCAACAGTGGGATCATGGGTTTGACGGTCGTGCGCGCGATTGCCAGGCGCAATCTCACACACGCAGGATCCCACTACCATCAATCGGTCGGTGCCGGCCGTTTGATGGGTCGTGTTGGATCTTATGGTGCCCTTAGAGGGAGGGTGAATAAAAGCTTTATGGAAATTTAAAACTTTAATAAAAATATCATTGTTTATTATAAATAAAATTTTAGAATATTTTATAGAAACTTTTAATTAATAATTCAGAAAAGATTATATTTGTATTGAGCGTTGAACGAGGCCGAGTGGGTAAACCTGTTTGTCAATAGATAAATCATTCAGAGCACTTTTTAATGGGCTTTTCCAGAATAAAAATAGACAACTGAATCCAAATTTATGATCATATTTATTGAGTCATATTTAATGCGCCATATTTATATTATCATATTTACTAAACCATATTTACTAAGCCATATTTATTGAGACTTAGTTATTGAGTCATATTTTTTGTGTCATATTTATTGAGCAATATTTTTTGAGTCATATTTATTAGACCATATTTATTGTGACATGTTTATTGCGTCATACTTATTGCGCCTGATTTTTTGTCATATTAATTGCGCGATAAACGAGCCCGAATGGGTAAACATGTTCGTCAATGGATAGACCTTTATGTGCTCTTTTTAATTATCTTTTTCGGGCATATAACTGACAACCGGATCATTGGCTTTTTTGTGCTTTTTTGGGCTGATAACGTCATATTTACTGTGTCATATTTATTAGTAATAAACAAGACCAAACGGATAAAGCTGTTCCCTAATGGATAGATAATATCGAGCTCTTTTAAATGGGCTTTTTCGGGCGAAAAACGCACAACCGGAACAAAAGTTATGGTCATATTTATTGAGTCATATTTAGTGTGCCATATTTCGTTAGCCATATTTATTGAGTTATATTTATAGAGCTATATTTATTTGTGTCATATTTATTACGTCATATTTATATAGTGTTAAACGAGCCCGAATGGGTAAACCTGTTTGCCAAAGATAGATTTATCAGAGATTTTTTGAAATGTCTTTTTTGGGATGAATATAGACAACGAGATCAAAAATTATGACTTTATTTATTAGACAATATTTATTGTGCCATATTTATTGAGTCATTATGATTTAGCCATATTTCATGAGTCATCTTTATTGAGACATAATTATTGAAACATATTTCTTGAAGTATTTTCATTAGAGATATTTAATAAGACTTTTTTATTGAGCCATATTTATTACGCCAATTTTATTGAGAAATATTTATTGCGCCATTTTTATTTTGAAGCATTTATTATAATATATTTATTTAGTGTTGAACGAGCCCGAACAGGTAAACCTGTTCCCCAATTGATAAATCATTCAGAGGTCTTTTTAATGAGTTTTTTCGGGCTGAAAACGGACAACCGGAACAAAAGTTATGGTCATATTTATTGAATCATATTTATTGCATCATATTTCCTTGGCCAAATTTATTAAGTCATATTTACTAAACCATATTTATTTGTGTCATATTAATTGCACCATCTGTATATAGCATTAAACGAGCCCGAACTGGAAAATCTGTTTGTTAAATGATAGATTTATTTGAGCACTTTTCAATAGGCTTTTCGGGGCTGAAAATGGACAACCATATCAAAAATTATGGCTATATTTATTGTTCTATATTTATTGGGCTATATTTATTATGTCATATTTATTGAATCATATTTATTGAGTCATTTTTTTGAGCCATATTTATTGAGACATAATTATTGAGTCATGTTTCTTGTGACATTTTCATTAAATGATATTTAATAAGCCATATTTATTGAGCCATGTTTATTACGCCAAATTTGTTGAGATATATTTATTGTGTCATATTTATTGTGTAGTATTTATTATAACATATTTATTGAGAGTTGAATGAGCCCGAATGGGTAAACATGATTGTCAATGGATAAATCATTTAGAGCTATATTTATTGTTCTATATTTATTGGACTATATTTATTATGGCATATTTATTTTGTCATATTTATTACGCCACATTTATTATGTCATATTTATTGAATGTCAAACAAGCCCAAACAAGTAATCATGTTCACCAATAGATTAATCATTTCGAGCACTTTTAAATGTGCTTTTCCGGGCTGAAAATGGACAAGCAGAACAAAAATTATTGTCATATTTATTGAGTCATATTTATTGCGTCATATTTCTTTGGTCTTATTTATTAAGCCATATTTATTGAACTATATTTATTTGTGTTATATTTATTGCGCTATATTTATATAGCGTTAAAGGAGCCCGAATGAGAAAACCTGTTTGCCAAAGATAGATTTATCTGTGCTTTTTTCAAATGTCTTTTTCTGGATGAAAATGGACTAGCATATCAAAAATTATGGTTTTATTTATTGGGCTATTTTATTGCGCCATACAAATAGAGACATGATTTTATTTTTTTTTAGAATTGAATACAAAATATTTGATTTCTATAACGCTAGAAATCGAGACGAATATGACAAATCTTTTTTGATGATTCACCAGTCCTTCTCTCAAGGACCGACTGGCTATAGTTTATCTTACCCCAGATACCACCTCTAAATTCTCTCTAGATCTAACCTCGACCTAGTCGCTGCACACAAGACGGTGAATTCCCCCTAAACCGCACAAGGGCCTAGTCGCCACAAATAAGATGAATTTCCTACGGAATCTAACATTCTCCCCGAACGATTTTTCTTCTCCCGATACAAAAATATAAAACAAAAGAGATTACAAGATAATAAAAAGTAAGAGAAACTACTTCAAGATTTTTGAAGGTGAAGACGAAGGTCGTGTAGACGTCCGCGTTCTTGATGTGTTTGCCCTGCGTGCAATGCGATCGTGCCGGGCATGGTCGTCGTCATACTGGCGTCATTTTCGCTATCGTCTGGCGATAGTTTCTATCGTCAGCGATAGCTCCTCTTCACTTTTGCCATCCAAAACTTTTTCAGATTATATATGACTTCGTTCTCATTCTGGAATTGGGTGGCACGTTCTGTATGTCTTCCTGTATTGAAAGTTATGATCGTTTGAAGTTTAGTACACAAAACTCATCATTTTGTTTTTTCTAAATTGTACACATCATTGGATCATGCCCCTGACTGAGGACTTGTTTATTCATTTAACCGTACAACCTGCACACTATAAACACGCAAAAAACTAGATCAACTAAATCATGGTATTTGTTATTCTCAAACCAAGAGATGTGGTACGCATACTCCAACAGGCCGGACCTTTTCCCTCTCCCTCTCCGCTCGCCGCCCGCGGGGTGTCGGCTCGCTCCCCGCCAGCCCAGAGGCTGCGCCCCGCAGCCGCGCCTCCGCGGCCGCATTGCGCGGCAGCCCCGCCGGTCACCCCGACCGGCGGGAGCGCCTCCTCTCGCGACCGTCATTGCCGTTGTAGGAGGTCGCAAGTCACGATCGGGCGCAATTTGTCGGCCACGCTCGGCTCCCACCGACCCTGGCCAGTCGCTCCCAGCGGCCGGCCGACACCGCGCCTGCGGTCGGCAGCCATCGCCGGGGTCGGCCTCCTCCCTCGCCCGTCGGGGATGTGATCATGTTGGCCGCATCACCGACGCCATCTCTTTTTGTCGTTCAATCGCCCCGCCACAATCACGATCGTCCGTTCCGCGGGAAACCATCAGCATAACCACCGTCGTTAGTGGGGGGACCATGATCTTAATGGTGGCTTGCATTCGGTAAATATTACCCGATTTATATATGCTCGAAACTTTGCTTAAAATAATAATGTTTATTGTTATGGTGCGCGGATAGCCGCATAACCACCGAAACCACCTCCTAGAGGCTATAAAATGAGTTACGGGCCCCCTCATTTCTGATATTTTTCCTCCTGACTTTTTTCTTCCTCAGGCCAAAGCTCTGTCAGATTTCTCCTACGAGCTGTCACCTCTCCACCGGAAATTCGTCTAAGTCCATCGCAAAGGGCAAGTCTCGTGAGCCGTTCAGAGAAGCCTCCTTGCGTGCAACATCTCGCAAGTCCTTTCCAACATTACTTTGCACGTTCTTTGGTCGTGGTCAGCACCCGCACGGTGCTCAGGAGCGTTCTCTCCTGCAAAAGGATACTAGCTTCAAGGTTTGTGTGAGGCGGCCTGTCGCCCAACGATCATGTGTGTACTCTCTCTCTCTCTCTCTCTCTCTCTCTCTCTCTCTCTCTCTCTCTCTCTCTCCCTCCCAATTGTAACGAGAAGCGATCTGTCGTCCTCAATTCTGCAGCAAATTTGTAACTCGAAGCTCATAGTGGAGCTTGACTGGCAGAGATTCAGTCACGTGGTTTTTTATCCGATTAAGAAGTTTTTCCACACTAAAATCGTTGTGTGCACTACCTTTTCTTGTTCTTTGACTGTGCGTGCGCTTAACCACTGTGCTGGCTAAGACAACCAAGTTTAGTCTGATATGCAAGGAGCATTAAGTCGACCGCAACAAAATTATATTTATATATAAGCACCCCCCATGTTGAATGTCACTACATGCATGGAGGGGCACCTCGTGCAGTGACACTCGTTTTTTTTTACTATAGCTCATACATCTATGATAGAGTTTACTATAGCTCGTACACTATTGTGTTTGTATATATTACATATTCTTCATAGCGGGCGAAGTTATAATTTATTATAATTTATTATTTTAATTTAGGTAGTTATAAATATAAATTTGGGACCTTGCAAACATCCTTAAAAAATCATAACCCATTTAGCAGATATTGTTTTAATTGCACGATTAAATACTAAAAATCTATAACCTCCTCTGATTTGTGCGGCTCGGCACTTTTCCCGCCCCACTCTCTCTCTCTTTCTTCCCGCAATCTTATTAATCTACCTCTCTCTCTCTCTCTCTCAACAGTTATTAGTTTTTTAGTCTCTTTCCGGCTTTCCACTTCCTCTCCCTTCACCGCAACAAGTTCTCTGCAGGTTCTCTCTCTTTCTCAGATTTTTTATTTCTAGTTGTTTTTTCACGGTCATCCACAGCGTCTCTCTCCATAATGTTTCCCTCTCGCGGCTTTTTACTTTTTAAACTCATTTTTTATTAGAAGAATTACCACCTACAGACTAGCTGACAGTGCAGCCCACCTCTGTTATAAGTGCTCGCCGGCGTTAGCTCTCCTTCAATGCAGTTCCGGCGAGCGAATCCCTTCCCAAGATTGGCCGAAGAAGAACGCGCCCCATCTCCAATGCCAGCGTCTGGCCCGTTAATTGGCCGCCGGGCGGTGGCATTCTCGCGGCAAGTGGAGGAGGACACTCTGTTTCCGGCAGCGCCGCCGGCATTCCCCTGTTGCTGCACTCCGTCCAAACAGGGGCCGAATTAATTCGTCAAGGGGATTGGTTTATCTAACCGTGTTTTTTTTAACCTGATTCTACGGCAGCCATAACGGCGCCCAGCGTGTATTTCGATTGGGAAAAACTGGCGGATTTTCGGACCGCCGGCGGTGTATTCACCGCGTCCTCCGAGGTGGCTGAAGCTCTCGTTGGCTTTCTCGAACCTTCTGACTGTCCTCCCTTCCCCATCGACGACATCTTCAACGCCGCCTCCGACAGCGTCCTGGACGACGCCGCCAATGACAACTTCTTTTCCGCAGTTGCCGACAGCGTCTTCCTTCCCCACAACCTCCGCTCTCCTCCGGACCATTGCTCTCTGCACTGCTGCGCCAAACGCCAACGTTGCTGCTCTTCCGGCGAACCCCAGCAGTCACTCTGTTTCACAGCAGAGTTTGCGCCCGCCGAACCCCAGCAGTCACTCTGTTTCGCAGCAGAGTTTGCGCCTGCGGAACCCCATCAGTCACTCTGCTGTTCCACAGCAGAGTTTTCGCCCGCCGAACCCCATCAGTCACTCTGTTTCGCAGCTGAGTTTGCGCCCGCAGAACCCCATCAGTCACTCTGTTTAGCAGCAGAGCTTGCGCCAACCGAACTGCCGGAGGTTCACTATTTCCGGCCAATTCCATTGGCAGAGCGCCCCGAACCTCTGCCGCCGCAATATTTCGAGCAAACTCCATTCTCAGCAGAGTTTACATTAGACCAACCGCCCAAATCTGCAGCAGGATGCGGCTTATCTGCCCAGAGCGCAGCGGCGAGGGAGCGGCGGAAGCGAATCAGCGACAAAACGCAGGAGCTCGGCCGGTTGATTCCCGGCGGCGGGAAGATGAACACCGCCGAAATGCTCCTGGCGGCGCACAAGTATGTCCGGTTCCTCCAAGCCCAAATCAGCATTCTCCGGCTCGAAAAATTCGACAAGGTTCATCATTTTTACTCCTCCTCCTCTGTTTTTGAATGCTGATTTTGAAGTGAATTCATGAAAATATGCAGGAAAAGAGTTGGGAAGAAGAAGAGCTTCTACGGCTGCTTATATCCTCTGCAGCAATTCAAGAGAAATTATCAAAACAAGGGATGATTTTGGTGCCTAAAGTGATGGCGGAGGAATTTGTGGCAGATCCTCTGCTAAAATACAATCCATTTATGGAAAGAGAAATTAATAAATTCAGTGAATTATTAATAGGGGAGAAAGCATAGACACAGAGATTAGTTTTTTTTATTATTATTGTTTCTGTTGTTATATATATATATATATTAATATATATATATATATATATATATATCTATATATATATATATATATATATTCATTTATAGTGTAAATATTTGTGATTATGTAGTTCACATTTTTGTGAAAAGAAATTGATTGTGTTTTCAAGAATGATTTTATTTTTCATTTTATTTAAGCTTGGCTTGACACATTTTTTTTTTGCTGGGATGAGTTTAGGGCCTTTGGGCAAAAATGCCACCATTATGAAATTCATGTGTAGGAAGACAATGATTATTATCACCATCAATAAAAGAAAACTAGTTTTGATCATAAAAGTGAATAAAGAGCCTTAGGTGGGTCGGGTTCACGAACGACGGTTCATAACCACTTGCAATTACGTAGAAGATACTTAGCATTCCACGGTTCATATCTCACAGCAACTTAAAAGATACTTAACTTCGCGAGAGGTGGTCTTTCACTTTCGGAGCCTTCTCTCCTTCTCTCTCAACAACCGTAAAGAGAGACAGTCTGTCGCCCTGTTTTCTCTGTAAAGCCTTGTAACAACACCAAGATAGTAAAAGTTTGGTCAGCATCGTCCCGGCCACATGATTTATTACCTATTTTCAGAGTTTTCACATTAAAAAAACATGCTTGCTAGCCGTCTCGTTCGTCTCATTTTCATTGACTTTTTGCATGCTCGACCGTTCCCCGAGATAAGATGGTTCAATTTAGACCAGTCTACCGGAGCCTTGAGTTTTGCCGCAACAAAGTTGATTACGATTTAGATTCAAAGTCAAATTAAAATGAGAACAGAAAGTAGGCAATGGCGGATATAGAATAATTTTTCTTTGTTAGTGGAGTACTAATTTCGTAAAACTTGTAATTCATCGAAATCAGAAATATCTAAAGAGACGTCTATTCTCGGACCTCATCATGACAACATGGGTGAGTAACTCGCGGGTATGGGCTAACAACCCACGTAACTCTCCAATATGGGCGGGCGAGTATCCAAAACCTTCGGAAGTATTCTCGCATATCCCCCCCCCCCCACATTTTGTCTATAAATAGAACTCCAGGGATACCAAGAATGACACGTTGGAAAAGGTTGAGACCCCCCAGATCTGATACTCGCAGAGTCCGTGTAATGCCCCAAAAATCCTGAAAAAGAGGGATTGAAAGTTAACGTATGGCGATGGTGTTAACGTCGACGTTAGCTATTGAATTAAATCGACTGTCGTCTCGGGTATCTACCGCGCGGCAGTAGAAAGATATCGCGCTGCGATAACACTCGACGCTCTCAACGCACTCAACGCTTTCAGCGAATCGTCGAGAGGTTTACCGCGCAGTGGTAGAAAGTTATCGCATGGCGATATCACTCGACGCACTCAACGCTTTCGACGAAGCATTGAGTGACTACCGCGTGGCGATAATGAGCTAACGCACGGCGATAACTCGAGTCAAAGTACTGCTTGGCAGTAGTAAGTTAACGTGGGGTTGTAGCTTGCCACGTGGCAGTGCGGTGGAGGCTGTTTTTGGTGACAGAGCGATGCCCATTGGGCCAAGCGGCAACTGTCTTTGATATCACGCGGCAGGAGCAGATACCGCGTGGCGGTAGCTTGCTTTTAAGGGATTGATTTGAGATTTCATTCTCATTTTCCTCTCTCTCTCTCTCACTTTCTCTATTGGTTCTTGAGCTTCTTGAGGGAAGAGGAGGAAGAATGTCCAGGAGGCTAAGCGGAGAAACGATCCAAGGTGTGTTTGTGATCGGAATTACTAGTCGACGTTAGATCCGTGGAGAGGAAGCTGTGACGATCAGTTCCCATCCGATCAAAGAACAAGGACATGGCTCCTAAGCGATTGATAAGGGTAACGACTTTCTCCTTGGACAAGTGAAGTCCTCAATTTGCATACGTGCATGGAACCCTCACTAAAAGATGAAGAAATGAGTGGTTTCCTGCGGGTAGATCGTTGTGATCCCCGATAAAACTTGCAAATAGAATCCGGAATCGAAGTACGGAAGACATGTTGTGTGAAGCCCATTTTTATATAGTGGACATTGTTGATACTTGAGTTCAATTTAACCCTTGAAACTTCCGCTAGAATGCTCTGAGTTAGGATTCATTTGGTCTTTTGATATTAACATGTAACTCTGCTAACTGTCTGTGAAATATGACGTGGGGCCTCGGCCGGACCCTCTGTTATATTTCATGTGACAGATAGAGGTGTTACAGTTCGTGCCTTCTTTGTACCTCGATCAGCCTTTTGGTTGTGAAGAGAAGGTTTCACCTAAACTTTGGGTATGTTGTGGGACTCTGTTGGGTCCGGCGTTCCTTCACTTGACCCGTGGCGCATTGTTACTTATTTAAGAAATTAAGTAGCGCCCTCTCCAACAGTCCGGGCTTTTGGTGCAGTTGGGTATGCGCTTGATCCTTCAATTGGTATCAGAGGAGGTCACGGTTCAAGACTGGGGGGCGCTATTTAATCCTGATTATTCCCTTCTACCTGTGTGGGTCCGGCGGGTCAGGCAACCGTGGACATGTGGTAACCCCACCTCTGATCCAGGTGGGCCATGTGGTAACTCCACCTCTGAGCCGACGGGTTGTGCTGGACGCCGGGGGGGGGGATTATTGGGTCTGGCGTTCCTTCACTTGACCCGTGGCGCTTTGCTATACATGATGGGTCACATCCTAAGTCAGTGAACCTAGCCCAAATCAACTCGGGATCCAACAGACTCTCCTACTGAGTCACCTGGGGTGTGCTTGTAGACATTTCTCTCTCCTGCTCTAGCCATCAGAATTGTGGGTTCGACTGCAGAATCAATAACCTTAAGCTACAGCTAGGTCCGAACATTTGGAATAGGGATTTTTCCCGGCTTCTCTCTACCTTCAGTTGAGCTCGACTCATGTGAGGTGTTGACCTTCTCCACCTCTAGTTGAGCTCGACTCTTGTGAGGTGTCGATCTTTTCTCCACCTTTAGCTGGGCTCGGCTCTTGTAAGGTGTCGATTCTTCTCCACCTCTTCTAGTTGAGCTCGTTTGTCTAGCAAATGATCAGAGATGTGTCGACTCTTCAGCTCCCCCAGTTGAGCTCCTCTCCTGGCTGGTGTCGCCTCATTTCCTCCTTTAGTTGAGTGAAAGATATAGTACCTAAACACCTAGAGGGGGGTGAATAGGTGACCAAATTCTTTTTAACTTAATGGCAGCAATCAGTTATAAACACAGAATCTAATCTACTTTTGCACAACAATCACACAGCATACACAGCAAATCACAATCACAGTAGACACAGAGTTTTATAGTGGTTCCCCAAGCTTTTGTACATCCACTTTCCCCCTTCGCCTATCTAGCAGTGTACTAGATTCGGCCAAACTTCTCCACTATCTCAGAACCAAAACTGGTTCCTACACCTCAGGCTCAAGGCCCTACAACTCAGCTTTTCCACAAAGCATACACTCAGCCACAAGGCCTACACTCAGCCAACAAGGCCTACACTCAGCCACCAAGGCCTACACTCAGAGATTTCAATCTCCTACACTCAGGCTCTCAAGCCCTACCCTCAGCCTTTATAATTACAGGCTTACAAACACTCAGATCCAAAGGATCCTACAAGATAAAAATGAATTTACAAATGATAACTCAGCAACTCAGAAACAAGAGAGGGGAGTTGAGAGTTTCTTGATGAGTTCTTGCAAGAACTCAGCTGGATTCAATCTGACTTAGCTTTCTTCAAAGCTTCTTGAAAGTAGAACTCAATTAGATTGACTCCTTCTACAGTTGATCCTTGACCTCTGCTTCTTAAGATCCAGAATATATCTGAAACCCTTCTTCTCAGCCTAGTTCCAACGCTGATTTCTTGGATGGAGCCCTCTCTCTCCAACTTCTTAGATCTGCACTTGGACAGCTAGATCTTCTTGTTTTGATACTTGATCAATAACTTGAACAACTCTGTGAACCACTTTTTGAATAACTTCAACAACAACTTCTGTAGACTGTATGAGCCTATTTATAGGCCTTCTTCATGGTAACCGCTGGTCCGGTCCATAACTGAATTCTGACATCTCTGACAGGTGCTGTAGACCGGTTGGAACGGCATCTGTCAAGTCATCCAGTCAATTCTTGAAAGTTCTCTAACTGTCTGAAAGTGTCGAGACTTTCTGTCTTTAAGTGTCGACACTTATAGACCAAGTGTCGACACAAGTTGTGTAAGTGTCGACACAAGTCTACAAGGTGTCGACACAACTCCTTGTGTTGTAGATTCTATGTCTCGACACAGTTTCTTCTGCATGTGTCGACACTGAAATTGAGTGTCGACACAAGTACTTGATCTTCTATCTTTTGCCGAATTCTTCTAAGTGTCGACACATCTCCTTTGTGTCGACAACTTCTTGTGTTGAATCTGTTAAGTGTCGACACTACTTCTTGGTGTCGACACATAGTCTTCAATGTTGATACTTGCTGAGTGTCGACACAGCTCCTTGTGTCGACACTTGATTCTTCTATTGAGACTTCAGCTGAGTGTCGACACATAGTCTTAGTGTCGACACTTGTACTTAGAATATTTTTTTGATCTTGCTGTTCTTTGTTAAGTGTCGACACAGCTACATGTGTCGACACTTTCTTCAAGTGTTGAGTCTTCAGCTGAGTGTCGACACATTGTTCTTGGTGTCGACATTTACTTCAAGTGTTGACTCTTCTATTGAGTGTCGACACATTTGTTATGGTGTCGACACATATACTTAGTCTCTGCTGACTTTTGCTGAGTGTCGACACAGCTCCAAGTGTCGACACTTTCTGGTTTAGACACAGTTCTTCTAGGTGTCGACACTGCTGTTAAGTGTCGACACAGCTTTTACTGCACTTTTCTTTCACTGAGTGTCGACACAGCTCCTTGTGTCGACACTTTCTGTCTAGTGTCGACTCAGCATCCCAGTGTCGACACAATGACTCCAAGTGTCGACACTGCTTGCCTGAGTGTCGACACAAGTCTTCTTAAGTGTCGACACTTTCCCTCTGAGTGTCGACACATGGACTTAGAAAATTTTTTGCTTCAGTCCTGAAAATACTTAACCTGCACAAGTAACTCAAAATACATCAAATACATTTTGATGTATATCATTGAGTTGGGTGAGGCTTCTTCAAATCAGGTACATTTAAACAAATGTACCCAACATTGAGTTTCACCCTTGGGAATGACCTCGCGCAGCGTACATCTAGCCCTCATCTCTCTGAATGATGGGTCTTACATTGTTTTTCCAAGCTTGTATCGAGCTAAAAAAAGTGAGGATTGTGTATAACTCATAATTCATCGAGATCAGAAATGTCTAAGGAGACGCATATTCTCAGACCTCATCAAGCCAACATGGGCGAGCATGAACTAGTAACTCACGAGTATGGGCTAGCAACCCTCGTAACTCTCCGATATATGCAAGTATCCAAAGCTCTCAAAGGTATTCTTGCATATCCCCCTAAGATTTGTCTATAAATATACCCCCAGGGGCACCAAGAATGGCACATTGGAAGAGGTTGATACTCACCGGGTCTAATATTCGTCGAGTCCGTACCTCACTCAGTATTTTGGTTGTGTATGAGAAGTTTCTCTCAAACTTCCGGGTACATGGTGGGACCTCCCTACTGAGGCACCTGGGTGTGCTTGTAAACATTTCTCTCTCCTGCTATAACCATCAAAATTGTGTTGTTCAACCATAAAATCAGTAACTTTAAGCTACAGCTAGGTTCGAGCATTTGAAGTAGAGATTT
The DNA here is from genome assembly GCA_039583875.1 of Platanthera guangdongensis. NCBI lineage: Eukaryota > Viridiplantae > Streptophyta > Magnoliopsida > Asparagales > Orchidaceae > Platanthera > Platanthera guangdongensis. The sequence goes on from CM077159.1 coordinate 199,327,558, forward strand.
TTCCGGTCTCAACAAATTCATTTAAAATTTTTAATCAATAAAAATTGAAAATACATATATATATGATGTATTAATGTCAACTTTTTAATCTTATTTTCAAATTTTTAATGAAATTTTGTGTGCAATTTGTTTAAATATAGAGAAAATGTCTCTATATTTTTAATAATATTTTTTTGCAGTATATTCAAATATAATTTTTATTTGTTAGCGGAGTCCTCTTTTTTTGATACTATGTCGAAGGTACATTGGTTTTTTATTTGATAATTACATGGCCAAGAACTTTGTCGTCATTTTGATCCAGTATTTGGTTTCTTCTATTAGATGAGCTGTGTGACATCTTTCTTATGTGGAACGGCGACTACATGATTTTGAAGGACGAGTTCTCGTCTCTTCAAACGAATTTGACCTCATCGGAGGAGTCACTGGCTTCTGCTAGGAAGAGGATGGAGAAGGTCATCTATCGCTTGGATAGGTCAGAGCCTGATCTTGCTGCTTCCCGGGCCGAGAACGAGGCGCTTCTGGGGAAGCTTGCTATGATGCTTTTGTTTGTTATGTAGCGCATGTGGAGATTTTAGAGGTTATATGTGTTGAAACCTTGACGCCAGTTCAATGGATTTCTGACTAAGAGGGAACAGTTCAGGTTATTGGACTCGTCGTCGGGTACACAAGACTAAGGTATTCTGAGCTCGGAGTCAGCCCTCACTAGGTGAAAATTGGTTGCCTACTCACATACCCGTTGAGCTGTAGCGGGGAGGTCCTGTCACACACCTGGAAGCGCTACTCAAGACTTCCCTCCCAAAACCAAACTAAGCTCGACACCTTGGATGACACGAGCAAGAAATATCCAAAGGAAGGAGCTAGCTCTTGGAGGCTGGGTCCCCTTTCCAATGTGCTTTGGGGCTCTATTTATAGACAAACTCTTGACTTGGGAAAAAATAGTCTTTTGGTCTGAAAATAGCGGCCTCCACCTTCCCGTCTATGATATTGGCAGCCCAAATTGGCCTGCGGGTTACCTAGTGCGAAGTCAGAGGGGTCACAGACTCGTCGGGACTAAGCTCGTGTAAATCATGAACTCGCCCATCTCAAAGGCGTAGGGGGAGCTTACAACTGTACTATGTTCGTTGTCTTGTCGAGCTCACGACTTCGTCGAGCTCGCTACTTTACAAAGCTTGCTAGTATGCCGAGCTCGGCGCCTTTTGTCGAGCCCGCTGTCTTGTCAAGCTCGCTAATTTGCAGAGCTCGCTGCTTTGGTGAGCTCGCTGCCTCTTACCTGTGGTCCGACAGCTCGCCTAATCTCTTTTGGGGCAAGTCTGGCAGGGGCTCGCAAAATTGGTTGTACACAATCTCTGCTTCTTTGCGATTTCGATAGAGGTCGGAAAGAAATCATCCGACCTCGATTTAGCGAGCTTAAGGTCGCAACTCGTCGGATTGGAGCACGTTGCCCTTCTACTTCTACAAATATGGGGGCAAGGCATGACTCTTCCATCTAAGATTTTCCTGCTGACCTGCAGCCATTTGACGCGTAATGGACTCGCTAGTCCGAGATGACGAATCTGAGTGTACAACCCCGTATTCGCGAAGAGTGGGCCCAAAACAAGGTGAGCAAGTTTTTAAGCTTTTTGGGAGTTTTGCACTCCTAGGGGCCAATTTTGGGTGAACATGTAGAACATACTAGTAGGGGGAGAAAGTATTTCTCCCCCCAAGGCGCTTTTGGCAAGCCGCCCAGGCCGCAAGCCGCCTCAGCCAGGCCGCCAGGCCGCAAGCCGCCTCAGCCAGGCCGCAAGCCGCCTCAGCCAGGCCGCAAGCCGCCCAGGCCGCCTCAGCCAGGCCGCAAGCCGCCCAGGCCGCCCCAGCTCACAGGCCGCCCAGCTCGCCAGACCGCAGCTCGCCTTGCCCCGTCTCGCCAGACCACCGCCTCGCCCAGGCCGCCGTCTCGCCTAGTAGGCCAGCTCGCAGTCCGCCCCAGCTCGCAGGCCGCCCAGCTCGCAGGCCGCCCAGCTCGCCAGACCGCCGCCTCGCCCAGGCCGCCGTCTCGCCAAGTAGGCCAGCTCGCAGTCCGCCCCAGGCCGCCGTCTCGCCTAGTAGGCCAGCTCGCAGTCCGCCCCAGCTCGCAGGCCGCCCAGCTCGCAGGCCGCCCAGCTCGCCAGACCGCCGCCTCGCCCAGGCCGCCGTCTCGCCAAGTAGGCCAGCTCGCAGTCCGCCCTAGGCCGCCGTCTCGCCAAGTAGGCCAGCTCGCAGGTCGCCCAGCTCGCAGGCCGCCCAGCTCGCAGGTCGCCCAGCTCGCAGGCCGCCCAGCCCGCCCAGCTCGCAGGCCGCCCAGCTCGCAGGCCGCCCAGCTCGCCCAGTCTTCTTGCCCTCGGGGGGAGTTACCCCTTTACCCCCGGCGTGGCGGTTTCCTATTGGCCCGAGGCCTTTTGGCCGTAGGGGTATTTTGGTCATTTCTGGCCCAGGACTTTTGGAAAACTATAAATAGACCCCCTTGGGTGCCTTGGAGAGGATCTTTTTTTGGGCTTCCTCCTCCCTTAGTTCCTCCTTGGTAGAGTATAGAGGGCTCCTCCAAGGCATCCTAGCTCGAGCATTGGCTAGGGAGGGGAAGAGCTCAGGTAGCCTTCCGGGTGTGAGGTGGGACCTCCGCGCTAGAGCCGAGGGTCTGTTCCTAGTTTCCCAAGTCTTCGGTCCGTGACGTTCCTCCGAGTGTAGTAGGTGTGAGGTCACCCCTCTTTTGGACCCCGAACTCCACGAGAGATCAGGTTTCTGGTTTCAACATTTTGGTGCGGTGAGCGTGGAGAGTGACCAGCACAGAAGATCTCGGGAGAGAGTCATGACTGGAGGTGAGGGAGGTAGTGATGATCTCGGCGAGCTCCCTAGCTCGGGACCTCTTTGTGGGGAGGCAAGAGTTCATGGCCTCCATCCAGGGCATCATGGAGATGCTGCGAAGCATTGCTCCTCAGGGTGGCAGCTCCACCCCGACCCCCCAAGAGCTAGCTCCCCCCCTCGACGAGTCGACTCCCAGGGGTCTAGGCGAGATGACCCCAGGATGGGGAGAAGGAAGTGCACCGGGAAGAAGACCATGGAAGGAGAGAATGGGAGATGGTGTCGAGCGAGACCTCACCGGCCGGGAGCTGTTCTCTAGCCCTGCGAGTGCCAACCTCCCAGGCGAGCAGGTCGCGCGAGCGGAGGTGGGCGAGACCACCCCTTAAGGGGTCACCCTTCAGCGAGCTGATCATCTCAGCTCCCGTTCCCGAGGGGTTCAGAGAGCCGGACATGACTTACTATACGGGGAAGGATGACCCCGTCCATCATCTACAGTGGTTCGAGGATGCCGTCTCCATCAGGCCGATGACAGATGCCTTCAAGTGTCGCCTCTTTGCGGTCACTCTGAAGGAGAAGGCAAGGGACTGGTTCCATCAACTCCCTCCGAGGTCGATCTATGGGTTCGAGGACTTGAGCCGAAGCTTCCAGCTCTGCTTCTCCACCTCCAAGAAGCGGAAGAGGAGTCCTGAGTCCATCTTCTTGATAAGGCAGGGGGGCGAGGAGTCGCTGGCCCGCTACGTAGACATGTTCCAAGAGGAGATCTTGGAGGTCCAGGAGATGCCAGGGTATGCTCTCCAGATGGCCTTCACCGTTGGGCTGAAGGAGGGCTTCTTCAAGATGAGCTTGACCAGGAAGGCCCCCCTTTCCTTCGAGGAGCTGATGGAAAGGGCGGCAGAAGAGATTGTCATGGAGGCAGCCAACCCGGCATTTGTCAAGCGGTTGGAAAAGTTGACGGAGGTGGAGTCAAAGGAGCAGGGTGGCTCAAGGCATCAGGAAGGAAGAAAAAGAGAGGAGCAGAGAGCTCAGGGGTTCCAAGGACAGGAGGGTCCGGAACCAGGCTGGAGGCAGCAGGGAGGACCTGCCTAAGGTCCAGGAAAAGCTCTCATCCCAGGAGGGGGAACTTTCATGGGGGCCAAAGGGAGGTATAACTTCCATAGGCAAGCCCCAAGGCAGCTCTTACCCCGCCGCAGCAAGCCTTGACGATAGGAGGGGGAAGAGGTAACAGGAGAGAGCGTCCAGCCCGCCGAAAGAGGGGAGGAGCGTTACCGTACTGTGACTTCCACTAGGTGGAGGGGCACACCACAGCTACCTGCCCCGAGTTCTTGGAAGTGAGGGGCACGAGAGGCCCTGCGCAGGCCGCAGCTGCCGGTGCGGGTAGAAGAGGTTCTACCCGGAGAAGGGGGTGATGATATATGCGAGGACCGGGTCGACGTGGGAACCCGAGGTGGTATAGGAGTGATCCACGGTAGAGTGGGGGTTGAGGCCACTCGGAAGGCAAGCCTCCATGTCATGTACCGAAGGAGCGTTGCCTCAACCTCCCAGACCCCACCCCCAGAAGAAAAGATCACCTTCTCGGTGAAGGACCTGCCGGATCATGAGGATCCGTTCTGCGATGCGCTGGTCATCCAGACGGTCATCGAAAGGATACACCGTCTCCCGGATCTTGGTTGACAACGGGAGTTCCGTCAACGTTGTTTTCAAGAAGGCGTTTGACGAGATGAAGGTGGAGCCACGGAGGGTGTTGGCCTCGGACGGACCCATGTTCGGATTCTCTGGGGAGAGAAAGGAGGTCGAGGGTGGAGTGGGGCTCCAAGTAAAATTGGGAGGAGTCTCAAGGAACTGCCGGTTCGTTATTGTTGACGCTCCAAGCAGCTACAACACCATCTTCGGAAGACCCCTCATCAGCGCCTTCCGTTGCGTGTCGTCTTCATTCCACCAATGCCTCAAGTTCAGCTCAGGAGGGATCCAGGTCAGAGTCAAGGGAGACTCCAGGATGGCAAGACAGTGCTATGTCACGGCCGTCAACACCATCTCCTGGTGGGCCAAGGCAGAGGAGATGGAGAAGATCATGGAGAGCCTGAGCAGGATGGAAGTGTCCGGCGAGCAGGAAGCGGATGAGGACCACCGGGCCCAGACCCCCTGAGGAAGCCTCGCCCCGGCAGAGTCCTGTATGTATTTTATCTTGTAATGAGTCTAACCCCCGACCAACTGAGTCGGAGGGATCATGTAACACATCTATTTTTCCCGTTTGAGGATGTAGGATTTGGTAAGGTCTGATCGTGGTAGCCCAAGTCCTTTGCTCCGATGACGATTCCGCTGCCAGGCTCCGACTAGCTGGCTGGGTAGGTTGATCTCTCGTGGTAGCCCAAGTCCTTTGCTCCGATGACGATTCCGCCGCCAGGCTCCTACTAGCTGGCTGGGTAGGTTGATCTCTCGTGGTAGCCCAAGTCTTTTGCTCCGATGACGATTCCGTCGCCAGGCTCCCACTAGCTGGCTGGGTAGGTTGATCTCTCGTGGTAGCCCAAGTCCTTTGCTCCGATGACGATTCCGTCGCCAGGCTCCCACTAGCTGGCTGGGTAGGTTGATCTCTCGTGGTAGCCCAAGTCTTTTGCTTCGATGACGATTCCGCCGCCAGGCTCCTACTAGCTGGCTGGGTAGGTTGATCTCTCGTGGTAGCCCAAGTCTTTTGCTCCGATGACGATTCCGCCGCCAGGCTCCCACTAGCTGGCTGAGTAGGTTGATCTCTCGTGGTAGCCCAAGTCTTTTGCTCCGATGACGATTCCGCCGCCAGGCTCCGACTAGCTGGCTGGGTAGGTTGATCTCTCGTGGTAGCCCAAGTCCTTTGCTCCGATGACGATTCCCGCCGCCAGGCTCCCACTAGCTGGCTGGGTAGGTTGATCTCTCGTGGTAGCCCAAGTCCTTTGCTCCGATGACGATTCCGCCGTCAGGCTCCCACTAGCTGGCTGGGTAGGTTGATCTCTCGTGGTAGCCCAAGTCCTTTGCTCCGATGACGATTCCGCCGCCAGGCTCCGACTAGCTGGCTGGGTAGGTTGATCTCTCGTGGTAGCCCAAGTCCTTTGCTCCGATGACGATTCCGCCGCCAGGCTCCTACTAGCTGGCTGGGTAGGTTGATCTCTCGTGGTAGCCCAAGTCTTTTGCTTCGATGACGATTCCGCCGCCAGGCTCCCACTAGCTGGCTGGGTAGGTTGATCTCTCGTGGTAGCCCAAGTCCTTTGCTCCGATGACGATTCCGCCGCCAGGCTCCCACTAGCTGGCTGGGTAGGTTGATCTCTCGTGGTAGCCCAAGTCTTTTGCTCCGATGACGATTCCGCCGCCAGGCTCCTACTAGCTGGCTGGGTAGGTTGATCTCTCGTGGTAGCCCAAGTCTTTTGCTCCGATGACGATTCCGCCGCCAGGCTCCCACTAGCTGGCTGGGTAGGTTGATCTCTCGTGGTAGCCCAAGTCTTTTGCTCCGATGACGATTCCGCCGCCAGGCTCCCACTAGCTGGCTGGGTAGGTTGATCTCTCGTGGTAGCCCAAGTCCTTTGCTCTGATGACGATTCCGCCGCCAGGCTCCCACTAGCTGGCTGGGTAGGTTGATCTCTCGTGGTAGCCCAAGTCCTTTGCTCCGATGACGATTCCGCCGCCAGGCTCCCACTAGCTGGCTGGGTAGGTTGATCTCTCGTGGTAGCCCAAGTCCTTTACTCCGATGACGATTCCGCCGCCAGGCTCCCACTAGCTGGCTGGGTAGGTTGATCTCTCGTGGTAGCCAAGCCCCTTTGCTCCGAGATGGTCCCGCTGCCAGGCTCCCACTAGCTGGCAGGGTCGGTGGTACCTCTCGTGGAGAGTAAGTCCCTTTTCTCCGAGGTGGTCCCGCTGCCAGGCTCCCACTAGCTGGCAGGATCGTGGTACCTCTCGTGGAGAGTAAGTCCCTTTGCTCTGAGATGGTCCCGCTGTCAGGCTCCCACTAGCTGACAGGGTCGGTGGTACCTCTCGTGGAGAGTAAGTGTTTGCACCCCGAGGTCGTCTCGTCACCCAGGCTCCCATTAGCTGGCTTGACAGGTTGACCCCTCGGGGAGGCTAAGTGTTTTCACCCAGAGGAGGTCTCGCCACCCAGGCTCCCATAGCTGGCATGACAGGTTGACCCCTCGGGGAGGCTAAGTGTTTTCACCCAGAGGAGGTCTCGCCACCCAGGCTCCCATAGCTGACATGACAGGTTGACCCCGAGGGGAAGTTACACTCCGCGAATACGTTCGGTTGGATGTTTCTTTCCGAGCTTGTGCCAACCTCGAAAAGAGCGGGGATTGTGTACAACCCCGTATTCGCAAAGAGTGGGCCCAAAACAAGGTGAGCAAGTTTTTAAGCTTTTTAGGAGTTTTGCACTCCTAGGGGCCAATTTTGGGTGAACATGTAGAACATACTAGTAGGGGGAGAAAATATTTCTCCCCCCAAGGCGCTTTTGGCAAGCCGCCCAGGCCGCCTCAGCCAGGCCGCCAGGCCGCAAGCCGCCTCAGCCAGGCCGCCAGGCCGCAAGCCGCCTCAGCCAGGCCGCAAGCCGCCCAGGCCGCCTCAGCCAGGCCGCAAGCCGCCCAGGCCGCCCCAGCTCGCAGGCCGCCCAGCTCGCCAGGCCGCAGCTCGCCTTACCCCGTCTCGCCAGACCACCGCCTTGCCCAGGCCGCCGTCTCGCCTAGTAGGCCAGCTCGCAGTCCGCCCCAGCTCGCAGGCCGCCCAGCTCGCCAGACCGCCGCCTCGCCCAGGCCGCCGTCTCGCCAAGTAGGCCAGCTCGCAGTCCGCCCCAGGCCGTCGTCTCGCCTAGTAGGCCAGCTCGCAGTCCGCCCCAGCTCGCAGGCCGCCCAGCTCGCAGGCCGCCCAGCTCGCCAGACCGCCGCCTCGCCCAGGCCGCCGTCTCGCCAAGTAGCCAGCTCGCAGGTCGCCCAGCTCGCAGGCCGCCCAGCTCGCAGGTCGCCCAGCTCGCAGGCCGCCCAGCCCGCCCAGCTCGCAGGCCGCCCAGCTCGCAGGCCGCCCAGCTCGCCCAGTCTTCTTGCCCTCGGGGGGAGTTACCCCTTTACCCCCGGCGTGGCGGTTTCCTATTGGCCCGAGGCCTTTTGGCCGTAGGGGTATTTTGGTCATTTCTGGTCCAGGACTTTTGGAAAACTATAAATAGACCCCCTTGGGTGCCTTGGAGAGGATCTTTTTTTTGGGCTTCCTCCTCCCTTAGTTCCTCCTTGGTAGAGTATAGAGGGCTCCTCCAAGGCATCCTAGCTCGAGCATTGGCTAGGGAGGGGAAGAGCTCAGGTAGCCTTCCGGGTGTGAGGTGGGACCTCCGCGCTAGAGCCGAGGGTCTGTTCCTAGTTTCCCAAGTCTTCGGTCCGTGACGTTCCTCCGAGTGTAGTAGGTGTGAGTTCACCCCTCTTTTGGGACCCCAAACTCAACGAGAGACCAGGTTTCTGGTTTCAACACTGAGGCCCTTCTCACCTTGCACGGTAGTCCTCCAAAGCAGCAACGAGAACCAGGAGGCAATGGGTCCAGTAAGAATAAAAAGATTCATGAGATGGTTGTCATACCCTCCGGCGAGGCAGGCTTCGTTCCAACTGTGGTGTCGCTCCGACTTGAGCTTGCTCTAGGGAGTACTTTGCGAATTGGTGGAGCGGGTCAGCTTCCTTCGGCCATCCAGCCTGCATCAACTGAGGTAAGTTGCACTACACACTCTCTTCCCGCGAGTATTAAGGGTATAGTCCTAACAACACTTTCTTGTTCGGTGTTGCAGCCTACTGTCGATACCGCCATCGTGATTGGTCTAGCGATTACCCAGGGGAAAGACGACGCGAGATCAAAGAAAATATGATTATCCAAGTCGTGGAGATCATCTCGCTTCTCCGTCTTTGGTAAGACTTTGATTCTTCTTGGCCTTGCAAAATTAGTGATAACTGCTTCTTGTTGCCTCGCAGTTTCTTCTCACCTCGACTTTCAGGGCGAGCCTACCCGAGACGACGCAGCTGTTCGGCGTAAGACTGATCTTTCCGGGGTCCAAATTCCACTGCTCGTCATTTCTTCGAAGCTCGTGGCTCCCGCCCGACACATTGAAGCTAGTGAGTCGAATCACCCCCGCACTAACGGGAAAACCTTGGTGAAGGCGTCGCCTCCCCGCAAAGGGAAGCGATGGGTCCCTAGAATATAAGTCGCTTTATTTAGTTCGGGTATTTCTCGCCTCCCTAAGCTTGGTTCCTTGTGGCGCATCTTTTCTTTGCAGTTGACTTTCCGACAGAAGATCGCGAGCTCTCCTCGTTGGGAACCCCGTCGGGACCAACGCCTCCAAGGATGTCGAGCCCCCTTCATGAGTTGATGGTTGATCTGCGAGTAGAGAGTGCTGACTTCAGTTCTTGCCTACTTTCGGTCCTCACGGCCCATGACTCTGTGTAATGCCCCAAGTATGACAGCAGAATTTTTGTCACTATCATCGGGCGACAGTGAGTATCGTCGGATGGCGATAGAGATAAAACGTTGAGTCGGCACTCGACGCACTCGACACACTCGACACACTCGAAGCGTTGAGTGAGCTACTCGCTTTGCAAACGCCGGGCGACAATGGGTATCACATGGTGGCGATAGCGATAATTCGTCAAGACGCACTCGACGAACGTCGAATGGGTATTAGATTTTGTTCTCGGTCTTTCTTCTTTGACTTTGTGGTCGAATTCTTTTAAGGGGTGGTGAGCACGTGCATGTGCACTGCCTTGATAACATAACTGAACCCATGAATGTCCATTTAGGAATGAAAATACACATGTGTTGCGGAACTGGTATGTTCCTGTGATTGCTTTTGGCAATATTCTTAGCTGCTTAATTGTGTGTTTCACATTGTGGGCAACTAGAAGTGGTGCGGGGCAGCAAAAACCTTAGTGCTCGGCGGAGAGTATTGCACCAAATGAGGTGTCAACACCTCCTCCTTCTGTGGAAACTATACGGTTGGTTGCTGAAGCCATGTTCGCAATGATCAATGCGCAACCTGGAGGTCAGAGACAACCTCCTATTCCTGCGGTGGTCCAGGAACCGGTTGGCATAGTGGAGAGCGTAACGGTGAGACAAGTGGTCGTTGAGCCAGTGGCCGCAAGGTGAGCAATGGAGAATCAATTGAAACACGTTATGAGTTTCAATCCCCCCGTGTTTATGGGTACTGAAACCCCTACACAAGCCGAAGATTGGCTCTCACGAATAAAGATGGTCCTAATGGTAACTGAAACAGAAGAGTGGAAAAAAGTCACTGTGACTACCTTCTTGTTGGATGGTGAGGCAATACTTTTGTGGAATGAGCTGAAGCTGCACCAGTTTGCTAGTCGGCCGTTGAGCGAGATCTCAAAGGAGGTGTTCTCAAGGTGTTTTCTGGCGAGATATGTTCCATCGACACGACAGATTGCGACGGAGAACCAATTTCAAAGGCTAATTCAAGGCGAGAGGTCAGTGGATGACTACTTGCACGAGTTTACGAGACTGGGAAGATATGCAGGCTTTACGTTTGTAGATGAGGAACGGAAAACAAATCGATTCTATGAAGGGCTGAGATATGACATACGGTTGCTTCTCTCAGGACCGATGACACAGGGCTTTCTTACCTTGGTCAATACAGTCCGTTTCCTTTAGCTGGACATGAAGCGTGTGCAGCGAAGGAATGATTTGGCAGGAAAGAAGACAAATGTCAAGGTACCTAGTTCGTCAACGTCTGGGTTTTGATGGTGGAAAAAGAAGTCTAAAACTTCTGCACCGGCTCCTTCTTCTCCTCTGTCTGGAGCAACATTTGGGAGAGATACGCCCACATGTTATACATGTGGAAAGGTGGGTTATATAGCTCAAAATTGTTGGAGTGGTCTTCCAAATGGGGAGAAAAAGATGGGTGTGTCTTATGCTGAAAAGGGAAAAGCAGTGGTGGAATCGACTGCATCCCAAGCGCAACCTCGAGTCTATAATCTTGGCCAACAAGATGCCATAAAACAAAGTGACGTCTTCACATGTATGAGTTAAGATACAGTTTTTATTGCTTTTCATACTTAGTACCTTGTGTGTTGGTTGTGTATGATTGTTTTGAATTAGGCTTTGTCCTGATTTCGGAGTGTTCGGCGAGAGTGTTGTTCGATACAGGAGTTTCTCATTCCTTTCTGTCGGAAGACTTCGTGGGGCGTATTGGAGTGCCTTCGTTTACGCCAATAGATCGAGTGAATGTATTGTTACCTAACGGGTGCTTGATGGGCGCGGATCGAGCCTGCTGTGTTGAGGTGCAAATAAGAAGTCAGAACTTTTGATTAGAAGCATTTGTGCTCCCGATATCAGAGTTTGATGTAATCTTTGGTATGGGCTGACTTTTGGAGTAGCGTGCATATATAGATTGCAATACAAAGGAAGTCACACTGGGGCAGAACACCAAACGAGTGACTAAATTTGTTGGTATGCGAGGATCAAGCAAGATATTAATGTATGCTATCCAAGTAGTCAAGGTAGTTCAGAAGGGCGTGAAGTTGTTCTTCATGCTGTTGGAGGTTGTTGGGTCGAGGCCCAGTGTGAGTGATGTTCCTATTATGTCGGAGTACGCTGATGTGTTTCCTAAGGATCTTTCGGGGTTACCGCCCCAGCGGGAGATTGATTTCACGATTGAGTTGGTGCTAGGTGAAAAACCTGTGGTCCGCTCGCCATATTGTGTTGCGTCAAAGGAGATTACGAAACTAAAAGTTCAATAGTAAGAGTTGCTGGAGCAAGGCTTTATACGCCCAAGTATGTCACCTTAGAGCACATCAGTGCTATTTGTGAAAAAGAAGGTCGAATGTTTGCGACTATGCATTGACTATCGAGAGCTGAACAAACTGACGGAAAAGAACAAGTATCTGATTCCACGAATTGATGACTTGTTCGATCAACTAGTGGGATCAACTGTCTACTCGAAGTTGGATTTAAAGTCTGGCTATTATCAGTTGAGGATTCGGGAATGTGATATTCCCAAGACAGTGTTTGGTACACGCTATGGTCATTATGAGTTCACTGTAATGCCGTTTGGGCTAACAAATGCGTCATCGGTATTCATGGACCTAATGCACCGAACATTTCAAGAGTACTTGGACTAAATTGTCATCGTCTTTATTGACGACATTTTGGTGTACTCTCAATCCGAATAAGATCATTCGAACCATTTGTGGATGGTGTTGCGCACCTTGAGAAGAAACAAGTTCTATGCCAAGTTCTCAAAGTGTGAGTTCTGGCTGATGACAGTGGCCTTTCTTGGTCACGTGATAAGTGGAGATGACATTGCGGTGTATCCAACGAAGATAGTCGCAATACGGGAGTGGCCGGTTTTTTCTTCTGTGGCTGAAGTCCGGAGTTTTCTTGGACTTGTGTGCTACTATCGACGCTTCATGGAGAACTTCTCGTGGATAACCTTGCCACTCACCACACTGACGAGAAGTTCGTTTGGACGTCAGAGTGCGCGCGAGCTTTTAAGGAGTTGAAAGGTCGTCTGACTACGGCGGCAATCTTGACGATGGCATGTGGCTCGGACGGCTATGAAATTTATAGTGATGCATCAGGGAGCGTCTTAGGCTGCATTATTCTTCAGTTTGGTAAAGTGATAGCTTATGGCTCATGACAGTTGAAAGTGCATGAGCGGAACTATCCTATCTACGACTTAGAGCTGTCGGTGGTGATATTTGCACCCAAACTGTGGCGTCACTACTTATATGGCGTGAAAGTTGACAACTTCATGGACCATAAGAGCCTTAAGTACCTGCTGGATCAGAAGGATCTAAATATGCAACAACGGAGGTGGATGGAATTCCTAGAGGACCACACCTTCCAAATTCATTATACTTCTGGAAAAGGAAATGTTATCGCAGATGCCTTGAGTCGTAGGACTCCAACAAGTGAAAGTTGGTTGCAGATACATGATGAGCATCTAATCCAGGAGTTGGAGGCCTTAGAAATCTCTTGTGTGGACAAGAATGCTACTGCAAGTGCATGCCTGAACTGGAGGGAGGTACAGTATGATCTTGGGGACAGAGTTCGGCGAGCAACAAAACTTGATGAAAGTCTACAATGTTATGCAGTGGATGGGTCAAATGCCCAATTCTCCTGGGATGACGGCCTTTTGCGGAAATGTGATCGTTTGTGCATCCTGAATATGGGTAAATTATGTGAATAATTGTTATATGAGGCACACTTTACGAAGTATTCAATCTACTCAGGGAGCACAGAAATGTATAAGGACATGAAAAAGATTTTATGGTGGTCAGGTCTGAAGAAAGATATAGCTCATTACGTAGCAAAATGTCAATCTTGCGTCTTGGTAAAAGATGAATGCCAGAAACCTGGCGGTCTCTTGAAGTCGTTACTGATCCCGGTATGGAAGTTCGATGACATTTTTATGGATTTCGTGCATCGACTGCCAAGATCTCAGAGTGGAAACAATGTCGTGTTGGTGATTGTTGACCGATTAACAAAAGTGTCGCCCTTCATACCAAACTGAAAAGATAATTCAGTGGAAAAATCGGCTAAACTGTACGTTGATAACATTGTATGATTGCACGGTGTGTCCCGTATCATCGTAAGTGATCGAGATGGGCGTTTTACTTCAAATGATTGGATCCTAATCCATCAGTTGTTGGGGACTAAACTAAAGTTCAGTATGACCTTTCATCCGCAAACAGATGGCCAGACTGAGAGGACCAACAGAACAATGGAGGACATGCTCCGTATGTGCGCCCCGGATTTTGGGAAGAGATGTGAAGATCACCTCTACATGATTGAGTTCGCCTACAATAAATAGTTATTAAGCTAGTATACAGATGACACCCTTTGAAGCTTTATACGGTAGGAAGTGTCATACATCATTGGCTTTAGCGGAAACAAGCAAGTCAAAGCTCTATAAACGTAAAGTGGTCGAAGATGCAAATTCGACCATATGTATTATTTGAGAGAGGCTATTGATAACCCAAGATAGGCTGGCAAAATACTACAACACAAAACACCGAAATGTGGAGTTTGCGGTGGGTGATTGGGTATACTTAAAAATCAAGTCATTCAAAGGTGTGTCTAGGATTCGGCGCTTGAAAAAGTTAAGCCCGATTTATCTTAGTCTGTTTGAGGTGGTGGAGCGAATTGGAGAAGCTGCCTATCGATTAGATTTTTCAGCGGATCTAAGTGGGTTGCATGATGTGTTCCACATATCAGTGTTTTGAAAAGCCGTGAAAGAGCCAGCTCAAGTGATTGCGAATGATCGAGTATCGGTCGAATCTGGGCTAATGACGAAGGTTAGGCCCATTATGATTGAGGATAGGGCATTTAAGTAGCTGCAGAACAAGATAATCGGGATAGTCAAAGTCCGGTGGAACAACTGTGGCCGAGAAGAACTCACATGGGAGTGTGAGCAGACAATACGTAATGAATATCCCGAATTGTTTATGTAATATTGTTGTAACAATGTTTGTATGAATAAAAAAGTTGTTGTGACATTTAAATTGTTATCTTCCTTATGACTGTATGCAAATTTCAAGACGAAGTTTCTGTAAGTAGGGGAGGGTTGTAATACCTCAAGTATGACAGCAAAATTTTTGCCACTGTCGCCGGGCGACAGTGAGTATCGTCGGATGGCGATATCGATAAAGCGTTGAGTCAGCACTCAACACACTCGACGCCTCGAAGCGTTGAGTGAGCTACTCGCTTTGCTAACGTCGTGCGACAGTGGGTATCGACTGGTGGCGATAGCGATAATTTGTCGAGACGCACTTGACGAACGTCGAATGGGTATCGCTGAGTGGCGACAGTGGATGTCGTCGGGCGATAGTCGCTCTCGACGAACGTCGAACTAGTATCGCCGAGTGGCGATAGTGGATGTCGTCGAGCGATAGTGGATGTCGTCGAGCGATAGTGCCACGTGGTATGTGTCAGATTGACTAATAAGCGGTCAAAGCGATGAAGTCGATATCGTCGAGTGACGACAGTCACTGTCGTCAGGCGATAGCGCCAAAGTTGACCAATCAACCCAAATCTTGGCCTTTGCTTCGTTTTGATGGATTGATCGTGTGGCTGGGATTAAACCGAGGCCACTTATCCAGAAGGGTGTGGGATGAGGAGATCATTATTTTCTTCTCACTCTCTTTCTTCATTTCAGCCAGGTTCTTGAGAAGAGAACTAAAGGCTGGAGCTAAGGGTTTGGGTTAATCTTTGTGAAGGTGCTGAAGGAGATTTGCTCGTCAGAAGCAGGATCTGAGGCTAGATTCGCAAAGGGGAAAGTGAGGCGCTCACTTCCATCAGCGTAGAAAAGCTTCGTCATGACTCCCAAGAGAACTACAAGGGTAACGATTTTCTCCTTGGACAAGTGAAGTCCTTAATATGCATATTTGCATGGAAATCCTCACCAAAATGTGAAGAAAAGGTGGTTTCCAATAGGTAGATCGGTATGATCCCCGTTTAATCTTGCATCTTGATCCGAAATATAGGGTACAAAATAGGCATGGTGTGTGAAGCCCATCCGGACGAGTTTTTCTGGATTGATGATATTTATTTTGCATGTCGGAGAAGACTCCGTGTATATGTGTGTGATGTACGTGTGAAATCCGGGGTCTAGGGGTATGCAGGATGTTGCATCGAAGTACTGGAAGCATTTCCAGGAAAAGACCCAGAAAAGATCACAATCTTGATAATTGTGGTTGGCGCCGACGATAGCTCCCAGGTCTGTCTCTAAGAAACCTATGGGCCATTATATGCAAAGCTATGAGCTTAAATTGCGCCAGCGGTAGCTGCAGCTCAGTTGGTGATGAGGAGTGGTTTGAAACTCCTTATCAAGGAGGTCTCGGGTTCGATCCCCGGTCTCAATAACCCTTCTATGTATGGAGAGGGGTTGGGGTGCATGGTCTGCAGACCTGGTTAGGCTTAACTCTTTCGAGCGTGGTGTTGGGGGTGCCAGCGACTGTCCTTTTGAGCCGTGGGCTGGGGAGGCCGTTACAGAGGAGGCGCGAGAACGATACCGGTTAGTTAGAGCGCGGCGAGAGCTTTCTCGCGGATAATTCTGTGAGTTCTCCTGCTGACAAAGTGGCCTTGTCAGACCAAAAAAAGTTTAAATAGGGGTGGGGCTGGGATCAAAGGTACATTCTCAGACCCCCCCCCCCCCCCCCCCCCCCCCGCCTCCCTTCCAAACGAGATTTATACTTGCCTCAATTAAGCCAGGATGGTGAGCAAATCAAAGGGCGATGAGGGTTGCACCCACTGCGTTGTGAACTTTATTGATTGCTGCTTCCCAAACTCGCAGACTACCATTCCCGAGTTCAAGAACTTCGAGGCTCAGTATATATTGGCAGGATTCACGGCACGGCGACCCGTACCAGGCGAGAGCACCAAAACCTTATACACTGACGAGCTCGCTCTCCCCCTGACCCATTTCCAAGCAGGATTGAGGCTTTCCCTATGGCCCGAGGTGAAACACGTGTTCAAGTATTTAGGGTTAGTCCGGCGTAGGTCAACTCTAGCGGGATCAGCGCCTGGGTCGCCTTCTCATGCTATATGCGCAAGGAGAGGATATAGTTCGACCTTACCGCCTTTCCCAAAATCCTGACCCTGAAGGAGACCGACAACGACGTTGTCTTCTTCTCCAGTGCATGCGTCAGGATAGTGGAGACGCTGAACAAAGTCCGTAATTGGATTGATAAATTTCTCTTTTTGCGGGGCGCGTTCAGGATGCTACCGCTTGCACCCGTCCAGAGGAGCAAGAGCTATACAAGCTGCCTCGCACGGAGGGTGATGCCCTCGCCCTTTAAGAAATGTTGAAGGGTAAAGAGTTCGGTGTCTTGTACTTGAGGTAGTGTCAGGACCAGCTCGCCTACATTATGCCCGGGATAGGTTTGAACTCGGCAATCCCATGATTTCATGAACATATTTTTTAATTACACCACACTTAAATAACTTGCACTCGCAGGTGTGCAGACTATGCCCATCAATATGCCTTCAACGACTGTGAAGATCCCTTCAAGCATATCCCTCGCATCGCACCCTGCCGAGATCGTCGTAGTGCGCCGGAGGCTCCTCGGTGACCAACCATGGAGAAGAGAAGGTACACTATGTGGTCGCTTCCTCCTCCGAGCCGAAGAAGAAGAAGCACAAGACTGGAGAGACGAGCATCAAAACTACAAAGAAATTGTAAGATCCCTCCAATATTAATCTCAATTTTGGGTTGGGGATGCGTGCCAAAGATCTGGAAGGCGACCCCCTTCTCATGTGGCATGAGGGAATGCATAACGTTACTCTGAGCTCGTGGATACCCTCCTAGATGGAAGATTATGACCCAAACGATGATGCATTCAACATCATGTTTGGGCTCTACGGGCGGGAGGATGCGACAATGTTGGCTAGTACCTCCATACGCAAGTTGGCCATTTAAGGCAGCCGCGGCGCCCTTCATTCTGCTGAAATTTTCCACCAAATCGCGGGGCGGGCTCTTGGCTTGAACCGCAAGCTGGCGGCAACCACAGATGCTCTCTGTGACGCCGAAGAACAACTGGTGAAAGCCAACGCTCGTCGCTGCCCGAGGCGCCATCCTGCCCGCCCCAATTGAGGTATATACTATCGTTTGTCGCTCTACTGTCATTTTCAATTCTTGGCTATATTAAGCTCAGTTTTCGCAGGACGCTGAACTTGCGCGCGCCGAGAGGATTTCCAAGCTAGAGGAAGAGTTGGGTGAGGCGTGGAGAAACAATGATTACCTCGCCACCCGCTTCAGCGAGTCAGAGTCCAACCTATTGGAGTGTCTGCGCCAAGTCGAGACGAAATCTTCCTCTGCCACTCCTGATCTTGTTGCCACAGTGATAGAGGAGACTCGTTGCGCCCTCGTGATGGCCACAACCAAGCTTATGATGAAGAGCCTTCGTCAACAAGACGCCTTAAACAAGAAGTGGTTTGCACTTTGTGACAATCTTTGTATCTGTTTTTGTGCTTTTGTGCTTATACTTTGTAGAAGCTTTGATGATATGCATGACGCTTCCAAGCATTTATTTGACTTGCATTTGCAATTTTTCTTTAGCATTAAGCCTTGCTTGCGTAACGGTTTTAGATGCGTTGACTGGTTGACTGTTGAAATACGAGACTCGGAGATATCTTAACCTGCTAGCTAGGCGAAGATTAAGATATCTGGACTGGGGGGTGTCGATGATTGTAGTAGTGAAGTATCGTCCTTCAAACCAAGGCAGTCGCAAGAGGGGCTGTGACCTACCGCGGGGGATAAGAGCGCACCTTCGATCCGGGGCAGTGAGAGGTCAGTTGGAGACGGCGAGGGGTAGACCCTACCAACGGTTTGTTGATTGTGATGGTGAAGTACCAACCTTCAAACGAGGTAGCCACGAGGGGGGCAGGCCCTGACAATGTCGTGACCTACCGCGGGGAAGAAGGGTGCACCTTCTATCCGGGCAGTGAGAGTCCACTTGGAGACAGTGAAGGGTAGACCCTACCAGTCGTTTGACGTACGCATGGGGGCTTGCCCTGACATTACCTTGACCTACTGCGGGGGGGGGGGGGGCTTCGACCCGGGCAGGGGGGAGGTCAATTGGGGCGCGACCCTGCGCGCGTGTCCTTACCGTGGGACAGAAGGGTGCACCTTCGATCTGGGACAAATAAGGATTGTTGTTATGTTTACTGTGGTCAGTTAAGTAAATGAACTTCGAGCGTTCCTACGATAGTAGGGTTGGAAGCAAACAAAAGCATTTAGATTATGCAATATAACGTATGTGTGCATATATATAGCAATACTTTGTCCTAGTTAGTCATAGTTCGTGCAATAAGGATACAGTTGTATGGGTCAGAACATAGTAAGGTATTTCCACCCGGTTCTTGACTCCTTTTTGTAGATGATTCTCAAGCGTTGATGGCTCCTAAGCGCATGGCTGCTTCCTGTGCAGGTTACATCTGTCATAGATAACATGCATGTGCAGTCTTCTGATTCCCACATTCGACTCCAACTCCTGCTGAGGTGATGCACTTCATTGTCAAATAGGGGATAGATGGAATTGCCTCGAAAATCACTAGAAGAGGTCCAAAAATTGCATTGTAGGGTGACTCTGTCTCGACTGCTACAAACTGAATATCGTGAGTGGCCCGCTTCGGGAATTCTCCCAGGGTGGCTGGGAGTTCAATGACGCCTTTAACCGGGACAAGGTCGCCATCGAACCCATAGATTGTCCCGAAGGATGGTTGGAGTTTGTCCTTTGAGATTCTCATACTACGTAGTGTGGTCATAAATATGACATTTACTAACTTGTTGTTATCCATTAGAATTCTTTTGACACAGAAACTAGGGTCTCCGATCTCGGCGCTAATGACTAGTGGATCATAATGTGGTATGAGTAATTCTTTCAAATTTTCTTCCCAAAAACTTATTGCCTCTTTGTCTTGGATTTTCTGTCTTTCTTCTGGGGGATGTACGATGAAATCGGTGAGGACTAAGCGACCCCCAAAGATGGTTTCTACTAGCCCGACAACTTGTCTGCCCCCTGTGGTTCCTGGTGGGGCTACATTTGCTCTCTCGTACACTATGTCTGGTGATTGCAAGTTGGTCATGAAGGAATCTTCCCAGGATTCCTTGGCAAATTAGACGCTCGATCTCATCTTTTAGTTTAACACATTCCTCGGTGGTGTGATGTGTTCCCTCGTGGAACTCACAGTACTTTGTTTGATCTCCCTCCCTTTATGGTATCTCTCGGGGATTTTGCAATGCTGGATTATCTCGAATTGCATATAACACATTTGCGAGTGAGGTATTTAGCGGCGTATACTCTTGGTAGGCTCTGGGAGGGCGGCCCTCGCATCACTCTTGTGGTTGCGCATTGTTCTGACGTTCCTCCTGTCGATGCAGGGATGAATCTTCTCGTTTCCTCTTTATTGCTCCCTCAAGCTGTTGGCGATGAGTTTATATGGCTTCATCAACCACGATTTGGTCCTCTACCATCTGCACAAGATCAGGATAGCTAGGGGCCGTTTCTCTCATTAACGATGAATAAAATTTGTTGGGGAGGAGTCCCCCTAAGAAGACTCATCGAAGTAGCTCAGGATCTACCCCTAGTATCTGCCTCGTTTTTGATGTGAACCGACGAAAGAATTCTGAGGGTTTCCTCTTCGTTCTGACGGATGTCAGATAGATAAGAAAGGTCCTTCAAAATCTTTTAATTAGCCATGAACTGATCTAATAATTGTTGAGTTAACTCTGCAAAGCTTTGGATTGCTCCTTCCCAAAGGGAGTGGAACCACGTTCGGGCCTGGCCTTTTAGCGTGGTTGGGAAAACTTGACAGAGGAGTTGATCAGGAGCATTATAAATTCATAATACTGTGGTGAAGTGTTTGACGTGCTCCAATGGGTCTTCAGTCCCATCATAGGACTCGATGTTGGGCAATTTCAACCCGGCTGTGATAGGATGTTCCAAAATATCTGGTGCCAGTGGGGATCCGGCCCGGGTATGGCGATGCAGATATGTGGTCCTACAACCAATCTGATCACATTCTTCTACAATGAATTCTCTGATTTCCTCCCTGATGGGTCTTCTAACGTGATTTCCAGGGGTGACGGCTCATTGGCGCTGCTGTTGTTGCCTAGCTTCGGTAGCCCTAGCCAAACGAGGCGAGCAGTGAAGTGTCCGCTGCTTCCGAGTATTCTTCGGAGCTCTCCTCTGGATGATTACCTGGAATGGGGATTGCATGCGGAGGAGCCTGGTTGACAGGTGTTAGAGGCACTGCAGCTGCCTGGGTCCGGTGCGGCAATGATTTCTTGAGGAGCGTGGGCACTTCAACTTTTTGCTCCTCTATGCGGGTGATTCTTTTGGTAAGCACATTGTCCGGTGCGGTAATGATTTCTTCTTGTCAAAGTACGTTAATCAGGGAATGTGAGGGCCCAACATTATCAAGTCCTTGGTGGGCAGATCCCTGGGTTGTGCTAGTACTTCTTCTCGCCATTAATATATGTCGTGAATGTCGCTGAGTAATATTCATTGTCTTCATAGTCTTTAGAAAACTCCGTCGAGCTTTGGAGGAATGTGTTCCTACAGACGGCAGCAAATTGTTGCGGCCACTCAACCCTCATGGTAGACCGGACTAAATTAGGCCGCCTTAGCCCGTAGAGTGGTCGAGCGCGCGCATAGTTATAGAATAGTAGATAAGAACACAAAGCGATTTTAACATGGAAGAACCTCTCAACTGGGTAAAAAACATGTAACTGGTACGGTTCCAGCCAAACTCCACTATTGACGGCAGTTTACAGGTTGTCAAGAGAATCGAGGGCGACAAGCTGCTCCTCGTTACAACTCAGGGGTGAGAGAGACTGCTGGTGCGTTCGGTGCGCGACCGGCCGCCTCACACGAGCTCATTTTCCTATCACTTTCAGGTGGTGGTAAATGCTTTTGTACATCACTCAGATGTTGAGCACGACAGCATGACGTCCATTCGTGCAGAGATGCGTTGACGGAGGAATGCAGAATGTTGCGTACGTAGGAGATTTATGGAAGTAGCTGGTTAGCGATCGCCTTTTTCCTTGGAGCGTTGTGGACTTAGATGAATTTTCTGGTGGCTTGACGAGAGGAGGAGGAGGCTCGTAGGAGGATTTTGGTAGCGATACGACATGAGAAAGAAGAAAGGTAGGAGTGAAAGTTAGAAATGAGAGGGGTCCTGGGTCCATTTTATAGGCTCCAGGAGGTGGTTATGGTGGTTACCATGTTGTTGAGAATATTGCCCTTCAATGTTCCCTGGATTTGAAGAGGCATCACAATCAATACTAAGAGCATAGATGTATTTGATGCATACTTTAAGTTCAATGTGTGCATGATATTCTTTGGAATAATGATTAGACAGGTTGTCTAAGTGACAGTGACATGTGAACACAAGGAAGAGTGCTGGAAAAATAAAAATATTTCTAAGTCCACATGCATTGAGCGTTGAGTGAAGTCAGTTCACTCAACGCCAAATGTCAAAAAGCGCTGAGTAAAGCATGTACAGTCAAAGCCCAACAGTTTGCAAAGCAGATATGCGGCTAAGTCCACAGACGTTGAGTAGGCAGTTCACTCAACGCCACACAACAAGAAGAATTGAGTAAAGATAAGATATTCAAAGCTTCAGCATTAGCAAAAAATAAATTTGGCTAAGTCCAGAAGCGTCGAGTGAGGACAGCTCACTAAAAGTATGAGGAAAGAGGCGTCGAGTAAAGCTTAGACAGTTAAAGCTTCAGCATTGACAAGGAAGAAATCTGGCTAAGTCCAGAAGCGTTGAGTGAAGCCAGTTCACTCAACGCCAAGCTCTGAAAGCGTCGACAGAACAAGCTTCAGTCAAAGCCTCAGAAGATGTAGACAGAAAATTTGTCCAAGTCCAGAAATGTTGAGTGAGGGCAGTTCACTCAACGTCAACTCAACAGAGAAATCAACTAAGTACAGAAGCGTTGAGTGAAGGCAGTTCACTCAACTCCTCATTGAGAAGATAGACAAAGGCAAAAAACGTTGAGTGAAGACAGTTCACTCAATGCCTTCATGCGAATACAAATCAACTAAGTACAGAAGCGTTGAGTGAATGATGTTCACATAACGCCTCATCAAGATGACATGAAAGTCAAGTATGCGTTGAATATTGAAGGCTCACTCAATGCACTCAACGCCTATCAACAAAAAGTTTGTCTAAGGACAAAAGCATTGAGTGAAGTCAACACACTCAACGTCTATCAATAGAAAGTTTGTCTAAGGATAAAAGCATTGAGTGAAGTAAACACACTCAACGCTTCCTCAATAGAAAGTTTGTCTAAGGACAAAAGCGTTGAGTGAAGCCAACACACTCAATGCTTCCTCAACAAAAATATTGGTCAAGTCCAAATTCGTTTGAGTGATGACTAATCACTGAACGCCTAGTAAGACATAAAACTGTCTAAGTGTTTTTGTGTTGAGTGAAGGTTGATCACTCAACGTCTATACTAAATTGTTTGAATTTGGCTAAGTTCACAGATATTGACGTCGGCAAAATTCAAAATCATTGTGGGAAGTCAACAGTACGTGACAAATGGAGCTGCATGCCTATGTACTGCATTTAATGCAAAAGCAAGATTGCAGCTAGCAAATCCAAGTGGGTTCATGGGTCAAAGAGTCGTTGGACGACAGAAGATAAGAAGTAATAGATCAAAAAAGAGAAATCAACCCTTGGGCATCGATTTTCAAAAAGAGACGAAACTTTATCTTCTTCCTCTTGCCATTGTTGCAGAGTCTGACAGGGAAGTTATACTTATGATCTAAGAGTTCAAGAAGATTGCAGCCAGCAAATCCAAGTGGGACAGCGGGTCAAAGAGCTGTTGGACGACGAAAGATAAGAAGCGACAATCAGAAAAGAGAAATCAACTCATGGGCATCAATTTTCAAAAAGAGGCGGAACTTCATCTTCTTCCTTTTGCCATTGTTGTGGAGTCTAAAGGAGAAGTTCTAACTTCTTATCTAAGAGTTCAAGAAGATAGCTGTTGCGATTTTTACCTGCAACAACAAGTTCGGAGAAACTTCTCTAAGATAAAAGAAGCAGCAGCAAGGCCTAACCCTAGCTGCAGCAGATCTGTTGATACAAGATAGCTATTGCCATTTCTCACATGCAATAACAAGTTCAGAGAAACTCTCTGAGAAATAAGAAGAAGCCAAGGTTAACCCTAGCTATAGAAGAAGAAGAAGATAGCTGTTGATCTTCAACAACAAGTTCAAAGTAATTTCTCTGAAGAAGAAGAAGCAGCAAGGGAAGCCCTAACTACAGTTACTTCACAGTTCAATCAGATCTTTCCTGAAGAATATTTTCGGGTGTTGTGAAGAAGAAGATATCTGAACTACGTTTTCTCAGGACAGAAGGAAGCAGACTAGGAGAACATTATCTATGGAGTCAAATATCAACAACAAACTCATTCACTCTGTAGGATCAATCTTGATCTGAGTTGTAAGCCTAGATTATCAAGGCTAAGAGGTAGGAGATTTATTCTCTGAGTTGTAGGATCCAGTTGTAGATTTGAGGTAGTGCATGTGTGCCTGAGGTAGGATCTGGAACAGATTTGAGGTAGGTGAGTTAATCTCTCTGAGTTGTAGGGCTATCCTCCTAGCCTGAGTGTAGGACTTGTGCTCAAGTCTGAGGTAGATGCTCTTTGGATCATTGAGTTGTAGAAGCAAGCTTGCTCTGAGTTGTAGGGCCTTGTACCGAGGTAGTTCATGGAGGAGACTGAGAGATCCTGAGGGATCTGTTTTGTATGCTTTTTAGAGTCGAGATTGGTGAAGTGCCTTGTCTAACACACTATTAGAAAGGTGAGAGGGACATTGGACGTACCCGTAATCTGGAGAACCTCTATAAATTATTGTGTGCTGTGTGATTGTCTTGAAAGCTAACCTAATCTAACACACAATACACTAAAGCAAGGAAAAAGTCTCAAAAGACTGAAAAACCTATTCACCCCCCTCTAGGTGTTTAGCTACTCTAGAAACTAAAGACTTTCACTTGCTATCCACACACCGTAACCACCCAAATTACTGTGTGTAGACCACATTTTGCATGGTTTAAGGGTATAATGTTTTCATAATATTTGTTATTTGCAAGTTGTTAATTAACTAAATAATATTTTTCCACTAACTTTGATGGTTAGTGGGTAGTTACGCGGACGGACGACAGTTATCGTGATGGGACGATCAAACAGCGACGAGGGATCGCCATGAATGAGCGACCAATCTTGGTGGCAGATGTAATGACTCCATCCGTTCATATAGTATATACTAGAATGTCCGGTCGGGGCCCCAAAACATATACCACAAAACAAGCGGCGAAGTCACGGAATGATACCAGAGTTGCGCATCATAACACAAAATCATTCTAGCGAAAGCTTATAACACGAGGTTGAACTCTAAACATGAATGTCCATCATATAAAAATCCACATTTAAATGTTCACCAAATACAAATCAATTGGCCTTATGACCTTACAAGTCTTCACAACAGTGGCCTTAAACATTGGCGCGCAGGCCGGCCACGTATAAATAAATATAGCATTTTAGGCTTAGCCTTCAAGGGCTAGTGGCAGCAGCAGCAACAACAGCAGAGACTTCAGCCTTTATGTGTCCCGCTTGGTTCTCCAGCACATGTACAAGGACATTCCACCCAATGGTAGCAAACAAGGCAACAGTCAGTGTTCAGCTGACCAATTTTATAACGACCCTACCCCTTTCCCGGGATAGTGGTATTCCTTCCCTGCAGGCATAGCATTTCACAGGCAGATATGTATAGATATTCATACAATGTGCTCTCATGCACATACATTCCATTATAACCGTCAGCCACGCGGCCCGACGATCCGTGCACTCAGGGCACATTCTTGGTATACCGACGAACCAGAGTCCCACCATCGTATCAGGGTCGCAACCCAATGGTAAAGTTGAGCATTTTGCTCTATGGCGTGCAGCCAGAGACTTTAGTCTTAATGACCCGGGATTTTCCCGTAGCCCCCCATTGTGTCATAGCGTGCAGGCCTAAGACTCTTGCTATGCGCTTCAACAGACCGCACCTTCAGGTCTCATGTCGGACGGACATAGCCAGGTCGGATCATCCACCCCCCCGTTGCTCAAGTCGCCTTGTCATCACCGCGTATGGCGTACTCGTGGCTATATAAAAGGCGCGGGTTAGTTTCACCTTACCTGTTTCCTTTAGGTGAGCTCATCAGTTCACACATAACTGGACCATTCTCACGGAACTAGCTTCACATTCATCGGTTACCTAGGAGCCACGCCTCGCGTTAGCGATAGAACTCAATTTCCATCCCTAGGCTTAACCGTACATTCATAGCATCCACTTGAGAGTATTTTTCTGGGCTGTCAAGCCAGTACTTCCTGCTACTCCCCTTCACAGGCACAACTAACCAAGCATTACAAGAATCAAGGGTATTTTCCTGGCTTACCACGCCAGTACTTTCTACTACTACCCTTCACAGGTACTACCCAACAACACAAATATTATACGGGTATTTTCCTAGACTACCACTCCAGTACTTCCTGCTACTACCCTTCACAGGTACAACCCATCGACTCCTTAAACTACACGTTATCGCGGAGTCTTATCCGGTGCGTATATGCAACATCACCAATCCAGACCAACCTGTTCGGATGGGCTTCACACAACATGCATATTTTGTACTCCATTTCTGGATCTATATGCCAAATAAATGGGGATTCTATGAATCAACCCAAGAGACTCTCATAACAAGCCACCCTCTGGTGGGAGAATCATATACACATGCCAAAAAGGAAGCCTTCACGTGGCTAGGAAAAAGGTCGTTACCCTTTGAAGAACACTTCAGAGCAATGAATTCCTAGTCGGCTGGAAAGCACCGCAGCGGCTTTGCCTTCCCAACGCTAGCCTCGGATTGTGAACAGGAACTCCACAGCTCCACCGGTGGTCGGCTCCTTCCCTCCTCTTCCTTCCTCTCACTTTCTCTCTCTAGCTTTATAGAAAGATGAAGGCCCAAAGCAAAATGAGGATTTCCTTCTCATCCTCGGCCTTAAGGAGACAGGGAGGAACCTGAGCCATCAGATCCCAGCTGAGGGAATGAACGGCCACGATTTTGCCACAAAAGCTAATTTTATGCCTGACACGGCCTGTGACACACCCGTGTCACAGGCCGTGTACCTCAAGCGACACACAACCGACCTATCCAGACCAGTACACGCCTATGTGACACGCCCGTGTCACGGGCCGTGTCACCTGACACGCCTTCAGACACGCCCGTGTCTGTGGCCGTGTACATCAAGCTGCACAAAACCAACTTCAACCCGATCGGGACACGGTCTGTGACACGCCCGTGTCACAGGCCGTGTACCCGTGTTCACCAGGCCTCAGTGTCTTGGGCACATCCCGCAAAGGACACGGCCTGTGACACGCCCGTGTCCCAGGCCGTGTGCCCATATATGACAGCAGACATGCCCCAGCTCAATTTCGTCGAGCTGAAGTTCGTCGAGCAGAGGAGGACACAGCCTCTAACACGCCCGTGTCAGAGGGCGTGTTCCCTCATTTTTTCGTCGAACGACTTTTCGTCGACCACTCGCCGGCTGCTCACCCAAGCAGGACACGCCCTGGGACACGCCCGTGTCCCAGGCCGTGTCACCCAACTTTTTCCCAATCCTGGGATTTGGGGTGTTACAGCGCACAACCGGCAGAGGAGCTGCGCCCGCCAAAACGGCCGATCGCGGCGGGAGAGAATGTGGTAGCGGGAGGTGGTCGCGGGGCGAGGTCTCCCCTTACGGGTGCGGCCCCGCGGTTGCAGGAGGCGGGGGGGGGGGGGGGTGGCGAACGACCTGGCGGGCGAGGTCCCCCACGATCGCGGGGAGGGGCGGGAGTGGCGCAGTCACCCTTGCGGGCGAGGCCCCCGCGGCCGCGTGGAGGCGTGGCCTCCCTTGCGGGGGAGACCCCCGCGGCCACCCTTGCGGGAGAGGCCCCCCGGCTGCAGGAATCGGTCGCGGGGAGGGGCAGCCGCAGCGCGTGAATCGAACACGGGGAAGGGCGGCCGCGACGTGGCCGCCATTGCGGGCGAGGCCCCAGTGGCCGTGGGGAGGGGCGGTCGCGGCGTGGCCGCCATTGCGGGCGAGGCCCCAGTGGCCGTAGGGAGGGGCTGTGGTGGTGTGGCGTGGCCGCCCGGTGCTCATGACGGTGGTGTCGGTGGCCGGTCGTTGTGGTTCCTTGGAAGGTGCCCATAGTGGGATCCGTGCGCGGGCCGCGCGAGGGATCGAGCATGTTGATCGTGTATGCAGTATTTAACCTCATGATCCCACTAAGGCTCTGTTTGGTTGAGCGGTTGTTGATGGTAAGCTGTTGATAGAAAAAGTGATAATTCTGGAAAATGAAGTTTTGTTAAAAAATTGTTTGACTGAAATGGAGATTACAAAACAAAGTTTTCAAAAAATTGTTTGAAAACAAAACAGAGTTTTAAGTGATTTTTTTCCAAATTTTTTTATTACAAACAATTAATTTTTTGGAATAAACATTTTTTACATTCATAAAATAACACTCAACACCCTAAAAAATGTTTGATTCAATTGAAATGCTAGAAACAGAGCCTTAATTAGGAGTTCAATTGGAATGCAAGAAACATGCCGATTGGTTTTTTCCTAAAAAAAAACATTCTCGTTGATTTGTGTTAAAATCAGAGTTCAATTGGAATGCTGAAAACATGCTTGGAGAAGATAACATTGATGAGTTACACCACTATTTATAAGGAGGATTCCCTCATGATCTCCTCCCAAAGTGGGAGATCATGAGGTTGATTGGTCAACCCCACCTCCCATGTACACCGCATAATGAGGGAAACTTGGGGAGGCGGAGCCCACTCTCTCTCTCTCTCTCTCTCCACTAAAAAACTGCCCCCTTTTAAGAGGAAACCGTCGGCCAGGCCGCCGCCGTTGGCTGGGCCTCGCCACGGCCACCGGCCAGGCCGTCGTCGGCGAACCAGCAGTTGCGGCAGAAAGCAAAAAAAAATTGCTCGCAGCTCTTGTCGTCGGGGAAGATGATTGGATCGGGCGAAGCAGTTGTTGCACCTGGGGAAGATGATTGTCGTCGGGGAAGATGATTGGATCGGGCGAAGCAGCAGTTGCGGCGGAAAGCAGAAAAAAATCGCGGATAGGTTATAAGGTAAAATCCAGGATTTTCAGAACCGCCGTTTGCAGGATCAGCCGCGCCAAACAGTACTTATGTCCAAAACAGCGGTGCGTTTTCGTCGCTCAGTAGGCTAAAAGCCTAACCAAACGCCACCTAAATTACTGGGGATCATGAGGGGCAGACTATTGACACCCCACTTCTCTATAAATTTTAGGATAATCTTATCAATATGTATATTGATTAATACTAATTAGAAAGTATTCATATTTGTCTTGTTTTGTAGGTGTTGAAATGACGATTTTATTGATATAACATACTAATGAATAATGATTAAGTGAGATATACTGAAATAGATGAGTTTTATAAATACTTAAATTAAAAAATTTTAAAATATATTAAAAAATGCAGGTGCTTTATTTTCTTTCCCCCATTCTAAATTTTGGAGAAACTTTTTTATAGGTATACGTACGTGTGAGAGAAACTTCGACCGTAAGATCGTGAAAACAACGGTGTTTGATCATGTTCCGATATGATCGTATTATAGAAAATACGGTTGTATTTTTTAACGAACAATTTCAGCCAAATCAGAGATTATATGACCTAATTAAATTGCGAAAATAGGTACATACACACGTACAAAAAAAAAGAAAATTACATAAAAAATAGAGAGGGAGAGAGAAGATTGCGGAAATGGCGCGGAAATGGCGGTCGGCGATGGACCGCCGCCCCATTTTTAGGGTTTCATAATTGGCGCCATTTCTCCTCCTTCAACACCTCCCGCCTCGTTAATTCCAGCCGTATCCTGAGCTCACAAACTCCGATCTATCCGGCTTCCCTCTATTTTCTTCTTTTTTTCAATCACTCTTACCCCCACCAATTCATGTTTTTAGCTCACCCATCTCATCTCTTTCCCCTCTTTCTCAACTCCCCCTTTTTTTCTCATCCGCCCAGGAAAAGATCGCGCACAGGAGATTGCTATGATTTTATATACATTTTCAGCATTCGATTGACAGCTAAATGAAGCTGATATTCCGAATATCTCTAAACAAAGAAACATTCCGATGAGAGAAACAAAAAATATTATCAAAAGAGGAGGAGGAGGATTATTATGATTCCGGAATCGGGTGCATCAGCATCTTGAGTTTGTGAGGGAAAAACGGAAAATGAATTTGATTCTGTAAATAATGATTTTCTGATATTACTGCAAGTAGTTGGATTTTTGTGTACTGGAAAGAGATTTGAACGAACTTTTACTCGATCTTCCTCCGTGGTATGATAATGGATTCTGCGAAGAGCTGGTTGAATAAGTTTCAACCTAGAGACAGGACGAAATCTGGCACCAGAAGGAGAGACGATGGCAAGGATGTGGATAAACCGCTAACCAAGGAGGAACCTCCTTCTAAAGCCACCAAAGAGAGAGTTGCTGCTGCGAAGCAATACATTGAAAATCACTACAAAGAGCAGACCAAAAGCTTGCAGGAACGAAGGGAGAGGTATGAATTATAATTTATTTATTTATTTATTTTCTTGCTTTGTTTGTTGTATACCAGATTAAATGCAGAAAAAAATGTTTGCTTATACTTGTGGATTACTTGTGTGAATTGAATTCATATGTTGTTCATAATGAGGATAAGGCAATTTGCCTGCATGAGTCACCAAATTTGGTTGCATATGAATCATTGGGAGGGATTTTTTCCTCCTTTCTGTTTTCTGGAAAAGCCACCATTCATAATATCGTGTTGGTTTTAGGGGCGGGGAACTATCTAAAATGACACAATAACTTTTTTTGGATGAGCTGAATTTTTGACTGATAGAGAAAACAAACACAATATTATGAACGGTAACGTTTTTCAGAAAACGAAAAGGAGGAATTAAGCCCTTCCAAACGGGGTCTTAATCTGATCCTTTTACTTTGAGTTTTTCCATAAATCTCGCGCAAGATAATTGGGTGTGATTTTTTTTTTTTTGAAAATTCTTCTCCTTTTTGGGTATGTTTGATCTGTTTTGGGTGAGGGATGGAAGCAATAGTTGGAAAGTGAAATTGGTTCGGTGCTTTGAGATATTATGCATTCTGAGGCATTGTAAGTTTAGTCCTGAGTCAATTTCTTGGCTTGGGAAAATTAATTCGACCCAGGGAGTGAATAATGTTTCTTATATATGCATGGATAAAATATTGTTTATATATATTGAAGGCCATTCATGTTAATGTTTATGGTGATATAGTTATGTGTTGGATAATTTTGAGTTTGGGACAGCTCAAATTTGAGCAGCCCAGATGAAATTTAAATCATGTGAGATACTTCCATGCAACATAGTGCATTTGATAGAATTCACATCACATGGGCTGTTTAAATTGTCCATATGCTACTTAGTCGTGACATATAAATGTTAATATAACATTTTACCACATCAAGGCATGTCAGCCAGTTTTGTTATGCATAAGTTACTTTGACATGAGTGTCACATCCATGCAAGGTAATATCTGTCTTCAGTTGGTCAATCTAGACATTTATTTTTTGCGCATCGATTGTCTCATCATAGCAAGGAATATCTAGCTTGGCTTTCGCCGGGGCTGGCCAGGACGGAGCCGTCCGGGGCCGGGCGGCCTTGGTCGGCCCTTACCGGGGCCGGCCATGGCGAGCCCGCCCGGGGTCGTGCGGCCTTGTCCACCCTTCGCCGTGGCTGCGATGTGCTTTAAGCAATCTGATTCTCAAATTTTTTCAGTAGGAGGGCCACGTGACGGACACCTGCCTTGAGTTCTTGGAATTCTGAGGAGCGGCAAGGGCCGGAGGGATACAACCGCTGCGGATCGAAAAAGCAGGAGTCGGGGTAGAGGAAGGAGTTGAGGTAGAGAATCGGTGCGAAGATCGGGCCGACGTGGGTACCCGAGGAGGGATCAGGGTGATCCACAAGGGAGTGGGGATTGAGGCCACCCGAAAGGGGAGCCTCCAAACTATTTTCCGTCGGAGCGTCGCTTCGACCTCTATGACCCCATCCCCGACGAAAAAGATCACCTTTTCATCAAAGGACATGTCAGAATACGAAGATCCGTTCTGTGACACCTTAGCTATCTAGACGGCCATTGAAAAATTTATGCTCTCGAGGATCTTGATTGATAACGGGAGTTCAGTGAATATTATCTTCAAGAAGGCCTTCGACAAGATGAAGGTGGAGGCAAGGAGGGTGATAGCCTCGGATGGACCCTTGTTTGAGTTTTCTGGAGAGAGGAAGGAGGTAGAGGGTGGAGTCGGACTCCATGTGACGTTGGGGGGAACTTCAAGAAACTGTCGGTTTGTCATTGTGGTCGCCCCGAGCAGTTATATTGCCATCTTCGGGCGCCTCTCATTAGCGTTTTTCGCCGTGTCCCCTGGTATTTTCACCAGTGCCTCAAATTCAACACCGGAGGAGTCTAGGTCCGGATGCAGGGAGACCCGAAAGTGGCGAGACAGTGCTACGTCACGACCATCAATACCATCTCATGACAGGAAGGAGCAGATGAGATGGAGAAGAGGATGGAGGAGTTGTCCAGGCAGGAGGCTGCAAAAGGAGCGGAGGAGAGGGAGGTCCACGACCAGGTTGGGGGGACGGAGGAAGTGCTGGAGAAGTGGGCCGAGTTGATGAAGGTAGAGGAGGTGGAGGAAGAAGAAGCTCTTGCCCAAGGGGAGAAGGCGGGACACGAGTGGGAGGAGCAGTCCCGACTGGAGGCGGTAGAATAGGTGGTGGAGATGGAAGTCCTTACCCAGGGAACGAGGATAGAACTGGCTATCGATATCCGATTTCCTGTCACCAATAACCAAGCCAATTATGAGGCGGTGATCGCAGGTTTGCGTTTAGCCCGAGAGTTAGGAGTCCAAGATGTAAAGGTCTCCACGGACTCCCTGGTGGTGGCCTCCCAATTTAAAGGGGAGTTCGAGACGAGGGAGCCAACTCTCTAGAGGTATCATTGGGTTGTTCCACATTTTCTCCATTCGACATGTTCTCCGGGAGGAGAGCATGAAGGTCGATCGTATCGCCAAGTTCGGTCCTCGGGCAGGGGGAACTATGACGGAGCTGTTCCGACCGTCCATAGAAGAAGAAGAGCTGATGGAGATCGACCAGCGTCCCTCGTGGATGGACCCCTTTGTCATTTTCTTAAAAATAGGGGAGCTCCCAGAGAAGATCCCAGACAAACGGAAGTTCAAATACAAGTCGGCTTATTACCTACTGCGAGAAGGCGTTCTGTATTGGAAGACCCTATCTGGACTCCTGGCTAGATACGTCGCCGAGGAGGAGGTCCCCAGAGTCTTGGAAGAAATCCACTCTGGGGAGTGTGGCAGCCACTCGAGAAGCCGAGCCTTGGAAAAAAGGGTGCTGAGTCAGGGGTACTTCTGGCCAACCATTAGCAAAGACGTCGCGGAGCATGCGAAGAAATGTCAGAAGTGTCAACTCTATGCACCACTCCAGCTCCTATCGTCATAGAGACTCAGGACGATCACAACGTCATGGCCCTTTGCCATATGGGGACTGGACCTAGTAGGACCTTTTTCTCAAGCCAGTGGCCAAAGAAATTCCTCTTGGTCATGGTGGACTACTTCTCAAAGTGGTTGGAAGTCAAGGCGCTGACGAAGGTAACCTCACAGGTGATCCGAAACTTTATACGGGGAGAAATAGTTTGCCGACACCGGTTACCTTTGACCATAATCACAGATAACGGACCGCAGTTTGCCAGCGAAGAATTCGCCAGTTTTTGCAGCCAATTAGGTATCGAACTCCGATTCGTGTCGGTCCATCACTCCAGAAGCAACGGGCAGGTGGAAGCCGCAAATAAGATAATCTTTAACTTGCTAAAGAAGAAGGTGGAGAACCTGAAGGGTAGCTGGGTGGAGCAGTTTCTCTCAGTCCTCTGGGCCTTGAGAACCACTCCGAACACGGGCACATGGGAGACCCCTTTCAAGCTGTCTCATGGGTTCGAGGCAGTGCTCCCAGTAGTGTTCGAGGTGAACTCACCACGGGTCCTCACCGCAGGAATAGGTAATGAGGAATGGAGGGTGGAGAATGAGGAGGAACAACGGCTCTCGCTCGACCTTGTAGATGAACTTTGTGACACGGCGACCCTTCACCAATAAGAGATCAGTCGTCGGATGGCAAGGTATTTCGACAAAAATATCAGGATCAAACACTTTGTAAAAGGGGACCTGGTCCTCAAAAAGGTCGACACCGCAGGTAGGGGGCAGCCGTGGGCAAGCTCCACCCTACCTGAGAAGGACTCGTTGTAATCCTCGAGGCACTTGGCTCCGGGAGCTTACCGCATCCAGAATACCGAGGGAGCCCCCCTCAGCAACACATGAAGTAGTGATGACCTGAAGTGCTTTTACCCATGAAATAAACAGATTTCTCCACTTTCTATGTTATCCTTTCATTTCTTCATTATGGCTCAACAATTCCAAACCATAGCGCCCCTGATAGGATCCCGCTGACCGGGCTCTCACTAGTCGGCGGGGCAGGCGGGTCGCTCGGGTGGAAGGCTGAGATGAGAACAATTACAAACCATAGCCCCCCGATAGGATCCCGCTGACCGGGCTCTCACTAGCCGACAGGGCAGGCAGCTCGCTCGGGTGGAAGGCTGAGATGAGAACAATTCCAAACCATAGCGTCCCCGATAGGATCCCGCTGGCCGGACTCTCACTAGCCGACAGGGAAGGCAGGTCGCTTGGGTGGAAGGTTGAGATGAGAATAATTCCAAACCATAGCCCTCCCAATAGGATCTCGCTGACCGGACTCTCACTAGTCGGCAGGGCAGGCATGTCGCTTGAGTGGAAGGCTGAAATGAGAACAATTCCAAACCATAGCGCCTCCGATAGGATCCCGCCGACCGGGATCTCACTAGCCGGCAGGGCAGACAGGTAACTCGGGTGGAAGGTTGAGATGAGAACAATTCCAAACTATAGCGCCCCCGATAGGATCCTGCTAACGGGCTCTCACTAGTCGGTAGGACAGGCAGGTCGCTGAGGTGGAAGGCTGAGATGAGAACAATTCCAAACCATAGCGCCCCCGATAGGATCCCGCTGACCGGGCTCTCACTAGCCGGCAGGGCAGGCAGGTCGCTCGGGTGGAAGGCTGAGACGAGAATAACTCCAAACAATAGCGCCCCCGATAGGATCTCGCTGGTCGGGCTCTCACTGGCCGGCAGGGCAGGCAGGTCGCTCAGATGGAAGGCCGAGACAAGAACAATTCCAAACCAAAATACCCCAAATAGGATCCCGCTGACCAGGATCTTATTAGCCGGCAGGGCAGGCAAGTCACTCGGCAGGAAGGTCGGACGGACGCGAAGGAAAAACAAAATCAGGGTTAATCTCCCAAGGTCCAGGGAACCGGGCATCTCGGGAAGCAGATTGAAAGAGAGCTAAGTAGACGGGAAGCGAAGTGAAACCGGGAGGGTGTGCACGTAATCTCTCTCACCCCGAGACTCGCCGATTCTCCACTCGCGCAGCTTCAAGCACGTAGTGGGTATTGCAAGTTCTCGGATCGTGGGTAGATTCCGCGCACCCTTCCTCCCACGAAGAAGGGCACTCGCGAGCCCTCGGAGGCGCGAGTCCTATTTCAAGGAAGTCGCGGGCACCCCAAGCTCGCAAATACCTGTTCTCGCGAGCCGGGTCAGGGCCCCGTTGTCCGGGCGAGCAGCCTAGACCTAAAAAGGGCGAGCAACTAACAACGAACCAGAAAGGGGGGGGGGCATTACACTAAGTAAGAATGAAAACAACATGAGAAAGTTAAGCCGAAACCTTTCATATATTGCATAAAATGTGTTTAGTCGTGATATGCATTACATCACAAGTTACAAAAAATTAAAGAGCTCTCAGCTCGCGGGAGGGTCCTTGGATGAGCGCTCTGTTTCGCGGTCATCCGGAGGTGAGTAGCCGCGACCTGAAGAGGGGGGACTCGCCGCTGCCGCAAAGAAGTCCAGGATAAAGTCCTCCACGATCAGCTCCATCTAGTCGTCCCGCAAGGCATCAAGGTTCCGCATCATGTTCAACGTTGCCTCAGTTGTCTGCGTAATCAAGAGCTTGCGAGTGCTCTCCACCTCCTGTGGGGTGAAATGGAGAAGCTTGCACCCGCTGGAGGTGGACTCGTCGGGCTTCTCGGTGGTCTTCTCGGCGAGGGCCTTGGCGAGCTCCGCCTTAGTATCTGCAAGTTCTCCCTCCAAGTCGCAGAAACGCGACCGCAGGCGGTCAGCGGTTTCGACATCCTGTAAAGGGGACTCAGAATTAAGAGCAGGAAGGGACATTGAGAAGGGGAAAGAAACACAAAATCTAGAGGTAACATACCAAGCCGCTCGAATGTTTTGCGAGAAGACGCTCCAAGAGCTCGAGGCGCATCTCGAGATCCAAGGTCTTCTCCTCAGCAAACTCCTTAGCCTCGGCGTTATGTAACTTCTTGGAGAAGATGGATGCCTCATCGTGCGACCTTGTGCGCGAGTTCGGTTTTCCGTAATTGGGCCCGAGAGCTCTCGCAGGCGAGTTCCTTTAGGGTCAGCTTGTTGTACTCCTCAGCATCCTGGCGACCATACAATCCGAAGATGTCATAGGCATCCTCGCCGGCGTGCCCCCGTTTGGTCCAGGAGGTAAGGAGTAAGGACAAAGAGACTAGGTGCGGGCCCTTCTCCCAGGCGAGCAGCGCCTGTCCGTATCCATCCAAGGGCTTTTGCCCCATCCCAAAATTCGGGTGCGAGTCGGGTGTCCCCAGCTTAGAACCCTCAATCCCGCTCCTCGCCAGGGGAGCCGGCTCGCGGGGGTTGGTGGCCAGCGACTTCTGTCACTTTGAGGGCCTGTCCGATGAAGAGCCCGACTTGGGCACCCCCGCTTCTTCCGGCCGCCGCTAGCTGCGAGCGCCCTCAGGTCGTCGACGAATGCAACGGCTGCCAATTTCGCCAGTGCTAGGGCAGGATCAACCCTTCCTTTCCCCGCGTAAGGCGGGTTCAGGGGGATTTGGCGGTCACCCGCTGAAGGAAGAAAAGAGAATAAATACAAGAGAATACACCTCCAAGGACGAGTGTAAAATGCAAGTCAAAAAATATACACGTACCTTCACCAGGAAGTATTGGGGTAGCGAGTCGAGATTGCGCCGCAGGTAGGTGACCTCGAAGTTCTTCCCCAAAAAGAACTTGTGGAGCTTGGCGCCCTCACCGTCCACGCGGGGGGCGCGACAGACTGTCTCGTTCTTATGGATCAGCGCGTAAGGAATGTTCTCGTGCACACCCTTAATAAAGATGAAGCGATTAGTCTAGTAGTGCGCTTTGTTGATGGTCTCACATACTTTGATCTGCGAGCTGGTGAGGAATGTCACCCCGTCATTGGCGGCTCGGTAGATGAACAACTTGCGGAAGACCATCAATTTGAACTCTATCCTCTCCTCGCGTAGGAAGCACGGGAAAGCCACTAGCATGACGATCGCGTTGGGGCTGACCTGCAATGGAACCGCCCCGAAGTACTTCAGGAACTGCTTCACCTCCGGCCACAGCGGGAGGCGAAGCCCTATCTCGAACTGGGCGAGAGGGAAAGCGAGCTCGTCTTCTTTGTGGTGTTGAGAGACTCACCTTTGGCAGGAGCGCGTATCACGAACCCGGCCGACACAAATTCTGTGATTATCTCTAGCATCTCGTCCTCTGACACTTGCCCATTTGGGAAGATGTAGTCCAAGAAATAAGCCGCGCAGTTCTGCCGCCCCTCCGCGTCGTCACTATCACCACACATTGTGTGAGTCGAATAAGCGATTAGAATGAGATAAGCGATGAGTAAAAGCAGTTAATGCGGTGGGTGAGGGCTGGCCGCCGGGGGGGGGGGGGGTGTATTTATAAAAGATCGAGGGGAAAAAGGGCTCGGCCCATTGGCGCGAGTCCACTCGCCCCCATACACTCGCATCCCTCTCTGAAACTATGTCACCTTCGACTCGTCAACCATCGTCGACAGGTCCGATTCTACTAGCGAGTCGATCCTATTACACATCACAGATCACGCATTCACAACGAGCCAAGCATTAATAAAAGTGATGCGAGAGAAGCCATCATGCATGATAAATAATAGATAGTCTCGAATTATTGCAAAAGAAAGAGTACATGCCCAAGATTGAAAAAGGGGGGGGGGGTGCAATTGATTTTGCTGGGTCAGTGCGGGATCCACTTCCACGAACCACGTCCTCGCGTCCTCACTTGCGGGCCTCCCCTCAGGATGATCTCCTCGCGAACAGCGGCGACTTTGAGCTGAAGAGTGCGGTTGCATTCCTCTATCTTTCTCAGGTGCCCCTCCGGCGAAGCAGTGTTTCCTCCCAGAAGCGTCTGCATTGTGCTAGTAAATGCAGTGCACTCGCGTTCCAAGTCCTCGACTCGTTGTTCTAGGGCGAGCAAATGAGGGAAGCCATGGTCCGCGGGTTGAGACAGCTCCTCCTGGATCTCGCGCAGGATGAAGTTGTGCTTCCGCAAGATATTGGCTACCCGCTCCGTCAACTCGGCAACAGAGGTCGGCTCGCCAAGGAATTCTCGAATTGCGTCTGGAGAAGGGGGTGCCGAGTAGGTAACGGGAATGTCTCGCTCGCCACCAATAGAGAAGTCAGTCGCATCTGTTAAAAACAAGGTGTCTGATGTCGGATGTCGGGTTCACGTCGGTTTTAGTTTGAAATATCGAATGTCGGATTGCGGGGATATATCAGGATATTTTACAATGTCGGATTTTAGTATTTAGATAAATTTATTCATATATATACACAATTTTTATAAATATGAACAATTGAATACAAAATGTATGTTTATAAATTACACAATAAACATATATACACATAGTGTATGTTTATAAATTACACAAGAAATAGTCGTCGACTGCAATAAACGAGATAAAATTCACCAAATGAGAGCGAGATGAGAAATTAATCGACACTAACTTAGAGAGATGCACAAAATGAAGCACAAAATAAAATATTTCTGCTTGGTCTTTTCAAAAGGGGTAACCCAGTGCACAAAACATCCCCGTGCAGCAAGGGTCCGGGAAAGGATCCCACCATAAGGGTGAAATGTAAGCAAACCTTACCCTGCATTTTTTGCAAAAAATATGCTTTTAGGACTCGAACTCATGATCTCAAGGTCACACGGTAACACCTTAACCGGTGTTTGGTCTCATCAAAAATGAAAACAATATTTTTAACACTCTCGACGATATATCGGTCGCGAAATATCGCCTGATATATCAGGTTAAACGGATATATCGGGTGATATTTTCAAAAATGACATTTTTGCTTAAAATATCGATGTCGTGTGTTTTATCCCCAAAACCTTTATGTCGGCCGACATGTCAGAGATGTCGGCCTACATCTACAACACTGATTAAAAATAAGCGGGATGTTAGCACAAGCCAACGCGACCTGGGTAAGAAGACCCTGACAACTAACCATGGGAAGTCTTGCCTTTCTTCCTGGGATCGCGCAAGGGTAAGCTCGCCCGACCACCAAAGGGGTGATCGAGGAGTAACCTTAGCAATTTCCATGAGCCTACATGCCTGAGGTTGGGATTGTGGGAAGACTGAGCATCGGGCGCTGGAGTCTCCGCACCTTTGCTCGCCGGCGATACGACAACATTAGCAAGCTCGCGTCCGAGATCGTGAGTGGGAGATCTTGCAGGGGATGGGGTTGAGGCGACGTCGATGAAAGAGGGCACTGCATAAAAAATCACTATCAGATGACCGCTCGGCAGAAAACGCGATCCAAAGACGAGAAATAATAAATTCACCGACCTGAGATCAATGCGTGTGTGCCTGATTCGTCTCGACTCTTCAAGACTCCCTGATTTCCAAGTGTGGGTTCCTCCACGATCTCGGGGAGAGTGGTAGTCTGGGCGAGAGGCCCAAGACCGGGGTCGGAGCTGGGCCGCAGGACGTCAAGCGAGCCTACATCCCCGACAGCTAGTACGGGCCTCAATTTCTTGGTTAACCGATCTTCCGCTCGCCTCGTCGGAGTCCGAGACGAGTGTTCAGTAGCAATAGCCATCAGGTTGGCCGTGGCCGCTTTGTTCTTTTCCTTATCAGCGGCGAGGCGGGCAAGAGCTGCGTTCGAGATTGGCATGACGCCGGAGCTCAGATGAGGGGGGGGGGGGGAGCCTGGGGAGAATTCGTAGTGTTGGCTTTCCTCTCCCCCTGGTATATATAAGCATCGGTGGGGCCCACTGTGAGATTCCCTAAGCCTCCACTCACCAAATAGCGGTGGGGTTGAACAGTCTTTTCGAGCCCGAGCCAGGGCTCGAAAAGAGCGAGAATTGTGTGCAACCCCGTATTTGCCGAGTGGGCTCGACCACGTAGGGTGCGAGTAGCAGGCGCCTAGCTTCACCAGGCACCCGCTATCCAGACCGACGAGTGAGGGGCGAGTGGAGCCAGCGAGCTCGCACTCGTCCCTCGGTTAGGGGGCGAGTGCCGAGGCTTCATCAGGCACTCGCCGCCTGGGTAGGATCTCGCATCACCTGGGTAGGATCTCGCATCACGCTCGGCCCTCCCGCCCAAGGAGATTTTTTATTTTCTAGTGGCATCTTACTTTTGGTCTGCCATTAGCCGTTCCAAACAACAGAGTTTCGTTGTTTGCAGACCAGTTTGGGCTGTGTTTGATAAAACCATAAAGCGAGATCTCGATATTCGTAGACCACTACCAAAAAATTATAAATAGACCCCTAAGGATACCTTTGAAGAGCACCTCACCTGGGAATCCTTCTTCATTGGTTAGCTTTGGAAAGCAAGAGCTTCAACTCACTATTCATCGTGGTTTCCGGGTGGGTAGTCGGGAGCTCTCCTAAGCCTCTGAAGGTGTCTCGTCCAGCATTGGATTGAGAGGGGAAGCAATGTAAAATCTTCCGGGTGTGTGGCGGGACCTCCTCGTTGTGACTCGGGGTCTGTTTGAGGTTCTGGCGGGAAGGTCTCCGAACTCTAAGTCCCCAGCCTAGTGCATTCGTACAAAAGAAGTAGAGGCGAGCTACACCTTCGGTCCGAACTCCTCGTTGAGCCGTGGTTTCTGGGTTCAACAATAATTATACTTGATTCTTGAAAAAGGCTATCTGAAAACTGGTACCTTGGGTGTTTCTCTTTCTGGAAAATCAAGATTTTGTTATTTGATTATTGAATGATTTTTGGAGAGGAAAACAAACTTCTTCACAGTTCTTGAAATGGGCGGAAAATTTCTTCAGAATCCTTGAAGAGGAAATCAAAGTTCTTCTTCTCCTGCTCTCGACGTGATCGAACTTCCGCGAGCTTCCAACAGCTAGGGATTTTAGTGGGCACGAAGGTGGCTGCTAATAATAGTTGAGTTCATGGATTGCATGCTAAGATGGGCGACAATTGGATCTTGGAGGGAGGTCAATGGATGACTATTGGAGGGAGGCTGATGGGTGGCCCCTTGCGGGGGGGCTCGTGGTTGGTTGTAGATGAGAGGAGACATTCTACTAGGACAGCCTTGAGGGTGGTATTGAATAGTGTTGACTTGCTTATTTGTATTGGATAAGGCCAAAAGGATGCTCTTTGAACGCTATTATGCATCCTTACAAAGACAAGAGTAGTTTGTTTTAGGTATCGTAAGACTTTAACATGCAATTGTCTTATGATCGGGTCATTGAGTGACCGTAATCCATTTACTTTAACCATGATATGATCCCCAGGTCATATTATTTTGAGGTGTTACACTCATGACCGTGGTGGAAGGGCGGTGCCGTATTGCAAGTGAGGCAAGATCAAGAGTTAGGCTCGGCTGAGAGGATTCCTCGCGCAGGAATAGTAATTAGAAGATTAGAATGAGAGAATTAGAGTTGCTTCATTTTCATTACTCCTTCACTCGCTTAAGTAATGGAAGGGAGGTATCCAATAATTACAAAATTGCCCATGCCGATGATATTACATAAAATACGAGTACAACCAAACTAGTGCGGCAACAAAAATTACTAAATAAGATATACAGATAAAAAGATATATCTTTTTAGTAATTATTTTATAATCAAGTCTCAAGATAAAAAAAAATTCCCTCCCATTGCAAAAGGTATGTAAGTAACAAAAAACGGGGAATATATTTAAGACACAAAATTCTTGAATCATCGAAAGAAGCAACTAGAAAGCCAATCCAAGTGTGGCGAAAATTCTTCATAAAATCTAACATAAGATCATTTAGATAAGGAAACTTAAGAATAAACAATCGTTATCCTCATTGCATTAAACTATTTTTTAAAATTAAAATAAAATTTAATGTGACCATAATAGATATGGGGGGATTAAAATACATGCAAATTGGTATGCTTTAGTTCTTTATCACGTGATTCAACTGCTTGGGCTTGGCTTATGCGAAACGAAATTTGTCTAAACCAAATGAGTGTTGGCACCGCATCACGACTAACTTGGAAATACTTAATGATCAAAGGAAGAAGTCTTTTATTAAGCTGTTCAGGTTGAAATAAATCGCTATAGTGCCTTATCTTCTATAGTTATTGGAGCCATTTTACCAATTTGGAACTTTCCAAATGAACTATGTTTTCTCCTCATGATTAATAATTGTCTATATCAAAATTGAAAAACATATGAATAAAAGAATTGAAATAAGGGAAGATAATACGTATACGACTTCCAAACATGTCACACACGCTCATTTATCGACCTCACCATGCATGATCTCTCCGAGAGATGCGGCATTTTCTTGTATTTGTAGTTGATTGTGTTGGTTGACGTGATTCTAGCATGTTATGTCAAACCGATATATATTTGAATTATCCCTCGCACCAATGGTTTTGTATCACATTGCCTCCCATGCATCAAGTCTCAAGCCCCTCCTTTTACCTCGGGATTTTTGGATGAAAGCTGCAGGTTTCCAACATGGTATTAGAGTTGGAGTTGATCCACTGTTATGTTGGTTTATGTTATTCTAGCGTATCCAGCATGTCGTGTGCCTCAATTTATATTCAAATTATCCCTTATGTGGCGTTGTTCGAGGTTTAGCCCCCACATTGTCTACCACGCATCACCCACATGTGCTTTTAGGTCCCAAACCCCTCCTTTCATCTCAGAATTTTAGGATGGAAGTCGTGGGTTTCCAACATTATGTATTTGTCCTTTTATGTATTATTTACTATGTTATTAAAGGCGCGCCTAAGGCTTCAGGCTCTTCAGGCTCAGAGGTTTGCATCTTTGTGCGCCTTATTTGCGCCTTTAGAATACAAAAGACGCGTCCGAGTGAATTTTTTGTTGTAAATTTTTTTCTTCAAAAATTAAGAAAAAATAATGCAATAACTCAATAATTTTTATTGATTTAGTGTTTGTGGAAAATAATTGTGCATTGAGACTTAGATATGATATAAGTGATCACATTGATTCTATTTTTAAGAGATATAAACGATAGTAATGAATGACTTATTAGTAAACTAGATGAAGAATTTGATCGAGAAGCTGAAATGATGTTTGATGCTGATTATTTAAAATAGATGTGGTTGCGTCTTGCCTTCGTAAGGCGCGCGCCTGCGCCTTGCGCCTAGGTTCCTAGACCCCTTTGCGCCTTGGTGCGCCTTTAATAACTATGCACCTTGCGCCTTTAATAACTAAGATTATTTATATAACGAGCCCATATTGTAAGAGTTAGATCATCTTTTGAGAGTTTAGTCTTGTGGGGACACTTAGAGGGATCTTACCCTCAGGAGTTGGTAACAAGCATTTCTCATTAATTGTTTCTTTTCGTTCCCCATTGCAATATAAGTATTTGCTTGCGTTCTTGATGCATAATTGTGTGTCCGTATAAAAAGTTCAATTGTCCAATATTGAACTTTTCAAATGAAACTCCATTCTTGGTATAAATGCAGCGTCCAATATTGAACTTTTCCAAACCTTTCTTCTTGAGCATTTATTTTCTTACCTTGCTATAATTTATACTATGGTGATGACTGATGATAGAAAGAAGATGAATTTTGAGTTATGTAATGTTATTGATGATGATCAAGAACTGGCATTGAAAAGAGATACCTGAAGTGGAGAAATTACTAAGATATTGATATCTTCTAATATGTTTTTCCTCTACAGACGATACAGTCTTGAGAGGAAGTTGGTGGATGCTGATATGTCTGAAGAAGAGCAGAACAACATCCTAA
The DNA here is from genome assembly GCA_039583875.1 of Platanthera guangdongensis. NCBI lineage: Eukaryota > Viridiplantae > Streptophyta > Magnoliopsida > Asparagales > Orchidaceae > Platanthera > Platanthera guangdongensis. Next base: position 199,371,118 of record CM077159.1, read on the forward strand.
AAGATTTGGAGAGAAAGGAGACGGAGTACATGCGTCTTCAAAGGCATAAAATGGGAGTTGATGATTTTGATTTACTGACAATGATCGGAAAAGGTGCATTTGGTGAGGTATACTGCTTTGAAGTTGTTTTCCTTTTCTGTTCATATATTTTTGACTTATTTTAGATATAGTATTTAACATTGTTAACGCTTAAATTACTTTATTCACTTAGTATCACATTTGAATTGACTTTAAAATGAAGAATGCATGGATATTAATCTGGTGATTAAGGTTGTGTCCCACAATCCACTCTCTACTGAGAAGAATAAGGTTTCACCACTTCAACCCCATCTCTACCAAAAGGAAAAATGACTTTATCTTTACTCTATTGCTATACCTCAAATAGGGAATCAGCAAGAGTCTTTTAGCTATCTGTTGCGTGCCCTAGATTGTCAGCGCGTGCAAGGAGGATGGAGAGGGAAATCCCGGAGGAGGGAGGGGGATCCCTTCTTGAAACCCTTAGGCGCAATGGTGAGGAGGAGGAAGAGGGGCGGCGCTCGGTGTGGCTGGGCGCTGGAGCCGACGATGGGGTGTGGGAGTCTGGATCGGGGCGTGCGGCTAGGGCGTCTGATGGAATAGAAAGGTGGTAGAGAGATAGAGAGAAAATAAAGAGAGAAGGAGAGTTTGGATTTAATTTCTTATCCCTTCATTTCATTTCCAACCTCCAGCATAAAGTCCCAAGTCATAAAATCAAAAGACATAATTGCCCCCTCACAAGGCTTAACAAGATGAGGTTAGAAATATTAAAGCATGCATGAAAAAAAAATATAACTAGGAGATAAAGTTTTAGGCGTGCGACACTCGTGACTCGCGGCGCTTGTAGGTAATCCCCCATCGAGGATCCTTAACATCTCCACCATGCTCGACTTCATGCTTGTCCTGTGGTGGCGGCGACAATGGTAACAAGGGTGCTGTGGGAGGGTCGCCAACGAAAGGCTTCAGCTGGGAGACGTGGAAGACGTCGTGAATCTGAGCGTCCTCGGAGAGGCGGAGACGGCAAGCCACGTCCCCGATGCGGTGCAGGATCTTGAAGGGCCCAAAGAATTTGGGTCCTAGCTTCTGGTATGCCCCCTTGGAGACGATAGACTGACGGCAAGGCCGGCGTTTCAGCCAGACTCAATCCCTTGGGGCGAAGAACAACTCACGGTGACTTCTGTTGTGGGCGGTCTCCATCCACGCCCGGGCCTGAATGAGGTGGTCCTGTGCAAGGCATAAAACCTGGTTGCGTGTGCGAAGCTCGGTGTCGACGATGGCGGAGCGGACAGAAGCGCCAATATAAGTGAGGAGACGGGGAGGATCCCTACCGTAGATGAGGTGGAAGGGAGTAGTTTGGAGGGCGGTGTGGTAGGACGTATTGTAGCAATACTCCACCCACGGTAGCCAACGAGCCCAGTCCTTGGGCGGTCCCCGGTAAAACAGCGAAGGTACATCTCGACCGTCCTGTTGACAACTCTGGTCTAGCCGTCTGACTGCGGGTGGTAGGCGGAGGAGATGGGGCTGAGTATATTATTCGAAACTCGAAAGTCGCTCGAAAATCTCTCGAATATTGAGCCGAATCGAAATCAGTTAAAATTGGTTCGACTCAATTTGAGTAAATTCAATTTGACTCAAATATGATTTCGAGTCGATTTCGAGTCAGCCCTGAATCGGTTGAAATATGATTCAAATCAGCTCGAATTAATTAAAAATATTATGTATTTATTAATATGTTCTTATTTTAAAATTAAAAAACAATAAAATTTAAATCTAAATAAAAAGGATGAAGACTTTAAGTGTTTCATTTGCTAAATTTATAGACTGCTCAATTTAATTTTGAGTCAATTAAGAATTAAGAGAAAAATTGCTCAATTTCGAGCGGGCTACATTCGATTTCGAGCCGACTCAGAATCGAGCCATTTCGAGTCGATTTTGATTTTGAGCCGAGTTCGAGTCGAAAATTTCGATTTCGAGTCGATCACAAACCGCTCGAACTCGACTCGATGTCAGCCCTAGGAGGAGAGGGCCAGCTTCATTCCGCAGAGGATGAATAGTTCCTGTCAAAACTGATATGTGAAGACCTTGTCCCGATCGGACACAATGCTCTCTGATACACTGTGGAGGCGGAATACCTGGTCGAAGAATGCACGAGCGACAGCAGGGCCGGTGATGGGGAGGCTCATGGTGATGGAGTGGGCTCCCTTGGAGAAGCGATCAACGACTACGAAGATGACTGAGTATCCCCGCGAAGGAGGAAGCCCTTCGATGAAGTTCATCAATATGTCCGCCCAAATCTATGTCGGAACTGGGAGGGGCTGCATTAGATCGACCGGAGAAAGCGACTTCGTCTTGCTGCGTTGGCAGGTCATGCATGCGACAATATAAGCCCGAACACTCCTTTTGATTCCCGACCAGAAAAACTTGGCGCGCGGGCATTGAAGGGTCTTGTGGACCCCTTCGTGTGTGCGGTCATGGACGACCGCCAACAGGTCTGGAATCAACAAGGAGGTAACAAGCAAGTAGAAGCGGACCCTGCAAAGGATGAGGTCATTAGAGACTGTCCAATACGACGGAAGACGCCCCTCCTGAATGAGTCGATGTGTCGTGGATCTCCTGACAGAGGCGAGGGAGGATCAGGGACGACGACTCGGAAACGACGTAGAGGAGAGCATCTGGAGAGTCGCGGCGGGAGTTGGCGGCAATCGCGCTGTTCAAGTGGCCCGCCTTGAACTCCACTCGGAAGTCATAGCCCAAAGGCGGCTCACCCAACGCTGTTGTGGTACTATTGTCAATCGCTGCTCCAGTAGGTACTTGAGAATGAAATGGTCCGTACGGATCACGAACGAACGCCCCCACAAGTAGGGTTGCCAGTGGTGGACGACTTTAGCCAGTATGATGAGCTCCTGCTCGTAGGCGGGAAGCTTCCGATGATGGAGGGCTGTCGTACGGCTGAAATAAGCAATCGGGGGTCCCTCCTGCTGAAGTACTGTGCCGCACCCATGTTCGGAGGCGTCGCATTCCACCTGGGACTCTCTCTCGAAATCGGGAAGCTGGAGGACGGGAGCTGAGACTAAGACCTACTGGAAAGCACGAAAGGTCGTCGTGGCAGAGTCATCCCAAATGAAGCACTGGAGATATAAGAGAGACAACAAGGGGGCGGCGATCACCGTATAGCCCTGGATAAATCGGTGGTAGTAGCTGACCAGGCCGAGAAATCCACGGAGCTCCCGCTGAGTCTGGGGAACGGGCCAGTCCAGAACCCCCTGAATCTTGGCTGGGTCGGCCGAGACACCGGAGCGGTCGACAATGTCTCCCAAGTAGGAGACCCTGTCAGTGCCGAAAGAACATTTTGCCCTCTTGAGGAAGATCCGATGTGCGTGTGCTAGCTGGAGAATCTATGTGAGGTGGTCGAGGTGCGCCTCCCAAGTTTTGTTGTACACCAAAATATCATCAAAGAAAACATGGACGCAACGACGAATGGGAGTATGGAATACCTCGTTCATGAGTGCCTGGAAAGTAGATGGTGCGTTCGTGATCCCGAAAGGCATCACGAGGAACTCGAAGTGGCCGTGATGTGTGCGGAAAACTGTTTTCTCCATGTCAGCCGGAAACATACAAACCTGGTGGTACCCCAATCAAAGGTCCAACTTGGATAAGTAGCGTGCCCCATGTAACTCATTTAATAGCTCCTCAACGACGGGATGAGAAACTTATCTTTCACCGTTTGCACGTTCAAGGCGCGGTAGTCCACACAGAAGCGCTAAGAACCATCTTTTTTGTGGACCAAAAGGACCGGGGAGGAGAAGGGTGAGACGTTGTGGCGGATGATGCCCTGGCGATGCATCTCAGTGCACTGTCGCGCGATCTCGTCCTTCTGTATAAATGGATGGTCTGCTAGGGGCGGGCTACTACCAGGGCTGTGTTCGAAAGGAGGCAGATGTGGTGGCCTGCCGACGCGAAGGGGGAAGCTCTGTCAGTGCGGTCAAAGTATCGTTGTACTCATGAAGAAGGGCTGAGAGATCCCGCGGCACGAAAGAATCAGGCAGAACATGGCCAGTGTTCGCCTTCGGATGGCCGTGCCATACTGTCAAAGAGGGCCCTTGTCCCCACGACATCGTCAGGCCCTCCAAATCCCACAAAATCGGGTCGAGGGTACGCAACCAACGTGTCCCTAAGACAACCTCGAAGCCCCGTAGCGCGATGACGAAGAAGTCCACCTGAGAGTGATAGTCCTCCATAATAATCGGAACTCTCGGCAAATCACGGTGCAGGCCATGGCGACGCCATTAGGCACGACCACACGCAAACGACTGCGACTGGTAATGGGAAGCTGAAGTCGTTGAGCAGTGAGGTCGTTGATGAAGTTGTGCGTACTACCCATATCCATGAGAGCAAGTAGCTGATGGCCCGCCACGGTAATGGGCATCTGCACTGTGTCTCCAGAACGTGGGCCCGACATGGCATGAAAGAGATCGCGGGGTCCCCTGGCTCGTCGTCCCCAGCTTCCCCATCAGAGGGATCGTCGACCTCGAGCCAAAATAGACGCTTACACCGGTGGCCCCGAGTGTAAATCTCATCACAATTGAAGCAAAGACCCTTTGCGCGGCGTCTGCCCTTCTTCTTGTTTGATAAATGTCAGATGTGGGCGGGACACTCCCCGTCCTTGAGCCTGGCCATGCCACCTCCCGGAGGAGGCTGGGTCTGACTGTAGTGCTAGAAAGAGCTATCATTGCTACGCCCATGCGAGGGCGGTCCAACAAAATGTGCCTCTCGCAGATGCGTGCTAAACTCATGGCGGTGGTAAGATCAGGACGGTTCTGGAACTCAACATCCATGCGAAGGTGCTCATGTAAACCAGTCGTGAAGTAGGCCACCTGGTGAGCCGCTGGAACTGGCGGAGCGCGGGCAAGGTGCACCCGGAACAACTCTAAGTAGTCATCAATAGATCCCGACTGCTTCAAGGAGATGAAGTCGCCGATAGGGTTGCTGCGGAGCGGTGGCCCAAAGCGGAGGTTGCACTGGATCTTGAAGTCGTCCCATGTGAGGTGGGGCTTCTCCCGTTAAAGCTGGGAGAACCAGAGTTGTGTCGAACCCATAAGGTGAAAGGAGGCAACACCGAGCCAATCCTACGACGGGGTGCGTTGTGCAGCAAAGAATTGTTCACAACGGGTCTACCATGTCAGGGGATCTTCGCGGCCCTCGAAGATCGGAAAATCCAACTTCACAAAGCGTGACACCGTGCAATAATCAGAGCGAGCTGGGAAATCAGCCGCCGGGTTGTAATATGGTTGCTCGGGAACAAAGGGGGAGGAGGCGGATGCGGTGCGCGAGGATGGCGAAGTGCCATCCGGGCGGAGCGCTGCGAGAAGAGATTGGTGGTTGTCCGCCATCATGGTTTTGAATGAGTCCAAGGTCTGGGCCAAGGTCGGGCCTCCTAGAAGATTGTCAGCCATTAGACGCGAAGCGGGAAGTGGAGGCAGTAGCCATGTGGAGGCAGTAGCCATGTGGAGGCAGTAGCCATGTGGAGGCAGTAGCCATGTTATGATTTGAAAGACAGACGTGCGAGTAATACAAATAACAGGTTTCCTTAGGAGGTGGGAGCTACATATATTAACCCCATCCAACTCTTGAGTCAGTCAACCTCATGGCACTGATCCAAGCCCACACATGGCCGCTTCTTTTATCTTCTCAAGAACATTGTGTTTCTCTTTTCTGATTTCTCACTCAACTAGCCTAACCATCCTCTACATTATCTATGAAATGTATCACGGCCATGGGCACTGCATATTGGTAACTAAATTTTCTTTATTAAGCGGACATGCCACTTCTACGGTGTGGAATCGTTTCATGCAGATATAATGAATATACATGATAGTAGGAAGTATATTATAATACTGGTTAACGTGTAAGAAATATATTTATTAGTATACTTACATAAAGTTTCGTATATAAACTAGTATACCGAGTAAGCTGATGGAGTAGAATGAAAGAGAGAATATTATTAGTATACTTACATAAAGTTTCGTATATAAACTAGTATACCGAGTAAGCTGATGGAGTAGAATGAAAGAGAGAATATAATTAGGTTCTTTTGAATCAAAAGCACATCATGTCTTTGTTGGAACCAAGCAAAATCAATTGGTTGTATGTGGAGAGTCCTAGGAGTTATATTAAGTGCAAAAGATTGCATGAGTTTTTCAATGTTGGACTATATTCTTCTCACATTGACATTGCCCAACCCATGCTTCAGTGAGGGGTCATGTTTTTATTACTTTCGCCACATACACGAGCATACTTCATTGGGTGTTTTTTGTACTAAGAGCTCGACAAATGTAGTGCATAGTTGGTTTGTTAGTTTCATTTTGTAGAAAAATTGACTTAGCCCTTGTAAAGGCCCGTTTTTGGCATGTTTAGTTTAGTCTCACACCTTGGTTCAGAGTTGAGATTCCACTCCTCCCTATATATTTATGTACAAATCCTTGAATTTTTTAAAGAAGAAAGAAATAAATCTTTTTTCCATTTTTATTTTGGATTTCTACATGGTATCACTCTGGACGATTGACTTCTCCTTGGACCGATTGAGTCTTTCTCCTTTTTTCTCTCTGTTTGGGTACTCGCCCCATGTTACTTGGTACTCACATGTTTCCTGTATGATCGTCGACCCCACGATTAATCCTGCATGCCCACCTTTTTATAAGTCATCAGAAACTTATTTCTCGCAACTCCTCTGCCTACGGTCTCGCCGCTCGCGATACTCAGCTCCTCTGCCTACGGTCTCGCCGCTCGTCGCTCCTCAGTCACTCGAGAACGATCGCGCCAGGAGCTCGCATCTTCCTCCTACAACTTGAAGCTCACATCGACAACATGATTTTGCTTGCCATTGGACCCGAGCTTACGCTCCAAACTCTCCGACGCATTTTTGTTCTTCCTGCGAACTGGAGCGCGCCTCGTTCGGCTATTGGGTTGCTAGTTATTTTATAATATTGTTACGGGGCATCAGTTCGGACCTCCCTCCTCCTTAGAGGCCTCGCACAGAGACATGCAATTGGAGGAAAGTTGAGGAGATTTTTGGGCAACGAGTAACGTCATGAGTCAATTATGTTATAGATTAATTAGTATTAATTACTAAAGATGTTAGATAATTGGTGTAATTAAGCAATATTAAGTATTTATTGTTGGTAATATTATGAGTTTTGTTATTGTAATTAATCAAGGAAAAAGTATTTCCTTAGTTTGCTCATGAATATATATAAGGCAAAAGCCATATAAGAGTTACGGATCCTTGGGTTATTTGTGCTACTCTCTTGGAGAGGAAGATCTAAGGGAGACCCTCGAGAGTTAGTGATGTAGGGTAGGTTTGTGAGTGCACAACTATAATACAAACCTAGCGTGAAGTGCGGGGAAAGTCAACTCTCTTTTCCCTAACCCTAAATACGACACACATGATGTATAACCCGTAATTTGTCGAGATTAGAAATGTCCAAGGAGACGGCTATTCGCAGACCTCAACAAAAGAGTCCTCGTCATCCTCAGGGAAGAGAATAGGAGTGCTCGCTAGTATGGGCAAGTAACCCTTGTAACTCGCGAATATGGGCGAGTAGCCCTTGTAATTTGCGAGTATGGGCGCGTAGCTCTTGTAACTCGCTAGTATGGGCGAATAATCTTGTAACTCGCGAGTATGGGCGAGTAGCCCTTGTAGCTCGCCAGTATGGGTGAGTAGCCTTCGTAACTCGTCAGTATGGGGGATTATCCAAAGGCCTCAAGGGAATTCTCGCGTACATAACCCCCCCCCCCCATGATTTTTCTATAAATAGGACCCCAAGGGTACCAGGAATAACACATTGAGATCCCCCAAGTCCTATACCCGTCAAGTCCGTACCTTCATCGTACTTAGCTCTTCCTTTGGTTTTGTAGTAGAAGATCTTCTAGACTTCCGGGTACATAGCGGGACCTCCTCGCTGCAGCACTCGAATCGTATTTGTAGACAATCCGGTTCTCTCCCCCGCTCTTGCCATCGGATCCATGAGGTTAGACCGCGAGATCAGTAACCTTAGGCTACAATTAGGTCTGAATATTTGGAGCTAGGATTTTTCTGGATCCAACACATGCAATGATCAATGGAGATTTTCACATATAGTAATAGAAGAATAAATCACATGCAAAAATTTTAAATAGAGGAAAGTAATTTCTTTAAGCAAGCGGTTGACTTTCCTTTGCATGGAGGGTCAAAGCGTGGGTGTGCGGCAAATGATTCCTACAAGTCAAGGATTAATCCAAATAATTCTACAAGTGCAAGAGATATGAAGAGAAAGAGTAGATCCGGTGATTCACGAGTGCTTGGTGGTTGTTCGGGAGGAGGTGACTGATGTATGGTGACTGGAATCTGACGCTGGAGAGGGGAGGGCTGGATCCAGTGGACAACTTGCTGGATCGCAAGGGATTCAACAACAAGAGGGATGTGGGACTTCGATTGGCAGGGAAGATGGTGTGTATTGCGGCAGATCATGAGGGTTGGATTTACAGCAGCAGGCCAAACTGGGAGTTTGTGGCGGATCTTGGGAGGGGGCTGGTACGGGAGAAGAGCTTGCGTGAGGTTTTTGGGAAGGGATCGGCGGATCGAGGACAACTGGCATTTGGGGTTATGGGAGAGTTCATGAAGTTTGCGACAGAGGGATTCTGGGGCAGGAATCAAAGGATCGGGGAGGGTTTGGGAGTTTTGCGGCAGAACAGGGTCAATAAACCTGCAGGTTATGGGAGGGGAATTTCGTAGGAAATTTGGAGAAAATGTGGGTTGCGGGTAATAGGAAACACAAAGGGATACAATGGATTACCTAGGAGTCGTCACCTATGGCCTCACAGAATCGTCGCCGCGAGTGGATCGCCGGAATTCGGGAAGAGGAACTCTCCAAAATTCAATAATGACCACGGTGGCGGCTACCCCTTCTATTTAAAAGAAATTACCTAGGGTTTCTCTTACATCAACTATTGTGATTGACTGCTAATGTAACACACTCGATGACAATAATTAAAAACTGAAAATTATGATGTAATATATGAAAATACACGTAAACAAAAAACCGGACACATCCATGGAGTCGGGTCGTCGATCTGATCAAGTCTACCTGCGCAAGTATACACTCATGGATCCCGTCTTGTGGTGCACCATCTCCAGTGAGTGATCCCCATCAGTTAGAGAAGAACTTGGTCTCTTGTTAGTGTCATGTATCTCGTTCTTGTTGTAGTGCAGTCACGTTTTTTCCTTGTGTGTAATCTTCTACTTCCTCCACCTCTTAACTTTTTACTCCATGAAAAATATCTTTTACCATGTGTGCATGTTAGAATATCCATTTCATTTTTTGAAGATACCTATAATCCAAGCCTATATTTAGTGACCGAGGAGTATGTAGACTTGGAGTTTTGATGGTTCTCTATTTACATTTTGCTCCTGGCAAAGCCTTTAATCGCTAATAATAGAACTATTAGACTTACTATTTATTTCGTACTTATATTACAGGTTAGAGTAGTTAGGGAGAAGAAAACAGGTAACATATATGCAATGAAGAAGCTTCGAAAATCAGAAATGCTACGACGAGGCCAGGTATGTTATATTATAGTTAATAAGCTTATTGTGGTTCATCTTAAATCTTCCTGTGAAACTATGACCAGGTTGAGCATGTAAGATCTGAGAGAAACATTCTTGCCGAGGTCGATTGTAACTGCATTGTCAGGCTTTATTGTTCGTTTCAAGACAACGAATTTTTGTACCTTGTAATGGAGTATCTACCAGGTGGAGACATGATGACATTGCTAATGAGAAAAGATACATTGACAGAACATGAGGCCAGATTTTATGTAGGAGAGGCTGTTCTTGCTATTGAATCTATTCACAAGCACAATTACATTCACAGGTTCGCTGAAACATGTACGACAATATCCTGCCAATACCTGCATCATTTGACCAGGTTCTTATGTTTTTCTTCCCATATTACAGAGATATCAAACCCGATAATCTTTTACTGGATAGAAATGGTCACTTGAAGCTGTCTGATTTTGGGCTATGCAAACCTTTAGACACGAGTTATTTTAGTCAAAAAGAATATACTCTAGGAAAAAACTATAGTACAGGTTCCTTACAGAATGAAGGAAGGTCATCAATACCCAGGCGCACACAACAAGAGCAATTGCAACACTGGCAGAGGAATAGAAGAATGCTGGTAATTTTTAGTCTATTTTTATCAATTATTGTTCTCAATTTGACACTTCATTTGACTTTGATTCTTGCTCTAGGGATTTGGAAAAAAAACACTACCTTGTCACCTCCTCCATACCTGCATGTGGTTGCCTATCTAATTATAATTCATTCGAATGGGGAAAAAAGTTACCAACAATTGATATTTTGAATGCATCATACATTGTTTCATTTGATCCCACTGTACAACTCTTCCACTTATTTTCCAACCTTTTATCCATCTATGTTTTCTATAAATGCAAATCAAATGTCTACCAGTATTCTCTCCAACCTCCAAAAAAATCCCCATAAATTTGAAGGATATTTCTAATTACTCTCATAATTTAAAATTCAAGCTATTTTTATATTTCATTTTTTTGCTCCTGAATAATTATGCGAATACCTTAATTCAACTCAATCTAGATGATGCAGGGGTAGGCTGACAACTCAACAACTAACATGCAACATAAATGCAGTGCGAATGAAACCAAGGTGTAGCAGTACGGCTCCAGTTCAATTCAGTAGTAAATGAAATTTAATAAGATCTAAAACAGTTTGTACAATTGGTAGACAAGTTAAAGCGAATAAAGAAAGTTTATGACTACCACCGAGATGAGGCGCAATTACCATTCAAGCGCACTAAATGCATCCCACAAATTAATCGACGAATAATGATTTCAAACGCACAAGAAAGTCAAAACCCAAGACAATAGTTCATTATCAAAGCAAACAACAAAGAGAAATAAAGCATCCATACGCTCATGCGTGTGGAGGTGTGATTAGGGATGGGAAGTCGATGGCAGAATCGACCTTGGCACAATGGTGGCTCCTCAGATTGGCTGCAAGGGGGTTTGGATGGGCAGATCTAGGTGATTTAGGTGGAAGGGGGGCTGCGGGTGGCAGGGGTTGGACGAGGAAGGATGCGGGGAGGCCGAACTCGCTGGGGAATTTGTGGGAGCCGGCAGTAGGATTAGGGAGGGTGGCTGGGGCTGAGAAAATGTTGAATATGGCGGCGGGGGTTAGGGACGGGCTGGATGATGAGGCAAGGGATAGTCGGCGTGATGGTGGTGGTTCGTTGGGGCTGGGAGAACAGTAGGCGGGCGGCGGGACTGCAGGGGAGAGTATTGGATGGGGCCAGGAGGAAAGGGGGGAGGCGGCGGGGTTGGGGAAACGCTCGATTCAGGCAAAGGAAGAGGCGCACGACAACAACAAAACTCGAAGTCCACCGAGGGTGACCAGCCAGTTGCAAGAGCAACTTTCGATCCCTAAAAACAACCACACACAAGTATATATAGGGGAAAGGGGTAATAAGAACTAGGACAACTTTCGATGTTTTAAAATATCCCTGACATGTCTCCGACATCCGACATTTAAAAACTCAATATGATATGTTGCCGACATCCAATATTTAAAACATTGACCGTAGGACCATCTGATTGTCTGTCGTAGTGAAGTCGTGACCAACGATCTGTAGTGCATCTCCGATAGGCGTAGACGACTGTCGAAGTAATGTATCTCCGTCTGAACATGGTGTTAATGGAACTGTTGGCGGGTGGTGTGGTCCTCTGAGCGGTGCTTAATCGTACGCGACTACCTGGGCATGGTGGGTGTAGAGGCACTAGAGAGGGGTGGGGCTAGTTGTGGCTCACGGGTAGCTGGAGATAATTGGTTCACATACACTCGCTCCTCATAGTAAGGAGTTAAATCATCTACATTGAATACCCGGTGAATTCTCATTGTCGGTGAGATATCAACCTCATAAGCGTTTGCACCAATCCGTGGAGTGACTGTGTAGGGGTCCATTCAGCGGGCACTTAACTTCTTCGCTGCCCCCTGTGGGAGCCTCTCAGGTCGAAGGCGGATCATAACCCTCTCTCTAATGCCAAAAACCAGCTCCCTCCTGTGCAGATCGACCCGAGCTTTATAAATTTCATTACTAGCTGCGATCTTTCTCTGGACTTTCTCATGAAATGCATGTCTCTGCTGAATGAACGACTCGGTGGACTCACTATGTCAGGCCTCTAACGGGATGTCAACCAGGTCAACGGATTTCCTAGGCTCGTAACATAATATGACATGAAATGGACTCAGACCTGCGGTCCTATTGACCGAACTATTGTATGCAAACTCCGCGATGGGCAGGACAGAATCCCAGGTGGACGGACTATCCCGAACAAGACAACGCAAAAGGGTCCCAAGACTACGGTTGACAACTTCCGTGTTGTATCGGTCTTCTTTCACAATGTTTTTCAGGAATAACTCATAAATCGGACGTCAGGATCAGATACGATGAAAGTGGGCAACCCATGATACTTGAATGCCTCCCTGAAGAACAAAGAAGCCACGTGGGGAGCATCTAAAGTCCCGTAAATGTGCGGGGAAGCCTGATTACAAAATCCATACTAATATCTGTCCAGGGTCTGTGCGGAATAGGTAACGAAGCCTATAGACCCGTAGATTGTCGGGATCCCTTTGTCGTTTGGCAGATACGACAATGACGAACGACCCGAGTAACGTCCTTCTTCAGGCCAGGCCAGAAGAAACGGTACTCGACTAACGCAATCGTCTTGTCCCGCCCAAAGTGCCTCGTTGCCCCGCCCGCATGCAATTCCTAGATGAGGAAGTCACGAAGGGAAGTATGTGGCACACAAAGGCGAGAGCCAAAGAAGAGATAACCATTTGAAATAACAAAACCCTCACGGGGCCCTCGTCAAAAACTGGGCACTCTGGGTAGTCGTGCCTAAAGACACTAAAATCCCTCCACGTGCGTGCTCATGGTGTGGATATTGGTGACCCGACGACTCAACGCATCAGCTGGCTTGTTCTCAATACCAGCTCGGTGTTTGAGAACACAATGTTACTATTGTATGAATTCCACCCATTTCGCATGGCGGTGACCTAATTCTTTTGCGAATCCAGATATCGCAGGGTCTCGTGGTCAGAGTACAGGACAAACTCCTTGTGTAGGAGATAATGTCGCCAATATCAGAGTGTTTGTACGATGGCGTAGAACTCTCGATCATAATTAGAGTACTTCTGTCAGACATCATTCAGCTTCTCCCTAAAGTAAGCAAGTGGATGGCCGTTCTGGCGAAGTACCCCCCCCCCCCCCCCCCCTCATGCCCACTCCTGAAGCATCGCACGCTACTTCGAATGCCTTATAAAAATCTAGGCGCAATACAGGAGCAGAAAATAACTTCTCCTTAATCTACTCAAATGCTCTGGTGGCCGCTGCTGTCCAGGCAAAATCTCTCTTGCAGAGGCAGCTCGTGATGCGGGCATAAACGCCCAAATACAACATGAAATAAATAAAGGAATATATCAAACTGACTCGGAACGACCATCTGGGTGCATCCACGGACTCTGATTGCCCAAATGGGTCGCCGATCACCGCCTATTGCGGAAATAAACGTGTATGTGCCGTCAATCACCATCACTAAACCTACTATTCTAGCAACACCTTGGTCACTAATAAAACATGAATCCGATCTTCCTTGGTCATTTGCCGACAAAGATTTTTCAGCTGCTGGTGTATCATGTATGCGGCATATGGCGTTCAAGTTCTTAGGTCGTTCTTTCATCCTTGGCCAACCTGGAACTAGGTCTGAGAGATAGAGAGGCTAGAGGTATTGTTCAATTCTTTCTTTTTTGTTTCCTTCCGAGGGTAACTCATGCCTGAGATTCTTACACGAGACATACGACAAAGGAATAGGCAGAGGGAAGAATTTCCAAGCATTGAGGCAGTGGGACGGGTTGTTGGGGCGATGGAGGATGGGTTAGATAATAGTGGGGCATTTTTTTGCTGTAAAGAGGGTAATTCATGGTTTATGTTGGAGGAAGAGGTCGAGGAAGTAATTTGATGCGACACCAATTCCGAGCGAACCCAACACCTGATGGGCCCAGAGGGGCTTCTGTCTTTTCCTTATGTTTCTTTTCCTAGTATTTAAGATGTTGTTGTAGGGTTTGTGTGTGAAAAAGAACCGTGAAGTATTGTGTGTGCTATGTGGAGTTCGGTAAGAACCTCTCTCGCTGCTGATCGGCTGTTCAGGGAGGTTTTCCCTTCCTTAGGTCAGATTGTATCCTGTTTCTTCCTTGTTTTCTTTTGTGCTGGTGGAACCGGAATGCTGGGAAAGATTATTTATGTTAAATCAAGCTGAAGCTATTATTATCGTGAAGTAGAGACTGTGTTTTGTGTGCTCTGTATTTTAAATCGTATCAAAGGTATCAGAGGAGCACGATCTCTCTCTTGATCATGCCGGTTGCCGACTCCACTTGCTCGAGGGAACCGGCCGTGGATCTGGATGCTCTTCGGCAAACACAGGAGAACTTAGCTCACTCGCTGAAGGTGTTAAGTGAACAGCAAAGCCGTACCTCCGACGAAGTCCGCGAAATCCTCTCAGTTCTGAGAGCCGATCGTACCAGCAACTTTGGCGGTCCGACAGTCTCCCCCGAGCTCCGTGGCACCTCCAACTACTAGCCCATCACTACTCGCTTTGCGCGGGTCGAGTTCCCGCGTTTCTTTGGGGACAACGTCTCGATTGGATTTATCGCTGTGATCAATTTTTTGAAGTCGATGGGACTCCGGACGACATGAAGGTTCGCATCACCTCTGTGCATATGGAAGACAAAGCCCTCTATTGGCATCAAAGATTTATGAAGCATCGCATCACTAGGCAATGGCCCTCTTGGGAGGAGTATTGCCAAGCCCTCAATGCCCGTTTCGGCTCCATGTTATTTGCTGACCCTCTAAGTGAGATGAAGAACTTACATCAGAAAGGTTCGGTGCAGAGTTATTTGGATGAGTTCGACGTCCTCTGACACCGCATGGCCATTCCAGAGGAGAATGCAAATCAGCCTGTGTTTAGGCATCTTGAAGGGTGAAATCAAGTACGCGGTGCGCATGTTCCAACCCAAATGTCTTCAAGATGTTTTTTCCCTCGCGCGGCTACGAGAACAAAAATTGGCATTCACTGCGAATAGATTTACCACCACTATATGGGATCGCCAGCACAGGGATAGTAGACAAACATCCGGTGCACATTGGAACAAAAATGCTAGCACGAGATCTACCACCGCTTCAAATGGAGGGCATAAACTCACGTCGACCGATATGGATGAGCTGCGGAGCAAGGGGTTATGTTTCTGGTGCGATAGCAAATTCACGTCGGGCCACAAGTGTTTGGAACAACGGAAGTCGTATGCTCTTGAACGTCTTACCGATACCGGGGATAAGGAGGTGGATCTTCCCGGCGAACCGAGGAGCCGTTGTCATTTGGACGAACCGGTGGAAGAGTCAGCCCCGCATGTTTTCGTCCACGCATTGGAAGACACTCCTCATTTTCAAACTATGCGAGTCACAACGTCGTACAATGGAGAGCCAATTCACGTGTTGATCGATTCCGGTAGCACATAATTTTTTGGACCTGGACACAGCCACTCGGTTGAAATGCCTTATGACCTCCATTTCGAGCTTTGATGTTGCGGTGGCCAATGGGAAGACAATTGCAAGCTCTTATAAAGTGGTGGTGTTTCAGTGGCAAATGCATGGCGTCTTATTTACTTCTGACATGTTGGTACTACCGTTGGGAGGCTGCGCGGTGGTATTGGGAGTGCAGTAGCTCGTCACCCCGGGCATGGTCCAATGGGATTCCCGCGCTTTAAAAATGGAATTTCGTGTTCAAGGGCGTAAAATCTCCTTACAAGGCTCTTCACAAGCGGTCAATACTTGGATGCGGCCGCGACAAACTCAAAAATTGATCGTCGGTAACGGAACACTCAACATGCTGGCCTTGTGTTAAATTCCACCACAATCACCTGAATCAGAGAGGGTGTATCCGGATGCCTGCATCCAGCTGGGTGCTGCAAAGGAGCAGTTGGGAGTGATGGAGCAAACCCAACTACGGGTTGTTTTAGAGTTCTCAGACCTCTTTGCCGAACCAACAAGGTTGCCACCAATCTGTCAACACGAACACCGCATTCCCGTCCAGGAGACGACCGCACCAGTCAACATTAGGCCGTATCATTACCCACCCGCGCAGAAGGTCGTGATTGAGCACATGGTGGGAGACTTACTTGCGACGGGTATGATCCAACACAGTAATAGCCCGTTCACTTCCCCGGTGGTATTGGTCAAGAAGAGCGACGACACATGGCGATTGTGCGTCGATTATCGGCAACTTAACAAGAGCACCATCAAGGACAAATTTCTGAGTCCCGTTATCGAGGAATTGATTGAAGAATTACAAGGGGCGGTTTTCTTTTCGAAATTAGATCTGCGGGCGGGATATCATCAAGTTCGGATGGCGCCAAGCGACATCTACAAGACGGTGTTTCACACTCACCATGGGTATTATGAATTTCTTGTGATGTCATTGGGTTGGTCAATGCCCCGTCAACCTTTCAGAGTTTGATGAACTCCATCTTCAGCGAGCACCTCCGGCGATTCATTTTGGTCTTCTTTGACGACATACTTGTCTTCAGTCGCACTTGGGAGGGTCACTTGGAGCACCTACACACCGCCTTGTCAATCTTGCGGCAACAACAACTTTTTCTCAAGCGAAGTGTCATTTTGCCTTGCGACAAATACAATACTTGGGTTACCTGATTTCAAGTGACGGTGTGGCAACGGATCCTAGCGAAGTTCAAGCCATGTTAGATTGGCCCACCCCCACAACCTTGAAGAAATTACGCGGTTTTTTGGGTTTAACCGGGTATTACCACCGGTTCATCAAAGCCTACAGCCGGCTAGCTAAGCCACTGACCTCTATGCTCCACCAACAAAAATTTAAATGGGATGACGGTGCTGAAGCGGCTTTCCAAGCATTCAAGGCGTCCGTCTCTCAACCTCTGATGCTCCGTCTTCCGGATTTTCGGAAGCCTTTCGTCGTAGAGACGGATGCGACGGATACCGGCGTGGGCGCAGTCTTGTTACAAGAAGAGCAACCCATCGCCTATTTCAGTAAGGCGCTCGGCCCAAAGAATGCGCAGCTATCTCCATATGAGAAGGAACTTCTCGCCGTTGTTATGGCGGTCAACAAATGGCGACACTATTTGGTGGGATCCCCCTTCATCATTCAGACCGACCATGAGAGCCTTAAATTCTTACTAGAGCAACGCATCGCCACTCCCGCTTAGCAACGCTACTTAGCCAAATTAACGGGCTACGAGTTTCAAATCCAATACAAGAGGGGCAAGGAGAACGCTTGCGCAGACGCACTATCTCGGAAGTTTGAAAAGCTAGAGACGGAGCTCAATGCAATTGTAGTAGTACAATCCGAAGTACTTCAGGCCATACGACAATCCTGGGAGAAGGACAGCAATATTAAACTCATCATTACGGCCAAAGAGGCTGACCCGACCAGCAAGCCTAATTACCAATGGAGGCGGGGTGTGATACAACGTAAGGGGCGATTGGTGGTCGGCCAAGACACAGAGTTAAAACAGCTGTTACTCCAATTGTATCATGACAGCCCCATGGTCGGGCACTCGGGCGTTACGACAACGTATCACAGGTTGAAGCGGGTGTTCTATTGAAAAAAATTGAAACCGGACGTCTACAAATACATACAAAGGTGCCCGGTTTGCCAAACTTGTAAAGCAGTTAACCAATTACCCTTGGGATCCTTGCAGCCCTCACCGATTCCGGAGCGCATTTGGCAAGAAATTTCTATGGATTTTATCAAAGGTCTCCCCAAAAGTCAAGGAAAACCAGCCATACTTGTAGTGGTGGATCGACTTAGCAAGCAAACCCACTTCATGGCTGTTAGAATAGCCCATGTATTAGGCCCATGTTTTGGGCCCATTTTCTTGTTCTCTCCTCTTTAGTCCCACATCTTGTATAGGATTTATTTCCTCTCTTTCTTTCCTATATATTTGTATACTCTCTTTGTATTTACATACTCAATCAATATACACAAGTTTCAGGCCTTTTCTACATGGTATCAGAGGGAGGTTCCGACTCTCGCGGTTTGTCCCTAACTAACCGCACTGTGTAAACACTCTCGCGGTCTTCCTCCCGCGGCTTGTTTCTCGCGGCCTGTTTCGTTTCTAGCCGCACTTCCTCGCGGCCTGCCCTTTCAGACCGCCTTCCTCTGCCCTCACTTTCTCTCCGTGGATCCACCTTTCCCCTTCCCCCCCCTCCTGCTTTTATAGCATTTCCTCTCTCCGTGGGACCACTTTCTTCCTGTCCGCTGCGGCCTCTCTCCTAGCCGCGACCTCTCCTCTGTCCGCCGCGGTCTCTCTTCTGTCTGCCGCGGCCTGGTATTCTCTGTCTGCCGCGGTCTCTCTTCTGTCCGCCGCGGCCTCCTTCTCTGTCCGCTGCTCAGATCTGCCTGACCGTGCGGGCTGTCTTCTCGCCTGCATCTTGGTCGCGATCTCCGGCCTCTCTCCTAGTCGCGCGACTTGTCTCAGTCCGACGCGCCTTGTCCCAGTCCGGCACACCTTGTCTCAGTCCGGCGCATACGATCTGCCTGACCGTGCGAGCTGTCTCCTTCCTGCTTGTATTTTGGTCGTGATCTTCTCCCGTCGCCTGGTCGCCCGACTTGTCTCCGTCCAGTGCGGCTTGTCTCAGTCCGCCCGGTTTATTTCTTTAACCGCGGCCCTCTTCCTTCCCTGTCTAAGGGTTGCGGCCTGTCTCCATGACTTCCTCTGGTTCTTCTCCCAGCTCAGCGGCCAGCCCGCCCCCTGTTCCTCCGGCTTGTCCTCCAGACCGCCCGGCCTGTTCTGTTGACCTCCGTGACGAGCTCCGGATCACTACTATCTCTCTTTCTGGCAAGAAGAACTTTATCCCTTGGGTACATTCTGTTCGGCGGGTTCTCCAGGCTATGGGCCTTCTCCCGCACCTTACTCAGGCACCTCCTTCTCCACCTACGGATGATTGGCTTCGTAATGACGGTCGTGTTCAGACTTGGCTTCTGAACTCCTTGGATGGTGAGCCCTATCAAATGGCTATGTACCACGACACCGCCAAGGCTATGTGGGATGAGCTTCATTCCTTGTATTCTGGCCGCGATAGCCTCCAGCATCTTTTGACATCCTCACTGATCTCTTCACTCTTGACACTGGCGGCGCCTCAGATATGACCTCGTTTGTCGCCCGGGCTAAAACGCTTGCTGAAGCCTGGATCCAACACCAGCCGCCGACCACTGATCTTGCTGCTCAGCGGGCTCAGAAGGAAGCTGCTTGCATTGTCATCCTTATGGCTCGCCTTCCTTCTCATCTTCACAGTCTTCGTGCTCAGATCCTGGCCGCTCCTACTACGCCCTCTTTTTCGGATGTCTGCTCCATGCTTCTCCGGGTTTCGCCTCCTCCAGATCCTCCAGCTCCTTCTCCACCGGCTCTCCTTCAGCATGCCCCTCCGCTCTTACCCTCTCCTCCTCCTCCTTCTACTCGGGGGGGACGGTTGGGCTCGCGGGGCCGTGGCCGTGGCGGCCGTGGCCGGCCAAAGTGCTCCTTCTGCGGCCGGGATGGCCATCTTGAGGCGGCTTGTTACAAGAAACTCGGCTACCCCCCTCGCCCGACGGCTTCTGCCGTTACTGATGCTCCTCCGGATCTCGAGACCGTCCGCCTCCAGCTACAACATCTCCAGGGGCTGCTCAATCCCCCCTCGGCCTCCGTCGCCTCTGTCTCCCACACAGGTACTGCTTGTCTCTCCCACAGCCCGGATTGGATTATGGACTCTGGCGCTACTCATCACATTACTTCGCAACGACCTGCCAAGTACTCGGGTTCTCCTTCTCCGAAGTCCATCATCGTGGCCAATGGGGCGCTGGTTCCTGTTTCCGGCTCGGCTGATCTTTCTATTTCCCCATCTCTCGTTCTTCGCTCGGCTCTTCATGTTCCGAGTTCCCCTTTTAACTTACTCTCTGTTGGGCGTCTTACGAGTGACTTGGATTGTTCTGTTATATTCACTTCCTCTTCTTTTGTTATACAGGATCGACGGACGCGGACTACCATTGGTAAAGGTCAGCTGCGGAATGGGCTCTACCTTCTCGATGCCTCTCCACTCGCTCTGTCTTCCGTCTCCTCCACTGCCTGGCATCGCCGCCTTGGTCATGCCCCTCTGCCAGTTCTCCAGCGGGCTCTTCCAGATCTTTCTTTTACGTCTTTTCAGTGTGATTCATGTATTCTCGGCAAACAGCCACGTTCTTCGTTTCCTTCGCATTGTACTCGGAGTGCGGCTCCTTTTGATCTTGTTCATTCGGATATTTGGGGTCAATTTCGGATTCCTAGTATATGTGGTTATCGTTATTTTCTAACCTTTATTGATGATCATTCCCGCACCACGTGGCTCTACTTACTTCGCGACCGCTCCGAGCTTCCCCGGGTGTTTCGGGCCTTTGTCCTCGAGACCCGGACACAATTCCATACCACCCTCAAAACTCTCCGTACTGATAACGCTCGTGAGTACACCAGCCACGACTTTACCACCTTATGTACGGAATACAGGATTCTCCATCAAACCTCTTGTGCGTATACCCCGCAACAAAATGGGGTTGCCGAACGCAAGAACCGTCATCTATTGGATGTTGCCCGCTCCCTCATGATCCAAATGCATGTTCCTAAAGCTTACTGGAACTTTGCGGTCTCCACTGCCTGCTTTCTCATCAATCGCCTCTCTTCCTCTGTCCTCAATTATGCGACCCCCTTCAGCATATTGTTTCCCTCCACTCCGGCTTTCCCTCTCTCGCCCCGTATCTTCGGCAGCACCTGCTATGTCCACTGCCTCGGGCCCTCCACCGATAAATTGGACCACAGGGCGGCGAAACACATCTTTGTTGGCTACTCTCACACCCAGAAGGGCTATGTTTGTTACTCACCCACTACCGGCAAGGTCACTGTCTCTGCGGACGTTACCTTCCGGGAAGACGAACCGTTCTTTCCTGCTCCTTTCCCTACTGCTCCACCAACGCCTCCTCTCCCGCCATCCATCCCTCGTCCCGTTATTCCTGCTACTCCACCACCACCCCCGCTCTCTCCTCCACCCGCTCCTTCTACCACCAAACCACCCGTTATCCGGGTCTACTCTCGTCGCCCTCCCTGTTCCGTCGCCCCTCTGCCGCCGACCTCTACCACGGATGCTTCGCGTCCCTCTGATCAGGTAACGCCCTCCACTGCTCATCCTCTGGAGGCTTATGTCTCTCTTCATCGCCTCTCTCCACCTCTGCACACCTTTGCTACTTCTCTTTCTTCGGTTTCTGTTCCTAACTCTGTACAGGAGGCGCTTAACCATCCGGGCTGGCGGGCCGCCATGGAAGAAGAGATGTCTGCTCTCTGGGCTAACCAGACATGGTCCGTTGTCCCCCTCCCTCCGGGTCACAAACCGGTAGGGTGCAAGTGGGTCTTTGTCATCAAACATGGTGCTGATGGGACGATCGACCGTCTGAAGGCTCGCCTTGTCGCTCGCGGCTTCACTCAACAACAGAGGCTCGACTATGAGGAAACCTTCTCTCCGGTCGCCAAGCTCAATACCGTTCGGGTCCTTTTTTCTGTCGCTGTTCATCGCCGGTGGCCTCTCTTTCAGCTTGATGTTAAGAATGCTTTCTTAAATGGGGATCTCCAGGAAACGGTCTACATGCAACAACCGCCCGGGTTTGAGACCACGGGGGAGTCTCAGGTTTGCCGCCTTCGCAAGGCTCTGTATGGTCTCAAACAATCTCCACGGGCCTGGTTTGAGAAATTCAGTAAAGTACTTCGCGCTGTCGGCTTTAGCCGTAGCTCGGCTGATTTCTCGCTCTTCACTCGTCACCGACCATCAGGGACGGTCCTTCTATTAGTATATGTTGATGACATCATCATCACAGGAGATGACTCCCAAGGGATACATACAGTCAAAGCACATCTGAACTCGGTCTTTCAGACAAAGGACCTGGGGACTCTGCGATATTTTCTGGGACTTGAGGTTGCCAGGCGACCGGACGGCCTCATTCTATCTCAACGGAAATACTGTACTGATCTTCTTCATGATGCTGGCCTCTTAGGGTGTAAGCCATGTGATACCCCCATGGATGTGAACCACAAGTTGTGTGCTCAGGCTTCTGACTCAGATCTTCTCCTCCAGAACCCTGAATATTATCGACGACTTGTTGGCAAGTTGATCTATCTTACTGTTACCCGACCAGATATTTCCTTTGCTGTTGGTCTTGTCAGTCGATACATGCACTCTCCTCGCAAGTCTCATCTTCTGGCTGTTGAACGCATTCTGAGGTACTTAAAAACAGCCCCGGGTCAAGGACTTGTGTACCGGACTTCCTCGTCTGCTCCTACCTTAGTGGCATACTCCGATGCGGACTATGCGGGCTCTCTTGATGACCGGCGGTCTACTAGTGGTTTCTGCACATACTTTGGGGGACATTTGGTTACATGGCGAAGCAAGAAACAAGCGGTCGTTGCTCGCTCATCGGCTGAGGCAGAATACCGCGCAATGGCTTCTGTTGTATCCGAACTCACATGGCTTGAAAGTCTTCTCACTGACCTGGGTGTTAAATTACCTTCTCCTGCTCTACTTCTTTGTGATAGCCAAGCGGCTATACATATCGCCAAGAACCCAGTCTTCCACGAAAGAACGAAGCACATTGAAGTTGATTGCCACTTCGTTCGAGAAAAGGTTCAAATGAAGAAGCTCGATTTAAAGCATGTTCCAGGGACAGAACAAGTTGCAGATGTCCTCACAAAGGCTCTTCCCAAAGCATCCTTCTATCAATGCTTGTCCAAGCTTGGTGCATACGATTTGTACGCTCCAGCTTGCGGGGGAGTGTTAGAATAGCCCATGTATTAGGCCCATGTTTTGGGCCCATTTTCTTGTTCTCTCCTCTTTAGTCCCACATCTTGTATAGGATTTATTTCCTCTCTTTCTTTCCTATATATTTGTATACTCTCTTTGTATTTACATACTCAATCAATATACACAAGTTTCAGGCCTTTTCTACAATGGCTTTAGCACACCCGTACACGGCTGAGGAGGTGGCACGAGTATTCCTAAATTCAGTTTTCCGGTTGCATGGTCTTCCCTATCGAGATTCTATTTTTCTCAGCGATTTTTGGATGGAATTGTTCAAAATTTTGCAGGTTCAGTTACACCATTCGACCGCCTATCATCCGCAAAGCGACGGGCAGACCGAGGTGGTCAATCGGTGTGTGGAAGGGTACTTGCGGTGCATGTGCCATGAACGCCCCCGGAGTTGGGCGGAGTGGCTTCCCCTAGCAGAATGGTGGTGTAATTCTTCATTCCAAAGTGCATTACAGATGACTTCATACGAGGCGGTATACGGGCAAGAACCGCAACCACCATCCTCCTACATTGAAGGCACATCCACGGTGGAGGCGGTTGATCGCACGTTAGAAGCAAGGGAGCGGCTGATCGTGATCTTAAAGCACAATTTAACACGAGCCCAAAACCGGATGAAGACATTGGTAGATAAGGGGCGTCGTGAAAGGGAGCTCGACGTGGGCTCTTGGGTGTATGTTTACCTGCAGCCCTATCGACATGTGATTCCACACATGCACGGATGCTAGAAGTTGGCACCCAAGTTCTTCGGACCCTTTAAGGTGTTGGAATGGATCTGCAAGGTGGCTTACCGCCTTGAACTACCGGCGGACAACAAAGTTCATGCAACATTTCATATTTCTCAATTGAAGGAGCACAAGGGAGAACCTACGCACCAACCCGGTCAGCTACCGTTCTCGATCTCGGCAGAGGGCAATGTTCTGCGTGAACCAATGAAAAGCTTGGGGTGAAGGATTATCAACCGAGATGGGAGTGTGGTCACCCAATTCCTTATCCAATGGGACAACGACTCGCGAGCGAATGCCACTTGGGAGGAACTATGGTCACTGCAGAAGACGTATCCTCACTTTGTTCCTTGGGGACAAGGAACTGCAGATGGGGAGGCAAATTGATGCGACACCAATTCCGAGCGAACCCAGCGCCTGATGGGCCCGAAGGGGCTATTCTGTCTTTTCCTTATGTTTCTTTTCCTAGTATTTAAGATGTTGTTGTAAGGTTTGTGTGTGGAAAAAGAACCGTGAAGTATTGTGTGTGCTGTGTGGAGTTCGGTAAGAATCTCTCCCGCTGTTGATCGGCTGTTCAAGGAGGTTTTCCCTTAGGTCAGATTGTATCCTGTTTCTTCCTTGTTTTCTTTTGTGCTGGTGGAACTGGAATGCTGGGAAAGATTATTTATGTTAAATCAAGCTGAAGCTATTATTATCGTGAAGTAGAGGTTGTGTTTTGTGTGCTCTGTATTTTAAATCGTAGCATAATTTGGCATTTGCATGGTGGTGTTGATGGAGGTCAGAGTCTCGTCATGAGAGTGAAAGCAAGAGCAAATAGTAGCAAAGAGCAAATAGTAGCAAACGAATACTCGAAGGCATCGGCATGGGCACTGCCATTTCACCAGTACAAAACATGCAAGTAGGCAATACTCCTGGAGAGTTGGACCAGTGTTAGAAGTAGACATGAAGACTTAACTGTAGGGAGATTTCACTGCTGATGACGATCAACAAATGATTTGCTGGCTTTGATTGTCTATCAGCTGGCTTCAGAAAAGAGGAGAAAGTTCTTGTAGCCGGAAGAGGAGGATCGAAAAGCTCTGATAACAAGATGTTACGAGCCTACTTTGGGGCTTCGTTGGAGGTGACTGATAGGTGATTGGAGAGGGGGAGAGAACTAGGGAGAAGTTTAGAGAGAAATTAGGGTTGGAGGGGGGGGAGGGGAGGAAAATACTTGATAATACTCTTCTCCTCCAAAAGAGAGAGCCCCAAGTATATTTATACCCGGGCCCAAGAGGGGCCGGTCGACCCATCCCATACGGGGCTGAACCGGGGCGGTTCAGTCCCAAGCCGCCGGTCTTTAGTGAGTGGCGGCTGAACCGGATGGTTCAGCCCCGTTGTCGCCTGTCTTCTTCTTCCGCCTGCGAGCATATTGACGCCCAAAGAACTGTGTCATGTTTGGGGGGGTAACATTCCCCTCATCATCAAGAACCAGCTTGTCCCCAAGGTGGTAGTCTAGGTAGAGCTCCCTGAACTCCAATAGATCGACCCAAGTATTGTGTGCCTCGGACAAGTGTTTCCATTTGACCAGGAGCTCAGGACGGTACTCGGTACCCCGCCGTTTCTATTTGAGCATCAGGATCTCCTCGGGTATCGGTCGTAGTTCCCCCGCAACTGTTGCCTCTGGCAGGAACGGATTGGCCTGAATTGCGTTGCCGCTCTTCTGTTTAAGTAAGGACACATGAAAAGTTGGATGGATACGTGACCCCTCAGGAAGAGCCAAACTGTAAGCGACAGGCCCCACATGACGGAGAATACAAAAGGACCCATAGTAGCGAGGGGCAAATTTCTGGTTCGTCTGGCGGGAAACGGACACCTGTTGGTAAGGTCGGAGCTTGAGGAAGACTTCATCGCTAACCGCGAACTCCCTTTCCTTGCGATGCTTGTCTGCTTGGGCCTTCATGCGATCTTGTGCGGTGCAGAGATTCTCACGCAAAGTGGCGAGAGTGCGGTCTCGGTCGCGAAGCGCCCGATCCACGGCCGACAATGTTGTGCTGACAGGTTCATAGCTGCTCAAAGAGGGGGGAGGACATTTGTAAATGACCTCAAACGGGGTCATCTTGCTGGCGAAGTGGTAGGAGGTGTTGTAGCAATATTCGGCCCGGTGTTGCCAACTGGTCCAGGTTCGCGGCTCGTCCATCACAAAACAACGAATGTATGTTTCCACCCCATGATTGAGGACCTCTGTCTGGCCATCCGTCTGGGGGTGAATCTCCGTGCTGAAGCGTAAGCAAGCCCCCTGTAATCGAAAGAGCTCCCGCCAGAAATTGCCTACAAATGTCGGATCCCGGTCGGAAATGATGGCGCGTGGAATGCCGTGGAGGCAGACAATTTCTCGCACAAAGAGATCGGTGACTGACTCGCCTGTGTACGGGTGTCTCAACGCCAATAAATGTCCATATTTAGAGAGCTTGTCGACCACGACCAGTATAACTGTCTTGCCCTGAGACTTGGGCAACCCGTCGATGAAATCCATGGACACTGTCTCCCATATGTGGTGCAGAATCTCCGGAGGTGTAAGCAGGCCGGCTGGGGAGGTCTTCTCGTACTTCTGACGCTGACATATCTTGCACTGCTGCACAAACTGCTGGATGTCGCGCTGTAAACCTGTCCAAAAAACATTCGCCCGTGCCCGTTCCAGAGTACGGAGTATGCCCGCATGGTCGCTGGTTGGGGATGAGTGAAACTCATGCATCATGACTGTCTTCCAAGCAGACTTTGGCGGAATGACCACCCGGTCCTGATAATAAAGTCTGTCATTCAGCAACTGGTAGCATGGTGTAGTGATCTGCCCCTGTCGAAGAGCCTCCACAATGGCCCGTAGTGTCGGATCCCGCATGATCTCCTCCTGAATATCATCTAAAGAGTCGAGTATGGGACCAGAAATTTGGGCAATGGTGCCTCTCCGGTAGGCGGGATAATGCGTCAGCAATCACGTTCTCTTTTCCACGTCTGTAAAGAATCTCGTAATCATAGCCCAACAGTTTCGTCACCCACTACTGCTGAAGCGGAGAGGAGACCCGTTGTTCCAAGAAGTGCTTCAAGCTTTGATGGTCAATACGGATTTTGAAATGTTGTCCCAACAAGTAAGACTGCCACATGGCCACTGCATGAATGATTGTCAACATCTCCTTCTCGTACTTGGAGAGTCCCAAAGTACGGGGAGCCAACGCCCTACGGGAAGTAGGCCAGTGGCCGACCCTCCTGCATCAATACCGCTCTGATGCCCACTCCGGATGCGTCGGTCTGCAGCACAAACTCCTTGTTAAAATCAGGAAGAGCGAGAACCAGAGTGGTTGTCATGGCCCGTTAAGGGCTTGGAATGCCGCTTTCGCCTCGTCCGGCCAATGGAAGGCGTCCTTCTGTAATAATTGAGTCAGTGGACGAGCGATTTTGCCATAATCCTTGACAAACCGCCGGTAATATCCTGTAAGTACCAGGAAGCCTCGTAATGCTCAGACCGTATGAGGGCAAGGCCACAATAACATGCTCTCGATCTTCTTGGGATCAACGTTGACACCGCTAGTGGAGACCAAATGTCCCAGGTACTCCACCTTCTCTTGCCCGAATGAACACTTAGACTGCTTGGCGTATAATTGGTGCTGGCGGAGGATGGTGAAAACGTGCTCGACATGGGTCAAGTGCTCCTCCCAACTGGTACTATAAATGAGGATATCATCAAAAAATATCAGTACTGATCGACGGAGAAGAGGACAAAAGATCTCGTTCATGACTGCCTGGAACTTGGACGGGGCGTTGGTAAGCACAAAAGACATTACCATGAATTCATAGTGTCCATCATGCGTACGGAAAGCTGTTTTGTGTATGTCATCCTCGCGCATCCGAATCTGATGGTAGCCCGACCTGAGGTTGAGCTTGGTGAAGAGGCGAGCACCATGCTGTTCGTCCAACTGTTCTTCGATCAGAGGAACGGGAAACTTATCCTTAATAGTTGAGTTGTTCAAACCGCGGTAATTCACACAAAATCGCCACGTCCTATCTTTCTTCTTTACTAGAATGACGGAAGACGAGAAAGAACTAGTACTGGGGCGGATAATTCCGGCGGTAAACATTTCCCTGACACTGCGCCGGGTAGCGGTACGACCGGATGTTGGTAGGTTCTGCACCCGTCTTGAGCTGGATTTGATGATCTCTGACCCGCGGTGGTGGAAGTGTGCGGGGTGTCTGAAATATATCGGCATACCGAGCTGGTGGAGGCTGCTGCGCCTATTCCGCGCCAATCCGGAACCCTCGCCGATACCTCTGCTCTGTCGGTGCCGCTGAGTCCCGTCCCGATCTGAGCCGGGTCGCCCGATCCAGAACCCTCGCCCCCTTGTGGCGCGAGATACTGCGACGCAGAAGTCGCGGCATTTTGCAATCCGCTGATCTTCTCATGCATCTTTCCTTTCAGATTTTGCGATAATAGGGCCTTGAGTTCTTCCATACGGGCATCGATTCGTTCCTCCAAGCGTTGCGTAGACCCCCCTCATCTTCTCTTCGATGACGACTACCGAATCCGTCATCCCGCCGTAGTTTTCCTCTAGGGTTTCCAACCGATTGATTTCTTCTTGCGAGCGGGTGTTCACTATGTCCGTAGGACGAATGCTCTGATACCAAATGGTAGGTGATTGGAGAGGGGGGGAGAGAACTAGGGAGAAGTCTAGAGAGAAATTAGGGTTGGTGGGGGGGAGGAGGAAAATACCTGATAATACTCTTATCCCCCAAAAGAAAGAGCCCCGGGTATATTTATACCCGCGCCCAAGAGGGCCGGCCGGCCCCTCCCATACAGGGCTGAATCGGGGTGGTTCAGCCCCAAGCCGTCGGTCTTTAGTGAGTGGGGGCTGAACCAAATGGTTCAGCCTCGTTGTCGCCTGTCTTCTTCTTTCGCCTGCGGGCATATTGACGCCCAAAGAACTGTCATGTTCGGGGGCGTAACAGTGACAGTGGATATGAAGGTACAAGAGGGAGCCGAGCTCCACCCTCGGAGAATGAGACGGGAGAGGAAGAGGGGGAGTCGTGCTCATCCTAACCCTAGAATTTGGGGTTGAAGAGAACTGGAGCGGGAGAGGGAAACTTAGAGAGAGAGAGAAATTAAGTTTTATTCATTCATAATCCATACCCAAGGGGTCTATTTAAATACTTACAAAGTGGCATGAGCGTAAATGCCCCAAAATAAAAAGAACAACACAAAACAATAAAACACAACGGACTTGTGCATCGACTCAATTTACAAAAGGCATCAGGCATGAATACATGACGACACTAATTAACGACGTAGATAACTGGTCTTGTGGGATCATAACAGAGTGACACTAAGACAAATGGGAGTGAAAAATACCGAGAATGAGTGCCTCGGTCCAGCCTTGATTTAAAAGAAGAGTTGATATTCAGGAGACTGAACTCTTACAAATCTCTAGCTTATATAGACCCCCATACTATTACTTAAGACAAGACTCTTAAGACCACAATAATACTGCGACGCAGAAGTCGCGGCATTTGCAATCCGCTGATCTTCTCATGCGTCTTTCCTTTCAGATTTTGCGATAATAGGGCCTTGAGTTCTTCCATACGGGCATCGATTTGTTCCTCCAAGCGTTGTGTAGACCCCCTCATCTTCTCTTCGATGACGGCTACGAATCCGTCAACCCGCCGTAGTTTCCTCTGGGTTTCCAACCGGTTGATTTCTTCTTGCGAGCGGGTGTCCCTATGTCTGTAGGACGAATGCTCTGATACCAAATGGTAGGTGATTGGAGAGGGGGGGGGGGGGAGAGAGAACTAGGGAGAAGTCTAGAGAGAAATTAGGGTTGGTGGGGGGGGGGAGGAGGAAAATACCTGATAATACTCTTATCCCCCAAAAGAAAGAGCCCCGGGTATATTTATACCCGGGCCCAAGAGGGGCCGGCCGGCCCCTCCCATACAGGGCTGAACCGGGGTGGTTCAGCCCCAAGCCGCCAGTCTTTAGTGAGTGGGGGCTGAACCGGATGGTTCAGCCCGTTGTCGCCTGTCTTCTTCTTTCGCCTGCGGGCATATTGACGCCCAAAGAACTGTGTCATATTCGGGGGCGTAACTGTGACAGTGGAGATGAAGATACAAGAGGGAGCCGAGCTCCACCCTCGGAGAATGAGACGGGAGAGGAAGAGGGAGAGTCGTGCTCATCCTAACCCTAGAACTTGGGGTTGAAGAGAACTGGAGAGGGAGAGGGAAACTTAGAGAGAGAGAGAGAAATTAAGATTTATTCATTCATAATCCATACCCAAGGGTCTATTTAAATACTTTCAAAGTGGCATGAGCGTAAATACCCCAAAATAAAAAGAACAACACGAAACAATAAAACACAACGGACTTGTGCATCGACTCAATTTACAAAAGGCATTAGGCATGAATACATGACGACACTAATTAACGACGTAGATAACTGGTCTTGTGGGATCATAACAGAGTGACACTAAGACAAATGGGAGTGGAAAATACCGAGAATGAGTGCCTCGGTCCAGCCTTGATTTAAAAGAAGAGTTGATATTCAGGAGACTGAACTCTTACAAATCTCTAGCTTATATAGACCCCCATACTATTACTTAAGACAAGACTCTTAGACTCCTTAAAAATTAGATACCCTTCTTGAATGATCACACCTCCTTGGATTCTCCCAACATTAATCCTGTGGATGCCTCTTTGAAATCTACAGCATTAAGCCTGTGGATGCCTCTTTGAATTCTACAGCATTAATTCAGGCTGGGTTTGTACTGGCTCAGTCTTGGTCTTATTTGGCTCGGACATAGCAAACATCCCTTTGATATAATAATTTTTTACTCTTCCCTTCTTAGTTTCAGCATACATTCTCCAATTTTCCAGGTTGTCGTCCTTAATTTCGAGTCACTCTTTGGGAAAAGCCGATCATAATGAAAATTTGGTACTTACTAATAATCTACAGCATAAGCTATAATATTTTATACGAGTTCAAAACTTCAAGGTTGATATAGAAGATCAGTAGTGCTTCTGAAACCCATTTCTTTTTAGATCCCCCAACCCCCAACCCAAAATACACACTTTATGTACTTTTTTGTGATTATTATGCAAACATTTGTTAACCTCCAAAGTAAAACAAAAGAAAGATGGCAAACTATCATTGGGTTTTAAGAACCAAAATGAATTTGAAGACCAAAATGAGTTTGAAAATCTACATCATTAGTGTTATACTTTGGAGTTTGAAAATGTACACCATGAGTTTGTATTTATTTCTCTTTGCAAATCTACATCATCATCATTAGTGTTATACCAAAACAAAACTTGGTTTTGTGGATTTACATTTTATAATTTGCAGGCTTACTCGACGGTTGGCACACCTGATTATATTGCTCCAGAAGTTTTGTTAAAGAAGGGTTATGCTATGGAATGTGATTGGTAAATTTTTACTTTCGCCATTTCTGTCCATCTTTGGTCTTCAAACACTAGCCATTTTTTAACATCTTATGTTGAATGCAGGTGGTCCCTTGGAGCTATAATGTACGAGATGCTTGTGGGCTATCCTCCATTTTATTCTGATGAACCTATGGCTACATGCAGGAAGGTATATTAACATACTGATATTTTTTCACCAACACAAATTTTTCATAAGCAACAATATTCTATGTTGAGAATACAATCCCTTATCAGGAAACTCATATAACTTTATGCACTTAATATAAATCTCGGGCCTCTTCACCTAAGAATTAATTAGTTTCAGATTGAATGCCTGATTTCTAACATAATGTCAGAGCGGGTAGGCCCAACTGCCCACTATCCCATCACACAAGTAAAAAAAACAGTCCATATATAAGACCCTATGATGCTGGTAGGCTGTGAAGGTGTAATCTATAATAATGCAACCCATGGTGCATTGTCAGGGATGAAAACTCTATCTAACCCTAGAATGATGTATGCAGTCAACAAATGATCTGATATCCGATTGACGATAGTAATTAGAAATTAAAACACATAATTATAACAAAGGCAAAGAGCAAATTAATTTATAAGAGCAAGCAGGTATGGTTTTTGATGGAGATCGCGGTGATTCTTTTCCCGCTCAGGCGATCCGAATCCATGCATGCATCCGGATGGTTAAACTATTTAAGGAAATGTCCTATCCTGAAACCTCCGAAGATATAGTGTGACTTTTTATAACACTGTGATCATGACCAAATGCTCCTTGTAGCTTAAAAATAGACAAATTTTGACAAAATAGTTAAACTAATTAAGGAAATGTCTTATCCTGAAACCTTTTTCCTCCTTAAACTTGATACCCTGATGATTAAAGCATAATTGGTTATGTACACCTGCAAAGGAAATGCATTTTTTCTTGAAAAAATAGGTAGAATCACTTTTTCCTGTTTAGCCAATTGAAGTTGATTATTCATGAATAATTTTCAGTATATTAGCATGGATGCTTGTCATGATTCATAACATTCTAATACATTTTATCCCACATCACAAATCTAACTAGATAGTTAACTGGAGAACGCATTTGAAATTCCCCGAAGAAGCTAAGCTATCTCCCGAAGCAAAAGACTTTATAAGTAAGCTCTTATGCAATGTCGATCAGAGGCTCGGATCAAACGGTGCTGATGAGATAAAGGTGTTCAGACTGTTCATAACAAGTTTTTTTATTCAAATTTTATTTTTTGAAGCGTTGACATGATTTTGTCCTCAATTCAGGCTCATCGTTGGTTTGAAGGTGTTGATTGGGACAGATTATATGAAATGGAAGCTGCTTTCGTCCCAGACGTCAAAAACGAGTCCGACACCCAAAATTTTGAAAAATTTGAGGAGGTAACCTTATTTTTTGCTGATTATGTTAATATCTTCCACATAGGAATCTTATTATGTCTCTTTGTTTCAATTCTTGAAGCCTGCAGCCTCAGTTCAGCCATCATCAAAACCAGGGCCATGGAGAAAGGTAAATACTCTCTGATGTCATCCTTTAGAACAAGTTATCACTGATTACATGTTCTTCGATATTCTTGAAGATGTATCTGAATCCTGCAAGTACAAAATCCGAGCATCGCAACGAACAATTATTTTACTGGTTATGCATTCATAGCGCAAGACTTTACTACTCGTATACTTCTCAACAATAAATCGCAAGGTTCATTGTAGAAGGAGGTATTCTTCATTAGGGATACAGTCAGGAATAAAATGGTGAAAAGTATATCTACCGGATTGGGTGTGCTGTGGAGTACAACTACACTCAAGCTATAGAAAAAATATTTGGGATGAAGTAGCTGGAGATTTAAAACTCTTCCTTCCATGTTCATCTTGATCAAATGATGTGCTCTCTTAAAAATTAAAATATAGACCTTTTCAGCATAACTCCAGTTTTCAATTTGTATAATACATTATAATATTTTTGTTTTTCTTTGGTAAAATAATAAAATCATGATTTCATTGCTTCCTGCAGATGCTTTCCTCCAAGGATATCAATTTTGTGGGTTACACATACAAGAACTTCGAAATCATCAATGATCATGAAGTGACTGGGATAGGTTAGCTTGTGTCTGATTTTATCCCCTTTTCTACTACCTGCATTTGAAGGGGAGCTTTGGAGCACTGGTTGAGGTGTTGCCGTGTGACCTTGAGGTCATGGGTTTGAGTCCTTGAAGCAGCCTCCTGCAAAAATGTAGGATAAGGTTGCCTACATTTCACCCTTGTGGCGGGACCCTTACCTGGACTCACTGTGCGGAATGCTTTGTGCACCGGGCTGCCCTTTTTTTTCTACTACCTACATTTATATAAGTAATCCACTTCACCTCAGCATTATTTTGTGGGGATGAAGAGAAAATTTCTTACCTCTTACAGTTGTCATTAACTTAGCAATTTAATGGTGATGAAGAAACTACTCTTATTTTTGTGTGCATGCATGTTATGAAAAGTAAACTTACAGAGGTGTAATTTCATAAAAAAGGAGGGGTACAACCTGTAATTATGTCAACTCCCAGGAGAAGTTTGAGTCATTAATATAAATATGATAACAATCATATTTAGATCTGACTTCAATCCCATCCATCTGATACATTCTCATCTTGAGAGTTGAGATTGGATTGAAATAAACTCTGATTTGAGCTTCCAGCTCATTGATCGAGTTGGATCTCTCCGATCCAAAAGTCGCTTCAACTTTTGGCATGCGGGGTTGAAATTTAAACCTAACCCTTATTGTAAGCACCAAAAAACATCAATGTTACCTTATAAAAAGAGCACAGCTTCCATGTATAGACTTGTAGAATTAAACAAAATAAATCTTTCATATCCTAGAGAATGACCCTGCAACTTTCCTACTGCCTGTAGCTCCAATGCCTTCATGTAAAATGATGCAAATTACTAACTTGGACAATAAATACATAGAACACAAATATCCATTTTATGCATTAATATTTATATCCCCTTCTTCATAAATCCTTTTTTCAATTTCTAAATTCTCAAAATATACTTAGGAATGTACAACTATATATCATCATCATCATATCTGTCTTGTGTTTCTTTATTTTGCAGCTGAATTAAAGAAAAAAACAAGCAAAGTAAACAGGAGATCAATCAAATCTCTCTTTGGTAACTCTCCTTGCATTATTTCCTTATTATGATTATATACATACATAATGTGTGGGCTTGTGTGTCTGTGTATAAAAATAAAAATAATAATAATAAATAATAATATTGTAACATTTTTAAAACATTTATTTCAGAGGCAGAGGATCAACAATCTAATGAATCAGTTGATAGAAGCTTCACAGAAATGTGGCATTCAGATATTGAAGAGCTTAAGAGCCACAACTCATCTGCATCTACTTCCTAATGGAGCTTCCAGTTTCAGCCCCTACTCAATCTCGACTCAAATTTTATTTATTTATTTTCCTGACAAATTAAATTCCAATTGGTTCAAAAAATGATTGATTTTGACTCCATTTTTTTACCAGAGTCCAGCCAAAAAATTTTATTTGTAAAAAACCAACTTTTTTCTCTTGAATGTCACTATTGATGTATATTTATAGAGTATATATATAGTTCATGAATGTAAATACATATACTTTATCAATGCACTGGTGTCAGAATATTTTTAGAAAATATAAATAATAATTTTTTTTCTTGTTAAACCAATTTGCTTATTTGTTAAACCAATTTTTTTCTTATGAACACATGAGACTGGTTAAAATTAGGAATGAATATATCAAGAATAAGACATGAGTAGCACTAATTGCAGAGAAGATGCGAGAAGCTCGACTAAGATTGTGTGGGCACGTACAAACGAGACCATTAGAGGCACCCGTTAGGTGTTGTGAGAGTCTAGTCACTAGGTATGTTAAATAAGGGAGGGGTAAACCAATAAAGGCTTGAGTGTTGTACTTGGGCATTAGTGAGATTATGACAAAAGATAGGGCACAATGTCGACAAAGGATCCAATATATATAGCCAACCCCAATATAGTGGGATAAAGGCTTGAGTGTTGTTGTTTAAACCAATTTGCTTATTTTGATCCTCCGATATTTAGCATAAGCTTAAATCCGGTAATACATACGGGGATTTTGAGGATCTGAACCCCTGTTTTTTCTTCCACCTGTGAAAAATGTTGATCGTCTTTACTATTTTATTTTTTTTATTCAACAATTAGCTAATGTAATTTAAATAATTCATTTTTCTTCGCAACACTTGCTATTAAAAAAATGGTGATGTTATATATAGACCGCTTTTGGCTATATATAAATCTAATATTTGTAATTTTGAGACCTTTTAAAATAAACCCTACTAAACCCTAAATCCTAAATCAAATAAATACCTCTTAACATTGAATTTCTGATCTATTCATGCCCTACCCAAGCCAGCCTCTTCTATGGCGTAATCTGTTACCTCACTGTTCCTCACGACAATCTTCGTCGCCCCTCGGTCTCGCCTCGCCAGCGTGAAATGGAGCCGCCGCCGCCTCCCTTCTCCATGGTTGACGATCTAGGCTTGGTCGGTGTGACCTATCTGCTTCAAGCTTTTCCGAGATAAAGTTGTAAGCTCAACGTCTGTTGAATGTGATTATGTTTACTTGAACTCACTTTTCTTCACAGATATGCTCAATTACCCTGCCTTTAACTAAAGCCGGGTGAACTTAAAAATAACTGGGGGGGTGTTTTGTATTCTGCTCTTCTGCATTACAGGCCAATCAGGGCCTCTAGGATGCTGTTCAGATGTGTCAACATTTGCTAAATGTTGTTGGTTTTTCTGCTAAATGTTGTTGGTTGAACTTCTCCTTTTCTGCTCAAAGACAAGTAGATCTTATTTCTGTAATGTTCATTATTATATATATCTTTATAATGTTTACTTACTATTTTGATCTACTAATATGATATTTAGTTGATATTTTTTCATTATATTTGTGCATAACAAATTTTTATTTGCACTGAAATTGTATATAAGCCAAAAGCGACCGACCAAAAAAATTAGAAGAACGGCGGGGAAGGAAAGCGAAAAAAAAATGCAATATTTATTATTTATAAACAGAAATGCTGGTACCTCTGTACAACCAAGGAGATCAAAATCTACCCCCACAAAATAAAAACTTGCAGAAAAACCTCAAAACCCTAAAAAAATCTTGGAGAAATCCACAGATTAGATCTACCCAAGCATCAAAATCTACACCCCCCCCCCCAAAAAAAAACTAAAGAAATTACAGATTAAGATCAATCCTAGCGAAGTCTGCCTGTTTTTTTTTTAAAAAAAAAAACTTACAGAAATCCAGAGATTAGATCCACCCTAGCGGCTTCTGGAGCACATTCGGATCGTCATGCCCAACCGTAACATCACCGCGGCAGATAGGGCACATCTCAGACCTCTCCAGCCACCGATCAACACACGGCCTGTGAAAAACATGGTTACAGCCAGGAAGAGCCCTACACAACTCCCCCTCCCGAAGCTCTTCCAAGCACACGGCGCACTCTGACGGAATCACGCCGGCGTAGCTGAAACAGGAGAGAAGCCGCATCTCTTCCTGCGAAAGTCCGCGCCTCACCGCCGCCTGAGGCGGCCGGATCACGGATTCGATGAGCTGGCGTCGGCGGAGGACCCTTCCTATAACGCATAGGAAGATGAGGGTGAAGACCGCGATGCCCGCGAAGAGGAAGAAGAGTGCGAGGGCGATCGCCATGACGACGATCCGGAGGAAGAAGGATAGTAGACGGGCGCCGCCGGGTTTCTCCAATGGAAAACGGATGGTGCCGGCGGGGCGGCGGCGGCGGTGGAGAATTGGCATGGATTCGTCGCAGATTTCGCTGTCCATCTTGCGGAGAGAGAAATGAGGAAAGGGCGGACACTGTAGGAGAGATTGTGGTTTTGAGACTTCTTATAGCAGCTTTTTATTCTTCGGAATCTGTGGGCTGATCCGCTCCTGCATTAAAAAGATTCTCAAACTGTTGATTTTGAGCAATTCAATTAAACACTTTTAATTAACTTTGTTGATTTAAGGTGTAGGCTTTTGTTCATTTGGCATGGTGGTAGGGGTCGTAAACGCATGAGTTAAATTGTAATTCATTAAGGATTATCTAACAAACATCATCAGTCTGAACATACAAGTTGATGAAATTCCTGAGGTTAGCTTTAACGAATGACAGTTTAACACCCATATTTATTATCATCACCACCGTGCCAAGCAGAGCCTTAGTGGAATGGGATCCTCTCAAGTTCGAATGAATTGGATTGGATTGTATTCAGTTCATCATTATACAGCCTGAATTAAAAGATCACAAAACTCAGCACTAGCTCAGATCGTCAACTCAGCTCGCCGTCGGATCTGGGAGAGGAAATCAGGATCATGAAGTGGATACTATCCAGTTCATTTGAGCTGGAGAGGATCCTGGTCCCGAAGCCACCCTGGCTCCGCCTCCATACAACCTCAACCTAGACTTAGCGTGCCCTAGCTCGAGAAAGAAGATGAATCGACCCCGATCTGTTTATTTCAGGTCGATTCACACTTGCTTCATTTTCTGATAATTGTTTGGAGAGCCAAATGTTCGACCAAACTCGAAATCTCCTTGACGGCCCGATCATAATGATAGTCTCCAGAAGAATCCCAAGTTAACAATCTTAAACTTTGAAGGAGACCCAAAAATTACTATGGGGTCCGATATGACGTGTATATGATGTAAGCATCGAGATTCAGATTCTATCTACTTGATCGAATTAAACAAATGATAAATGGAAATGTTTTTTGATAAGTTTCCAAAACTTTGAGTTAATATTTGAATTTATTGTCGTTATAATATAATTATATTCTTTACCTGCCCCATACTTTTTTTGGCTACCGCTAGAATCTAGATAAATGCGCTTATTAATAAAATAACACAATTCTTTAAAGTACATTTAGTTATTGCCTAGATTTTTTTTTCTTTTGTTTTCTTACTTATTACGAGCAAGAAATTTATCGTGCGCCCGCGACAGTACCCTTATCACGGCAGTGTCATATAGGATGACATTATATATAAGATAGCTTGAGAAACTAGCAACACACCACCAAAAGACAAAGCATTCATATTCATATTTCCTTCATCTCCGTATAGGTGGAGCTGCCAAAGTCAACAGCATTGTTGGCCATCAAAGAGAATAGGCCAGGGTGAAGCCGAATAAGGTATAGACGCATGGAGGCATAGACACATGCAGACGACTAAGTGGAGTCAAGGTTTACAACGTGTGCAAATTGACAGGGTAAACGTCGTGGAGCTTAATTCAGTTAAACCAGAGATTTTTTACTGTGACGACGACTGGCTTGCCGATCAATTCCAAAGGATCCACACTCGCGCAATTCCGAGTGTGTTTGGTATACCAAATGGATGACGGGGAACATGCGTGCACGAATGCTGGAGCCACTTCCCCCGATCATGGAGAAGAGGGTAATCATTGGGATGCGAGTAACCGCCTCCCACGAATAGGGAGGCAGCCACGCAGGTTGTGCGGCACCTACCGTGTTGGTCGTGCATCATGTGGTTCGCAGACAGGGCAGCCTCCGGCGCATGGCTGGAGACGCGCAGACGCACCAACTCCACACAACATGAGGTTGTACGTGCGCCCCATGCATGTCGTGCGACATCCATCGCTTGGGCTACGCCGCCGCCGCGCGGGCCCCGCGGTCCCCGGCGCTGCAGGGCCCCGACGACGTGCGGTCAATGGCGGCGAGGGCCATGCACGTTGCGCAGTCTGCATAGACCATGATGCATAGTCCATCTCTCTCCTCCGCGTTGCAGTCTTCACCCATCACTCACCTCGACACCACTAGCCTTGACACGCTCATCACCCGCCGCCTTGCTCATCGCCCTTAGCCGCTCTCATCGCTCGCCACCACTCTCATCGTCTGTTGTAGCGCTCGTCACTCGTCGGCTCCTCCATAGGGATGAAGATTGTCAAATCCCCCACCACAGGGCTGCAGATAGTAAAAACCCCCCACCTTGGGGGTGTGAAGAGTAAAACTCCATCATAAAGCTGTGAATAGTAAAATCCCCTATCACGAGGTTCACAAAGAAAATCCCCCGTCATGGGGGCGGATAGTAAAAACCTCACCATATGGGTGCATATAATAAAACCTTATATCATGGGTGTTCGAATAACAACACTCCATAGCGATATAATTACTAAAACGTCTTCTTAAAAGCTATAAAAGAGACAATAAACCTTCATTTGAAAAGTTCTTGCCCTCTACGCCTGATAGAGCTCCCAAATCTTCCTTCGAAGATGTCATATAGTTATCCTTCTCCGCATGAAGATTCCTTCGAAGATGTTCAACACTCAAAGACCCCCCCCCCCCCCCCCCCCCTTCGACGTTGGAAGATTATCTTTGGAGTCTGAAATTCACTTCGAAGATCTCCTTCGACACTCAAAGATTTCCATCGACACTCGAAGAAGTTCTTTTGAGTTCGAAGATTGCTTGAATACCTCCTTCATGGTTCGAAGATCCTTTGAAGTTTGCTCGAATATCTCGTTCGGCCTTTGAAGATTCCTTTGGAGCCTTGAAGATCTCCTTTGCTCCTCGAGATCCCCTCGAAGACAGTTCGAAGACCTCATCCAGCTCTGTCCTTCAAGCCTAGAGCCTCGTTGCCGCATTCATCATTCCAGATTACTTCTGAGCATGCTCCTCAGCGCTGCACTCCAAGCGACCTCCGCGGTCCAGAAGAATTATTGTAACGGGCGGCGACCTGTCACCCTTGAGAGATACCTTTTATAACCCTCCAAAGAATAGTGAAATTTGGTCGACATCGATTCTATCCTGTGTTTTCCCCTTTTCCAAAGTTTTTCCACGTCAAATGCATTCTTTCCAACCGCTGATTTTATCTGTGATTGTTTGCATGTTTGACTCACTCTCGAGCTAAGACGATTCAATTCGACCAGTTCGTAAAAGTGTGAGGCGACCCACAACAAACATAATTTAGGCAAAGAATTAAGAGACCAAATTACATAAAATTCTGATATAAAACAAAACTATTAGTAATATAATTTGGTTGTAACCTCTCCAAAAAAACCAGAAAATGAGTTGAAAGAGAACAAATTTTTTTTTCTCTCTGGTTGTTGTAGGTGTGTGAAATTTTTTTGAAACTGACTGAATCAAATTGAGTGGAGTCAACCAAATCAAATTTCGGACCGAATCAATAAGTTCAGCTGGGATCAACTCGATTTATACCTTTGATATACCAATCAAACCGAGCTGTAGGCAGAGATTTGTGATTCTATGATGAAGTGAGTCTTCTTCCAGTGACTGATCAGTGAGGCTTGTATATAAAGCAGGAGAGACAGATCTCGCCATCCAAAGATGAATGATAGAGATTAAGCAAGTATAGTTGGTTAGGGAAAGAGACAAAAAACAAAACAAAAATACAGTAATAACAAACTATCTAATACACCCCCCTCAAACTTGGCGGTGCATCGATAGTTTACTCTTTATTTGCTGAAATTGAATGATGGCCACCAGTTTTGTAAGGATGTCGGCAAGTTGTTGAATGTTTAGGATATGTTGATCTGAGATCTTTTGTCGGTTTACCAATTCCCGAACGAAGTGGTAGTCAATTTCAACGTGCCTCATCTTGGAGTGAAGGATTGAGGCTCTGTTTGGGAGGACTTAATTTCACCGGTCAAGCGGTCACGACCGCATGAACCTGGCCTTAATTAAGGTTCGGTTCATGCGGTCGTGACAGCTTGACCGGTGAAAATAAGTCCTCCCAAACGGAGCCTGAGTTTGTTGCCAAGTATGTTGTGTTATTGTTGTCATAAAAATTTTTTGGAGTTGTGTGAAGAGGGTACCTAAGTTCTTTGAGAAGGTTGGAAATCCAGATAAGCTCGCTAGCGGTGTTGGCCACAGTTCTATGTTCAACTAGACTGGAGGATGAAGAAATGAGACTCTCCAAAGAATGTGTAGTAGCCGGCCGTAGACTTTCGATCATCGATGTCACCAGCCCAATCGACATCACAGTTTGTCGTTCGGCAAAGAGAGAGGCAACTTGAAGTTGTGTCTTGATGGATAGTTCCTTTCAGGTACCGAAGGATGCGTTTAACAGCTGACCAATGATCGGTTGAAGGGAACTGCATGAATCGACACACTTTATTGTCACTGAATGCAATGTTAGAATGAGTAAGCTATAAGTATTGCAATGATCCAACCACACTACGGTAAAAGACGGCGCTCTGCGTGCGACTCTAGAGAGCTTCCTACGTGCGCAGCGCCATCCAAATCACCACCAATGCATCTCGACGCGCTCTGCCATGAAATCTGCTCGCCAAGCAACATCTGAGAGCTCTCATCTCCATTCGAGCGTAGGAAAAGAAATCAGCTTCGCGTGAGGCGGCATGTTGTCCGCCGAACGCTCTACAATCTCTCCTCTCAAAACTGTAACGAGGAGCGACCTGTCGCCCTTAGTTCTCTAAGCACTTTGTAAACAACCGCCGATTGTGAAGTTTGACCGGCACCGTTTTGATCATGTGATTTTTTTATTCATTTAAGAATTTTTTACACGTTAAAATCGTCT
The DNA here is from genome assembly GCA_039583875.1 of Platanthera guangdongensis. Taxonomy (NCBI): domain Eukaryota; kingdom Viridiplantae; phylum Streptophyta; class Magnoliopsida; order Asparagales; family Orchidaceae; genus Platanthera; species Platanthera guangdongensis. The sequence goes on from CM077159.1 coordinate 199,412,914, forward strand.
TATATGCTTCTGCTTATTCTGTGACGATGTACGCACTCGACCGCTCCACAAGAGCGCTGAATATCGCTTATAACTGACATTATTAGATTTTTGAGCAACACACCCAAAAATTTCTAAGCGCATAAGGGTCTGTTCGGCTAAGTTGTGCCTGTGCAGGAAGCAGTGGTGTGAAACAGTGGTGTAGGAATCAGCTGTTTTGCAGTGGTGGAAAAATTTATGAAACTGTTTGGAAAACTGTATTTGTAGTGTTGTGTGAAACAGTGGTGCAAAACTAAACAGTAATGAAAATTAAACAGTAATGAAAAATAAACAGGGATAAAATTAAAAAGTTCGCATAATTTATGATGTTCAACTTAAAATTAACAATTTGTTCGACATAAATAACAGCGATACAAATTTGTGAATTGATGATCGTCGTTCTTCTTCAACTCAAACAAATATCATCTGCAAAAAATAGTTACGTCAGATTAGATAAATTTAATCTCAAATAAATATTTTATTTGTTAAAGAACATGTGTATGAATCGTACCTGCGAGCATGTTCTAATTGGTCTGCAATGAATTCTCTCAAAGCAGACATCTCAGATGCACCTGTCCCCTCATGTGTAACTGGCTCTACGCTCGGAGTTGTGATCCCGTTGGTTCGTCGTTGTTGAACCCGATGTTCGTATGCCTCAGGATGCACAAACGTTTCATCAAGATCACATGCTCTGAACTCTGGATTAATCCTAGATGGATGTCTTCTTATGTAATTATGGAGGGTCATTGTAGGCACAACAATTATGCATTGCTTTGAAAATGAGTATTGTGGCATCTTCCTAAGGATGCGCCATTTATTTTTCCATACGCCGAAGCTACGTTCAATAACAGAACGCAAAGATGAGTGTGCTTGATTAAATTTTTCACGGCGACCTTCAGTTGGTCGATTGCCTCGAGCGAAGTCCGCCAAATGATATCTTGTTTCTGGAAATGGTTTCAGAAGGCCCGTCTCTAACGGATATCCAGCATCCACCAAGTAATATTTCCCTGTATTAAAATGATTTAATATGACCAAAAAAATAATAATAGTTGATAAATGAAGTAAGAAATTTACCTGCAGTCGCATATGGAAATTTACAACTTCTATCTCGCACAACACGATGATAAATGCGGCTATCATGTGCTGAACCCTCCCAGCCAGGTACCACATATGTGAAACACATATTGAAATCGCACACTGCCATGACATTCTGAGTTGGTGATCCATGTCGACCAATATATGCGACTTGCTCATGTACCGGAATGCAAGCATCCACATGAGTCTCATCAATTGCTCCAATACAATCCTTAAAATAATGCATGTATCTACCATCATTTTCAATGTGCGCGGGAGTATTTCTGAACCGTGGATCAGTAGGAGTTATGATATCCATTGAAAGACTTGACAGTGCACGTAACCTTTTCTCGAAATATCGACTCATTGTTTCAGTTGAATGTTGGAAGCGTTCTGATGTCTTCCGCAGAGTTTCATGATGGCCAAGAATGTATAATGCCATTTCCAAGACCTCTCGAGTTGCAGTCCTTCTTGATCCTTTTAAACCATATGACTCTTCTAATAAAATCAATAAGTCACAGAATATTTGTTTGGACATGCGAAAATTATCAAAAAACCTTCCTAGATGCCCTTCTAATAACTCTGCCACCCATTTCTCCCCAGTTTGTTTAGAGGTCATGCAAGGTATCTTTGTAGGAGATGACTGAATGTATTCACTAATTACAGCAGATGTTGTTGCAATAAGGTTTGGGTAAATAATAAATCGGCGTTGGCGGTTTCTTTGGTGAATTAGCATGAACTCTTCATCATCAATCATAACATCGTCATTCATGTTCTCTTCTGTCATACTGATAACCTAAGAAAAAATATCATCATGAATGTAGAGAAAGTATGAGTATCATAACAATAATTTCATAACAAGAGTTTCTATAGATGTCAACTGTACACACAGTAAAATATAACATGTGCTCCACAACATGTCAATGAAAAAATAGTAAACCATTACATGAGTTTCAATACAAGAGTTTCAAAATATAGAGATTATAAAACACGAGCATGATATAAACTAGATATTACAAAACATGAGTTCCAAAATACTCTAGTGATATTACATAACATGAGTTACAAAACATGAGCTTGATATAAGAACTTCACTTCAAAGATTCCATGTAACGTTTCTTCAACCACGAAACCTTCCTATTGTTTGAGAGATTCAGGAAAATTATCATATTATTGAGATTTATGAAGAACAACGTGGCAAAATCGTACATGTCTGTATCATCAAATAATTCTGGAAACTTCTCTAGCTCGTGTACTGCCTCGCTCAACATATATATGCTAGGCGGGACAAGTGATGCTACAACTGTAAGGCCAACAGAACGTGTGACGTCAAGTAACCCTTCAACTCGAGCCATCGTGGCCTCTTTTATGCCTGCGTCTTTTATGTTCCCTTTACAGAATCGCTTTATCCCTGACGACATTTTAAAAGTTGAACCAGCATCATGTCCTTTACTTCCACTCGTGGCGCCATCAAATTGTTTGTCCGCACTATCGTTCATGTTAGTAGGTGGGGTAGCAATTTTTTCCACTACTAGATCATCATTCATCAGAAATAGGCTCGGGCTCAGAAAACATAGGTGTGCATTTCTCTCATTGATGAGATCCATGATTTCTTTCCCGTAGCAACTACCAAACTAAATATCTTGTCCATTTTTTCTTCGAGCTCGGGTGCTATGCCTGTATATCGAAATTTTTTCGCGGCTGATAACATCTATAATAAGAAAAACTGTTATGAAAAATACACATAATTGTCTTTAAGGAAAATAACTAAAAATGCACAATATTAACCTTAATGCGCTCTTCCCACCATTCATCAGAAGCATCAATAGTTCTTTTGGTTGGATTCCAACCCAAGCCAGTCTCCCCTCTTTTGAGATCCCTCCATAGTTTCCACTCACGTTTCAACTGATTCCATTTATTCTTAAGTTGTGCGCGTGTATAATCAAATGTTGTACGTTCTTTGTAATTTTTAATCAAGTTAAGACACCCATCTCTACTGAAATGAGTGTTTGGTCTATTGCCTAATTCAATCTCTTGTATACACAGGTCGCAGAAAATGTGTACATGCGCAGTTTCTCATTGTGCAAAAACCACACCTTCTTTAGGTTTAACCATTGTTCGCCTAAAATTGAATCCAAACTCCAAAGCCTAAAAATGAATAAAGCATAAAATTTGAGAACATCACAATATGAATAATCTGGCTCAAGAATGAAGCATAAAATGAGAACTATGAGAGGAACAACCTAAAATAAGGGTTAATTTTGCAATAGTGTAAACTGAACTGAATTCCAGACTTAGTAATGTAGAACTAGTAACAATGAAAACTGAGTGAAAACTGACTGAATTGTCCAAATGGTGAATTAGTTACTAATGTAGAACTATGAACACGGAATTTCACTTACTAATGTAAACTAAGGACAGTGAAAACTGGACTGAATTCCAGTCCAGTTTTCAGTGAACTGAATTTCAGTCCAGTTTTCAGTGAAAACTGGACTGAAATTCAGTCCAGTCTGGGCTGAATTCCAGATAGTAATGTAGATAGTAACACTGAAAACAATGACATTATGGTGATAGTAATGTAGATAGTAATGTAAACCAAGAACACTGAAAACTGGACTGAATTCCAGTCTAGTTTTCAGTGAAAACTGGACTGAATTTCAGTCCAGTCTGGGCTGAATTCCAGATAGTAATGTCCAGATAGTAATGTAGATAATAGGACACTGAAAACAATGACATTGTAATGGTGGCTGCAGTCCAGTTTTCATGAAAACTGGATGTTTTTGAACTCTATGGACAGAAATTTGGTCCAGTATGACCCTCAGTGATGGAAACTGAGTCCACTGAAATTGATCCAGTCTGGGACTGAACTTCCATTGATAATAATCGTTGATATCATGTAGAATTCAAGGACACTGAAAATGGACTGAATTCCAGTCCAGTTTTCAGTGAAAACTGGACTGAAATTCAGTCCAGTTTTCAGTGTACTGAAAACTGGACTGAATTCCAGATAGTAATTCCAGGAAAATAGGGAATAATGTAGATACAATAACACTGAAAACAATAAGACATTGTAATGGTGGCTGCATCCTGAACAGTCAACCAGTGGATGTTGAACTCTATGGACAAAGTTCCTTGTGACTCCTCACAGCAAAACAACAGTTCACGAGTTCTTCTTTCACACGAAATTGATGTGGGACGAACCCTATCACAATAACATTTTTAAATACTACAAAAAAAATAAGGAGAAGACAAGACAGTTTTTGCTGCTATTAAGATCCAGTTGAAGAAGAAGAAGAAGAAGTACCGTGAATCGAGATGCGGGAGCTAGGGCGGCGACGGATCGGGATGCGGGAGCGGCGACGGATCGGGATGCGGGAGCTAGGGCAGACGAGAAAATCGGGATGCGGGATCGGCGATGGAATTGCGGGAGAAATCTATCGGCGACGGATCAGGATGCGGGAGCGGCGACGTTGATCGGGACCACACATTGCGTTTGGCGCGGCGACTGTGGGAATGCGCTCCCCTGGTGCTAGGGCAGAAAAGAAACATACCCGGGGATGAGTAATGCAACCGACATCTATTCTGATGTGGATTTTTCCTCAAACCAAACCGGGCTGAACATTTTACGGGCCTACTCCATCGACTACTGGTGCTTTTTTTTGTGCACGCCGCCGCCGCGAGGAGTCTTCTCCGACACCGACGCCTTCGCAGCGCTCGTCGCCGACTCCTTCGCAGCGCTCGTCGCCGACGCCATCGTGACGCTGTTCCTCCTCCTCCGTCCATCTTCCAGAGATCAGCGCAGCCCTACGAGTCCCTGTCGCCCTCCACGTCTTTCTTTTCCAGAGACTAGTTCATCTGTCGAGGGTCTTCTGCGGGCTACTGTCGACCCTGACTCCCCCTTTCCGATGGTATGCCTTGATTCCCCTCTGCCTGTTACATCTCCAGCCGTTCTCAGCGTTCCTTTCCGCTTGAGTAGCCGTTCACTAGGGTTATGATACGTGTGGACCGAAAAGTAGGTGAATCTGTTCTACTGGCAGCGACATTGGCAAGTGATGCATTCCGGGGTGATACCGAGAGATTAGAGTGGAGAATAATATTTTATTATTCATTTGTTCATCGCATGCAGGAGTGGCTATTGTCTGGGAATATATTCCTCAGGTTATTTCCTAACAATATCAGCTGATAATGTGTCAAATTGTTCATGTACCTGAGAAAGCCCCATGCTCTCCCGAACTATCGACTGGTATAATCTTAATTTTTACCTTGTTTGGTTTTCTCCCACAAATTTTCTAATTTGTCTTTTCATGTTTGTATGAAGTTGATGTGGTTGCTTCTGTTGTTGAGGCCAAGTATGCCAACACTTTGGTGAGGTTAGCATCAACACCCCCTTCCATTTCTCGTAGTCATCTTCGGTAACATGTGTTTTGTTTGGTTTGAGTGACTCAAGGGGTAAGTGGAGATGTGAAGAAAATGAAATAAGGAAAAAGTGACTTATTGAGTTTGCTTGGTTTGATGAGAGAAAAGGATGTGAAATAATGAAGGAATCATTCTAAAATAGGGCAGCCATCAAATATATTTTCTCTATAGCTCAGTTCTAACCAAACAATGGAGAAGAGAAAAAATTTTCTGCTTGCATTTTATTTCATCTTTTCTTTCAAACCAAACACATTGATTTAGCTTTTAAAATTTGATTTTGGTGCAACTTAAAATAATTTAAATCATTTTATTGACATTAATGTGCCTTTTGAATCAATTTAGGTAGCTATTGTCATAAAAGGTATAAAATTTTAGTAGAAAATTAAAATTCGCATTAAATTACTCGTGGAGAAAAAAACTTATTAACAATAATATCCTACGCTCTCATACAATGAATACCTTCACACTTTTCAAAGTATCTTCACAAAAATAATTATCTGTTAGAGATTCGGAGTAAATGCTTAGACTATTGAAGTGAGGTTAGGTCTCATCAACGGTAATAACAAGTAGTGTTAAATGAAAAATCCAATGGATACTAGAAAATTTTGGGGGCAAAAGCACTAACTAGCCAAAGTCGCTCTCAAATATCAATCAAACCAGTCCCAAGAGTAGCTTAACCAATCCATACAATAAAAAGAGATCAAAAATGTAAGAAGAGAGGTGATATAGGCATAGGCGGTAGGGTGGAATACATGGAAGGAAATTAAATAAGGATCAGATGAAGGAGACCGAAGAATAGAGGAATGAAGAACTTGTTGGCTTCTGTAACCACAATTTTCCGTGTAATTTTTTTTTAAGATTCCCGTCATTTAGAAAGGTGAAATGTTACGCACACGCGGATAAAATGACATGGAGCATTTTTTTTGATCATTATGTATTTTTATTTAGGGTTGTGAGAGTCTAGTCACTAGGCATGTTAAACGAGGGAGGGGTAGACCAATAAAGACTTGAAATGAAACTATAAGGAAAGACATGATGTACTTATGCGTTAGTGAGATTATGACAAAAGGTAGGGCATAATGACGACAAAAGATCCATATAGCCGACCCCACTATAGTGGGATAAAGGCTTGAGTGTTGTTGTTTATTATGTATTTTTATTTTGTAGGGGGTATTAGGGTAAATTGTAAGTGGTCCCCCTCCCTATAAGAAGGAGACTCTGGAATATTAGGATTTTGAGGATCATTAGGGTTTTGGGATTTCTCATTGAAATAAACTTCAAGGAGGAACCAACCTCCTGAGATTAGGCACGAGTATCCCTCGTGTACTATATCCTGTTTGTGAGTTCTATTGCAATCAATTTTCGAGTTGGTGATATTGGTCCGACCTGCCCATTTTCGCCCGCTCTTAGCCACCAGATCCCGTTTGTTCCTGGCTTCCTGCAGAGCAACCCCCACGCGACCTGCTTCCGTCTTTCGCTCGGTGTTCCCTTGCCATCGCCACTTCCGTCGCGGTTCCGATCGATCTCTTTCATGTGGTCCTATTGCGGATCACTCATTCTCGCCGCGAAACACCTTTGACGCATGTCACAACCCGTCTCAACAAAAGTCAGAGTGTGCTCGGGCGGGCTGTGATACCACAAGCATGAGCGAAAAGAAAATCCATGCATATAAGACACAGGAGCAGAGATATTGATAATTAGTTTAAAATAATTACTTTTGAGGGAAAATAATTGTTTTTATGCGGAAGTTTTTGAAATATAATAGTGAGAAAACAGATGCACGTACATTTTATTAAAGCTCTTGATACAAATTTAGATTCAAATTTTATGCAATGACAGACTCAGATGAATGAACATGCAAATAATATTAATTTCTAGTACATGTAATATTTAGCCTAGCAGTTGTCCATGATTTACTGATTATAATTATTACATAAAAGAAATGTCTAACAGTAAATAAAATGAAACGTAAACATAGAACCTGAAGCTTGACACAGATCAGGCTGATGAAGCAGACGATTGATGTGATCCTGTCGCCGGCACTCTTGTGTCGCCTCGTTTTTATTTGCTTATTTACTGTCGCAGATATGCTGTTTGGCGTTGTCGTTTATTTATTTACTGTCATGGACATGTATGTTTTAAATTTCTTGTATTGTGGCCCGACACGTGAGACTGACCACCTCGCGTGACCCTGAGTGGATTGGTCCGGTTTGGAATGGGCGGGCGGGTCGTCGTCGTTATTTGGTTTTTTTTGAACACCCTTGCTGAAATTGTAAGTTCATAATAATTTTCATTTTATTTAAGGAGGGGGGGGGGAGGGCTTATAAATAGCCACATGTGGGGATGCCCTAGCCAGCGTTGGAGAAATACCGAGATTGAGTTTTCACTCTCTCGGTGAAATCCCGCCGCAAAGCTCCGTCCAGCTCTCGTCGACCCCGCGCCACGCTTCGCCGCCGCTGGTCCTCCTCAACAGCTCCGTCCTCCGCCTGCTTCCCTACCTTGCTCTTCACCGAACCCCAGCTTCACCGCTGAACCCCGCATCCGCCTACCCCGCAACCCAGCTCCAACCCCGCGACGTTTCCTCCACTGCCATCCCCTCTTAATCCGGCCGCCTACCTCACCTCCAGCAAAGTCTCCAGCCACCCGAGAGCCCCCTCCACCCTCTCCACTGCAGCTCACCGCCGGAACACCCCTCCCCTCTTCCACCGTCCTCCAGCCACCCCGTCGCAACCTCCTCCTCCACTTCTCCGTCTACCTACTGTGACCGCGCCGTGGAGAATCGAAAGCTACTGCGGGAGCCCCTCGGTGAGATCTCTCCTTTCCCCTCCCCTCAATCTTCTGTGTTAGCGTTTATTATGAATTATTTCAGCAAGGTTGTTTCATCCCCGTGTAGCACGCGCTCGCCCTATATCTGTGCCCTCAATTATGAATTTGCCATTTTTATGTAATCAGACAACTAAATCAAATATGCGCGCTGGAGAATCTACGTCATGTGAAAAGGGTGCGGAGGAGATTAGTGGAAGGTGAGCACCTGTTATTTGAGATACTATAACACTAAGCTTGTGAACTTCTTTACTCTTTGTTTTGTAGAATAGATCTAGGAAGAGGAGATTTCTATTCTTCTCACAAGTGAAGGGCTTGCTAGTTTGTGCTGTAATTTCTTTTTTTAATGGAAGCATAACTAACCAGTGATAGAATGCTCATAACTGATAAGTTTATGTGGTACATTAGTTGGAAATTTTTTGATGCTGTAATAATCTTCATATATCATATAGGGAAAGTGGAACTATCTGTGATTTTATGCCTTCACCATGAGCACGGCAATGTTGATGGGGGAATCCCAAGTGACATTCTTCTGCTTACAAGTTCCTACCAGTTAACTCCATTTAAGGCGAAAGTGAGTCACCCTTTCAAATCTTCTACATGTTATTTCAAGCATTAGTTAAAAGGTAATAATCAGGAGGTATGATGACTGTGTATGAATACTTTTGTGGTGTAGGCCTTATTAGCAATCAATTTTTAGTTTTTATTAGTCTATTTTGTCATCTTTTTAAGTTGGTTCTTTGAAGCAAAAATGAGGTATGGGTGATTTTTTAAAGATGTTAAATATGCTTTTTAGTGTATATGTGTATGCATCTGCAGAGTGGGGTTGTGTGGTTTCAATGGCTTAGTGGATTAATCATAGACTAAGATATAATTTTCTGTCCCAATAAGCATGGAAATTTTAAGTTGAGAAAGTTTTGATCATGATGCATTATCTTAATCTGCTTTTGGTAACACTTTTGGAAAGAACTTTATGAAATGTTCTGCTTAAGGAAAACTTTGACTAATTTTTTCTCTCTCTTGGAATATTATTTCAAATATCTTTCGTCTTCTTGAATAAATTAGGATAAGAATTGAGATTTTTAAAGGAATTAGCTTATCGTTTCTCTTGTTTTTGTATGTATGTTTCTCCTTATCTGTAGAGAACAATGGACAAACCATGTATATACTTTTTCAGTTATGAAATACATGAGAGAATACAAATATATAGAAGAAGAGAAGGAGAAAGAATCCTATACAAAAAATGTGAGATTAAAGGAGAAAAGAGAAATGGGCCTTTACATCATTTTCCCCTATATCATCTTACACTCCCCCGCAAGCTGGAGCGTACAAATCGTAGGCACCAAGCTTGGACAAGAACTGGTAATACAACTTGCGAGGACAATGCCTTGGTAAGGACATCAACAACTTGCCCAGAGGCAGGAACATGTTCAAGCTTTAGCTCCTTTGATTGAACTTTTTCTCGAACGAGTGACAATCAACCTCAATATGTTTAGTCCTCTCATGAAACACAGGATTATTTGCAATGTGTATTACTGTATTGCAGCTTGACTTTCACAGAACAACATTGAAGGTGAGGACAATTTAACTCCCAAGTCCGTTAAAAGACTTTCAAGCCAGGTTATTTCGGATGTAGCTGCCGCCATCGCACGGTACTCAGCCTCAGCAGACGAGCGAGCAACCACCGTCTGCTTCTTACTCCGCCATGTGATAAGATTTCCTCCAAAGTATGTACAGAACCCAGTAGTAGAACGTCGATCATCCAACGAGCCCGCATAATCCGCATCCGAGTATGCAATAAGAGAAAGGGAGGAAGATGGCTTATACACAAGTCCTTGCCCAGGGGAAGCCTTCAGATACCTGAGGATGCGTTCCACTGCCTGGAGGTGAGAGACCCGTGGGGTATGCATAAACCGGCTGACCACACCAACCGCAAATGATATGTCAGGTCTTGTAACTGTTAGGTATATCAGTTTTCCCACAAGACGACGATAGTATTCCAGATTTGGAAGTAGAGAATCATTCTCAGATCCCTGAGCACACAACATGTGGTTGACTTCCATCGGGATTTCCGCAGGTTTGCAAACCGAGAGGCCAGCATCTTGCAGAAGGTCAATGCAATACTTACGCTGGGATAAGACGAGGCCATCAGGTTGTCGTGCTACTTCGAGTCCAAGAAAATAGCGAAGATTTCCCAGATCTTTGATTTGAAAGATAGAGTTTAAATGTTGCTTCAACTGGTGTATCCCAGCTGAGTCATCACCAGTGATTAGAATATCGTCCACATAAACCAGAAGTATTATAGTCCCAGTTGATTGGTGACGAGTGAAGAGAGAGGAATCTACCGAGCTTTGTTTGAAGCCAACTTCACGAACGAGCTTGCTGAATTTTCCAAATCACGCCCGTGGAGATTGTTTGAGACCATAAATAGATTTGCGAAGTAAACATACCCGAGACTCTCCCGTGGTCTCAAATCCGGGCGGTTGATGCATGTACACTGTTTCAAGAAGATCGTCATTCAAGAAAGCATTCTTGACATCCAGCTGATGGAGGGGCCACTAACGATGAACAACTAAGGAGAGAAGAACCCGAACTGAATTCAATTTTGCGACTGAGGAGAAAGTTTCCTCATAATCAAGGTCGTACTGTTGGGTAAAACCCCGGGCCACAAGTCGAGCCTTTTAGCGATCAACAGTCCCATCCACGACATGTTTGATAGTAAAGATCCACTTGCAGCTAACGTAACTGTGACCAGGAGGAATAGGCACAAGGTCCCAAGTGTGATTACCCACAGAGCCGTCATTTCTTCATCCATGGCGGCACGCCACCGCGGATGCCGGAGGGCTTCCTGCACAGAGTTAGGTATAGAAATAGAGGAGAGAGAGAAAGTAAAGGTAAGAAGAGGTGGAGAGAGCCGATGTAGAGAGACATAGTTGGACCATGAGATGTGCTGTCGAGGAGGATGCTGGATCAACAGGCCTCGAGATCACACCGGTAGAGGGAAGCTGCTGCAGGGCATCTGGACGTGGAGGACGACGAGTGTACACTTGAATGACGGGAGGTTTGGAGGGGACTGGTGGTGTTGGGGTAATCGAAATGTTAGGAGATTTGGATTAGTGGTGCAGAGGAGTAGGGAGAAGTGGTGGAAGTGGAGATGTTACGGGTACGGTGGGCCGAGGTAGAGGAAGAGGAAGAAGGGGATCAAAAGGACTGGTGATATGGTTGATCTTCATGGAAGGAGACATCAGCAGACACAATCATCTTACCAGTGGTAGGATCAAATCAGACATACCCCTTCTGAGTGCGAGAGTACCCAACAAACATAGCCTTGGTGGCCCGAGGGGCTAGCTTGTCAATTGAAGGACCAAGGTGGTGGACATAGCAGGTACACCTAAACACACGAGGTATGAGAGAGAAGAGAGTCGTGGATGGATAAAAAAGAGTGATGGGTGCCACAAAGTTGAGGACGGATGACGACATGCGATTGATGAGGTGGCAAGCTGTAGAAACCGCAAAGTTCCAATAAAGAGGAGGAACCTGCATTTGGATCATGAGAGATCTAGCCACATCAAGGAGATGACGATTTTTCTGTTCCGCTATGCCATTCTGTTGAGGGGTATATGCACACGAGGTCTGATGTGGAATACCGAACTCAGCGCAAAGATTGGAGAAGGTGCGACCAGTGTACTCTCGAGCATTGTCTGTCCGAATTGTTTTTACACAAGTAGAAAACTGAGTGCGAGTTTCCGTAAGAAATGTACGTAATGTAGTTGTGAGTTCGGTTCGGTCACGAAGTAAATACAACCAGGTAACGCGCAAGAAATCATCGATAAATGTAACAAAATATCGGTACCCAAAAACACTAGAGACCTTATAGGGCCCCCAAATATCAGAATGAACTAAGGATAAATGAGCATCACTTCGAGTACATGAAGAAGGAAAAGATACACAGTGTTGCTTCCCAAAAATACAAGATTCACAAAAAAACTCTTGAAGAGATACAGTAGGAAGAACTTTCTTGAGAATCGGAAGAGAAGCATGCCCAGGACGACGATGCCAATCAGTGGTGAGGACAGTGATGAGAGTAGCAAGAGGAACATCGAGAAGATACAACCCGTTAGAGAGTCGCCCTCTACCAAGTATAGTCCGCGTTAGTCGATCCTGCACAACAACTGAAGAGCGTGAGAAAGTAACGCAACAATCAATATTTTGTGTAAGACGGCTAACAAAAAGGAGATTGAAAGGAGAGCCCGGAACATGAAGAATTGAAGATAAGGAGAGAGGAGTAAGAGGAAGATGAGCAGCTCCAGAAACCGGGATCGTGTCACCATTAGCCACAGTGATGTTCTTGGGGTAAGTAGTATCTAAATATTGAGGCGGCCGCTGTGGAGAGAGATGATGTGTAGCACCCGAGTCCACAATCCAGTGAGAGCTGTGTGAGAGACAAGATATACCTTCATTGGAAATTGAGGCCACAGAGCCAGATGAGCGACTAACCACTCCTTGAAGCTGTTGGAGTTGAGCACGTAATGCAGCGATATCATCACTGGTTGCGGAGGGAGGTGAGGGAGCGACCGTTGCAGAAAGATGAGGGGGCAGACCATGTTTGCGGTAGCAGGTGGCCTCCAGATGGCCATCCATGCCGCAGTAATAGCACTTAAAGAGAGTACGATCACCTCGACCACGTCCCCGGGACTGGCGACCACCACGAGCCGGTGGACCACGATTAAGATGGAACGAGAGTGGCCACGGGCTGCTGAAGGGGAGCGGGAGAAGAAGGCGGAACATCCGGAGGTGGAGTAACCTTTAGGAGCATCGAACACACATACGAGAGGGAGGGAGTAATAACAGATGATAGAACATGGGCCCGGACACTATGAAGATGTGAGGGAACACGGACCATCATCATAGCAATCACCACTGCCTCCTTCTGCTGCCGTTGAGTTACCCAGTTCGTGGTGGGAGGCTGATGCTGGATCCAAGCCTCAACAAGGGTTTTAGCCCGTGCAACAAAGGATGTAATGTCTCCAGTAAGCGTCAAGGGACTGGGGATCAGTAATAATGTCAAACAAGTGCTGAAGACTGTCCTTCCTAGAGTAGAGAGACTGAAGATCTGTCCACATAGCGTGAGCGGTCTCATGGTACATAGCCATACGATAAGGCTCGGTGTCCAGAGAATTGAGAAGCCAAGATTGAACCTGCCCGTCGTCACGGATCCACTCATCAGTGGGTTCAGTGGGAGGAGTCTTGGTGAGATGATGAAGGAGACCTTTAGTTTGTAGCACACGCCGAACGGAGTGTACCCATTCCACAAAGTTTTGTTTGCCACAAAGAGAAATAGTGGTAATCTGTAGCTCATCCCGAAGCTCCGGGGGAGCAGTACGAGGACAGCCAGAGAGAGGAGTTGAATCAGCAGCATTGGTAGAATTTGAAGCTATAATTCTAGGCGGCTAGGCACAATAACCGGGCGGTTAGAAGCACGCGGCTAGCCGGACAGAACCAACGGTTAGCCACAATACCAGTGCTGAGAGCGGTGAGGAGATAAAGCCGCAGCGAGTTGAAGAAGCCGCCGTGAATAGAGGAAGCAGGCAGCGACTAGAAGAGGTCGCCGGAGGCAGCGACTAAAGGATGGCAAAAGCTAGTCGCAACAGAGAAGAAGCCGCCGCGGAGAGAAGAAACCTCAGAGAGAAGTAGAAGCCACAGCGAGGTGAAGTAGCCGCCGCGGGTAGAGGAAGCAGGCAGCGACTAGAAGAGGTCGCCAGAGGTAGCGACTAGAGGATTGGGGAAAGTTAGTCGCAACGGAGAGAGGCCGAAGCGGAGAGAAGAAGGCAGCAAACCGAGACGGTCAGACCGGCCACCAAACCGGTAAGACAACCTGCGGTTAAAACAGGTCACAGGCAACAGCAGACCGAGCGGATAGCAGAAGACCGCAACAAGATCAAGGGCGGAGCGGTTAATAGCAGGGCGGAGCGGTTAATAGCAGGCCGCAACGGTAAAGAGAGGACTGCAACTCAACAAGAGCAAGACCCAGGCGGTTAGCAGCAGTCCGCGCCTGGTAGAAAAAAATGGAGAGGCCGCAACGGATAGCGAACACAGAGGCGGTTAGAAGAAACCTAACCGTACGGAGGTGGGGTTTACGAGCGAGAGAGAGGATGGCTATAAAAGGTGGCGGAGAGGAGAGGAGGTGGATCCACGGAAGAGAAGAGGCGGTTAGAGAAGAGAGAAACTGCAAAAGGGAGCGGTAAGCCGAACCTCCAAACCGCCCGGTCAAAGGGATAGACCGAGCGGTTAGGGAAGAAGAGAGCCGATCGGTTAGAAACAGGCCGGACCGGTTTGCTCTGATACCATGTAGAGAACAATGGGCAAACCTTGTATATACTTCTTTAGTTATGAAATACAAGAGAGAATACAAAATATAGGAGAAGTGAAGGAGAAAGAATCCTATACAAAAGATGTGGGACTAAAGGAGAAAAAAGAAATGAGCCTATGAATGGGCCTTTACATCATTTTTCCCTAACTCATTTCAGGGCCCCACTAAACATCATTCAAGTTCCAATCCGTCAAAATCTCTCATGTCTAATTTAATTGCAGTGACCCAATGAGGTGGTTAATTTCTAGGTTCGGGAATACCGTGCTCTTAGTGCTTAGCATTGTGATGATCTTCAGTGGGTGGATTAGGACCTCAAGTTGGGTTTATATTGGTCTCGCTGTTGCTCTGATGTGCATGTTTCATTCATGACTTGTCTCATTTTCCCTATAACATAAAATTAATAGTCGCAGATAAATTAAGATGCAATAGTACTGCATGTTGCATAAAATCCTCGTGGTTGAAAGAGCTCAACTCCATTGAGAATTTTCAACCACCTGCAACTATAAGATCTAAGTTTCATCTCTCAGTTGCACTGATCCATGGCCTATCTATGATTCTTCGTCCACGTCAAATGACTAAATATAGCAGACAAGTGAATTTGGAACTCCCGAATGCCCAATATCTGATCAATCTCCTTAGTAGTTGGTGTAAAGGGTAACATCAGGTTGGGAAGTAAGATTTCTAGGGCTGCTGTTGGTGGGCTGAGACGGGAGGTACGTGGCTCGCCATAAAATGTGGCTAAATATGCTATGTTTAATTAGTAAAGTGACCCACTTCAATCAACAAATCTAAAAGCTAGGCATTCTTACCTGAACATTTCCTGGCCTTGAAAGGACCAAATTTTCTTTGCTGAAACTTACGGTAGTACCAGTGAGAACTATCCCCTTCCTGAAAAAACAAACACTCAATCTCTTCCTTTAAAATATAAATTCCGACCATGGGTATTGCTATTGTTATTAAAGGCACGCCTCGGGCGCGCCTATGGCTCAAGGCTCACCAGGCTTAAAAGTTTGCGCCTCCGTGTGCCTTATTTGCGCCTTTGGAATATAAAAGACGTGCATGAGTAAAATTTTTGTTGTAAAATTTTCTTCAGAAATTAAGAAAAAATAATGTAAGAACTTAATATTTTTTATTTATTTAGTGTAATTGTGCGTTAAAACTTAAATATGATGCAAGTGATCAAATTGATTTTATTTTTTAAGAGATATAAATGATAGTAATAAATGATTAATTAGTATACTAGATGAATAATTTGATCGAGAAGTTGATTATTTAAAATGACGCCTTGCCTTCGTCAGGCGCGCGCCTTGCCTTCGTCAGGCGCGCGCCTTGCCTTGAGGCGCGCGCCTTGCCTTCGTAATCGTCATTCGTCAAAATCGTCATCAGGCGCGCGCCTTGCCTTCGTCAGGCGCGCGCGCCCTGGCCTTCGTCAGGCGCGCGCCTTCGTGGCCTTCGTCAGGCGCGCGCCTTGCCTTCGTCAGGCGCGCGCCTTGCCTTCGTCAGCGCGCGCGCCTTCGTCAGGCGCGCGCCTTGCCTTCGTCAGGCGCGCCGCCTTCGTCAGGCGCGCGCCTTGCCTTCGTCAGGGCGCGCTTGCCTTCGTCAGGCGCGCGCCTTGCCTTCGTCAGCGCGCGCGCCTTCAGCCTTCGTCAGGCGCGCGCGCCTTGACTTGAGCCTTCGTCAGGCGCCAAGACACCTTTGCGCCTTTAATAATTAAGTTTCAAACTAAAGACTTGGGAAATCTTCAGTACTTCCTTGTCTTTTAGGTAGCAAGATGTCCTGATGGTCTCGTCCTATCTCAATGGAAATACTGTCTTGATCTCATTCATGATGCTGACTGTTCTGGATGCAAGCCTATTGATACTCCTATGGATGTCAACCATAAGCTCTGTGCTCATGACTCCGACTCCGATCCTCTTCTTCCAAACTCAGAATATTATGATCGTCTTGTAAGAAAGTTGATTTATCTTACAGTTACAAGACTTGATATCTCATTTGTTGTTGAGATTGTTAGTAGATTTATGCGTGCTCCACAGACTTCTCAACTCCAGGCCATCGAGCGCATTCTCAGATATTTGAAGACTGCTCCTAGACAAGGGCTTGTATACAAACCATCTTTCTCTCTATCTCTGATCGCTTACTTTGATGCTGGCTTTGTTGGCTCTCTTGATGATCGACGCTCCAAAAGTTGTTTTTGTACTTACTTCTGAGGAAATCTTATTACTTGGCGTAGCAAGAAGCAATCTGTTGTTGCTCGCTCATTTAGTCATTTGCTGAAGCCGAGTATCGTGCAATGAATGCTATTGTGTCTGAGCTTACCTGACTAGAAAGTGTCCTTGTGATTTAGGAGTCAAACTTTCCTCACCAGCAACTCTATTCTATGATAGTCAAGTTGTTGTACACATTGCCAAAAATCCCGTATTCCATGAGCGAATCAAACACGTTGAAGTTGATTGTCACTTCATTCGGGAGAAGCTTCAACTGAAGAAGTTGGAATTAAAACATGTTTCTGCTACCGGGCAAGTTGCTGACATTCTCACCAAGGCATTACCACGATCGTTGTACTATCAGTTTTTGTCCAAGCTTGGTGCTTACAATCTGTATGCTCCAGCTTGCGGGGGAGTGTTGAAGAAAATATGTTAGGGCTCAAATATGGCTCATCTAGTTATTTAGTTTAGTCTTATATCTTAGGATGGAGATCCTCTGCTTCTCTTCTTATATATTAGTGTACAAATACATGTTTTAATTTATGAAGAAAATTGAGAAATTAATAAAATTATTCATTACTTCTCTCCCATTTTATGCATTTTCTACTGTAAACAAGCATTTATTATTATTCTTCTATTATTATTCTTCTTCTAATCATTGTATCGGGCAATTTCTTATCTTGTCATTTAAAATCCCAAATTTTATTTAACAAATTTGATTTTAATATAGACTTAGACAACCTATACTTACCATTCATCACAATCGGGTTAAGTTGTGGCGCTTTAAGTGGTTTTGCCCCATCCAAACCTATCTGACTTTTCATTGCAAGAGAACAGATAATAACAAAATTAGCGGCCATATACAGAATCTCTCTGTGTGCAATGTACGACCGAGACAATACCCAACCATTCCTCAAGTGAAGGATGAGAACTATTGATGTTGCACATTGTGCATGGAAGGACCATGGCCACATCTGATAGCATCTATAAGCAATATATATATATGTATATATATAATGCTATGAAGTACTGATATGAGTATGAGAATCGGGTACGATATGTATCTGGTACGGTGGCACTGCAAAAAGAATGCAGGCACATCACAATTAAATTTGATTTATACACATATATGTATATATACCACCTTTTAAAAGAGGAAAACTATACAACATAGAGAAAATTATATTGAAAAATCAAAACACAATCAAAATTAAGTTAAATTCCCTGTAATTCTAACAATAAAAGGAAACTTAGATCTAAAGCTTATTTTTTGACTACAATGAACAAACACCTCCAGTTGCATGTATTGGTCACAATCTTTTCTTTCTAAAATAATGGAGCTAACTTTTTTTAATTTAGAAAAAACAAACTCCTATCACAATATGTAGAATGATCTACCAAGTCCAAGCGTATTCGCAAAGTAGCGGGTGTATCCGCGGAGCATCGAGTATGTACCGGTACTGGAAACGTCCCTGGTACAAGTACGTCACCCTCAGGGAAGTATCAGCGCTTCATAGATTTTAGGTTAGCCCTACATATTGAAACACCACTTATTTTTTAGATCAAGGAGATTAATATCAGACAACTTAGATTTATTTGATTGTCCTATCTCAAGACCATGATCTACCTAATTTTTCTTTTTAATATAGTTTTAATAATACATCCAAATATAACACATACCAAAAGATATAATAACAACACTCAAGCCTTTATCCCACTATAGTGGGGTCGGCTATAACACATACCAAAAGATAATTAATTATAATGATATAATGTGTTATAAATCTTGCAACACGACTAATCACAATTGTAATCTCTGAAGTCTTTACACTCCAGTTTTGAAATGGATGGTGCTTCGTCACATATTTCTTCAATTATAGTCTGAATGACACTCTTTAAAGGTTTTTATATATTCTTATTGAAAATTTGGTTTCCATACCATGCAATCTGACTTGATGTTTGAAGGGCTTGTTAACAATCTTTCACGGTCCTCTGAATAGTTTCTAGTGCTAATTATTGTTGATACAAATTTTTAGGTCCCAAAATATGCTGCATTATCAAAGGAAGAATGGAAGGAGCAGCACAAGCTTTGGCCAACATCATTCCACCCTTCAACCAAGTAGTTTCTTTCCTTTTTGTGTTTAAACATTACTTTCTTGAATATTGCCTCCCTTGATCTTTTAAATGTAGACTTGCTAAAGATTTATTTATACTAGTATAGTGGGCCACATAGTCGGGTATCTCACAGATGAGACACCCATTATGCTTGTTTATTCGAGGACCGACAATACTCATTTTACCCAAATAAAATTTGAATCAGCATCCAGAACTTTGGCGAGAGGCTTGCATCTCGAAGGAACCTTATATTTGATGTTTTGTTCCTCTCTCTTATACCAATTTGACCTTCTTACATCTCTAAATACTCCTTTGAGGGATCCCGTTCATTCCTTTTGACATTCCAACCTTCCATACCTTCTGCACAAGGCAAAGTGTCATTGACCTAGCCTTTCTTCCTCGCCATAGCTTTCCTTTGTTGTCACATCTGACCTCTGGCCACTCATGCCGACAACAAAGTCCATACCCATGATTCAATCCTTGGGCCTATGTGATTAGGAGCCGCCAGTCCACACCCTTTTGGCCCTTTGGATCGCTTCAAAAGCGTTCTTCAATCTCTAGCTTATGATGCAAGAGGTCGGCGTGCATCCACGTCGCTTCATCACTGACACCGTCGCTGACTACAAATCTCCATTCCATCACTGCTCCATCTTTCAACAACATGCACAATCCACAACTCCCTTTCAACATGCTTTTGGTCCCAACCCACTTCACCTTGACCTCCACAATATTTTGGTAATTGACAACACTGATCCGTTGGACTGCATAACACATGCTGATATTCTGATACTTGAAAAGGCCGCACTCTCCACTATCTATTTGGTAGGCTCTACTCTCCACTAGTTTCATTGGTTTTAACAAATCGACCTAATCTTCTCATTGCCACTCTTGAAGGAATCCTCCATCCAATGATGAGACTCCAATTTGGTGGCCGTTATATCGCATCTATGTTGTGCACTAATTCTAGTCAGTGAGCGCTTACACCATTTTCATCGAGATTGCTACTCAGGTTTCAGGACTCACTACCGAACATTATCTTAAGATACTTCTTTCATGGTTTGTAGCCATATATCGCGCACGACTCTGGGTACAATTTCCACTTTAACCAAGCTATGGTGCACCTCAAATTGTGGATGAATAATTCACTGTCGTCACTGAGGAACACTCACTATTATATTACACGACTACCAGCCACTTTTCCTAAGCTCCACCTACAAGTTGTTGACCACCTCCAAATCCTACTCTACACCTCAACTGCATCCCTCCCTGTCTCCCACCACCTCCCCTTTTTCAGTCCAACCATAAAACCTAACCATAATCCTTGACCCACAAGGTATATCTTAACCATCAATAAAGGAATTTATTTCTTTGTATGGTTGCATGCCCATTTCCTTGTATGATTGCAATTACGGAAGGCGAAGCTTCGAGTGTGATGGAAGTCGGTTTCCTTACGCGGCTGCGATTACCGGAGGCGACGCAGAGATCACACGCATGGACAAGCGGTTTCCTTGCGCGGCTTGAGGGGAGTAAATCGTGTCTTTCGGTTACCAATTAAGTAATGGTTTCTAATTGAACCAATAGAGGGGGGGGGGGCTTTTATTTTTTTTATTATTATTCTTTTAAATACTTCCAATTATGAATATGCTCTCTATGACATCTTTTTTTTAGCATAATAAAACCCCCGCAAACCTCAAAGTCGCGCCGAAGATAATTCCAAGGATTTAATTTAACAGACTTTATTTAATTTATTTGTTGACCAAATTGAAATCATATCTCGCCACAACGATGGTTCGATCAATTACGCTTGCGGTCAGACCCTGCAATTTACAAAGTGCGACACATAAATTTTTGGGCGTTACACCGTAGAATGTTGGTATGGTCGACAAAAGTGGACAAAGGTGGAGGATGACGACGGCGAGAGATACAACGGAGCCGGAACCGCAAATGCCTAGACAAGGTGTGCTTTTAGAGAGGGAGTTGCTACAATCTCATCAAGGAGATAAGGAAATAGAATTGATTTGTCGCGTGGCTGTCCACTAGCCAAAGGGACTTTAAATAGGAGATACAAGGGGTATATATGTAATTAAGTCCCCAATGACAAATACAAATACAACAACATAAATAACAACACGATATCGACTCAACATAAAGATACAACATAGTAAGGATACAACATAATTGGGAACAAAACCCATAACAGTAATTTGGTTACAAACATGTAGAAGTCAAAATTATTCTCACACCCTCACCATGACATTCGTCTTATAGGGTAACCATCACCATCTATTGGGTGATCCCTATTTAGGCTCATTTGTTTGGGCGTTTCGTCTGGGCAAACGCCGCCGGAAGGCGGGTAAACAAATAGGCCCGCCTTGAGAAACCAAAAAGCTCCGTTTGGAGCACCACCTCCCCCCTCGTTTCGAACACTCCGTTTCCACCCGGGTGATCCCTACCGCCGAAACAAATGAAGCCTTATTCTTCACCTTGATATCAATTTGCTCCTTGTTGAAATTGATGGGCCCAAAATTTGGAGCTATGTTTTTGGCACATAATCGAGGATCATCATTCCATCCCGTCGCCCCACCCAAAAATTTTGCAATTTCTACATCACTACACGATATTATGTAGACACCCATGGACTGCACTCTTCCCACCCATTTGACTATCCAATTCCCTCTTACGACCAGATGTCACTTCCATCTTGGTCAATCCATATCACTTAGTCATACTCAAAGGTGACCATGGAATAAATGTTTTCTGATATTTTATAAGCAGACATAATACAACCTAGTTCCATTATGATCTTGCTATTGTACAAGGATAGAAGTTGGCGTGGGCTTCAAACAACTCAACAAGTCCACCATCCCAAGAAAATGCCCTATTTATTTGATTCAAGAGTTCGTTGGATGAGTTACAAGTAGGGGTGCAAATGAGTGAAGCTCGATCTCAGTCTAATTAGTTCGATCTCGATGACACTCACTTGTTCTCTTGACAATGCTGCGTGTGATCTTAGTTTCTTGAACATCCCATGTGATCAGCTAAATCAGCTTCACTTTGATGATCGTGCGGAGAGAGGAAGAGAGTAGTTACAAAAAAGCAACACAAGAGAATTCTGGAGCATCTTATTTCTGAACTTGAATGCTTTAGAAATGAATTTTCCATCCTTTTATAGGGCAATCCAGCCTTATGTACAAGCTTATGCCCTGTCTTATCTCATCATATCTCTTATCTTGAATGCTTTACAAATGAACACTCCATCTCCTTTTATAGGGCTCTCCAGAACTTATGTCATGATTTTTCTCATTGTATCTCTTATATCTTTACGCATGGGTACAAAAACATATTCTATCTATTTACATATGGCATTGCCTTGCATGTGTTTCCAAAGCAACCATGAAAGTACTCAAAATGGCATGTAAGCCCTCCCAAGCATTTGTATATAAGTGCTTACACCATCCATCGTGACTTAATGTGCAAGCTTCATTCCTTCATGGTTAAGCATGTTTCCTTCGTGGGTAAGTAATCAACTTAGTGCAAAAATGACGAAGATTGCGCATGTCGGAAGTCGGTGACATGTCAGAGATATTTTAAAATATCGGATTTCCATGTCTTATAAATAAAAGTTTTTTTATGTATACCAACTATAATTATATGTTATAAAAATAGAAAAATTATATAACAAATAGATAAAAATGAATCATTTATATTACAAAATAAAATCGAATGTTGTCTAAGTTAAAATATTACTAACAAATACAGAATGATATATTATAAAATATTTTTAATAGTATACAATAATTTTATTTTAATAACAATAGTTTTATTGTAAATAAAAAAGATTTAAACGTTTAAAACACTTGATTGATTATAAGTCTTTTGAAACTCATAAATTTATATTAAAAATAAACAAACCATCAACTAATAAATGTATAAAATGTTTTCATATTTTTTGTAATATGAAATTAATTTTTTTTGAAATAATTAATCAAATTTGATTGTGAAAATAAAACGTTAAAAAAATGAAACAATAAGTCTAATTGATTTAAACGTACATAATATAATATATATAAATATTCAAACATATGCAACTAGTTTGATAATAAAACATAACATAAAATAGCCGACAATATATTTAAAAGTCGCGTCGTCCGATATATCGAAAAAAATTAGACATGTAGTCATATATTTTACAAAAGGACATAATCTATTTTTTAGAAAAAACATATCGTTTTGCTCTTAAAAATGACATGTTGGGAGACATGTTGGACACGTCAGATTACATTTAAAACAATGACTTCAACACACTCGCATGAAAGATCAAATAAATCTTCAATGTGCTTGGCAGGAGAAGGTGATAAGAAACCTTGGCAACCTTAACAATATTAACCTCTAATTACCTTTGGAGTTATCCCTTGTTCATGCCTCACAAATATTGAACTGTTGTATTTCTGACTTTCAAATGAACTTCCGAGGTTCATCCTGTCCTCACTATCCTTTAATATGCCTTGGTGATTGCACCTCAAATCTTCCATCATCGAACGTGGTGCTTTCTGACATCAATGTTGTCGCGGTCTTGTTACAAAACAAACACTTTTTTGCCTACTACAACAAAGTTATTAGTGGTTGCTACAAATCACTTTTGCATATATAACTGACAACCTTTGTCCTCTTCATACATCACTGAGGACCTTACCTCTTGAGTTGCCACTTCGTGATCTGTACAGACCACAGTAGTCTTCGACACCTCTTGCATTGAACATTACTCACTCCATCGTGGATTGCCCAACTCCTGGGGTAAAAAATTTCTGTCGAGTATCAATTAGGCTCTTCGATACAACAACCGACTCCTTGTTGTGGAAGGAGGGAGACATGACTCTACCCAGTCATCTCCCATTCTCTATGGCTTGACACCGACTCCATTCTCACTGTGGTGCATCACGATTCTTAGTCTGCCACCATCAATCATAATCTCTAACAGGATCTTGCGGTCTACCCACCATTCCACCTCATAGACGATCGTTTGCACTACATTGGTCGACATGTCATAGCAAACTCCTTAGCATGTATCTCTAATTACTTCATGTATTCCACTCCCTATTAGGGAGGCAATTTAGATGTCTTTTGCACTTATCGCTACCTCGTCTCCACTCTGTACTGGAGATGGATGTTGCTCACCGTCCAACACTTTGTGGCAAACCGTTTATTATGTTAGAAAGCCAACTATGAGGCACTTTTCTCAGTCAGCCAGCTTCAGCCTTTTCTGATTTAAATGTTATTTGGGAGGATATTGCTATGAATTTCGTTACCAGGCTGCCAAAGTCTCATGGTTATGATTTCATCTTGTCCGTTGTTTAACACCTTTTCAAGTAAGGGCACTTCATTCTAGTCAAGCATCCTTACACAGTTACACTTCTATTTATATCTCTTAAATATTCATCCAATAAATCAATGGATTTCTTCACTCCATTGTGTGTTATCATAGTCTCATTTTATCCGTTTCTTCTGATAGAAGTTGTTTAAACTTCATGGTATTTTGTTGTGTCTCAGCTCAACATACCACCCACAAATGGATGGGCAAACGGAGGCCCTACCGTGTGTGCTTCACACTTATCCAACAAAAATATGTTCCCATTGGATCATCTTGGTTAAGCTGTGGTAGAACACCTCCCATCAGTCAACGATCATCTACTGATGCTTCCTTACATTTCTTACCGCACACATGTTGAATGTGGTGCGGAGGTCTTGACTCATAGCTTGGTCGATTAGGACGAAGCATGATGCCAACTGAAGTTTAATCTCCAAAGGGCTCAACAACGATTGATGCAATGGTCTAAGAAACATTGCCATAATATTTACTACACACTAGGTGACTCAATTTTTCTGAAACTCTGTGCCTATCAATGAGAATCTGTTGCCAGTCCTATGCAACCCCAGTCCTACGTTGAATGTTTTTGTCCCTTCTTCATGCTTGAGCGCATCATGTATGTTACCTACTGACTCCAAATACAATCCCGCAATTGGATTCACCCAATATTCCACATTTTTCCACTCAAACATTTGATGGGTGACCGCTCCCTTGGTCCACCTTGCATGCTGATTTTGTAGTCGACTCCATTCCCCTTTATGAACCGAGCACTATTCTTTCTCATTTATCTTGCACATCAGGGGGAAATCAATGCGCTAGTTTCTCATTCAATGGAAGAAACTTTTCACTGATCAAGCCACATGGGTACAATTTTCGTCCTTCAGCCTTGAGGACAAAAGTACTTTTGAACACGAGGGCATTAATGTAGGTATAATCAACTCACAACGGCTTGACCCACGAACCAACCATACATAGTGCGTGTTTATGTGAAGATGCAAACTGTCCATACTTAAAATTTCTGTTATTTTATTTACTTATAGTAAATGTCTTTATCGTTTCTTTCTTGTAAATCTCCATATATACAAATATTTGTTCTATGAACCAGTTATGCTAATTTTTCCCTAAATAATTTGAAAGAGCAACCAAAAAACCTTCTATCCATTGTTTTGTTTCTCTCTCACTTCTACCATTATTCCTCATCTTTTTGAAACTTCTTATTAGGCTGTAAAATATGAAAAGAATTTAAGTAGATATGGCACTTGATTGTCCTTTTTTTCTTTAAATAAGTATCCTATCTCTCTTCAGGATTAGCTCCACCTTTGTCTTAGGGCGTGTTACATCACATAGTTATAAGTGTACAGAATTTTTTGTAGACACTTGACTTTATGTGATTGGTGCAAAGTAACATCCGTTCAAAGAAATTATAATGTAATTGATGTAATTGAAATACCCCCAAATCAAAATTTACCGAAGGAAGAAACTCAGGTGACCCTGATTGGAGTTTATTTCGTGGACGTAAACATCGTCTCTTTCTTGCGACATAGCTTCCACTTAGCCCATCCCGAATCAACTCCTTTGTGACCTTGGTCATACTCTTTGTTTTGAACAATGGCTCTTTGGTTTCTCATTGCAGAAACTCCCCACAAGTAATCTTCTTGATGACCTCTGTCTTGTACTTTCCAACTACCAAACCACACACACACACACACAAACATATATGTACTATATTAAAAGGGAAAACATCCTTAGATTAAACATTCAATTTCCGATTTTACCCTTCTTTAATACAAAATTTCCATTTTTAAATGTGTTTTTTTAATTTAAAAAAATATGCTCGCATATAGGCAAAATTTCTTACCTACAATAAAAAATGTCCCCCCCCCCCCCCCCGCCGTTTGCAAACCCTCGTGCATAAGAAAAACCAAGCGACGGGTGGAGTATAGTGCTCGAGGGTTTGCGAGCGGTGGGAGCGCCGTCACGCAGGGGCAATGTCGTAGCCGAAATATTGTTGCGCGGGGCACTAGGGGCCCTCCTCATTCATTGTCACGATCAGGGTACTGTCACGGTTGTCCGTAGGGGCGTTGCCCCGTTTCTGTCACTTATTTATATAAGGGAAAAACATCCTTTGGCGAGACATTCATCTTTCCAATTTATCCTTTTTATTACAAAATTTTCGACTTCTCATAAGTGAATTTAACTTGTATGTTATTTAATTTTAAAAAGTGTGCTCTCATCTTCTCAATTTTTGTTGAGTTCTGTATTTGGTGTGGCAAAAATTGTTACGAGGAAGACTAACAAGGTAGTACTGTTGCACCGGGGTATGGGGGAACCCGTGCACGATTGCTTTTCTGCTTATATATATATATTTATTTTTAAACCTTGGACGATATTAGCGACGCCTCGCTACTTTTTTGGGTTCTATTTGGTATACATGGAAAAATGTCCAATTGGAGAAGACTTCATTAACAAGGATATCCCTTCAAGCTCATCTTCTATAAAACCATTGATCAAAGAGCACAGAGGCCATGTCTGTTTTCTTTGGCTCCATATAAAATAGTAAATCTGATCATGTAGAGTTCTAATAGCTTCCTAAAGATTGGCATAATTAGAACATGATACAATATAAAAAATAGTGCTAGGAATAAGTGGTTAAGTGGATTTTCAAACAAATGATGTATTCTTACCATTAATCTTAATTTTTACATTGTCATTATAATTAGTAATCGTTTGTTACAAATTTGTGGATTTTATATTTTACATTTGACCAAATAGTTATGATAATAAGAATACACTACGTTTATTTTACTCAGCATTCTCAAAATCCACGCATTCAGATTACTTGCAAGAACACACATTTTTTAAAAGTGGAAATTTAGCTTATATCCTTTTCATGCCCAATTATGGGAACGAGTAATAGAAAGAAAAATAAGACGGGAGATTAACATCTCGGAGTATCAATTTGGATTCATGCCAGAGCGGTCGACCATGGAAGCTATACATCTCTTGAGGAGACTCATTGACAACTACCGAGAAAGAAAACAAGATTTGCATATGCTGTTTATCGACCTTGAGAAGGCTTATGATAGAGTTCCAAGAGAGATCTTATGGAGAGTTTTAGAAAAGAAAGGTGTAAATGTATCATATATTGACATAATCAAAGATATGTATACAAATTCAGTGACAAGGGTGAGGATATCTAGAGGATTAACACAAGAATTCTCTATCAATGTTGGCTTACATCAAGGTTCGGCTTTAAGCCCTTATCTCTTTACCCTTATCTTAGATGAGCTCACCGGACATTAGACTTCTTATTTTACCCAGAACAATTTTCATATTTATTAAATATTTGCAGTACTGTGATGAAAAAGTGAGTGATCAAATGCTTTAAATGCAAAGTAATCATTAATTTTTACATTTATTTTTTATTTTGATGGTTCCAAATAAATTTTGCTGAAATTCTCTATGCAATCTAAATAATTCCAGTTAATTTTTTTTAGAATCACAAGATCTTAATTTTTTTTATATTAAAGACATTTTAAATGTCAAATCAGTTAGTATTTTATTAAATTAATGAATTATTATACTGCGTTAGAAAATATTAGCAATTGTGGATGTCATCCCCCACGTGTGTAAAATGTGCCAGCAACAATATTTTGACCTTAGGTGATCGTAAAGTACCCTTAAACTTAAGGGCAAGTTCTTCCGTACTGCGATTAGACCAGCGATGCTCTATGGTTCTGAGTGTTGGGCTGTGAATTGTGTATGTAGAAAGAAATGAAAGGTGTAATTATTCTTCCTCAAAGGGGGCAATATATAGGAAATACAACATGACTCACAAACTGTTAGGGGGATGAAGGGAGAGAGATAGAGATCTAAGAGAAAATTAGAAAACTAGGGTTGAGAAGGATAGTGAAGAGAAAAACCTGGAAATATTCATGCTTCCCAACCGGGGGGGGGGAGGTTCCGGGTATATTTATACTCGGACCCAAGGCCGACCGGTCAAGGGGGCCGGCCGGCCCCAATAGGGGCTGAACCGGGTTGGTTCAGCCCCCGAGGGACGGTTCTTCAGAGAGTGGGGGCTGAACCAGTTGGTTCAGCCCCGTTGCCGCCTTCGTATCTCCCCCGCTGTCTCGTGTACTGACGCCCAAATAGCCGGGCTCCGTCCGGGGGCGTAACATTCACTTCCCCATCAAGAACCAGCTTGTCCCCAAGGTGGTAATCAGGGTAGAGCTCTCGAAACTCCAACAAGTTGACCCAGGTGTTGTGCTCTGCTGTCAGATTCTTCCACTTGACTAGTAACTCAGGACAGTACGCCGTGCCTCAGCGCTTCCACTTGATCAACAAGATGTCTTCAGGGATCGGGCGTAGCTCGCCCGCGCTGGTAGCCTCAGGCAAGAGAGGACTGGGCTGAATAGTGTCGCCGATCTTCTGCTTCAACAAGAAGACGTGAAAAGTCGGATGTATCCTCGATCCTTCGGGCAATGCCAACGTATAAGCAACCGACCCAACCCGTCGGGCGATCCGGAAGGGACCATAGTAACAGGGTGCCAGCTTCTGGTTCGTCCGTTGTGCCACAGACAACTGCCAGAAGGGGCGGAGCTTGAGAAAGACCTCATCCCCCACCTGAAATTCTCGATCCGTCCGATGCTTGTCATCCCGTGCCTTCATGCGATCCTGCGCTGTCCGGAGATTCTTGCGCAAAGTAGCGAGTGTGCGGTCACGATCACGGAGTGCACGGTCAACCGCGGCCAACGCCGTACTACCTGACTCATAACTGCTCAGTGAAGGAGGAGGACGACCGTACACGACCTCAAAGAGGGTTAGCTTGCTGGCCGAAAGGTAGGAAGTGTTGTAACAGTACTCAGCCCAATGCAACCAACTCATCCAGGTGCGCGACTCATCCATAACGAAGCATCGGAGGTATGTCTCCACGCCCCGATTGAGTACCTCTGTCTAGCCATCTGTCTGTGGATGGTGAGCCGTGCTAAAACGTAAAGAGGTCCCTTGTAAGCGAAAGAGCTCATTCCAAAAGTTGCCAACGAACGTTGAATCACGATCCAAGATGATTGCCCGAGGTATGCCATGAAGGCAGACAATCTCACGGGCAAAAAGAGCGGCGACAGATTTGTCGGTGTACGGATGGCTCAACGCGAGGAAATGTCCGTATTTGGACAACTTATCGACCACCACCAAGATGACGGACTTGCCCTTAGACTTGGGCAAACCATCAATGAAATCCATGGAGACAGTATCCCAAATCTGGTGAGGAATCTCCAAGGGCGTAAGCAACCCGGCTGGGGAAGTGGTCTCATATTTCTGGCGCTGGCAACTGTCACACTGCTGAACAAATAGCTGGATATCCCGGCGCATCCCTTTCCTAAACACATTGGCCTGTGCGCGCTGAAGAGTGCGGAGAACACCAGCGTGACCACCCGTCGGCGATAAATGGAACTCATGCATCATGACCGTCCTCCAAGCAGACTGTGAGGTAATGACCACGCGACCCCCGATAGTACAGCCTGTCATTCTGAAGATGGTAGCCCGGAGCTGTCGCACGCGCCTGACGGAGATCCTCAACAATAGTCTGCAACTCGCGATCACACTGCACCTCATCCTGGATCTCGTCAATGGAATCTAACAATGGTGTAGAAATCTGGGCAAGGGCACCCTCAGGCAAGCGGGACAACGCATCAACAACCCGCTTGTCCTTCCCTTGCCGGTAGACAATCTCGTAATCATAGCCCAGAAGCTTGGTCACCCACTTTTGTTGGAGAGGTGAAGAGACCCGCTGCTCCAAGAAGTGTTTGAGACTCTGATGATCTGTCTGGATCTTGAAGTGTCGTCCCAACAGGTAAGGCCGCCACAACGCCACAACATGAATCACCGCTAACATCTCCTTCTCATACGTGGACAACCCTAGCGTCCGTGGAGCTAGCGCCTTGCTGTAGAAGGCTATGGGCCGCCCATCCTGCATCAGCACAGCCCCGAGCCCCACTCCGGAAGCATCAGTCTCCACGACAAACTCTTTGCTGAAATCTGGAAGTGCGAGGACCGACGTCGTCGTCATCGCCCTCTTGAGCGCCTGGAAGGCCTCCTCAGCCTCCTCCTGCCAGAGGAAGGCGTCTTTTTGCAGCAACTGAGTAAGAGACTTGACAATCTTGCCATAGTCTCTCACAAAGTGACGATAGTAGCCTGTGAGGCCTAAGAAGCCCCGCAGTGCCCGAATAGTCTGGGGCCGCGGCCAGGTAAGCATACTCTCAATCTTCTGGGGGTCGGCCTTGACGCCTTGAGCCGAAACGAGATATCCCAAGTACTCTACCTCCTCTTGACCAAAGGAACACTTGGACCGTTTGGCATAAAGCTGATTCTGGCGGAGAATAGAAAATACTTCTTCGACATGGGCCAAGTGCTTCTCCCAACTAGCGTTGTAGATGAGAATGTCATCAAAAAAGATCAGTACAAAGCGCCGTAGGAGCTCCCGAAAAATCTCGTTCATGTTGGCCTGAAAAGTGGACGGCCCCCCGGTCAGTCCGTTGGCCATCACCAGGAACTCGTAGTGAGCGTCGTGTGTTCGGAAGGCCGTTTTGTGGATATCTTCCTCTCGCATCAAGATTTGATAATAGCCGGATCACAAATCAAGCTTGGTGAACCGCTAAGCACCGTGTAGGTCATCCAACAGCTCTTCAATCAGAGGAATGGAGAACTTATCCTTCACGGTAGTACTGTTTAGTGCGCGGTAGTCGACACAAAACCGTCACGAACCATCCTTCTTCTTAGCCAAGATAATCGGGGCAGAGAAAGAACTCGTACTACGGTGGATGATCCCCGTAACTGACATCTCCCGGACACTGCGCTCGATCTCAGCCTTCTGCATGTGCAGATATCTGTATGGCCGGATGTTGGTAGGCTCTGCCCCCCTTGAGCACGATCTGATGGTCCCGAAAGCGCGGTGGTGGGAGAACACGGGGCTCCTGAAATATGTCAGTATACCAATCGAGAAGAGACTGCATCTGGACGGGTACCTCAGATGCCCTCGTGTCGGCCGCCTTTACTCCCAACAACACCGCCATCATGCTTCCTTCCTCGTCAAGCCGCTGAAGACTTCGAACAGATATCTCCTTAACCGGGGATGCTTTGATGCCCTTCAAACAGAACTGCTTCCCGTGTTGTAAGAACTCCATGGTCATGTGATCCCAGTCAAAAGTGACTCGCCGTAGCTGGCGCAGCCAATGCACTCCAAACACCATATTGGAACCTCTGATCGGAAGAAGGTAAACATCGGTTCGCCCCGTGTAGCCCTGTATGTTGAGCTCCACCTGCCTCAATACTCTCTCACACTGCAGCTTGCTACCATCGGCCACCATAACCTGAAAGGACGCCCCTTGATCAACCACGTGTCCCGCTCTGCGTGCCACCTCAGGATGGATGAAATTGTGGATACTCCCACTGTCTATCAAGATCGTCACGTTTTCCCTCCGGATCTTGTCTGCCATGCGCATAGTGAGGGGGGCGGTGCTGCCCTCCATCGCCTGTAGCGAAACTCCGAACTCAGTCACTGCCAACTCCTCTGTCTATCTCTTCTTCCCCATCATCATGTAGCATGAACACCTGAACTTTCTGGCATTTGTGCCCAGGAACGAACTTCTCGTCACAGTTGAAACACAACCCTTTGTCCTTCCGCGCCTGAAGTTCCGGCCAAGTCAGCCGAGTGACAACCGACTTGCTTGAACCTTGCGGTTCCTTCCTGACCATAGCCGTGGTGGTCGTAGTACGTGCTGTGCTGCGGGCACGTTGCCTGTTGTAGCATTCTTCCTGTATCCGAGCGAGACTGATCGCATGGTTCAAGCTGCTGGGCATGTAAGACTGGATCTCATCCCACAAATAGTCCTTGAGACCCGACACAAAACAACTGAGCAGCGTCTTTTCTTCCCACTGTACTCGGTTCGCCAACTTTTCAAACTCAGTACGGTTTTCCATCACGTTGCCTTTCTGACGAAGCTTCTGCAGGAGTGCCTCAAAGTCCTCGTACTCCAACGGCTCAAAGCGAGCGGTGAACCCGTCCACAAAGTCCGTCCAGGGCACATAATCCTTGTCCCTCAAAAACCACTGCACCCACTGGAAAGCATCATCTTCCAGATGGAACGATGCTAACTGCACCCACTGTCCTTCGGGAACCTCCTGATAACTGAAGAACAGTTCCGCCTTCTGCAACCACTCCAAGGCGTCGCCGCCATGGAACTTGGGAAAATTCATGCGTGTCAACTTTGGCGGTATGTATGGCCGCTGGCCGACCTGTCCACGCCATCCCACCTCCTGTCCATATCCCGCCGGCCTTCTTGGTTCTTCGTGTTCAAAAGGCATGCCCGGGAAGCCTTGGCGAAACGGTCCCGCCGCTGGAGCACCACCCCACTGCATGCCTCCCCTTGCCGGGTGAGGTAGCAGCCCCTCCCCCCTCCATGTGGGGGAATCGGCCACCCGCCACCTCTAGCTCCAAAACCGCCCCACCTGTGCCGAAACCGGCTGCTCCGAACCCGCTGGAGCCACCCCCGCCTGCGCCGAACCTGCCAGAGCCAATCCCGGCTGCTCTGAACCCGCCGGGGCCACCCCCGCCTGCGTCGAACCCGCCGGGGCCTCCCCCGCCTGCGCCGACCCCGCTGGAGCCGATCCCGCCTGCGCCGATTCCGCGGAGCCGATCCCGCCTGCGCCGATTCCTCTCGTGCTTGATCCGGCCCCCGCTGTGATGCCTGCTCCCCTTGTCGAGCCGCTAGAGATGGCGGGCCCTCCGTTAGCGTCGATCCGGTGCGGGTCGATCCATGCAGCGGAAGATCCGCCCTGATCCTCCTCCGACATGGCCTTACCCTTCAGATTTTGTGCCAACAACGCCATGATCTCCTCCATTCGGGTGTCGATCCGTTCTTTTTGTCTTTGCGTGGAAGTTTTCACGTTTTCCTCGATTGCGGCCACCGAATCTGTCAATCCCACGAGATTTTCTTCTAGGGTTTCCAAGCAGCCGACTTCCTCTTCCGTTCGAGTAGTTACCATGGCGGAGAAATGAACCTCTGATACCAATTGTTAGGGGGATGAAGGGAGAGAGATAGAGATCTAAGAGAAAATTAGAAAACTAGAGTTGAGAAGGATAGTGAAGAGAAAAACCTGGAAATATTCTTGCTTCCCAACCGGGGGGGGGGGTTCCGTGTATATTTATACCCGGACCCAAGGCCGGCGCTGAACCGGGTTAGTTCAGCCCCCGAGGGCCGGTTCTTCAGAGAGTGGGGGCTGAACCAGTTGGTTCAGCCCCGTTGTCGCCTTCGTATCTCCCCCGCCGTCTCGTGTACTGACGCCCAAATAGCCGGGCTCCGTCCGGGGTCGTAACACAAACCTAACCCACGGTGTGGGACTAAACCTTGAACATGCTAAAATACCCAAATATAACTCTAACACTCCCCCTCAAGATGGAGGGGAAACCTCCAGCTTGAACACAACATAAAAGAGAGGTAAAAGATGGTTGGCACTGTAGGACAAAACAATAGCCACCGAGGCCCAACCGCGTGTCACCATGGATACTACAACTGGGCAAAGGTCACACGACGTTGGTTCACAAACCGACCATGATGACGCTGGATACACCCGGAGCAGAAACTAGGTCAACCAAGAATGTCAAACCATTCCTACCACAAAGCGAAGAAAAGAAACGGGGAGATACAAACAACAGACAAAATCAACCTAGGGGCCATGTGTGACTAAGGCAGGAGTAGGGAAAGAGGCATCCGAGACGCCGTTATCACAAACACTCCCCCTCACGTGGATCATGTGCATGAAGACAGGCTACACCTGGCGGCCATGTGTGACTAAGGTAGGAGTCGGAAAGAGACATCTGAGTCGCCGTTATCACAAACACTCCCCCTCACGTGGAATACGTGCATGAAAGCATATACTACGCCTGGAGGCCGCGACGTACACTCCCCCTCACGTAGATCACGTGCAAGAAGGTGGAAATCACAAAGAGACGCAGACAAACACACCAACACACCAACAAACAACTTAAAAAAATACAGCAACTACGAAAAAAAGCTAGACCGAAAGAAGAAGAAAAAGAGGCTCATGCGACAGCAGCAAGGCATGACCAATAGATCAAGCGCAGTTGGAGGTGTTGGAGGAGGAGGCACAATTGCAATAGAAGGCCGACGGGAGAAGCTGAGCGTACAGCCGGCAAGGAGCAGCGCAGAGAAGCAGCACGACAGCGCAAAGGAGCAGCGCAGAGGAGCAGGCGTCAGCGTCAATGAAAGAGCGGACGTCGTCGAGCGTAGCAGCACACGGGAGCAGCAACGGCGGAAGCAGTCGGCGAAGTCGTCGGGAGAAGCAGCAACAGGCGTCGACGTCGTCGGGAGAAGCAGCACACGACAGCAGCGGCGGCGAAGTCGTCGGGAGAAGCAACGACAGGCGTCGACGTCGTCGGGAGAAGCAGCGACCGCGTCGTCAGGAGAAGCAGCGACAGGCGTCGATGACGCAACATCAGAATCAGAACCGCTCCTGTCAACGGGATCAACGATCTACATCATCGACAGGAGCTGGAGCGGCGGGCGTGAGCCCTAGCAGCTCTCGGGAGAAAAAAAATCACGGGTCGGGGGGGGGGGGGGGAAGAGCAGTAGCCGAGGAATCACGGGGAATTTTTTTTTAATTTTTAGGTTTCAGATCGATTCTCTGATGCATGTAGAAAGGAATGAAAGGTGTAATTATTCTTCCTCAAAGGGGGCAATATATAGGAAATACAACATGACTCACAAACCTAACCCACGGTGTGGGACTAAACCTTGAACATACTAAAATACCCAAATATAACTCTAACAGTGTACATGAGCAAAAAATGGGAGTTGCGGAGATGAGAATACTTAGGTGGATGTGTGGACTGTGGACACGCGAGACTGGATAGAATTAGTAATGAATGTATCAGGGATTAGACATGAGTAGCACTAATTGCAGAGAAGATGCAAGAAGCTCGACTAAGATGGTTTGAACACCTACAAAGGAGACCATTAGAGGCACCTGTTAGGGGTTGTGAGAGTCTAGTCACTAGGCATGTTTAACGAGGGAGGAGTAGACCAACAAAGACTTGGAATGAAAATATAAGGAAAGACATGATGTACTTAGGCATTAATGAGATTATGACACAAGATAGGGCACAATGGCGATATAGGATCCATATAGCCGACCCCGCTATAGCGGGACAAAGGATTGAGTGTTGTTGTTGTGTCCTTTTCATACCCTACTCTGCAGCTTTTATCCTGTGCTTCTGAAAATTTATTATCTGAATGATATTAATTGGGATCTCTTTATTTTTTGAAATATCAGTCCTGGTGAATTTACTGGATTTGATGAAGAGGAGTCGCAACTAATTATCCAGTACATGAAGTATACCTTGAGGTTGATGAGAACTTCTAGCAATCAGGTATGCATGGACAATTTGCTTCATGTTCTTTGCAGCTTACCTACAATCATGCTATTATCTTTAATATATGGTGAAATAAGATACCTGCTGTAACATATCACTATAAATTAGTCGTCTCAGTATTTATTATTATCATTATTCTAGTATGATTTGTACAACCATGCCATATATTGGCCTGAAAGTTTCAATATTTTTTTTAAAATCGCCTTGACTTAGGAAGTGATAACTCTGAAGCTGTTTATACTTCAACGTGGTTTTAGAAAAATGTTACACCTCATGGTTCATTACTGACTGAGATCTGTTGTCGGCTTCTTTTCATGGGTTGTCGGAGAGTAGCTAGGTGGAGGATACAAAGGGTGTTAATCCTAGAAATGGCAAATGTGATGAGAGAAGAAAATGAACCCTGAAAAGGGTGGAGAAAGGGGTGAAGAAATTGAGGGAGAGAGAGGAAGCCCTAGAAGTGAGATGTGGAAGAACTTTTCTCATTCATTGATTGATTTCGAATACAAGACTCTAAGACTCTATTTATAAGATGACCCATGGCATACATTGTAATTAAAAGAAAAAACATAAAAATATTTAAACACTTAAAATACTATGATACTACTTAACTTGACTCGATACAATATGACATAATATAAAAAGACCTTATACTAGATAACTGAGGTGGTGGATCCGTAACATCTCACTCGTCCCCGAAATCAAGCTTGCCATCATGCTCGAACTTTCTTGGGAAAGCTGATTCATTGACACCTTCATCTCGCGCCAGAATAGTGCTCGATATCGTGTCACGACGATTGTGGTGGCAGCGTGTAGCGGCGACGCCCACAAAAAGACTGACAGTGGAATGGCTGGGTCTGGCGGTGCTGGTGGCACAGTGGTGGGCAACATCAGCAAGACGGCTGGAGGCACAAAGGTCGGTGCCTTGATGGCAAGAGTCGACTGCAGGAATGCATCTGGCGGAGCGGTGATGAGGAGCCATGGCCATGTGGCCGGAGGGAGCTCTGGCGGTAGAAGTGGAGGCGAGGTGGCCAGAGGCGGTGAGGTGGTCGGCCGAACATGGGGTTGGAGGAGAAGCGACGAGAACGTGCGTGAAGGCAGGTGGCTCAAGGAAGGAATAGCTCGATAATTGCAGGGGAACGTGCGTGAGGAGCTCGAGGTAGGAGTGGCACAGAGGAACAATGGGTAGGAGGGAGAGGTCGTTGACAAGGGACATGGATGTTGTGTGATTTGCTGGCGTCGACAAGAGCATAAGTGGTGGCTACCAGAAGGATGACGAAGGGAGGACAAAGTGTAGCGGTTTGGCATCGATGAAAGCTGCTGGCGTGGTTGAAGACGATGGTTGTAGGCGACAACGACATCATGAGGTGGAAGGCGGACGTGAAATACGCTTGGAACCGAGGAGGATGGCCGAGACTCGGGCTTCATGTTCTTGCGGTGTCTTGAAAAGGACCAAACAACGTATGCCAGAGGAGAAACATGTGGGGTTGTGGAGCTGCCAGTCGAATCAGATGGGAAGCTCTGCGACTATCAATCAGAGGTGGTTGTTGGCGTGCGAAAGATGACCGAGAAGCTCGGATACCAAATTGTTATGAGCTTATTTTCATGGGTTGTCGGAGAGCAGTGAGTTGGAGGATACAATGAATGTTAACCCTAGAAATGGTGGAGGAGATGAGAGAAGAAGATGAGACCCGAAAAGGGTGGAGGAAGGAGAGAACTCGAGAGAGGGAGAGAGAAATCCATAGAAGGGAAATGTGGAGGAACTTTTCTCATTTATTGATTGATTCCAAATACATGACTCTAATGGTCTATTTATAAGAAGACTAGTGACATACATTATAGTTAAAGAAATTGCATAAAATATTTAAATACTTAAAAATACTACGACATAACTTTCACAATCTTCTTGTAAATCATTTAATTTGATTGATGATAGGCTACAAAAGCTTAGGTTAGGATGCAGGTTGCTTTTGATATGTTTTGAACTTCGATAATTGTTTCAAGTTGCATAAACATATCTTATGGTTGCTTTATTAAAATCTAGTGCTGCTAATGCAAATGTAATTGATATGATAGGATGCAACTAAAAAAAAGATAATACGACGATCTATCTTGAGTTTTCAATTCATTGATATCCTATTGATGCAGAGCAGAAACGAGGAACTACTGTGGAGGATGAGTTTTGGGCCTATTCGGTACTGATTGACGACTTTCCATATCTGACGTGCCTGGATTGATGATCGGACTCCGCGGATGCGTCCGGATTCGCGTTGCGAATCAATTTCATATATTAGTTCGTTATGTTTGCATTTATTTTGATGTATTTGGGTGGCCCCACCTCCGGCCTATCATAGCCGTCGATGGTGGGATGCCCTAGCCTCCTCTTTATTATAAATAGATCATGTATGGGCTTATTAGAGTCATTGCAGATTTTGGAGAAGAAGAAATCTCGAAATTCGGCGATCCCTCCATGATGCCGACTCCGTGGAACCCTAGGTGATGACTCCTAGGCCCTCTCCCGCTCCTTAACGGTAACCCTAACCCTTAACCACCTTCCCCCAACTCCACATCCCCCTACTACAACCCCTATTGGCGATTCCAGCAGTTTCCACTCTTTCCAGCAGCGGCGCCTGCTTCTGCCACCTGTAATAAGGTTGACTTTCCTGTTCAAACTTATAACCATTGCAAACCTCCTGTTCTGTGAAGTGAATACTACGTATTTAAGCCTCCATGCTGCGGTGCTGCTTCCCCAAGTCCTTCCAGCAAGCCGCCTGGCCACCCCCTTATCCCCTCTGCCACCACCATCCCCTCCTCCAGCAAAACCACCGCCGGCCGCCCCTCCTAAACCCCTCCTTGCACTGCCATCCTCCCCCTCTATTTCTCAGCAACCGGCTCAAATTCTAGCCGCCTGTTCCTTCTCCCCACAACCACCCCTCTCGTGAAACCACCTCTGATAGCCCTCCCTCTTCCGGATCAACCCAGATCAGGAAATTTCAGCCCGGATCCAATCTCAAATCATCAGATCTACCCTTGCCCTCCCGGATCTAGCCATACGTGGCCGAATCTA
Source organism: Platanthera guangdongensis (assembly GCA_039583875.1). Taxonomy (NCBI): domain Eukaryota; kingdom Viridiplantae; phylum Streptophyta; class Magnoliopsida; order Asparagales; family Orchidaceae; genus Platanthera; species Platanthera guangdongensis. The sequence goes on from CM077159.1 coordinate 199,451,812, forward strand.
TCCATTTCCAGACCGATTCCACCTTCCACCGCTGAGAACAACCACTTACATCGTTCTCCACGTCTCCGGTTCCATCTTATATCGTCGTACATGCATCTCCGGCTCCAGATTCTTCATTGCCTTGGTCAGCCCACTATTTGATGAGATTTTGTTGTATTGGTTAATTATTCTCAGCATTACTATTTTTGGTTTGGATCTTATACTTGTTTGAGGCCTCTTGTATTGTGGTTGTTTGTTTGGATAATTATTGTGATTTGTAGAGTTCATTCGCCGCGTGCTCTCGCTTTGACCCTCTACGCGAAGGAAAACCTAAGTTTCTTTTGTCCTAATAAATTATTTGCGTGAGATTGTTACGGGTCTACTTCCGTAACCGCGGTAACTCGTCGGGATAGTGATCGGAGATGGAGAAGATGACGGTGGTGGAGGATACCGTGGAGCCGAAACCACAGCTGCCTAAGCGGGATTGCTCGTTAGAGGAGAGAGCCACCAAGATCTCTCAACAAGGGACAATAATTAGATTTCATTTCTTCATACAAGACTTTAAGGGTAGTCGTGGACAAATAGCCCGGGCCCGGCTCTGCAAAATCCCGGCTAGGCCCGGTCCGCGAAAAGTCCGGCCTGGGCCAAGGCCGGGCTTGGGGCCCTTACCGGGCCCCTGTTTTTTCTGGTTGCCCGGCCCAGGCCGGGCAAAGCCCGGGCGCCGGGCTAGCCTGAGCCCAGTGTCGGGCTAAGCAAAATCCCGCCAGGCGGGATTTTAATCCCGCCTAAGATTAAGCGGGATTATCATTGGCGGGATTAAAATACCGCCTTTTGTGTTCAGGCCGGCCTGGCCCGGCCTGAAGGGCCTAACCGGGCTCCCCTTTTGAGAGGGAGCTCGAGCCCGGCCCGGCCCGGTTCAAACTTGGCCCGGGCCGAGCCCGGTTGATAAAAACCCGGGCCCGACCGGGCCGGGCCAAGCCCGACCCGCTCGGGCTTTTTGACCGCAACTATCTAAGGGTCTATATATTATAACACTCAGGAGCATAATTGTAAATACGCAAGAGACATTAATAAAATACGCAACGACTATGATTGGACTCATACGTCAATAACACACTCGATTCGATGTAATACATATACTAATAGAGTCATAACCGCTCATCCGCCCTTAAAAGCGAGTTTGCCCTCAAGCTCGAACTCCACGTGGCCACTGGATCATCGAGCAGCTTGATCTCCGCCAGAACATTGCATGATATCGCATAGCGACGGCGACGACGTCAGTGAGTAGCGGCGATGTTCTTGGAAGGACGAGTGGCAAGTAATGACGTCGGAAAGGTCGGTGAAGCGGTGATGAGTAGCAGCAGCAAGATGGTCAGGAAAGCGACGACTGGCAGAAGGAACAGATCTGAAGGCGATGAGGTGGCCGGAGGCAAGAACAGGTCTGGCGAGGTCCCGAGCGGGGGCCGACAGAGCGAGTGCTGGCGGAAGGGCGGCCACGGTGTCTGACGAAGGTGGCCCAAGATGGGGCGGCACCACCACGACAGGTGATGGCGGAAGGGAAATTACCGCTAAGAGCGGTGCACGACAGTGGCCAACACAGATGGCGATTGCACGAAGAGAGGCGGCAGTGGAAGCAGCCAGAACATGGGCTGCGACAGAAGGGCAACTCTCGGATTCTTAATGTGGTAGAGGAGTGTTTCCATGGAGCTGATCATTTCTTGTAGCTTTGTTTGAATGGCGGCGGCATCCTCGACAAACAACTTTGTGTTCCCCATAATGAGATAATGAATTATGAAAAAAATGGAATTAGTAATAATTGATTAATCAATTAAAATAATTTCATTAATTAATTGATGGGCTACTATGCGGGATAGAGTAACAAAATAAGAAAACAACAGCTGATGTGCGATGTGCTCAAGGTGTGAATAGTAAGAATAATAAAAAAGATGTGAAATGGCGTGCGTGAGAAGTGGTGTCGGCTGCATAGGGGGATGTGTTTTTTTTAAAACAAGCAGAGCGTTGAAATGGCAGGCGACACACCATAATTGTTGCGGTGGGAGGGGCTCGAGGCAAGGAGTTAGCTGCGGTAGGCAGGGCGATAACGAGGCGTGGGTTAGGCGTGCAGAGCAGAAGGAGAAAGGGATGGAGCGACGAAAGCTCCTGTGCGTCGATCCACCGCAGAAACAACGACAAATGGAGGGTGCGGCGTCGTCTCGAAGAACAGAGAAGCTGCACGACGGACGTGGAACAACGGCGATGGCGTCGAAGGCTCCCGAGCGTTCGATTCAGGCAACGAGTTCGATTCTGGAGGCCAGTCGTGGAGGAAATGAGTAGATATCGTAGAAGATGTAGCAAACAGCGGTCGAAGGATTATCGGAAGACGGAGGTTGTGGTGTCGTTAAAGGCTACGAAATTTGATATGTGGTGCTTGGATCATGGAAAAAGGAATGCTCGGGTTGCTGTACTGAGGGGAAGGGATCGAGTAGCTAGAGGGGTGAGGCTTGTGGGATGTGGTGAGGCAGGGCCGAAGTGGGTGTTTTTTTGTTTTTTTTTGAAGGTAACAGATGAGATGAGTGCACTGGGAGAGGAACGACGATGAAGATGGCCGGAAATCAGTGGCGTGAAGATGTGGCCTTGCCAAAAACTGCGACAGATGGGGAGGTGTTGGCTTGCGTTGGCGGAAGAGGACCAAGAGCTCTAATACCAAGTGGTTACGGGCCTACTTTCGTAACAACGGTTTGCTGGAATAGTGATCGGAGACGGAGAAGATGGTGGTGGTGGAGGATACCGTGGAGCCGGAACTGCGGCTGCCTAAGCAGGGTTGCTCGTTGGAGGAGAGAGGCACCAAAATCTCACAACAAGGGACAAAAACTAGACTTCATTTCATTGATAACTTCATACAAGACTCTAAGGGTATATATATAATAGGACCCGGAGACATAATTGTAAATACGCAAGGGACATAAGTAAAATACGCAACAACTACGATTGGCCTCATACGACACTTAATAGCACAATCGACTCGACGTAATACATATAATAATAAAGCCATAACAGAATTATTTTAAGCCGGGGTGATTTATGCAGAGCAGAGACGAGGACCTGCAGTGGAGGACGAGTTTTGGGCTCGTTCGGGGCCGATTGACGACTTTCCATATATGGCGTGCCCGAATCGATAACCGGACTCCACGAATGCGTTTGGATTCGCGTTGCGAATCGATTTCATATATTAGTTCATTATGTTTGCATTTATTTTGATGTTTTTGGGTGGCCCCACCTCCGACTAATCATAGCCGTCGATGTTTGGATAATTATTGTGATTTGGAGTTCGTTTCAGGGATTGCAAAATTTTGAGAAGATTTGAAGTTTTGTAATCACCGCAGTGGCCTTTTCGTGGAGTTCTAGGTGCCGAACCCTAGATCAATTCTTTTTCCCCATTTGACTGGTCCCACTCCCTCATTTCACGACCACTGGACAGTCAACTGCCGCTAATCTCTTCTCAGCTAGACGATTTACCCAATAATCCCTTCAAACCGCCTAATCCCCACTGAGTACTAGATTAACCTCCTTCATGTAAAAACCCCTTCCAAAAAAGGCACATAAGTGGTTCTTATCGCGCACCGTTCCCAAACCACATGATCGATGTGGCCAACGTGAGAGAATAGAGACAGACCTCTCACCCTTTTCCCTGCTATACACCTCAACCACCCGATCTGAACACGGTGTTAAGCGAATAACCAACATCATTAAGCCAAGCGTATAAAAACAGAAATAAATGCGAAAGACAAGCAAGTTGAGTTGAGCCAACTCGAAAAAAAGCTCATGAGCATAGTGTCAACTATCACAAACCTACTGTGTCGACATAGATTAACAAACACAATGTCAAGACACTCACACTTGATTGTAATCGAGTACCAACTAACGACTGAAATCTCTTATTCGTGGGGTAGCTAGTCCTACAGTCACCACCATCATGTCCAAACGGTGGCAATGACCCATCCTTGCTACTTCTAGGGTGTTTAAGCACAATCATCCCTACATCTTACATACGGCTGTCCGAGCGCGTACTTATTCTTTCGCTCATACTACCGGTATAACCAAACCTAGGTATAGCTCATGTCGAACTCCAAGTGGCTAACACCTAAAAAACAACTAGGTTAGGGTGCACGTTATCATTCGACCATAACCCTATCCATGAGCCATTGTCGTAACCCTCCGGAGTGTGCCACAAGCAGGGTCGGTCGACCCGCCACATATTCACACGCATCACCATTTCATACATGCAGAGTTCGTTACAATTTAATTACCAACTAGGGGAGGCGATCAACCCGCAACGCTACCCTCTCAAGAGAACTAAACATCTCCGCCTCCACCTATCCATAATCACACTAATTTGTTATGTACATACAATTTGATTTAAGTGCGATAAACACATTGATTTAGGTGCCCTATCCACCACCCAAACCTAAATTAGTGTTTAGGGTTTGGGGATATTCGCCTCATAGACACCAATAGTTTGCGGACAGGACTATGAACTTGGAATACATCATGTCGTTGATTAGTATTAGGGGTGCAACTCGGATCGGTTCGGTTCGGTTTCGATCAGAACCGAGAACCGACCCGTATAGGTTCGGTTCCAAAATTTTGGAACCGGAACCGACCCACGGTTCTACAATGTTGAACCAGAACCGAACCGTATATTTCGGTTCGGTTCCGGTTCGGTTCTCGGTTCCTTAATGAACTTTTCATATCAATTTAATTATCTTTTGATCTTTTCTATGGGGACAACAAATTATTTCCCTAGATATTTGACTATTTGTTTAAAGCGTGAGATAGAATTATTTTTTATACAATGAGTTTTCATTCTTGCATTAATTAAGAAGATTTTTTGGCACCTGTTAAGAAGACTAAGAATCACAATGTAATTAAGAAAGATTGAAAATCTAAGAACAATCAAATGAAATAAAAAATTGGGGGTACAAAATTAAAAAGACAACTGAATGACAAGTGAATACAAATGCAAGTGGATGTACGTGAGCCGTGAGGTATGGGGTGAATCCAAGCACACAAAACAACCCCACCCCCACCCAACCCAGACATAAATTATCTATTTTCCTCATTGCATGAAGTCATATAAATACATGAGAGGAAAAGAAATAGGTTACCATATTACCAAAAGAAGTATCCACTACAAAAATTATGGCCCAAGAATTTGTGCAGTATTGTTCACAGAGAAGGTTGATGGGAACCGGATCCTGCATAATAACTAGCTTCACACAAGATAAGTCACACTTTGATTATCATTAGTAAAATAAGTCACACTTCATTTGTGTCTCCTACGCTAGACATTTTAAAGACCTAATATATAAACAAGTGTTAGACCCAATTTCAAAATTAGAAATACATAGTCACATTTACACACAACAGTACAAGACTACATCAATTTCAAATTTATAATGCGCACTGCACACAACACATACACACATCAAGTTTCAATTTATATTTTGTAATGTGCACTTGCACATATACAAACGGTGACACATGCAAGTTATTATAAATGTTTCACATTCCCTTGGTCAAGTATTCAAGTAAATGCATACAAACATAACACATCCACATGCACACATCCGCTGGAAGTTAACAATTTAATGAACAATTGTTGACTTGCTATTTTGCAAACTGAAATTGCATATCACAGGTTCTGGGAAAAAATAGAGAGAAGAGGGAAGAAGACTTACAGCGCAATTGTGCAAGTAGAAACCGCAAGAAAAAACAGTTCAGCAAAACCACCAAAAAAGAGTCGTCCTTCGGAGGTCGGAAAGTAGGGCACAACCAGCAGAGGAGGAACACAAGAAATCTGGAGGATTTACCGGAATTTATCAAGTTGATCGTAAGTAATCTGGAGGAACACAAAAATCTGGAAGATGGCGAGGAAGAGTTACCTTATCGACGGGAACCTGGAAGGCGGCGAGGCGCAGTGCAGCGATAGCCGACGAGGATGAGAAATCTAGCAACTAGAGGTGCTAGCTTGGAGCGCTCGGACTTCGATTTGCCTTCACTGGAGACGCCGAGACGGGGACGGGAACCTAGAAGGCGGCGAGGCGCAGTGCAGCGAAGGGGATGAGAACTCTAGCAACTAGAGGTGCTAGCTTGGAGTGTTCGGCCTTCGATTGGCCTTCGCTGGAGACGCCGAGACGGGGACGGGAACCTGGAAGACGGTGAGGCGCAGTGCAGCGACGGCGAGGCGCAGTGCAGCGACGGGCCGACGGCCTAGGGTTGGGAGCACGAAGAGGAACTTCACGGGAAATGTCGAAATGACTAATGAGAATGGGGATTTAAGCCTTATTATAAATTTATAATATTATATTATTATATGCAGTTATGCACTATGCAGAGTGCGGATTCACTGCGGAAGTTCAATGGTATCCTAATTCCTAATCAAATTTATTAAAATATACGGTTCGGGTCGGTTCTCGGGTACCCGACCACGGGACCCGAGAACCGAACCGAACCGTCGGTTCTAATATATCCAAGAACCGTACCCGAACCGACAATGGCGGGAACTGACCCGAACCGTCCGGTTCGGTTCGGTTCGGTTTCGGTCCGGTTCTCGGTTCTTCGATTACTTTTGCACATGCCTAATTAGTATTAATGTACTAGACATTCTATCAGCGTTGGTTCAACTATTCTAACATAAGTCCGACTGTGTATTCCACAGACTTGATTTCGTCTCCGTCGTAAGTCTCCTCCATAAGCTTCACCGATTATTTTCATCGTATTTTCGTCATTTATTTTGTCACACGATCTACCGTCGATCTCCATCGCACGATCACCGTCGATGTCACCACGTGATTTAATATTATTTTCCACCGCAAAATCGTCGTTATTTTGATTGTGCGCTTCAATCTTATTTATCACCGTCATGCAATTGTCCATATTTTGATCGCACGATTCATTAGTATTTACAGTATGTGTCGCGCCTCGAGTCTCGCGGAGATGGGCCGTAAGGGCCACCCTAAGTGATCCACGACCACCCCGAGCACGACTATACTCGGGTGTCCGCGGGTCACCGGGAAAACAAGGGTTTTGTGGGAACAACAAGAACAACAACACTCAAGCCTTTATCCCATTATAGTGAGGTTGGCTATATGGATCCTTTGTCACCATTATGCCCTATCTTTTGTCATAATCTCACTAATGCCTAAGTATATCATGTCTTTTCTTATAGTTTCATTCCAAGTCTTTATTGGTCTACCCCTCCCCCGTTTAACACGCCTAGTGACTAGACTCTCACAACGCCTAACAGGTGCCTCTAATGGTCTCCTTTGTATGTGTCCAAACCATCTTAGTCGAGCTTCTCGCATCTTCTCTGCAATTAGTGCTACTCCTGTCTTATCCCTGATACATTCATTCCTAATTTTATCCAGTCTTGTGTGTCCATACATCCACCTAAACATTCTCATCTCCGCAACTCCCATTTTTTGCTCATATACACAATTCACTGCCAAACACTCAGAACCATAGAGCATCGCGTGTCTAATTGCAGTACGGTAAAACTTGCCGTTAAGCTTTAGTGGTACTTTATGATCACATAAGATCTCCTACACGCCTCTCCACTTCAACCAACCCGCTTGGATTCTATGTGTCACATCTTTATCAATACCTCTGTCTTTTTGAACTATCGATCCAAAATATTTAAAATACTCACTACGGGAAATATCTTGATCATCCAACTTAATAACGAAGTAATCCGTTCTTCTTGTACTGTTAAATTTAAGCTTCATATACTCCGTCTTTGCCCTGCTCAATTTAAAACCCTTCTTTTCTAAAGTGTCACGCCAAGATTCAAGTTTTGCGTTTACACTGTCGCACATCTCATCAACCAAAACGATATCCTCCACAAACAATATACACCAAGGTATTGCTTGTTGGATATGTCTGGTGAGCTCATGTAAGATACGGGTAAAGAGATAAGTGCTTAAAGCTGAACCTTGATGTAAGCCAACAGTTATAAGGAATTCTTGTGTTAATCCTCCAGTTGTCCTCACCCTTGTCACTTAATTTGTATACATATCTTTGATTATGTCAATATATGATACATTTACACCTTTCTTTTCTAAGACTTTCCATAAGATCTCTCTTGGAACTCTATCATAAGCCTTCTCATCAATGAACAACATATGCAAATCTTGTTTTCTTTCTCGATAATTGTCAATGAGTCTCCTCAAGAGATGTATAGCTTCCATGGTCGACCACCCTGACATGAATCCAAATTGATTCTCCGAGATGTTAGTCTCATGTCTTACTCTTCTTTCTATTACTTGTTCGCATAGTTTTATGGTATGACACATCAATTTAATTCCTCTGTAATTAACATAATTTTGTATATCTTCTTTATTTTTATAGAAAGGTACTAAGATACTTTCTCTTCATTGGTCTGACATTCTCTTTAACTTCAGTATCTTATTGAAAAAACATGTAAGCCACAAAATTTCTTCATTTCCTAGACATTTTCTTACTTCGATGTGTATATCGTCTAGCCCAACCGCCTTTCCATTCTTCATATTATTTAGAGCATCTTTTACCTCTGATACTTGAATTTTACTATAAAACGTTATGTTCTCATACTCTTTTGATTTACTTAACTCTTTCAAGTGCAATTCTTTGTCCTTTGTTTCATTATAGACTATAGAGTTGATAAAAGTATCTTTTCTATCACTTTTTAATATCCACATCATTCGTCAAAACTGTATCTGTCTCATCCTTTATGCATTTTACTTGACTTAAATTTCTTGTCTTCCTTTCTCTAGCTCGAACAATTTTATATATGTCACGTTCTCCATCTTTGCTATCTACTCGCCTATAAAATTTTTCATAAGCTTGACTTCTTGCATTACTTACTGCTTGTTTAGCTTATTGCTCTACTTCCTTTCTCTAGCTCGGTTTTGCGGGAAATGCCTAATAAATTAAAACCTGCGATCTATGCTCGGGAGGAGTCGAGGATCCATGCATGCTACCAAATGGCCGCCTAAGCGGCATTTGTCCGTCTCTCCCATCCATAGTTGGATCTCGCCGGATCGAATCTCGTTGGTTGTCGCTGAAGGGGCGTCGGCCTCTTTGAGTGTGCTGCTCTCTGTTTATTTGTAGAGTTGGATTTGCTGTTTTGAGAGCTAAGGATGCTCTCGTTTGGGAAAACAGTGAGGAGCACTCGGTTGGGAGGTGGAAAAGTGAAGAGGGGCGGTGATTTTTGTTGGAAAGGGAGAAACGAGCATATAGTATGAATATCTTAGTAGGTTTGCTGGATATGAAGGGGTTGCGGCCCGGTTTTGAAGTGAATCTTGCCGAAAAAAGAAGTGTGGAGTTCTGTTTGCCGGAAAGCTGAGAGGGAGGCGATGGTTTACTGGAGATCTCGTCGGAAAAGACGAGAGGAGGAAAACTAGTTTGGATCTTGAGCTAGCCTGTCGGAAATGGAAGGCATGGGCGGGCGGTTTGAGGAGATCTCGCCAGAAAAAAGAGGGAGGATGAGAACTAGCCCGCCAGAAATGGAAGGGATGAGCGACGGTTTGAGGAGATCTCGCCAGAAATTACAGCTCTCAGGTGCAAGTCGTCGGCTAAGAATTCGTCCGAAGTCAAGGCTCGTCGAAGGGACTTTGTCGATCAGAGAAGAGAGAAGAGATCGGGGAGGAGGGTAGAGTATCGATCTCTTCGGTCTATCAAGTAGTTGCTGGGAAGATCGAGCAAGGACGGCGGCTGAGGCAAGTATTCTAAACCTTAAATTCTAACTGAATTTATAATAACAAATACTAGATTAGGAATTTTAGGGGGGGCCTTTGCTTTCAAACGCTTGTAAATTGCTTTTGGGGGCTCAGAATTTTTCTCGGATAGGCTCGTTACGACCGCCTCGTCGATACAGATCCACTGAAATGATCATAGGTCAATTTTGAATTTGTTTGCTAATTTTTCGCTTCACGAAGCGTTTGCAACCCGATTTTACTTAATGTCGAAAATTCTTCTAACGATGTCGAAATCGCACGCGGATGACTCCGTTGGACTCATATTGTCTTTATGAGTCTAACGAAACTGACTGATGTCAATTTTTTCGAGGTTGTTTGCTCAATTTCCACTTTTGGGTAAAAACGTTACTTAAAACTGCGTCGATACGTCAAATTATCTGATAAAATTGAGCGTGGTCGACTCCTTTGGACTCATATAGACTTCATGAGTATAGCGACGTTACCTGAAATCTTTTCGGAGGTAATTTAGTCAATTTTCATTTTTTGGGTTAAAACATTCCTTAAAATTGCGTCGACGCGTCAAATTCTTCGATACTCATTGGAATTGAGCGTGGTCCACTCCGTTGGACTAGTATAGACTTTACGAGTCTAACGACGCTAACTAAAATCGATTTCGAGGTCATTTGCTTAGTATGTGAAAAACCAGTCGGTTTAGGTCGTAATCGAGTAATGAGTCACTCAGACTCGACTAGACCACTCATGCGAGTCAATTAAAACTAGCTAGACTGCTAGATGGTTCAATTGAAAAATGGAAAGTTACACTTCATAACTGCTTCTCCATCTCAAACGAGACTCGGCGGTCCATCTGGAAAGAAACGATAGAGTTCTTGTCATCGATCTCCTACAATGCTGCCTCATGACATCTTGCCAAGACTTTCCATGCATCCACAATGCCTCTCTACTGTTCCAGTGTAACCGCAACCACAGTGCCTCGGTTCCTCATGGAAAATCAGTAATTGTGTCCCGTATTTGGTTCTAGGAAGGATTTTTCTCGAGGTCATCATCCCTCCCTCCAGTAGCCTGCGTAGACCCTTCCTGTAGAACCAAACTGTTTCTAGTTAACTCCTACAGTTTAGCCCCACTTCCAGTCTCGTTCTTCGACCAGCGCCCGGTGCGGCCCTTCCAGACTCAAATTGAAGAAAGGTGAAATGTTATGGAACCATTAATTCGTCATTACTCATTAGTATGCATCCTATTTAGTTAATTAGGAGTTGTTAATTAGAGGTTAATTAAATATGCATACTTTTATGTAAGAGTATTTGTGTAGTTAGTTCAGGTGCGTGAACTAAAGTGCAAAAGAATCTCTATGTAAATCTATTTAAAGGCCTCATTGGTCCATGAAAAGGATGTAAAAAGCTATTCCTCCTTTCTCTTAGTTCTTTCTTTGATTATAGATTTGATAACACTCCCCTGATCTCCTCGCTTAGGTAGCCTCAACATGGATCCACGGTATCTCCACCATCATCTCTGTCCGAGACTCCCCTCCACAGCGAGGTACCAACATGTTACATCCAGTCTCGTAAGACAATGTTTTTGAAATGTAACATAAATAGCCAAGACTAAACTAAAATAAATTTGACAAGATGCACATCATCCTCATATTTATCAAACTAAAATATATCCCTTAGATAAACACTAAAATAAAGTAAAGCGATAAAATGGTTTTTCAATAAATTCAGCTCTAATGAAAAGCAAGACTTAGCCTTTTTATCATTATAAACTTTTAAACTTATATTAATTTTACTCTACTTAGAAGATTTGTCTCCAACAATTTTGTTTTATTAATTTTCCAGAAAATCTAGGTCTAACTTTTGACTTGGTGCAAAGTAGTTTATGAATCATCACGAGGTAATCTTTTTTTACGGCACAAGATAGTATCGTATCCACCTTCTCCAGTTGAATATATGTTCAACATGATTGATTTTTACGCATGATTAATATTTTTGTCCGGAAAGTTGAGCAGTTCATGAATCATTCAAGGTATAAATTTTGAGTTCATGATTACGGTCCACCTGTAACGTGTCGGCAATTCATCGGAGGAGTGGTCGGAGGTAGCGAGGGTTGTGGAGAAGTTGAAGAAACAAGGGGGTCGTCCGAAGGGAGCCGAACTCAGCATATGAGATACTCGTGGGAGTCGAGCTCAACGTCATGATGCCTTAGAGTGGACAGCGGTTAGGGTTAGGGAAGAGGTGGTGAAGCAGGGAAACTAAAGAGGAAACGTGAATATTTCTGGCTTCTTTCAGTAGTTGGCCATTACAAAATATGATGTTGAAAACATTTTTTAAGGTATAATTTATTACCTTTTATAATTGTGTAATAATCACATTAGGTACTGGAAATTTAACTCGATGTTTTATCCTACAAAGTCGCGTTTTGATGAAAAGTGTTGGTGCATCTTATGCTTAATCTATGTTTAGTAAATTATTCTACTGTTTAGATTTTTATGAGGATTTTAAATTCTATGATAATCTCATGTATAATCTCAAAATTCTTTCAATAGACAGCTTTCTGAAGGAGTGAGGGGAAGTGCAATTGAAACATTCCCTTTAATGTTACCAGATGTCCATAATGATGAAGCATTTTTTAACAGGTAGAGTTCCAAGGGATTGGATAGTGATGATTATGAAGTTGCAGTCATCAGATTTTTTTTTCTATTTGTTAAATCAAAATTTTATTCTGAAGTGAGATTGAAAGTGTCATCTGCACTATTGTATTTACTTTCCTGAAGAAAATGACGGTCAGTGTTCATGTTACTAAAGTTTCAGAAAGTTGGAGAGAATGTTGAAAAAAAAGTCAACCTATATTCTTCATTGGAATCTGTAGCATTGAAGGAATTAACTTGAAATCAGCAGAAATGTCTCTTTCATTCATATTTTCCAACTTCCGGAAGAGCAAATGATTCGGATCCAACTCTGGTTGCATTTTTAGCATTCTTGTTTTTCTTAAAACAGAAGTAAATGTGTTTATTACCTATGACAAAAATTTTCGAAATTTTTTAGTGAATTTAAGCAAGCATAAATGTTTACTATTTCAGGTGGTAAATGCAGCTATCATAGTTGATCCTGTGGATGGGAAAGTTATTGCAAGTGCCACTGACCAAACATTTTCTACATTTCCTACAAATGAAACCATTTCAAACAACATCAATGGTAGCGAACAATCAGCTGCCACATCTGGGAAGAATTTAAAAGGCTCAGAGTTGAAGTTGTTGCCTTGTGATTTCAGCAGGGTTTCTTGCCTATATCCTTGGCGATGGACCGAACCAAGACCTGTTAATCAGAATGGTTATGAGAAATGTCAAGGAAATTTTTCATGGCATCCTCTTAAGCATGCTACTCTTATTGCTATTGAAAATGCCGCTGCAAGGGATAGACAGTTGTACCCTTGCTTGGAATCTCAAAAGGATCAGTTTATTGCAGATGGTAGTGTTCATGATTGGTCAGACAATAATCCTATAAAAAGGCAGAAGATCAAATTATCAGAGGTGAGCATATATGTATTCTCTTTCAGTCACTATTTGCTTTCACTCTAATTAGAATTTAAGGGAAGAAATGCAATAATTTAGGTACGGAGTGAAGAAAATCTCAAGCTAGTTTCTAAAATCTATATGAAGATATGATTGACAGTTTTATGTGGGAAAAAAACTTTCATTAATACTTAACAAGGTTGCAAACATCAGATGTCGGTGACATGTCAGATTGAATTCTTAAATATGTCAACAAGGTTGTCAATATCGGATGTCGGTGACATGTCAGTTTGAGTTTTTAAATATTGGAAGTCAGATATTTTAGAATATCAAATTTTCATCTCATAAATAAAAAAATTAAAAAATTTATTTTTATTTGTGCCAAGTGTAATTATATGTTCTAAAGTTAAAAAAAACTAACATAAGAAGTAAACCGACAATGAGTCTAGTATATTCTAAAATAAATTGGAAGACAATCTAAAATAAAATATTCTTAACTAGATCAAATCAATTTATGTAAAATATATTTAATATTATACAATATTTTTATTTTGATAACACTAAGTTTTATAACAAATAAAGATGATTTAAAAGCAAAATACCCTTGATTGATTATAAGTCTACAAAACTTTATAAATTTATGTTGAAAACATACTAATAATTAACTATTAAATGTGACCTTTTTTTACATTTTTTTAAATATGAAATAAGAAAAATATAGTGTGAAGAATTATATAAAATTATTTGTAAGTGTTAGAAAAGCCCATGTAAAGAGCCCATTATTGGGTCCATTTTTCCTTTTCTCTTCTCTCCTCTTTAGTCCCACATCATGTATAGGATTGATTCTCTCTCCTTCTTCCTCCTATATATTTGTATTCTCTCCTTGTATTTACATACATAAGAAATATACACAAGTTTTTGAGCTCTTTCTACATGGTATCAGAGGCACCGGTCCTCCTTGGGCGACCTCTATTTTCTTAACCGCCTACCTTGGGCGGTCTCCTTCCCGACGGCTCGGCGGACTCTGCACTCTATCCGCCTTCCTCTCCTGCGGCCTGCGGTCTCCTGCGGCCTGCAACATCTGTCCGCTCCTCTCCCTTAGCCGCTCGGCTAACTGCGGCCTCTATCTCTGATTCCGCTCCCTCTTCCTCTCCGTGGTTCCACCATCCTCCTCGGGCTTCTTATAGCCTCCTTCCTCTCTGACCCGTGGGGTCCACTTCTCCCAGCTGTTCTCACTCAGTCCGCTGCGGGCTCCTCTTATCCGCTGTGGGCTCTACTCGTCCGCTGCGGGCTCCTCTTGTCCGCTCCGGGTTTCTCTCCTGCTCCTTGCGAGCTTCTCCCTTAGACCGCTCTCTCTTCTCACTCGCGGTCTCTTGGTTTATCCGGCCGCGGACTACTCCTAACCACTGCTGGCTCTCCTCTCTACGGTCCGCTGACTTTGCCCCCCCCCCTTGCGGACTGCTCCTGTCCGCCGCGGTCTCTCTCAACTCGCGACATACGGCCTGCCTTTTCTACTCGCCGCGGCCTGTTTCAGTTCGCCGCGAACTGCTTCTCCTCACACCTTGCCGCGGATCCGCTGTCTTCCCTTGTCGCTTGAGTTCTGCTACTCGCCACCTCTTCTCGCGGCTTCTCCTACCCGCTGCCTTCTCTATCCGCTCGAGTTATTTTTCAACTCGCGGCCTCTTCTTCTATCCGCTCGAGTTCTTCTACTCGCGGTTTCCTCTCCCTGTCCGCTCGCATTCTTCTTGCGGCCTCTTTTGCTTTGACCGCTGCTGTGCTCATCCAGACCGTGCGGACTATCTTCTTTCCGCATTTTGGTCGCGGTTTGTCTGATCGCTGGTGTCCAGTGTGACCGTGCGGACTGTTGTTTCCCCGCATTAATGTCGCGGTCTTCTCCTTCCCTCCCCGTCGTGCGCTCTCCGGCTCTTCTCGCTGCGGTCTCCATCTCCTGCTGCTTCTATGGACTCTTCTGTCAACTCCACTAGCCCGACGGCTAGTCCGCCTACAGACCGCCCGGCTTGTCCTGCAGACCGCCCTAAGTTATCAAAGGCGCAAGGCGCACCGAGGCGCAAAGGGCCCCTGGAGCCTAGGCGCAAGGCGCAGGCGCGCGCCTGAGGCGTAAAAATGGGGGAAAAAGGAAATTGAGCGAATTGGGCGAAATTGAGTGAATTGGGCCCCCAATTCGCTGAAATTGTGCGAATTGGGCGCCCAATTCGCTGAAATTGAGCCAATTCGCGGAATTTCAGCGAATTGGGCGCCCAATTCGCGGAATTTCAGCGAATTGGGCGCCCAATTCGCGGAATTTCAGCGAATTGGGCGCCCAATTCGCGCAATTTCAGCGAATTGGGCGCCCAATTCGCGCAATTTCAGCGAATTGGGCGCCCAATTCGCGCAATTTCAGCGAATTGGGCGCCCAAGTGCGCCTAGGGGGAGCCTCGGGTGCGTCTAAGATCATGTTTTTGCCCATATAAAAAAATTGTAAAAAAAATACCTTTAAAGGCCCGGGCGCGCCTTTGACGCGCATGGGAGCCTGTAATGCGCGCGCCTAGGCGCGCCTGGGGCACATCGCCCGCCTCAGCTGTGCTGAGGCGCGGCGGGGTGCGCCCGGCGCCTTAGGCGCGCCTAGGCGCGCGCCTTGACAACTATGAGACCGCCCGATTTGTTCTGCTGAAGTCCGCGACGAGCTGCGGATAACTACTATTTCTCTCTCTGGGAAGAAAAATTTTATCCCTTGGGTTCATTCTGTTAGACTGGTTCTTCAGGCCAAGGGCCTCTTGTCTCACCTTACTCAGGCACCTCCTTCCCCTCCTACCGATGATTGGCTCCGCAATGATGGCCGCGTTCAGACTTGGCTCCTTAATTCCTTGGATGGTGAACCTTATCAGATGGCTATGTACCACAACACCGCCAAAGCTATGTGGGATGAGAGGCATTCCTTATACTCAGGCCGCGACAGCTTTCAGCTTCTCTACGACAACCTCACTAAACTTCTCGCTCTCGACACTGGCGGGGCTTCAGATATGACCTCCTTTGTCGCTCGAGCCAAAACCCTTGCTGAAGTCTGGATCCAGCATTAGCCGTCCACCAATGATCATGCTGCTCAGCGCGCTCAGAAGGAAGCCGTCTGCATTGCCATCATGATGGCCCGTCTTCCGTCTCACCTTCAGAGCATTCGAACTCAGGTTCTGGTTTCTCCCACAACACCGTCTTTCTCTGATGTTTGCTCCATGCTTCTCCGCGTGTCACCTCCTTCGGATACTTCTCCTCCTTCTTCCCCGACCCTTCTTCAGCAGGCCCCTTCGCTCCTACCGTCCCCTCCTAACCTCTGTTCGAGGCGGACGTTCGGGATCTCGGGGCAGTGGGCGTGGTGGCCGGGGTCGGCCAAAGTGTTCCTACTGCGGGAAAGACGACCACCTTGAGGCGACCTGCTACCGGAAAATTGGTTATCCTCCTCGTCCGACGGCATCTGTTGTTGTCGACGCCCCCTCTGCCGCCCCTCCTGATCTTGAGGCCGTCCGTCTCCAGCTCAAGCAACTCTAGGGGCTGCTCAACCCGCCCTCTGCCTCCATTGCCTCTGTCTCCAACTCAGGTACTGCTTGTTTATCCACCAGTCCGTGCTGGATCATGTACTCAGGTGCCACTCATCACATACTTCGCGACGGCCTGCCCAGTACTCGGATTCTCCTTATCCGAAGTCTATCACTGTGGCCAACAGGGCGACGGTTCCCGTCTCCGGCTCGGCGGATCTTTCTCTCAACCCGTCGCTCTCCCTTCGCTCGGCTCTACATGTTCCGAGCTCCCCGTTCAATTTACTATCTGTTGGACGTCTTACTAGTGATCTTGATTGTCCGGTCATATTCACATCTTCTTCTTTTGTTATACGGGATCGGCGAACGCAGACTACCATTGGTAAAGGCACACTGCGGAACGGGCTCTACCTTCTCGACTACTCTCCCACCATTCTCTCTTCTGTCTCTTCCACTGAGTGGCATCGACGTCTTGGGCATGCCCCTCTGCCGGTCCTCCAATGGGCTATTCCTGATCTCTCTCTTCATCCGTTTCAGTGTGAGTCATGTATCTTTGGCAAGCAGCCGCGTTCTTCTTTTTCTACGCATTGTACACGGAGCACTGCTTCATTTGATTTAGTTCATTCTGATGTATGAGGCCCTTTTAAGATTACAAGTATTTCTGGTTTTCGTTATTTTATCACATTTATTGATGATTACTCTCGCGCTACGTGGCTATACTTCGTGATCGCTCTGAGCTTCCCCGTGTTTTTCGTGTCCTTGTCCTTGAGACCCCTACACAATTCCACACCACCCTCAAAACATTGCACACCGATAATGCTCGAGAATACACCGGTCACGAATTTACCGATTTATGCTCTGAATTCGGGATTATTCATCAAACATCTTGTGCCTACACACCCCAACAAAACGGTGTTGCCGAAAGGAAGAACCGCCACTTACTCGATGTAGCCCGCTCCCTCATGCTTCAAATGCATGTTCCCAAGCCTTACTGGAACTTTGCGGTCTCCAATGTCTGCTTTCTCATCAACCGTCTCCCTTCCTCCGTCCTCCACTATGCTACTCCGTTCAGCCTACTGTTTCCCTCCACTCCGACCTTTCCTCTCCCGCATCGTGTCTTTGGCAGCACCTGCTATGTCCACCGTCTGGGGCCGTCCTCGGATAAGTTGGATCCCCGGACGGCCAAACACATCTTTGTCGGTTATTCGCGCACTCAGAAGGGCTATGTATGTTATTCTCCAGCTACTCGTAAGATCTCGGTCTCTGCTGATGTTACCTTTCGGGAAGATCAACCGTTTTTCCCTGCTCCTTTCCCGCCATCTACCACCAGCTCCTCTCCCGCCATCCATCCCACGCCTGGTTATCCCCGTTACTACACCACCTTCGCCGATTCCACCTGCACCGGCTCCTGCTCCCTCCAAACCACCGGTTATCCGTGTCTACACTCGTCGCCCTCCCGGTTCCGTTGCCCCTCTGCAGTCGGCCTCAACCACAGATACTCTGCGTCCTGCTGATCAGGTACCGCCCTCCACTGTTCATCCTCTGGCCAACTACGTCTCCCTCCATCGCCTCTCTCCCCTCATGCACACATTTGCTACCTTTCTTTCTTCGGTCTCTGTTTCTAACTCTGTGCAGGAGGCGCTTCAACATCCGGGCTGACGGACAACCATGGAGGAAGAAATGTCTGCTCTCTGGGCTAACCAGACATGGACTGTAGTACCCCTTCCTCCGGGTCCGAAACCGGTTGGGTGTAAGTGGGTCTTTGTCATCAAACATGTTGCTGATGGGACAATTGACCGTCTGAAGGCTCGTCTCGTGGCTCGTGGTTTCACCCAGCAACAGGGTCTAAACTATGAGGAAACTTTCTCTCCGGTGGCCGAGCTCAATATCATTCCCGTCCTCATCTCTGTCGCTGTCAATCGCCAGTGACCCCTATTTCAACTGGATATCAAGAATGCTTTCTTAAATGGGGATCTCCAGGAGACAGTGTATATTCAACAATCACCCGAGTTTGAGACCACGGGGGAGTTTCAGGTCTGCCGTCTTTTGAAGGCTCTGTATGGTCTCAAACAATCCCCACGGACATGGTTTGACAAATTCAGTAAGGCCTTTCGTGATATTGGTTTTACTCAAAGTTCGGCCGACTTCTTGCTGTTTACTCTTCACCGAACAACAGGAACAGTCCTTCTGTTAGTGTACGTTGACGATATCATCATTACAGGAGATGACTCACAGGGGATAAAGGCAGTCAAACTACATCTAAGTTCCGTCTTTCAAACAAAGGATCTGGGGCCCCTACGATACTTCTTGGGTCTTGAGGTTGCCAGACGGCCGAATGGGCTTGTCTTCTCTCAACGGAAGTATTGTCTCGACCTCCTTCATGATGCAGGTTATTCAGGCTGTAAGCCGAGTGACACCACTATGAATGTAAACCACAAGTTGTGCACTCAGTCATCTGACTCGGATCTTCTACTCCAGAATCCAGAATATTATCGTCGCCTCGTTGGAAAATTGATCTATCTCACGGTAAGCAGACCAGATATTTCCTTCGTTGTTGGTATTGTCAGTCGATACATGCACTCCCCTCGAAGATCTCATCTTCAGGCTGTTGAACGCATTCTCAGATACCTTAAAACAACTCCTGGTCATGGACTAGTTTACAGAACCTCTTCTTCAGATCCAACATTGGTGGCATACTCAGATGCTGATTATGTTTGTTCCCTTGATGACCGGCGATCTACCAGTGGTTTTTGCACCTATTTGGGATGACATTTGATTACCTGGCGAAGCAAGAAACAAGCGGTCGTTGCTCGATCATCAGCTGAGGCAGAATACCGGGCAATGACATCTGTAGTGTCTGAACTGACGTGGCTTGAGAGTCTTCTCACCGATCTGGGTGTAAAACTACCTTCACCGGCTCTTCTCCTCTGTGACAGCCAAGCTGCTATACATATTGCCAAGAACCCGGTCTTCCACGAAAGAACGAAGGACATCGAAGTCGACTGTCACTTCATCCGGGAGAAAGTTCAAATGAAGAAGCTCGATCTAAAGCATGTTCCAGGGTCTGAACAAGTTGCGGATGCCCTCACAAAGGCTCTTTCCATGCCCTCTTATATCAGTGCTTGTCCAAGCTTGGCGCATACGATTTGTATGCTCCAGCTTGCGGGGGAGTGTTAGGAAAGCCCATTTAAAAAGCCCATTATTGGTCCCATTTTTCCTTTTCTCTTCTCTCCTCTTTAGTCCCACATCATGTATAGGATTGATTCTCTCTCCTTCTTCCTCCTATATATTTGTATTCTCTCATTGGATTTACATACATAAGAAATATGCACAAGTTTTCGAGCTCTTTCTACAGTAAGAATAACCAAGGTTTTAAAAACCGGGCCGGACTGACCGATTCGACCGGTCGGACCGCCGACCGGCCACCCGGGCGGTCCGGTCAGGCCTCTAAAATCGGCCCCGCTCAGAACCGGGTAAAACTCTGAAAACCGCCCGGTTGAACCGGGAAACCGTAAACCGGGCTGGTTTTCCAAAGACCTGGCGGGCCATGACGACCAAAATTTAATACAGAAAATGAGAGGGGCGGCAAGTTTCGAACTCATACCAGTTCGAAATCAAGCAAGGAAGCAAGTCACTCAGCCATTTGATGATTGATGAATATTCTTGAAATATATTATATACATATAAATTAATACATGTTTATAAAGAATAATGTATATAATAAAAACACGTGCATATAAATGTAAAATTATCACGCGCCTTCATGGTCGGCGAGCCTCGCGTGTACATTTTGCGTTACGTGTATTTTCATTATTCCGATATTATATATATATAGGGTAAATATCCTGTGAGCGCGCGCTAACAGTGTTTTTTATAGCGCGATTTGTATATTTTGGGATTTTGACCTCCAAATGTATCTCATTTGAAAAAGTGATCAACATGAAAGTTGTAGATCTCATCGAGATCTACAACTTTCATTTTTGATTTGAAGCCATTTAGGCCTCCAATTTGGCCCCCGAAAAATGTCACGCCGAAATTCTGTACGAGCGCGCTGTGCGGAATTAACATTTTTCGGGGCCTAAACGGCTTCGAATCAAAAAGTGATCAACATGAAAAGTTGTAGATCTCGATGAGAATCGAGATCTACAACTTTAATGTTGATCACTTTTTCAAATGAGAAACATTTGGGTGTCTAAATCCCGAAATATTGTAATTGCGCTATAATATCCTGTTTTAGCTCAAGTATATACTCTCCAAACCCATATATATATATATATGTATATATATACATATATAACGGTTCAATCCCGGTTAAACCGGTTGGACCGGTTAAACCTTGAACCTCTCGCTCCGCCGGTTCGATGTCCGGTCCGGTTTTCAAAACCTTGAGAATAACATATTAAAAGAACAAATAATAACTCTAATTGATTTAAGCATACATAATATAATAGATATATGTGATTTAAACATATATTGCTAGTCTACTAACATAACATAAGATAAAAGAGCGAATGATACTTTCAAAATCGTGTCAACCGGTACCCTCAAAAACGACATATCGGCAGACATGTCAGATGACATTTAAAACATTGATAGTTAATAGAAGTTGATAGAAAATGAACGAAAATAAATATCCAATATAAATTGGCAAAGATGCTCGCATAAGGAGAAAGGTAAACAAGGGAATGAAGAATTTATTCTTTAGTAAAACCAGAGTAATATTTAGTTATTATTTAAAGTTTCTGTCACAAGTCTATGCAAAGGATTGAGTCACTAGGCCGGAATCGACTGATGAAGGAGAAGGGGAGGACAAGCAAGTTGTTTTCCCAAGAGCCTTGTCGCAGCTGTGAAAGCGGGGGCATTGATGAGAGAGGGGAAGTCGTTGTGGAGAGTGGGAGCCCAAAAACCGTGCAATACCCAAGAAAACGTAATGTTATTAGGCATATCTTCAAACGTGAACTTGAGTTTAAATAGAATCCAAACATAAATCAAGCGGAAATTGTAATATTACCAAAATTGTGGTAATAATAATGCTACCAAATGCGGAAATAGTAACGTTACCAAAAATGTCAAAATAATAATGTTAATAAAATGCGAACATACTAATGTTAACAAAATGCAAAAATATAAATAGAATGCAATAAATATAAAATCTTGGTTTCATCACACCCTTTCCTTTTGCGCCTTCCTGCTATATGTTGACCAATGAATGCTTCTGTGGCATCACTTTCCTCCTTCATATTGGTGTATGCCTTCTGGAAATCCTCCAGAATATCCCAGGTGTACTCTTGTAGTGATCCATCCCAGCGGAACCTCACAAGTTCCTCGATTTAGGGCCTGTAGGCAGGACTAGTTAGTCTTGTGGGACCTCGACCACTAGTCTCCCCTCATATGTTGGTGGATGCTCAAGAATGATCGTCAAGTTTGCTCCATGAAATGTCTCCGGTCGTGTGACGTGGAAGACGCCGTGTATCCTTGACTTGGCCGATAGTGACAATTGTTAGGCCACTGTTCCAATCCACTCTAACACTTGGAAAGATCCATAGTATCAAGGTGAGCTTATTGCTCAATCGTTGGACAACCGTCAACTGCGATGATGTTGAAGCTTCAACCAGACCAAATCATGCACCTAGAAGTTCTTGGCTGCATGTTTGTCATTGTAGTACCTTTTTGCCCACTCCTGGGCTTGCAAAAAATGCTCTCAGACAGAAGCGAAAGTTTCTCTTTGCTTTAAAGTAGTTAGTCCACCCTTTCCACCTTTGCCTCCATCAATGCATGTGGATTAATGGTTGGTGGGTCGGATCTACAAAGCAATCAAAAAGGCGTAGTTTGTAGTGAGCAGTGAAGCGATGTATTGTAGCTAAACTCGGCCCAAGACAAGTGCTCCGCTTAATATTTGGGGTTGTGATGCATCCTGCGATGCATCATAGTTTCTTTCATTATGCATTTATTTATTTCATGTATTTCTTTGCTGCGCAACCATCTTTATTTTTCAGCTCATTAGTTTGACCACTTGATGTGACCATGAATAAAATGTCCGATAATTTTAGGACAAAAAATGCAACCTTAATTTATTTAAGGACGCATAAATTTAAGCCTAAAAATATTAGAATGGTTATTATTAGGAAAAAAAATATTCCTCAAATCAACTGTGAAAACAGCATTTGGAAAGCTATTGAAATTAGTTCAGAGTGACTATTCCGGAAATCAGCATTTGGAAATAAATTAATCCGAAAGCACTATTCCAGGAGATATTTTAGAAATAAATAAATACTTGTAAAGTTACTGAAGAGGAAAATCATATTCACCTCTATTTATTAAATCCATGAAGAGAAAAGTGGACCTGATCAAAGCAGGGAACGAGACTTCTGTTTCGTTACCCTTGTGTCGTCGGACGGGATTCCAACGTGGCATTGCTCACGCCGCCTTCCAAGTCATGGTGTTCTTCATCATTTGTCGCGACCAACATCATGTTTTCTCAATCGAAGTGCCAGCGATCCAGACTTTCCGATTCCATCGATCTCAACGGCACTCAAACGAGAGGTCACCGTCGACCTCGACATCCCATTCCGACGAACTGGATTACAACTTTGTCGTCGACTTCGACTCCCTATTCCGGTTTTCTGTTCGAGATCGGTTCAGCCCGTAGGAGGTGACTTACCTTTGCGTGCGGACTTGCGACAAACTACAACCTCTGCTATATCTTTGACGTATCCTTGCTTCAATTCATTAGCGTTAAATTTGTGCGTCCAACTAAATAATCTTTAAGCTTGACTTTACGTTCTTATTGTTTTTAATTACCATCATGTCATAAATTTTTATTGTAGATATGCTTGTGGACGTAACAATCTCGTGGACGATTCGACTCGTAGAGTACGTGAGAGTTCAACCTCAAAGTGAAATTAATGATTTTATTCAAAGTTCATAACGATGAGTTTGATTTCGCGCGCAAAACTCAATTTTGGCTCGCTCAGCCTACATCAGGTTGTCCCCAACTAAGCAAAATATGTACATCTCGATCAATTTATTCACAATCTTTGTCTATCTGTTGGGTCATGGTGATATGTGCTGGAAAATTTCAACTTGGTCTCGCAAAGACGGATTAACTTTCGCCAAAAGCGGTTTAACTATTGCGGTCAGAGACAAAGGGTCTTGGGTATCCTTGGTAATTAGACGACTTGCTCGATGAATGCATGTGTCACACTGATCATTGTATAGGGTTGGTCAATGCTATGAAGTGTGCCCCCTTGAATAAACAGTTCACCACCACCATGAGTGTTGTCTTGTCGTGCGAGCACGACAACCCTTATATGAAATCTATGGAAATTTCTACTCATATTTGAGATGACACCAAGAGCGGGCGTAGTAGACCTGTCAGGAGGGCTTCGATGCTCTTATTTTGCTGACAGACGTTGCATCATCGCTTTCTTGATCATCCCTTCAGTCTCTTCCAATAAAAATCCTCACAAACCCACTGAAGTGTATCTCCATGCCTTCATGAATAAGGTTGTGCATGGTGCTGATGATGGGTGGAATTAGTGACAATGTCAGTAGGAGATTAAACCTCCCCTTGAGCTTGGTCAGGCCCTCTCTGCAATTCTATTGATTAGGAGCTCCGTCTTCCTCAACGAGCTCCTGTATTTGACCTAAAATGAGGCTCGAGGCTACCTCCTCTCGGATAGCTTCAAACAATGCTAGGTGGGGCTTACAAATGGCAAGTAATACTCCTTCCTCTTCATCACGACGGGAAAGAGTGTCCGTCACTCCATTGAATTTCCCAGCCCGATATTTGAGTGTGAGTCAAAGTCTAATGGTCGACTGATCCAGCGGTACTGTGGTGAAGTCATCAAATTCTACTTCAACAAGTACTTTAGGATGTATTGGTTTATCTCGATACTAATGTCGTACAACTTTCACCCACCCAACTAATTCCTACCCATAAGCAGACAACTTCATGTGATGGGCCACCAATTTGCAGGTAAAAAGGTGATGGGTTGCTCCTGCTACTGTAAGATGGTGCTGATCCCCCTCCCTAAAGTATTGCGTGAAGTCGGGATGCTGTAAGATTGGGTGCTGCGAGTGCCTCCTTTATGGCTAGAAATGCCCAGTCCCCTCATGTCCAATAAAATATGTTTTTCTTGAGTAGGCATGTAAGAGGGGCGACAATCCCTCTGTAATCTTGGTTGAACCTGTGGTAGTAACAAAACAAGCCCAGAAAGCCACACAACACCTTTGCGGACGGGGGCAACAACCATTTTTCTACTGCATCCAACTTGCTAGGGTCGGCTGGGATCCCCTGGTATTGAATGATGTGGCCCGGGTATGCTACCTACAGCCTGCCAAAGGTACACTTAGAATGCTTGAGGATCAACCTGTGGTGATGGGGGGCCAAATGTACGGCAAAAGGCCGCTTGTTGTCAATCCTCAAATGCGGCGAATTGGTACATCATCATCTTCTGCATCCTTTCGAACATGACCTCCATTGGGTCTGTTGAAAGAAAGATATGTAAAGGCCCAATGCGAGACCAATTTTGAGTCTTCTTCCTCTTTAGAGTTTAGTCCCACATCTTAGATTGAGAGTTCTCCTCCTCTCTCCCTTCCTATATAAATGTACAACTACATGTATGTATTTAACAATTGAGTGATTAATAAAATTATATTATTTTTCTCCTTTTTTCCGTGTATTTTCCACTTGGTATCAGAGCCAGGTTGGTTCTAAGTTTTTTTTTTCTTGAGTTTGCCGCAAAACTGGGAAGTTAGCTGGATTTCTTACCGCAACATTGTCTTCCATGTCATTTCCCTCAGCCCCACCCCTGCTTTTATAGCGTTTTCTTCCTCTTGACCGTGGGCCCCGCCTGCTTACGACGTCGGTGGTCTCTCTAGCTCTTGTCTCCTTGTCGCTCTTTGCTTCCGTTGTCAATGCTCCTTGCCGCGATTACATTGTCTTGCCCCCTGCTCGTAGCTCTCGCCACTTGATTGCCCGCAGCTCTCTGTCTCGCGGGTTCTACGCTTCTTGTTGCTTGGTCGCGTACAACTCTCTGCTTCGCGGGTCCTGCCCTTCTTGCCGTCTACTCGCTTGTCGTTCTCTGCTTCGGCCGCTGTTTCCTGCCAGTTCTTCCCGTTCGCATTAGGACATCGTTGCTCGTCGCTAAACGATTTCCCTTCGCTCTAGCTGCTCGTTGCCTTGCTGCTTGCACAGCTATCTTGCACAGCTATCTGCCACAGGGGTCTTTTTCTGGTCGCTTGTTGTTTGCTAGCTTTCCGCCTAGCCGCTCTGTTTGCCACCTAGCCGCTTGACTTGCTTGTCACAACTATCCATTTTCTTCCCAACTGCTTTGTCTCCTGACCTTGCCGCAGCCATCTACCGAAGGGATTTCCTTTTCTAGCCGCTGAGACCAGCTATCATCAATTGGCCTTTTGTTTTTCCGCCTCTGAGTGTCCGCATGTTGCAATGACTGTGAATGATGCCCCCTCTCTTCTTGTTTGTGCCGCTACTCTTCCTAAAGTTCTTGATGAGCTTCGTATCACCACCATCTCTCTTAGTGGGCGGAAGAATATCGTTGATTGGGTACACTCCGTATGTCGTGTTCTTCAGACGAAGGGACTCTTGCATTATCTAAGGACACCCCTTCTACGCCCACTGATGACTAGCTTCGTGATGATGGTTGTGTCCAAACATGGATCCTTAATTCCATGGATGGTGAACCTTATCGAATGGTCATGTATCATGAGACGACCAAGGCAATGTGGGATGAATTGCATTCCCTCTATTCCGGCAAGAACGGCCTCTAACATATGTTTGACATCATCATGGATCTTCAATCGCTTCTCAGGAAGTCAGGGCGACTTAACCTCTTTTGTTGCGAGGTCCAAAACATTAGTCGGGGCCTGGATTCAGCATCAACCTCCCACTACAGATTTTGTTGTGCAATGTGCTCAAAAAGTTCTTGTTGGTATTGCTATGATAATGGCTCGCGTTCCACCTCACCTCCACAGTATTCGAGCTCAGATACTCTCCTCCTCCACCATTCCCTCTCTCTCTGCTGTTTACTCCATGCTGTTAAAGGTGACATCACCCACAGATGCTCCCGGACCTCCATCTCCGGCTCTTCTCCATCACTTGTTTATATCTCGCCCCCCTCCATCAGCCCGTAGAGATCACACTAGTTACAGGGGTAGAAGTCGTAGCAACCGGCCTCGACTCAAGTGTACTCATTGTGGCAGGGATGAACATCTTGTGGCAACTTGTTATCGTAACATGGTATGCCTCTTCCACCCCATTTCTCGGTTGTTGTTGATACGTCTTCTGCCACTCGTGTCGACATTGATGTCATGCGCCTCCTGCTCCAACATCTCTAGGGGTTACTCAATCGTCCGCCTGACTCCGCCGCCTCTATCTCAAATGAAGGTATCTCCTGTCTCTCCCACAATCCACAGTGGATTGCGGACTTTGGTGCCACCCACCATATCACTGCGCAGAAACCACCTCAGTACTTGGATTCTCAGCTCCTGTCTCCGGCCACCAGAACAACTTTTTCATGTCCTTAAACACCTTTGTGCTCCCCGGGTTGATTGAGTACTTTGTGAAATGTGTCTTGTACATCAATTCCTTCCGTAATTTGGCAACATTCGGGACACACAATTGATTGTCTTTCCATAAAAGACCATTGTCAACAGAAAACTGGGAATTTAACCCATCCATAATCTTTGTCAAGTAGCGTTTCATGTTGTCATCAAACTCCAATGCCTGTTGGATTCTGTCTGCGAGGTCATATTGCACCTCCGTCCAGTTTAAACATGCATTCGTGCTGGTTCTCCCATCGATACAAGAGATTTCTAAGGCATCCAAGTCATGAATAAGACGCTCATCATGCATCTGTATCCAGTTGGCCTGTGCTAGATCCCTGCGACTTAACGCCTCTCCCTGACACTTCCCCTAACAAATTATGTCTTCTTGCACCGCCTCTCCCCGACACTTCTAAAATTTGCAACTTCTTATCCTTCATTTCTATACCTTACTCTTTTCAAGAGGCTTTCCAACATCCGGGATGGCGCGCGGCCATGGATAAGAAAATGACTGCTCTCTGGGCTAATCACACTTGGGATCTTGTCCCTCTTCCTCTGAGACAGACTTGTATCGGATGTAAATGGGTCTTTACGATCAAACATGCTCCAGACGGAACAGTTGAACGCCTAAAGGCTCGTCTTGTGGCTCGCGGGTTTATTCAGCAACAAAGCTTCAATTATAATGAGACCTCTCCCGTCGCCAAGTTGAACACTGTTCATGTCCTACTCTCCTTGGTTGTTCATTCCCAGTGACCCTTGCTTCAATTGAATGTCAAGAATGTTTTTCTCAATGGCGACCTTCAAGAAATTTCTTTCATGCGCCCGTCTCCCGGATTTGAGACCGCGGGAGAGTCACTTGTTTGTCATCTTAAGAAATTGCAGTCAGCTCTGATACTCAGTTGTCGCATGTCACTGTAAAGGATTGAGTCACTATATGGGAGGTAGCAGATGAAGGAGGCGTGGAGGAGAGAGCAAGTTGTTTTTCCCGAGATCCTCGATGTCAACTTATGATGAGATCGTGGGTGGAGCCTTGTCATGGATGCCAAAGTGGGGCCATAGATGAGAGTGGGGAAGTCGGTGGTGGAGAGTAGGGTATTACAGGCAAACTTGTCGAACTTCAGTAGAGTTGTCGGAGGAGCGACGAGAGGGGGATGATGGAGGATGTGCAGAGATACTATGGGGCCAAAACAATGACTTCCTAAGTGGGGTGTGCTCGAAGAAAAAAAGAGAGCTACCACGATCTCATACCACGACAAGGAGAAATATATTCAATTCTTCGATGTCTTCATTCCAACACTACTTGTCTTCAAGTAAGCTTACAGGACTCTTAAATGACAACTAATAACTACTAATAACAACTAACAATGACTCAAACATTAATAATAAAAGTCAACTGAACTTAAATAAAATTAATTGGGCGTGAAGCCCCCCAAACAATAACTAAACTTAATACATATAAAAAGACACGATAATTGTGGGTGCTCAAAAACCTTAAGGTGCCAATTAAAACAAAATTTTATTAAGTATAATTGGTTCCAACGTGAACCCAAGTTTAAATACGAGTGCAAACAGAAATCAATTGTATAGCAACGTTATCAAAACTGCGGAATTAGTAATGTTATCATAGAGAAGAAGAAATTGCATTACGTTAAAAAATAAAAGATACAATCGAGAGCGAGTTCTCGCCAAGCATCCGGAGGCTGGGTTCTCCTTGACACTCCACTCTCCAAGAGAGCCAATCCCTAGACTTCCAAAAAGTGTCTCCCTAAATAAACTACCACTCATATATATAGGTGAGTGGGGGAAAATACAAATGACAAAATTGCCCATGGGCTACATAAATTAAAATAGCATGTGGCGGCCTCTTCGTATCATCACGTCCCCCTCGAAAACGACCTTGTACAAAAGGTTGAGGGTCAAATGGGTCGTCAGAAAGTGTCAGTGAGTCCAGTTCTCCAGAATTGGGATCAATATCTTTAGCTCCAAGCAATACACATAGGTTCCTGAGAGGGAGGACGAGGGTGGGTGAGAACGGCTGTTGGTAGCGAAAGCATAGGCCCTTGCGGCGATGCTCTTCTTGTTGTTGGTAAGACAGTTGATGGGTCCGTCGGGGGGCCGGTGGCCGTGGAGCTGGCGGATTCGGTAGCTGGGGCCCAGGTGGGGGCAAAGTGTCCCTGGGTGGAAGAGGTGGCGGTAGTGGCCGCGACGACAAAGGTGGCGGTAGTTGTCGCGACGGTGGGGGGTCGTGTTGAGGAGGATGGTGTGGCTGTGTAGAGTTCCTCGTCAATATACCTAGCCCGCTCCATTGCGCGAAAAGAGTAGTCGTGTTGTGGACCCGAAGGCGCTCACGGAGGTGGGGGTGCAGACCCGTCAGAAAATATCCCAAGTAGTTGTCGAGGGCCAGGTCAGGGACATGCGCAGCGACCGCGATGAATTTGTCGATGTAAGTTGCCACCGAGTCAGACTGACGGACGGAACTGAGGCGCTCAAAGGCATTACCCGTCTGGCGGCTGTCATAGTGGCAGAGGAGTTCCTCCTTCAATGCGGGCCAGGAAGTGTCAGGTGTCTGCTGACGCATCCAACGCACCCAATGGAGCGTCGATCTCTCCATATAGATAGTGGTGAGGGGGATCTTCTGGTCGGCGGGGGTGGCTTGCAAGTTGAAGAACTGCTTGACGCGAACGATCCACCCAAGAGGGTCAGTCCCATCGGACACCGGAATCTCAATCTGGCGGAGGTGGGCCGGGGCACAGTCTGTCGTGGGGTGCAAAAATCTCGCGTGGTCGGGAACGATTGGCATTGGTAGCAAGCGGAGGAGGGTTTGTAGGGTGATTAACTGCCGCGATAAGCCCTTGAAGTAGGAGTATGAGGTCCGCTGGCTGGGCTTCAATGTGATCCATGCGTTGAGAGTCTGATGGCATCGTGGTGGATGTGTTCTCATCGGCGTGGAGGGCCATGTTCGATTTTGGGCATGAATTGCTTCTAGGAGGACGACAAGGACCGCCGAAAGTCAGCAATAGAGTTAGGATGAAGGGTCAGACACGAACAAGGGCAGCTAGACGGAGATGCGGCTGCAGGAAGGCCACTGAAGCCGTAGGAGGGCCTCCGGAAAGCGTGAGGAATAAAAGAAGCAACTGGAAGGCCGCAGAAGCTGCAGGAGAAGGCGCTGAGGGTGGCTCTGTACTCAACGAAAAAGTGGCGCGACTGGGCAGGCCGGAGCGGCCGTTGGAAGGGTCGAATGGGGCGAAGTTGCAGAAAATTGCCAGCTCGGTCGCAGGAGAAGTCAACGATGTAGTTGTTGTCGCAGGAGGAGTCGGTGATGCTGTCGGCGTTGTTGCGGAAGAAGACAACGACGCATAAGTTGATCGGCACGGTTCGTGGAAACAGGCGCACGACTGGTTCTCCAGAAGGAAGCTCTGGAGTAGCGGGGCAGAAGCCACACTCACGGAATCAGAAGCGGAAGTCGGGCGATGCGAACGACGGAACGCGGACCGGTAGCGGCGGGCGTGGCGGCTGGAACGGATCGGGACTGGGAGGCGATGGTATTAGGTATCGTTAAAACCCTATTAGATGGTAGGTCGGACTAGTTGATAGAGAAGAAGAAATTGCATTACATTGAACGATAAAAGATGCAATCGAGAACGAGTTCTCGCCAAACATCCGGAGGCTGGGTCCTTCTTGACACTTCACTCTTCAAGAGTGCCAAACCCTAGATTTCCAAAAAGTGCCTTGCTAAATAAACTACCACTCATATATATAGGTGAGTGGGGGAAAATACAAATGACAAAATTGCTCATGGGCTACACAAATTAAAATAGCATGTGGCGGCCTCTTCGTATCATGTTACCAAAAATGTGAAGTAGTAACATTACCAAAAATGTAGAAGTAATAATGTTAACAAAAACAAAAGCATAAATATAATGCAATAATTATAAATATTTGGTGTCATCACACCCCTTCCTTTTGTGCACTCATGCCAAATGCTCCCACTGAAAGCGTCCATGAAAACACTTATGTGAGCTCCTTTTTCTCTCCATTAACTTTTAGAGAGAAACAAAACCCTTCTTGTGTAGAGGAAATTGTTCTCTTTGTTCTCTTTTTAACTCTTTTCTTCTGTCCCACTATTCTAACTCCCAATCAAAGTATTAGCTGCATTCTTTCTCCCAAATCATAGGATTAGGCAACTCAACATATTAGCTTAAGTCAATATGATAATATTCTGCTGAAAGCCTGCAAGGAGGAAATAAATTTCTTATTAAGTAAAGTAGGGGCCCTTAATTGTTCTTATACTTAAGCGTTGTACATAGGCAGACAATAAATAAACATGATGGAAATTAAAATATGACTAACATGTTCATATGTTCCTTGCAATCACCTTAATGGGCAAGTAATAGAAAACTTAAATTTCCACTCTCTTGTTTGAGATATCTATGCTCATTACCATGAAATCTTATGATGATGTATTCTTAAATCTCTTATTTTCTTCTGCTGTCCTTTTTTCAGAATGTAGACATGGTAGATGAGAATGTGCTTCTTGGAAGTCCGACTTCTGATGCATTGAAGCCTTATCTATGTACTGGTTTCGACATCTACATCTTGTGGGAGCCATGTGCAATGTGAGTATTATGCAACAAATTATTTACCTTAAATTGATTGAATTTATCTAAAAGTCCTAAATTGTGAGTCGATTCACACTGGGTGGTTTCAAAATTTTAAAATAAATGACTTTACGAGGTTATTCCTCTTAGATGAAATGAACGAAATGAGTCAAAATGTGGACATTTCTAGTCAGATGTCCTCTTTAAGTACTTCTCTTTATGAAATGGAATGTATTAAGACTGTTTGATTCTACCGTAATGCTATCGAAATCACTAGTGAGAGACTATGGTGGAAAACAAATTGTTTGATGCAGTAGTGAGGAAATTGATAAAATTGTCTTGAAGAACTTCATTTGCAGTGTTGTTCAGAGCAAATAAAGAGTTCTCTCTTTTGGAGAATAGTTGTATGCTAACAACTCATGAAAAAAATACAGTTATATCTTGGCACTGTTTTTTTTTAAATAATGTTAAAATATTAAAAAATTCAATTCTATAGAAAGCTGTTCGGAACCATGTGTGTATCCGCTCCAAAATACAAATCATCATAGCAAAACAAATCCGAATAATCATTAATAAATTTAAAACAAAACATTTTTCTTCCATCATGCTATTGCATCATGTTGAGAGAACATCAACTTGTGCTTCTTCAATCGATATAATATAATCTTTAAATTACGACATATATAATTTAAAATATGTGATGAACTGCTTGTCAATTGTGTTATATTATCTATCGAGAGATGAGTTAGTGCGCAAAGACTTTTCATAGAAAAGCTACTTATTGTTTGTGGACTTGAAAATACTCGCTTGTAACTCTCATTGATTCATCATGTGCCAAAATATACAAGGTGATTTCTAGCACTTGTAGAAATTTTTTTTGAGTCTTTTAACTGGTAAGGTTGTTTAATTAATATGAACAAATAAATAAATATTTGTTTAGACATCCAAAATCTATTGTGAAACCTCATTAGAGGCCCAACTAAAAATTCGGCTACGCACATATACTCTACTTTTGTAGATGCCATACAATGTGCTTCACAATATAATGAGAGATACTCATGTATGATGTATCGCACATACTATCGTTGCTACTAAGATGCAATAATAAACATTTTAAATATTTATGGCAAGTAAATATAAAAAATGTGAAGCAAGGTAGGTTGTGGAGCTCTACACAACTTAAATGCAATCCTACGTGTGGAGTGTAGGGGGGACTTACTAAGGACTATCCTATATGATGTGATGCATGGAAATTAAATTAATCTGGGCTTGAATTGAACATTAATGAGTAGTTAAGCACAAGTGGAGTCACAAATGGTCGTAATAATTTCAGTAAAGCGCGCATGCACGTGTCCTTCACACGAAGGCATATAAGCTAATCCACACAGACTACAGGTGTAACATCCGTAAATTGACACGAAAATTTATTTAAAAATTATAGGGGAAAGTCGCGACGAATTTTGATCGAGGCACCGCAACGTCAAGGTACAATGCTTCTATTGCTATAGCTCGCGTTCATTAGCTGGTGATTTAAGTTAGTCATATTAGCGAGACGCATTTTAATGCTGTAGTAACGAAGTTGACTTGCTGGTATTGTTAGTCTCGAGTGTGTGTTCGCGCTTAGTGGAGCAAGCTTACTTATGTGTTTGGTGTGGAGTGGGTTGAATATAGCCAAAAATTTATAGCCTTGGGGTGCCAATAGAAATCCCCCCTCCTCTCATGCGGTTATCAAAACCGAAAGGCTTAAATAGATCACGCCATCCATTTGCACGGGAGAAGAGGGTTATCGCAGCCCGACTGTTCAGTTTCCGCAGGTCGCAACACCTCCGTCTCCCGCGCGCAGAGCCGAGCCGACGCATCCCGCGATTCTCCTCCGCCGTCCGATCCCCCTCCAGAAACCCATCTCCGACCACTCCTCCCTCCTCTACGAGCACCGGTAGACTTTCCTTTTCCTCCCTTGGCCGTGAAAGTGTCGGATCCAACCCTAACCGGTGGAAGTGAACGCTTTGGTTTCGGTGAGTTCGATTCCTTCCTTTTTCTCGCTTTCTGCTTGGTTTTCCTTTGATTTGGAAACAAATTTAACCTAGGTTTTCGTTTTGATTGCCCTATCCTAGGTTTTGGTGTTCGTAGTTCACCACGGATTTTGTGTGGAACGCTTGGGTAGCCCCAAACGCTATACTTAAAGGTAATACTTGAACTTAACGCATAAATTTTGTAACCCTAGTGATTTATAAATTTTTCCATGAGAATATCGTAGAGGGGAAATTCTAAAATTAGGGTTACGGTAAAGTTCAGGACTTTGGCGGGGTTGGGGCAGCTTTTGAAGGTCCCCAACAGCAGGATTTACTTTTGGAAAAGAAAATGTCGCCGCGCCGAGTATACGAACGTCGCAGCACCACGGTAAGGAAATACTAATTTCTTTTAGATAGACATATCAAATAATTACCTTTTATACGCATGAGTAGGTTTCGTACAAACATCATAATCATGCATAGAAAAGTGTGGCAGTAGGAAAATAATCGTGGAGACACGTATGAGAACGCCTTCTTCCATAACCACGTTAGTAAAGTCGTGAACAGTTAGTTAAGTACGAAACTTCACACATGTACGTAAGTTTGGAAATTGTCCAAT
This sequence comes from Platanthera guangdongensis, assembly GCA_039583875.1. NCBI lineage: Eukaryota > Viridiplantae > Streptophyta > Magnoliopsida > Asparagales > Orchidaceae > Platanthera > Platanthera guangdongensis. The sequence goes on from CM077159.1 coordinate 199,486,373, forward strand.
TAAGGATGTGAAGATCCCTTCAAGTCAACCACGAGAAAGTCAAGGGTCGCTCAGTAGTACACCAGAAAAGATATCCCATGCAGAGTAGCGTCAGACCAAAAAGGTCAGTAGCACCCCAGTGTTTTTGTGCTTGGTAGAGACGCACTACCTTCCTCATAGGGCATATGATATCCTATGAGTTACAGTCTTGGGAGTTGACTCCCCTTTGAGACAGTTAGCAGATTCGAGACCGTGTCCACGTGGCACTAGAACAATTGAGTTCGTCAGATGGTCTCGGGTCGTCAGTTTCAGATTTTGCGCGTTAGGAGCTACTCTGCCTAGAGCCTTCCCAGTAAACGTGTAGGCTAGAAGCCACCTAGAACTCAAGTACAGACTTGACGTGAGACAGTACACTAGTTAGTGAACGTCAGGACTTGGGTAAATGAACGGAAAGTCATGAGTATAGAATTATAGTGTTCACCAGTAAGTATAGGAAAAACATGCATATCATATATCATGAAATGTTTTCAGTGCACGAGACTAGTTTTAAAGACATGCATGCATTCATATGTAAATCTATTTTTAGTGTCACTAAGGGGAATTATTTTTCTTTACTCTGACCCTTCGTGGGCAATGTTTTCAGGTGACCCAGGTGGGAAACTTCGTCTAGGATGAGCGTCATGGCGGTGTCCGAGTGTAGTACTTTTACTATTTTCAGTTTAATCCATTTCAGCATGTACTTGTAGTTGTGGACAGTGTAACTCATTAATATTTTATATATCTTGTATCAGACTTATTTTGATAGTTCAGATTTTCAGTTAGTACAGTCTCATTCTTGTTTAGCGGCTCTGTGAATCCAGACATCAGGTATATGGTTAACCTTAGTTTAAATTTTTTTACTTCCGCTGTAAGATTTAAATCTGTTTAGTTTGGGCTTTTATTACCTGCTGCTGCTAGTTTTAATATTGCTTCCTAGTTTTCTTTACATCGCTGACCCGGCCGGACGGCTGATTTCTGTAATACTGGGAAGGGGTGTTACAAATTGGTATCAGAGCCAAGTTTAGGATCCCTGGACCCTAGAAGGTTTTCACAGAGCCATAGGATTGTGTAAGAGTAAACTCATGTTAGTAGAGTATTTTAAGTTGCGGTTAAGTCTTAGTTTTCGAAAGAGTACGAAATAAATTTATCAAGCCAGTTTTAGCAGATGCTTGATAAATAACCAGATTTCTCTTATATGTTCTTTCAGGCAACGCGAGTAAGTGAACCAGGTGAATCTTCACGTCAGGATCCTGTTCCTAACGCCACTATGGGAGATGCTGCAGTGCCACAGGTACCTCCAGTTCCAGCAGCTTCAGAGGGCACTGATATAGCGTCTCAGATTGCCAAGGCGGTTACTGTTGTCTTGATGGAGTTTCAGAGAGGACTGGCTGCAGGGTTTCCAGTTCCAGTACACGTACCAGCCCCTGCACCAGCTCCTGCCCCAGCACCCGTGGAGATGACCCTGGAGCGTTATTTGAGGAATTTTAGAGAACTTCAGCCTTCAAACTACAGTGGGGATGAAACCCCGATGGATACAGATGATTGGGTGGCAAACACCAGAGACCTGCTGGATGTTTTGGAGTGCCCAGAGAATAAGAAGGTCCCTCTGGCAGTTTTCCTCCTCCGAGGTGAGGCAAAGGTCTGGTGGGACAAGTACCGGGCGGATGATCCCGCAGGTCGTACGCCAGACATGTTTACGTGGGGCGAATTTTCTAGAGCCCTTGCGAGTTGGTTCGTGCCTCCTTCCGCACGACGAGGTCTACAGGAGAGATATCTTAGGCTTTTCCAGGGGGACAGGACTGTTGCTGAGTACGAGCGAGAGCTTACCCATCTGGCTCGATATGTGGGCGTAATGCAGGGAGACCAGACTGAGAAGTGCAGCCGCTTTGTGGATGGCTTACGTGACTCATTGAGACAGCCGCTGATGACCATGGTCAATGCTGATTACAGGAGCTTAGTGGATACGGCTCGCAGGCTGGAGGCTGACCAGCAGAAGGTTCAAAAGCAAAGTAATTTCCGTGCAAAGCGATCTCAGGATTCGCATCAGTCGCAGCAGAGCAGGAATGATCAGGGGAAGAATTGGAACAAGAAGCAGAAGCCTGATGCGAGGAAGTATGATCAATCTGGTGACAGGAACAGGGACTACCCCCTTTGTCCCAAGTGTCAGCGTCGCCATCCAGGAGAGTGTTTGGCCAGCGCGGGCGTGTGTTACAAGTGTCGTCAACCTGGACACATTGCTCGTTTCTGTCAGGAAGGTGGTTCGAATCAGGTATATCAACCTTGTTGTATTTTTGTACATTTATAAATTTTCGGTAGATGACAAATGCATTTTGTTCCTGCAGTCGAAGTATGAGATTGGTGGCCCTAGCAGAGCAGACAAGGGCAAAGCGTTGATGATTACCGATGGAAGACCACAGCAGGGTCGAGATTTGGTGCAGCCCAGAGCTTATGGGCTTGGTCAGCAGGAGGCTAAGGGGCAGGAAGATGTAGTGACATGTAAGTGTTTAATTTGCCTGATAAGTTTATTTAACCCTCCGTAGTGACACTCTTTTCTTTTTGAAAATCATTCATGTAGGCATCCTTATGATTCGAAATTTACCCTCTAAGATTCTGTTTGATACGAGTGCCTCGCACTCGTTTATCGCAGAATCTCTAGTGCGTAAGTTGAATTTAGAAGTATTCTCAGAGACTATAGCGTTGGATGTTATGCTGCCGAATGGATCCCTTCTGCAGACCAGAGATAGGTGCAGGGTACCGGTGCAGTTTGGTGACACCGAGATTATTGTGGAAGCTTTGCAGCTACCTATTGCAGGATTCGACCTGATTTTTGGAATGGACTGGCTTTCGGCAGTCAACGCCAAGATTGACTGTAGGGCGAAACAGATACAGTTTGATGGCCCCAATCAGACTTCTTTTTCTTTTCAGGGCTTGAAGGGAGTAGTGAAGATGATTATATCTGCAGTCCAAGCGAGAAGGTGCATCAGTAAGGGTTGTGAAACCTTCGTAGTACTGATGAATGCAGAGACTAAGGCTGAGTTGTCAGAGGTACCAGTGGTGCAGGAATTCCCCGATGTTTTCCCGGAAGAGCTCCCTGGTGCCCCTCCAGATAGAGAGATTGAGTTCCCGATAGACTTGCAGCCTGGGGCTACACCGGTAGCCAAATCTCCCTATCGGATGGCTCCAAGGGAACTAGCAGAGTTGAAGAGTCAGTTGCAGGAGTTACTTGATTTGAGTTTTATACGCCCCAGCACTTCACCATGGAGTGCTCCAGTGCTTTTTGTGAAAAAGAAGGATGGTAGTCTGAGACTGTGCATAGACTACCGTGAGTTGAACAAGCTAACAGTAAAGAACAAGTACCCGATTCCCAGGATTGATGATTTGTTCGACCAGTTGGTGGGATCGAACACTTTCTCCAAGTTAGATCTGAGGTCAGGCTATCACCAGTTAAAGATTCGTGACTTGGATATTCAGAAGACGGCTTTCAGCACTAGATATGGACACTTCGAGTTCGTGGTCATGCCGTTTGGGCTGACCAATGCTCCTTCAGTATTTATGGACCTGATGAACAGGGTATTTCGGGAGTACTTGGATCGCTTTGTCATCGTCTTTATAGATGACATCTTGGTGTTCTCTAAGAGTGCAGAAGATCATGCAGCACATCTCAGGATTGTTTTGAGCACACTCAGGAAAAATCAGTTGTTTGCCAAGTTTTTAAAGTGCGAGTTTTGGCTTTCAGAGATTGCATTCTTAGGCCATATCATCAGTCAGAAAGGAGTTAGTGTTGATCCGAAGAAGATAGAGGCCATTAAGAGTTGGCCAAGGCCGACGACAGTTTCAGAGGTTCGCAGCTTTTTGGGTCTTGCTGGTTACTACAGGAGATTCATCAGAGATTTTTCGAAGATAGCCTTACCACTGACTTCCCTCACCAGGAAGGGTAAGGGCTTGGATTGGACAGTTGAGTGTGAGTTGGCTTTTGAGGACTTGAAGGGCAGGTTGATGACCGCACCGATTTTGAGTTTACCATCAGGGCCTGACGGGTTTCAGATCTACAGCAATGCATCAGGTCAGGGTTTGAGATGTGTTCTCATGCAGCATGGAAAGGTCGTAGTCTATGCCTCGAGACAATTAAAGGTTCATGAGAGGAACTATCCAGTGCATGACTTGGAGCTTGCAACAGTCATACATGCCCTAAAGATTTGGAGACATTATCTCTATGGTGTTCGTTGTGAGATCTTCACTGATCATAAGAGCCTTAAGTATATCTTTGATCAGCGAGAGCTCAATTTGAGGCAGCGCAGATGGTTAGAGTTTCTATCAGACTACGACGTAGATATTCAGTACCATCCAGGAAAGGCGAACGTTGTAGCTGATGTCCTTAGCCGTAGAGGTTCATGTTTCTTTCTCCTCACTCAGCCGGAGGAGTTAGTGCGAGAGCTGGAGAGACTGGATATTACCGTTGTGGCACGCAGTAGTTTTGGTTCTGCAAGGTTGAGTTGGATGGAAATTACCTGCGATATCAAGGACAGAATCAGGACAGCTCTACCGTTGGATCCAAAGATGACAGAGATTTGGAGCTCAGCGCAGTCAGGACAGAAGGAGGGATTCACTATTCAGGATGAATTATTGTTGATTGATGGCAGGTTGTGTATCCCCGATGTTAGTCACCTTCGCGAGGATATTTTATTTGAGGCACACAATTCCAGATATTCTATACATCCGGGTAGCACGAAGATGTATGCAGATCTCAAGAAGTTAGTATGGTGGCCAGACTTGAAGAGAGATGTTGCAGATTACGTAGGGAAGTGTGAGACGTGCAAGTTGGTTAAGGCCGAGTGCCAAAGGCCTGGAGGCAAGTTGCAGCCACTTCCCATTCCTGAGTGGACATTCGAAGATATATCCATGGATTTTATTCATGGTTTGCCGAGATCGCAGAGTGGGAATGATTCCTTGTGGGTTATAGTTGATCGACTTTCTAAGGTCGCCCATTTCATTCCTCTCAGGAAGACAGATCAAGGTTCGAAACTGGCACAGTTATATTTGGACGAGATAGTTCGGCTTCACGGTATTCCCAGGACTATAGTTTCAGACCGAGACGACAGATTCACCTCCAGGGAGTGGCGATACGTACAAGAGCGGTTGGGTACCAGGTTACACTTCAACACCGTTTTCCATCCCCAGACCGATGGACAGACTGAGCGCACAAATAGGACTTTGGAGGATTTGTTAGGGATGTGCATTTTGGATTTTGGAGGAAAGTGGGAGAAATATGTTACACTAGTGGAGTTCTCCTACAACAATAGTTTTCAGACAAGTATTGGGATGACACCGTTCGAGGCCCTCTATGGCAGACGTTGTCGGACACCGTTATGTTGGGCTGAAAGTGAAGAGAGATCCACAATCAGGGAGTCATGGATTGATAAGACCACTGATAGGATCAAGCTTATTCAGGAGCGTATGAAGACAGCTCAGGATCGCCAGGGCAAGTATCATGATCAGAAGCACAGGTCAGTAGAGTTCAGTGTTGGAGACTACGTTTATCTGAAGGTCAGACCAGTCAGAGGAGTTTCTAGAATAAAGCGGATGAAAAAGCTGAGTCCCAGATTCGTTGGTCCTTTTAAGGTGCTGGAAAGAATTGGTGAGGTTGCTTACAGATTGGCCTTACCTGAGGAGATGAGTGGTGTACATGATGTCTTCCACGTCTCTTATCTGAGGAGAGCAGTCAGAGATCCTAGTCAGATCATAAGTACCGAGGAAGCACCAATTGAGACAGATCTTAGTATTGGGGTTAGACCAGTCAGAATAGTGGATTCAAGGGTACAGAAGCTCAGAAATAGAGAGATTCGCATGGTCAAAGTCCTTTGGATGAACTGTGGCAAATCAGAGTATACTTGGGAGCGAGAGGATGAGCTTCAGAGCAATGCAGACTACTCTTTTCTCTTCGATACAGGTATGACTACAATTTTCGAGGACGAAAATCTTTGTTAGGAGGGGAGATTTGTAACATCCGTAAATTGACACGAAAATTTATTTAAAAATTGTAGGGGAAAGTCGCGACGAATTTTGATCGAGGCACCGCAACGTCAAGGTACAATGCTTCTATTGCTACAACTCGCGTTCATTAGCTGGTGATTTAAGTTAGTCATATTAGCGAGACGCATTTTAATTGTAGTAACGAAGAGCGACGAGAAATCGCTTAGTGCAATGGTATGTGTTTGGTGTGGAGTGGGTTGAATATAGCCAAAAATTTATAGCCTTGGGGTGCCAATAGAAATCCCCCCTCCTCTCATGCGGTTATCAAAACCGAAAGGCTTAAATAGATCACGCCATCCATTTGCACGGGAGAAGAGGGTTATCGCAGCCCGACTGTTCAGTTTCCGCAAGGTCGCGACACCTCCGTCTCCCGCGCGCAGAGCCGAGCCGACGCATCCCGCGATTCTCCTCCGCCGTCCGATCCCCCTCCAGAACCCATCTCCGACCACTCCTCCCTCCTCTACGAGCACCGGTAGACTTTCCTTTTCCTCCCTTGGCCGTGAAAGTGCCGGATCCAACCCTAACCGGTGGAAGTGAACGTTTTGGTTTCGGTGAGTTCGATTCCTTCCCTTTTCTCGCTTTCTGCTTGGTTTTCCTTTGATTTGGAAACAAATTTAACCTAGGTTTTCGTTTTGATTGCCCTATCCTAGGTTTTGGTGTTCGTAGTTCACCACGGATTTTGTGTGGAACGCTTGGGTAGCCCCAAACGCTATACTTAAAGGTAATACTTGAAGTTTAACGCATAAATTTTGTAACCCTAGTGATTTATAAATTTTTCCATGAGAATATCGTAGAGGGGAAATTCTAAAATTAGGGTTACGGTAAAGTTCAGGACTTTGGCGGGGTCGGGGCAGCTTTTGAAGGTCCTCAACAGCAGGATTTACTTTTGGAAAAGAAAATGTCGCCGCGCCGAGTATACGAACGTCGCAGCACCACGGTAAGGAAATACTAATTTCTTTTAGATAGACATATCAAATAATTACCTTTTATACGCATGAGTAGGTTTCGTACAAACATCATAATCATGCATAGAAAAGTGTGGCAGTAGGAAAATAATCGTGGAGACACGTATGAGAACGCCTTCTTTCATAACCACGTTAGTAAAGTCGTGAACAGTTAGTTAAGTACGAAACTTCACACGTGTACGTAAGTTTGGAAATTGTCCAATTAAGGATGCGAAGATCCCTTCAAGTCGACCACGAGAAAGTCAAGGGTCGCTCAGTAGTACACCAAAAAAGATATCCCATGCAGAGTAGCGTCAAACCAAAAAGGTCAGTAGCACACCAGTGTTTTTGTGCTTGGTAGAGGCGCACTACCTTCGTCATAGGGCATATGGTATCCTATGAGTTACAGTCTTGGGAGTTGACTCCCCTTTGAGACAGTTAGCAGATTCGAGACCGTGTCCGCGTGGCACTAGAACAATTGGGTTCGTCAGATGGTCTCGGGTCGTCAGTTTCAGATTTTGCGCGTTAGGAGCTACTCTGCCTGGAGCCTTCCCAGTAAACGTGTAGGCTAGAAGCCACCTAGAACTCAAGTACAGACTTGACGTGAGACAGTACACTAGTTAGTGAACGTCAGGACTTGGGTAAATGAACGGAAAGTCATGAGTATAGAATTATAGTGTTCACCAGTAAGTATAGGAAAAGCATGCATATCATATATCATGAAATGTTTTCAGTGCACGAGACTAGTTTTAAAGACATGCATGCATTCATATGTAAATCTATTTTTAGTGTCACTAAGGGGAATTGTTTTTCTTTACTCTGACCCTTCGTGGGCAATGTTTTTCAGGTGACCCAGGTGGGAAACTTCGTCTAGGATGAGCGTCATGGTGGTGTCCGAGTGTAGTACTTTTACTATTTTCAGTTTAATCCATTTCAGCATGTACTTGTAGTTGTGGACATTGTAACTCATTAATATTTTATATATCTTGTATCAGATTTATTTTGATAGTTCAGATTTTCAGTTAGTACAGTCTCATTCTTGTTTAGCGGCTCTGTGAATTCAGACATCAGGTATATGGTTAACCTTAGTTTAAATTTTTTTACTTCCGCTGTAAGTATTAAATCTGTTTAGTTTGGGCTTTTATTATCTGCTGCTGCTAGTTTTAATACTGCTTCCTAGTTTTCTTTACATCGCTGACCCGGCCGGACGGCTGATTTCTGTAATACTGGGAAGGGGTGTTACAACAGGTTAGTGTTATGGAGTTGGTTCGGATCCGGATTCGAACCAGATCCGGATCCGGTTTGTTTAGTTTTAGGTCTCCCGTGACCTAGCAGTTGCTATTCAATCCAGATAGAAAGAACAAGAGCCCGATTCTTTCTACGACGGAAAGAAGTGCCGCTCCCATTCCCGAGTGGAGCCACTCCCTTCATGTTCAGTTTCAGTTTGCGAGACAGAAAGGAGCCCGTTGGTCGCTCTTGTTCATGTGATGGAAGGAGGGAAGTTGCTTGCCTCTTTCCCCTATCCCGATCCCTGGGAAAGAGATGGAAGTTGCCACCCCTTCCTGTTTACTGTTGTTCATGAGTGTGAGCAGGTGTCACCTCCTTGTTTAGCGTGGAGGAAGAAGCAGTGCCACGCTTCCTGTTCGCAAAGCTTTGCCACCGGTCTTGGAGGAGTTGACCGCCGATGTTGGGAGAGGGTGTTTCCGTCAACTTGGTCTCGGCTAGGTTTGTGCTCGCGGAGGAGGATAGGTGAAGGTGCGGTGTCGAAGGTGTGCGAGTGCATTTGAACTCGACAGGGTCTTTCTCCGGTGGTGGTGGGGTTGGACGTCGGACATCGACGTTGAAAGTTCTGGTGAACTTTGGGCGTCTGCTAGGCGGATTGCAGTCAAGATTTTAGATTTGTACGCGGATCGTGCGTGTCCGGTGCATCCACGACTTACTCTCCGGACGATCATTTATTCTCTTATTCCTGTATTGATTTGCTTTTATATTGTGATTTACTTAAATTGTGTGGGTGTTAGCATTTTTGTTGACCATTATTATATTGCTTGTGTTTTTTGTTTTCTTCGCGTTTACTATAGTTGTTCCTGAGGGTGTCGTACCCCAACCCCTTACTAGTGGTATTAGATGTAGATTTGTGGGTGTCTAATTGGACGTTCCAATTTAGGTTTGGGTCAACGGTAGGTGACGATATTGGTCTGCTCCCTATCTTCCCAGATTTTATCCATGAATTAATCAGATCGCTAAAGGCGCTGAGAGCAGCTATGACAGGGAAGAATACAGTGCTGACCTGATATTTAGTGGAGAAATTTGACAGTAGCTGGAATTTTCACCTATAAAATATTCGGATCAAGGATATACTGGTTGAGTGAGATTTGATGTCAGTGTTGCGGGGGTGTGAGTCTTTACCCGCTCCGGTGAAGGATTCTGAGTAGAATGAGTTGGATGAGCACGCCGCCAATATTATTAGGATGTGCGTCAGCCACAAAGTGTTGTTCAACATCGGTGTTGAGGATTCTACTATCAAGTTGTGGGAGATGCTTGAGAGACTATACATGAGCAAATTGTTGACCATGAGGCTGTTGCTTAAGAAACGACTATACAGTCTGAAAATGCAGAAAGATGGTAACCTGCAGGAACACTTTAACATGTTCAATGGTCTTCTCAACCAACTAACTGCATGTGGTTAGTGTGAAAGTACAGGAAGAAGACATGATTATTGCTTCTTACCTTACTCTCCTTGTCATACAAGCATATGCAAACCACGCTACTATATGAGGACATAGTTGACTTGGAACAGATCGCATCTGCGCACTGTTTAGTCAGATGTTATCGGTCCCTACTCCTTGGGGTGAGCATGCTTTAGCAGTAGAAGGACGAGGGTGGCAGTTCGGGAAGGGATCTGAGGTGCACAGTCCAGATCTGCATTGAGGAATGCAATGGCGTGCTACCACTGCACGTAGAGCAACCATATCAGGAGGAACTGTCCGCAACGTGCGCAGAATTCTGGGGATGCCCAGAGTGCGGGCAAGGCGGCGCTAGCCCTTGGTAGAGGAGAGTGATGATGCTCTCATCATCACCGAGAGTCGGAGCGACTCTGATAGCTGGATATTGAATTTTGGTGTTTCGCAACACATTTGCTCAGATGCCGGGATGTTCAGTTCACTGAATCTGACGACTGGGTCAGTTTTTCTGGGTGATGACTCAGCATGTGAGGTCTTGGGGATAGAGACAGTGGATATTCAGATGCATTACGGAGCTGTGTGTATGCTTGAGTGGGTACACATGGTACGCAAGCTATGCAAGAATTTGATATTGCTTGGCAGATTGGACTCCAAAGGGTGTAATTTTGCAGCTATAGGTGAAATTCTAACAGTGATGTGAGGACACGCCGTGCTTATGCGAGCTATATAGAACGATATATTGTACCGACGAATGGGACCACAATGCGAGGTGGCGCGCCCATGATTTTTGTGACCGACAGTGTGCATGATCAAGGTGGTGTAGGGGATCACTCTTCTGGGACTCTGACTAGGCAAGTCAGATTTTGCGATCCAGTTGCGTCGACGTGCAGAGGTTGAGCCCGAGCATGGATGAGTTGACTAGAGTAGGTCGGCTGACACCTCAGGTCATTGAGGTAGTTCTACGTGCAGTGTTGCTTCGTGCAGTTGATGCTTAGTGCTGTGAGTGCTTTGTGCAGTTGGTTGTTCCGGATCACGAACTAAGGTGGCAGTTTGTTATGGAGTTTGTTCGGATCTGGATCCGAACCAGATCCGGTTTGTTTTTTTAGGTCTCCCGTGACCTATCAGTTGTTATTCCATCGCAATAGAAAGAGCGAAAACCCAATTCTTTTTGTGACGGAAAGAAGTGTCACCCCCATTCTCGAGTGCGGCCTTTCCCTTCCTTTTCAATTGCAGTTCGCGGGAGAGAAAGGAGCTTGTTGGTCGCTCCTGTTCATGTGAAGGAAGTCGCTTGCATCTTGCCTTATTCCGATCCTTGGGAAAGAGAAGGAAGTTGCCACCCCCTTCTTGTTCACCGTTGTTTGTGAGTGTTCTGTTCGTGGGAGGAAGAAGCTTTGTCGCCGGTCTTGAAGGAGTTAACAGCCGGCGTTGGGCGATGGTTTTTCCGCCGACTTGATTTCGGCTAGGTTTTTGCTCTTGGACGAGAGGTGCAGGTGCGGTGTCGAAGACGTGCGAGTGCAATCGGTCTCGGCAAGGTTTCTCTTTGATGGTGGTGGGGTTGGACGTTGGACATCGTCGCCGAAGGTTCCGGTGAACCTTGTGCGTCCACTAGGCAGATTGCAGTCGAGAATTCAGAGTTTACCGTTGATCGCGCGTGTTCGATGCATCCCCGACGTACTCTCTGGACGGTCATTTCTTCACTTTATCGTATATCTGTTTGCTTTTACATTGTGATTTACATAAATTGTGTGAATGTTGACGTGTTTCCCGACCACTATTATATTGCTTGCGTTTCTTGTTTGCTATGTGTTTACTGTAGCCGTGTCCGTGGGTATTGTACCCCGGCCCCTTACTGTTAGAAAATTCAAACCACGCGCAATAAGGAAAATTAGAAATAATGTAAGAACTTACAAGTAATGGATTCGGCGGCGGAGAGTGATGGAGGGCGGTTGTCGCTTGTAGGAGTTGGCGGCTTTGGCGGCAGGCGGTAGAGGAATGGAGGGGTTGTGTTGTGGTTGGTGGCAGGATGGAGGCGGGCAGCTCTGGGGGATTGGAACAAGCGGGATAATGACTCTTGGGGAATAAAAACCCGGAAATGGCGTCACTAATGGTGATCCGGGAGGGGCGGCGGTTTGCGGAAGGGTACAAAGAGGAGGCAGCTTTCGTAAGGTAGATGCACGGTGGATTGGTGGTTTGGGGTGTATGAGGGGAAAGGGGCATGCGACTTGTGGCGGGAACCGGAAAGGAGGAAGTGCGACTTCATGATTTAGGGCACGGAGGACCACAATTTTGTTGATGGGAAAATGGAAGAGGCGGGTGAGTGAAATAGGGTTACGAGAGAGGGAATACAAGTGGAAACAAGAACAAATCGGGACGTCACACCTCGGGGTCTCACTGCGTCGCACCACGATATGATTGTCTTCCCTGAATTTCTTCATAAGGCTAACAATACTCCAATCAGCTGCTATTACCCCTTATTTATAATAAAAGAGGACTGGAGCACCCGACGTGAACAACTATGATTTGATTTGTTGTTATGCCCGATATCCAATTATTACTAAATATTGTTTTCTAAAAAAAGAAAGTACATAAAAATAGGAAAATGACGCTTTCTGGGCGCGCCCATGGTCTCGAATCATTGATCCGTTCAACACCTCCTGCTCGAGTACACATAAGTGGATCCCACCAAATGATGGCCTGATCTCTAATGTCTATACTGCGGCAGGTCCTCATCAAAATGTCTCAACATCCAATGTTAACATGATTTAAATTGTGACAGACACTCCTTCCATCAATCATTTTATGCATCAATGATTTGTTTTAGTTGTATTCCAACACAATCTCATCTCCCTTCATTTTGAATCTTTTCTCAGCTTTCATTCTCTTTTCAATTGATCTCATTTATTCTTCAATTGAGCATAATCGTAAGTTAATCCCAAAGTCACCACAAACAGAGAGCGAGAGAAGAATGAAGGAATTCCAAGTCTCTCAAGTATGTATTTGTCTTTGTAATGGACCTCCTAACAGCAAGACTATACCCGGCTAAAATCTAGAAAATATTAGCCCAAATCCCACAATACCCTCCACAAAATCAATAAAAACCAAAAAGAAATGGAATCCATTCAACCACCCACTATTAAAAAAATAGAGTTAAGTTGCTTCGATTCATCTTCAAATCATAATATTTAGCACATCACAGCTTATTTTTCACATTGCCGGTGTTTTATGTTTCTGCTCTACAACATATTGGCATTATAAATTTTTTCTTTGCTGTTCTGTGTGTGATTGCAGGTGTGCCATGGCGCTCGTTCATCAAAGAATTCGCCGAATTTTTTATGCCTTTCCAAACCCGAACGCGGGAGCATTGGGTAGTGTTTATAGATTGCAAGGACAGAAAGGCTTGAACCATCATTACTCAGTTTTCCGGATTATGGTACCTGAAGAAGAAGACCAGCTGTGACACAGCAACTCTTTGCATAATGTATTTATGAATCCCCTTTTTGTGTTGTATTGAATGTTTCCGCCCGACGAATATTATAGGTCCGCCGAATGTTGCCGCCTGCACGTGTATGATTTTTATATAACGTTATAGTGTCTTTCATATAGATAATTGTACAAGTGCTTACAACAACTTGCAAATTTATGTAGTGATTGAGTTTTTCATCAAATATATACGATTGGTTGCGTGTTTGATCCCTTGGTATCTCATTTTTGAAAGAAAAAGACTCGTCTGGTTAATGAACCCCACTTATGGTTTGGCGGGTCACCCGTTTGACCAGGTTTTGACCGGTTCAATGGCGGTTCGTCATTAGGGCGGTTTTTTATGCTCGCCCGGACCGGTGACATTTTTTTATGTTCTTTTATTTTTAAAATCATAATAAGAATGATAAGATAATTGAATAATTGAAGGGGTGTGATGAGTTTCATGATTTCAGTATCAAATGTGAGGATTAAAGAAAATTGATTGGGCTGCTTGGTGGTTGATTGGTACCTTTCAGTATGCTGAAGCTTCAACAACAACAAAAAGATACCTTATCCCCTCATTTTTAAAAAATATTTTATCCTTCATATAATTTATGAATGCTGTCCTAATTAATTCCAATGATTGGCTAAAATTTTAATATCAATTATTTTTATTACATAAAGAGGACCATGCTTTTTTCATTGAAAACAAATATGATTACAAACTGCAATATTTTAACAAGTCTCAAACAAACAAACAAACAAAAGTTGATGCTAATCTTTTATGTAATTTTTTTTATCGCTATCAAAACTCTTCATTCAAATCGAATGTCGGGGCACTTTCAAATTGCTGTCACGACGCTTTCAAATTTCTAGCGAAAACAAAATATTTTCTCATAGTTAATTCGATGATCTGATAAATGATGCATTATTCATCGACTCGTATGGATTAATGGTTGTGAGAAGGGAAGGGGTTCGTTTGGCATGGCTGTTTTGCTTCGGTGAGTTTTGACGTGACAATTGTTCAGACCGTTACCAACAAAATGAACTAATTTTGAACATAAAAATGGATGATGTTTTTAGGTGACGTCGAGCATTCACGAACGAGCGATGGTTCATCCTTCTCGCAGTTTGATGCTCACTTATCTGGTGGTTGCTCGGCCTAGATGAACTGGAACGACTCCAGCGTGGATCAAAATGGAGCTCTTGGGCTCAAAATGGAGCTCTTGGGCTTCTTACTCCAGCCGACTTAGATGACACTGATTTCGGCGGAACATGGGAGATCATTCTAACTTCAACAAATTGCTCACATTGATCCCATGATCCCCCAATGCCAGTGTGAGCACGACACGATGTGTATTGGTCTGTGTTGCTAGCCGTGTGCGCCACCATGCGTGAATCAAAAACGTGATAAATGTAATTATGCACATACGTGAAAGAAAGGGCGGAGCATAATATTTGAAACTGTTAGACGTTGAGTGCAGCGGCAGACGTCGAGTGGCGTCGAGTGCAGCAGTTGGGCGTCGAGTGAGCTTCTAGGCGTCGAGTGAAGGATGTCAGGCGTCGAGTGAGATGTTGGGCATCGAGTGAGTTGCTAGGCGTCGAGTGAAGGATGTCAGGCATCATGGGCGTCGAGTGAGCTGCTAGGCGTCAAGTGCAGCTGCTATGCGTCGAGTGTGTGCTGATGAAAACTGTTCCGTGAAATCATGGATTTCTCTGTCGTCTGATTGTTAGGGCTTGATGTGAGGGCTGAGATAGTCTTGCCCTTTGCCCTAAATAGGACACAACTTATTCCAAAATATAACGACAGTTATTTTCGGCCGTCAGAAAGAAGATCGATGTACTCGGGTGCGGCTTTTCGTCATTGCTGTTGTCAGTGCTTTTGTTGAAGCAAAAGAACAACAATAGTTTCTCTAAGATCGGTGTCTTGTATTTGCTATAAGGGTATTTTTGTTCTCCTTCTTGTCTTCGTTTTCTTTTGGGTTTTGAGGAGAGATCGTTAGAGTTTTGTGACCCTTTGTTCTTGAAGAATGGTTATCCGTGAGTTCTGAGACGGGGATCTAGGTTAGGCAAACCTAATATCTGTTGTTGTAATCCTTATTTTTCTATAGTGGATTTCTATGTGCTCCGCCCCGTGATTTTTCCCTCATTGATTGAGAGAGGGTTTTCCACGTAAAATTTTTGTGTTTTTCTGGTTATTATTTCTTTGTGGTTGCTGCGCTTTTATCTTCTAAGTGTCGGTGATGCAAGCACGATGAGATATTTGTTTCCCAACATGACCGACTCGGGAGCTAATAATTAGTTGCCTTACACATGGTTTTTTATGTTCTTAAAGATTGTAAAAAAAAAAAGTAAATCTATTGAACCCCCAAAGAGTTCATTAATAATACTTGAACCTTTCAAATTCATTTAATATCAACACTTATGATGATTATCTTCTTGAATATATAACAATAAATTTCGTGTTGAATGTAAGTCATCACGAGTAAAATTATCTTGAGGATAAATAGTCTTTTTTTGAATAGTCGTTTAGCTGCAGATTGGTTGACCTTGAACCTTCTTGATGAATGCCTATGCAATTTCTGTTATAAATTATAACTAATGTAATATATGTTTGGCTAGGCTTTAGTCTTGACTTAATGGAAAGTTCAAATGATTCTGTATAAATGCTTCTGACTTCGTTTCATTGTCTATGAATTCATATACGTTGCAGGTTTTGATTTAAAAAGCAGAGGCGGAGCCTCGCTGATCACTTTGTAGATTTATATAGCATAATTAGCTAAAAATGAAGTTTTTTGAAGTGGTTTTCTAATTTGGACGAACTGCTTATTATGAATTTTTATTGGACTGTTTATGCATAATAGATTTTTTATTGTATAGTTTTGTTATATTTTTAGTTAAAATGAAAAATGGCTGAATGTTTTAAATTTGGGAAGTAGTTTAATTTTCAAATTTCATTTTTATGAGATTTTAGAATTTGGGTTTATGAACTTTCTAGTAATTGAGAAATTTTCAAATGGAAGCATACTTATATTGGGAGTATAAGCGGGTGGCTCGACTCGATAATTGTTACTAGTGAAAATAAATTTTTACTAATAAATTTTTAATAAAAAATTGTTACTAGTGAATATATAACAATAAATTTTTATTAGTAAAAACCTTTTTACTAATAAAAAATAAATTTTTAATAATAAAAAATTTAATTTCGAGCCGACTCAAAATTGATTCGAGTGGACTCGTAATCGAGTTGAATTTGATTCGAGCCGGCTCGACTCGAAGTCAATTTCTATTTCAAGTCGATTTCAAGCCGACTCCAAGTCAAAAATTTCGATTTCAAGTCGAGCCAAAATTGCTAAGGCTCAGCTCGACATCAGCCCTATCTGAATGCGAAACACAGTGAATAATGGATCAGGATTCTCTCTATTTGGGAGCTCAAATGAAAAGAATCTGACGGCTCATAAAATCCGATCGTATTTAATAAAGAAAAAAATAGTATTTCAAATTTCGTATCTAATCATACGATCGGATGGCCCATCTGGCTCCTTACCCTCCTCTACATAGTTACCCCTACCTAAAAATTTCTCTATATTACAAGAGATTTGTCACTTTGTCACTTTTGCCGCACGCCACCTCCAAATCCTAAATCTGATGAGTGTGAGATTACTGTCAGCATCTTCTTAATTGTCTTCTCTAACACCTTCAGCTGTGCCTGTAATGGATTTTGCCTGTAATTCTTTGGGGGCAATGACCCTCTTCTTCTGCTATAAGCCCAAATGCACTGCTTCGGGACAAGCTGGATTGCAGTGGAAATGGCGAATTCACCTGCCTTGGAGAAGTATGTCGTAGATCCCTAATGATGGGAAGCTTGAAGAACGCGATTTTCCCCAATTCCGTCGTCATTGTTGACTTCTGCTGCCAATTTTATTTTTAGGTACCATTGTTTCCTTCTTCCGAAAGCGATGGCGTGGGACCTTTCTTCCTCTTTTTTATAGTCGCATTCTTCACGAGACTACTTTTTTTTTAGTTTTTTAAAACTCCCGGGATGATCTGTGCAGTATGTTCCAAGTTGGGAAAAATTTGATGAAGTAAAAAGAGGTTTCTGGCGGGGGTCTAGGGTTTTGGGATCATGACAAATTTAAGGTTTATTGGTGATTCGAGGCTTGGGTGCTCGGCATCTGGCGAGCGACTGGTGTCTGCAACCAGAGATGGCGATCTGCAAGAAGCCAAAGCTTTATTAGAGTATAATCCCCGTCTCGCCAGTTATTCCACTTTTGGTTTCAGAAATTCTCCACTTCATTTCTCTGCAGCTCGAGGCCACCATGAGGTAATTGAAGTGACTCCCTCCTTTGGGACCTGATTCGATTTCCTGTTTAGTCCTCATTTTTGTTGCTTTCAGTTAGAAAGCAAGATTTGGAAGATGATAATCTTGTTGGATTCCTGATATCTCTGTGAAATAAACAAGAATTTATAAGCTTCCAACAGCTTCAAAATGTATCTGGAGCTATGATTTCAAAAAAAAACGTAACTTGCTTTCTATCTCAAAATGAGCACCCGGAGTAGTTCTTTGAATCATTCCTTGATGTAGCTGATATCAGCTTGAAGTTTCTTTGGTTCTGATTATGTGATTCATATCGTAGATTGTTGCTCTACTGCTTGAGTCCGGCGTTGATGTGAATTTGCGAAATGCTCGAGGTCTGGTGAGTTCAGAATGATTAACTCATCTTCTTACCCAGTGGTTGTAGTGATTTGGCCTGCTTCCAATCATTTAGGGCTATGCTCATCTACTTCACTTGTCCATTAATGACTCTGATTCTTCTTGTCATGAGCGTGAGGAAGATTAGATAGACTGTACATATGGATTAGGTCTGTGGTCTAACTTTTTTTGTAAAATTTACAGACTGGTTTAATGTTGGCATGTCAGTATGGTCACTGGGAGGTTGTTCAGATTCTTACTCTGTTTAAAGCAAATGTGAGTTCTTTCTGTATGCATTTTATATTTGGAGAGTTTAGGGTCAAGTTCCCTCTAACACGTTTTCTGGACATCGGATTTTAGATTCACAAGAAGGACTATCTTCATGGAGGGACGGCATTGCACCTTGCATCTCTAAATGGTCACACTCGTTGCATTCGTCTCCTTCTTGCTGATTATGTGCCAAGTATACCTGAGTTTTGGAATATAATGGGTGGACACATTGAGTTTTCCTTTACAGATAACTTTGATCCCCAGTAAGCTGAAAGTTTGATCTAGTATTTGATTTTATGTATTTTATTTGGTAAAGAAATTTCATCTTATATACTTGTGACATGTACATGTTATGTTAGTGCTCTATCTATGGTAATAAATGTAAGAGCTGATGGAGGCATCACTGCACTTCACATGGCAGCACTAAATGGTCATGCTGAAAGTGTTCAGTTACTATTGGACTTGGGAGCTAGTGTCTCTGAGGTCACACTAGATGACGGCGCCATCATTGATCTAATTGGTGATTCTCTTATTTTTCTGGATAGTGCTATCTATATTTTTTTTTATTTCTTCTTTCTTTCCTTCATTCCCAAGAGGAATCTTCATTCTTCCCTCATTCTTGTTGCATGTTGCACAAATTTTTGTGCAAATCTTCTTACACAACTTTCATACAGGCAACATGTTACCTTTTTGGCCTGCTTTCTCCCTTTTATCTTTCCATAATAGTTCTATTTATGAATCTCATTGGTGGATATTTTACTTTTGTTATAGATTCCTAAACAACAATAGTCTATTTTTAACTAACTTATTTGTGATAGTACTAATCTCATTGTCCCTTAACAAATAACTTTTAAATCCATCATTCATTATTTTACCGCATGGATTATTCTTATTTTTACTGCACTAAGCATGACTATATTGATTTTTTTTCCTTGCCCAATTTTCTTTGTCTTGCAGTTTGACCCAAGACGAATGTAGTGAGTGTGATTTAAGGTAACTCTAATGAATTAGTGTTAGTGTGGAGGGTGGAATTGTCGACGAGAAGTCGATCTCTGTGATCCGCTGCATGGTGTGGAAGGAGACCAGAGTGCGGAGAAGGGTGGAATGGCCGACGAGATGACACAAACGTCCCACGTGGAGGAATTTCATAGTCATGTGCACCCAATTTACCTGTACATCGCCCAGTGTGCAGAGCCAAACCACGCCCAAAATGGCATTGATGCCACCCAAGCTAAAAGCATAAAAGTCCGTCGTCACAGAGCAAG